>CM041642.1:20424489-20451532 GCA_023333625.1 Bothriochloa decipiens | reverse complement strand
AGGGAATGGGAGTTGTTATAACATCATGCTTTAACAAATACTACGCTAGCATTAAAGAGGAGCTATAGGGAATGGGAGTTGTTATAACATCATGCTTTAACAAATACTACGCTAGCATTAAAGAGGAGCTATTCTTATACAGAGTTTTTCTTTTACAACACTCTTTGCACAAATTTAGCAGAAATACTTGGCTTGCGGACTCACCAGAAAGATTAGCTAGATGATCAGTATTATAGCTACTATTGAGGCCATTTGATGGAAGAACGCTATCAGCATAGTATGTGGTGTAGTAGTTGAGTCCAATGAAATCAAATGCACCCTTTACTAGCTTAGATTGTTCTTTTGTGAACCGTGGCAAGAGATTTCCCACCAAGCTTCTCATGTTGACCGGATAGTCACATCCAACAAGTGGGTCCATAAACCTGATGAGAGAGGATTGATATGTAAGATTTGCGTCCATCCATATAATTTTCTAGACTTCAACAGCAAAGATGTTAGGTTTACAGCCTCATAGAAAATTTACCATCCAAGCATGAAATCTAATGCACGTCTCACTGCATCATCATTGGATTTGGATGGGGACAACGGAAGAAACCATAGGGAGTTTAAAGTTACTCCGATTTTCCCTCTTTGGACAGCCTGCAAGCAAGTGTGGGCAATGAATCCAGATCATGGTCAAATTGAGATCCTTTTGGCAAACATGCATGCCATATTCTTCTTAACATTATTGTGATGTTATATTCTTAATCCATTGCATTCATACATGAGATCGAATTGATGTATCAAGCTCATTTGCACAAATCAGTTGTTCATCATTCAGTAATTGGAAATGCAACAAAGAGTAAGTTCATCTTTGACCTGGTACTTCTCTTTGTACAGGTGAACTGCTTCTGCATGGGCGAGCAGCTGGTGATGACATACAGTGTAAGGCTCCCTTCCTGAATCCCCAGTGCTGCACTTGCCCTGCTCCCATGGCGAGCACCGGCCTGGTGCAAACAGACCAGATGCATACCCAAATGAGCAGAATTGTGCAGGTTCATTGAACGTTATCCAGTGTTTCACTCGATCACCAAACGCTTTGAAGCAGACTTCAGCGTAGTCCTTGTAATCATTTCTATAATAGTTTGCAACAATGACAGATATAGTCATACAGGGAGGTAGAGTCATCACAATGGGACGATTGATACTACTGGTGGGAGGACAACACCACTATGTTTAGTTCCGCACACATTAGAGTCATGGGTAAATAGTCCTCAGAGACAACAGAAAAAACATGTTCGAAAATTTACATCTATGCACATAAAAACGGAACATTGACATGTTCCGTAGTTCATGCAGGTTGATGGGTGTTGCCGTGTTGATTCTACCTAGCAAGACTTACCTTTCTTCCAAATATTATAAACAATATACCGATGAAAAACATTTGGTCAAAACAACTCTAGAAGCAATTCACAATAAAAGTGGGTAATACTTCATTGGTAGCCTTGATTGCGACGGTACTATTTTAACAGGAGTAAATCTTAAGGACTAGTTATGCTACTAAAATATTGCAATTTTAGCAAAACTTGGGTACAACTAAACTATAATACACCATTACCAAAAAAACAAGATTAGTGTTTGTACTTTGTAAACCTTCTTCTAATTCTAAAAGAGCAACTATGAGTGGGATCCTGTAAGCTAAGAATTACTAAAGTTTTCATAAGCATCATTACTAGTGGGATTTTAAGATGAGAACAAAGGGGTAAAAAAGGTGGGTACTTACATGATGTTGGGACTAAGAAATCCTCCATATTTGTCTTCTAATGCCTGAGGCGAGTCCCAGTGAAAAAGGGTCACGAATGGTTGTACCCCTATGAATGCATAAGAATAAGACTAACAATTGGATCCGAAGAGGGAGGCATTAATGAATACCTTTCAACAAGAGTTCATTGATCAAGTTGTTGTAGTATCTGATTCCTTCTTTATTGATTCCACCACTCAAAGTTCCATCTGCCATTAGATTCATATAGCCAAGTTTGATGCGATCATTCTACTTGCTTGGACTTTGTAATATGTCCAAGGTAGTGCAACCTAGAATCGTCTGAACAATAAATTACGTACTTGTAAGAATTCTTGTCCATGAGATGGAGAACCTGTATGCATCCATTCCCATATCCTTCATCAGGCGCACATCTTCCTGTATTTATTTTGCAAGTCCGCCCCATGGATCAGTTTGGATTAAAATATAACGATAGTGTTGTATGTTTAGTCTGACATAATTAAAGAGCCTGAACGCCATGGAGCATATAATTCCGTGAAATTTCTTTGAATATTTAGTAAAAAGAACAGAGGACCAGTTTATTAAAACTATTGAAGTCCGACATACTTTGTAGAGATGGTAGGAATCTATGGCCAAATCCCCATTGCTTCCATCAATGATTCTATCTGCAATATCACAAAAAGTGACAAATTCCAAAGTCGGTTCCTTATCTATTGTTTCTTCATTCTAAGATTCTAATTAAGAATACAAGTTGCCTCTGATATGTCCATAGACGACTACGTCAAATATGTAAGCTTCCTGCTTGCCGGACCACAACAATCAAGCTCAATAATAAAACGGGCAATTTGTTTATATGAGAAAATCTGAAACAAGATTTAAAAACATATTAGCGTGGGAAGGATATAAAAATATTTAAAAACATGCCTGGGTGCTGATGAGTATAGGTGTCCCAGATGCTTGGTCCTCTGCCCCTCTCCATCATCCCGCCCTCATACTGCATGTAGACATTAGAACAGCTCGTGTGTGAGAAATAGTCGAAACACAACATCACTGACTGCTTGGATCAGACAATGATCCTCCTATGCTGATGTTTATACTCCTATCAACTTGTGTAGCTGTGCTCCCAACTTGTCAACATGTTTAACATTTTGTCGCAGCTTGTGATTGTTTGTAGGCAGAATAGACTGCAGCTTTTTTTTAATTATTTGTGACATTAAATGGGTGTTACTGAATCCGTTATCTTTTGTTTTTTCATTCTAAGATTCTAATTGAGCCCTTATTTATTTGCTTTGGTGACGGATGAGGTCACAAGGGACATACAAGGTGATATCCCTTGGTGTATGCTCTTTGCTGATGATATGGTGCTAGTGGATGAGACTAGGGCAGGGGTTAATAGGAAGTTAGAACTATAGAGGCACACGTTAGAGTCGAAAGGATTTAGACTTAGTAGGAGCAAGACCGAGTACATGAGGTGCGATTTCAGCGCGACTGGGAATAAGGAGGGAGACGTTAGCCTCGATGGGCAAGTGGTGGCCAAGAAGGATACTTTTCGGTATTTAGGATCGATGCTACAAAAGGATGGCGACATTGATGAAGATGTTAGGCATAGAATTTCAATCGGTTGGTTGAAATGGCATCAGGCTTCAGGCGTCCTCTGTGATAAAAGGGTGCCTCAGAAGTTAAAAGGTAAGTTTTATAGGACAGCGATTCGTCCGGCGTGTTATACGGTGCTGAATGTTGGCCTACAAAAAGGCGATATATCCAACAATTGAGTGTAGCAGAGATGCGTATGTTACGATGGTGTTGTGGGCATACAAGAAGGAATAGAGTCCGGAACAACGATATTTGGGATAGGGTTGGGGTGGCACCAATTGAGGAGAAATTGATTCAACACCGGTTGAGATGGTTCGGCCATGTCCAACGGAGGCCTCCTGAGGCGCCGGTAGGTAGTGGGATTCTAAAGCGGGTCGATAATGTAAAGCGCAGTAGAGGTCAACCTAAACTGACTTGGGACGAGTCGGTTAAGAGAGACCTTAAAGAGTGGAATATCCCTAAGGATTTAGCCATGGATAGGAGCGCCTGAAGACTAGCAATTAACGTGCCTAAACTGTAATCTTTCTCTTGTATATTTTATGTGTTCTTTGTTCTATGTCTTTTTTAGGTTTCATCTCCAGCCTACCCTAACTTGCTTGGGATAAAAGGCTATGTTGTTGTTGTTGTATTCTAAGTTTCTAATTAATAAGAATACAAGTTGCCTCTGATATGTCCATAGACTACGTCAAATATGTAAGCTTCCTTGCCGGACCACAGCAATCAAGCTCAATAATAAAACAGGCAACTTCTTTATATATATGAACAAATCTGAAACAAGATTTAAAAACATATTAGCGTGGGAAGGTGACAAAAACAGTTAAAAACATGCCTGGGTGCTGATGAGTATAGGTGTCCCAGATGCTTGGTCCTCTGCCCCCTTCCATCATCCCGCCCTCATACTGCATGTAGACGTCAGAACAGCTCGTGTGTGAGAAATAGTCGAAACGCAACGTCAGTGACTGCTTGGATCAGACAATGATCCTCCTATGCTGATGTTTATACTCCTATCAACTTGTGTAGCTGTGTTCCCAACTTGTCAACATGTTTAACATTTTGTCGCAGCTTGTGATTGTTTGTAGGCAGAATAGACTACATCTTTTTTTTAATTATTTGTGACATTAAATGGGTGTTAGTTATACTGAATCCGTTAAAACATTTTCTAATGTTTTCATCTGTACCACCATTTTTTAGGTATACTTTTTCTTTATACATCCGACTTGTCAATGAGATGCAGGACCAGACACTATACTATATATGTCATTGGGTATCATGAAAAGTGACCCCATTGTTCAAAAGAAATGAAAAGCGTCCCCCAATGAACCAATTGGAAACTCAAACAGCCTCACTGTCCTAAAGGGATAGCATGAACATGTGCTCTGTACATATGAATGGACATACAGAACATTCACCTGATAGGAAGCAGAGGATGTCCCGAAGATGAACCCCTCAGAAAGCTCCTCCGGCTGATCAGCGGCTGGCCAGCACCATCATAGGCGCCAGCAGCAACGGATAGGAAGAGAAACAGAGGTAGAAGGTGACTCACAGCCATTGCCTGCTGTTGGGGATGTGCCCCGAGGCCGAAGAGGCTTGCTACCTCCAGAGTTGTGCCTAACCAATGAACCGAGCATTTTCTCCTGTATCAAAGATAGGACTCCGGAGGCGGGACCTCCATCTGGGCGACTACATTGGAGGCTGAGGGGTCGGCCAGCGTGAAGGTCTGGCGGTGTCGACTCCCCCAACCACGCAGATCTCCTGACTGGGCCGGGTTGAGGCCTGTCGTCAAGGAGCGGACACGACGGGCCCTTCTTACGGGCAGTAATGGGCCTCGGCCTGAGTGTCACGACGTTGGAATGATGGACAGATCTGCCCTCGGGAGGCCCACATGTAGTCGAGTCAACGTTTAGGGTTTCGAAACTCCCGCCGGGGGCATGCTTGTACTTTTAATCTTGAGTCGGACAGCCATTATAAAAGGGGATGCCCCCTGTGTAATTAAGGCAGTTGTCCTCTGGTAGTTGCTGCATCTTCTACCCTTGGGCCTACCTTGTAATTTCACCTTCTTAATATTAAGAGAGAGATCATTTGATCTAATTGTTTCACCTTATTCAAACCTGCTGGAACCGAGTTCCAACAATTGGCGCCCACTGTTTGTGTCTGGCCAGAGATAACACCCGCAGATGCCACCCAGAAAGAAGACTTCCGTGAGGAGACGTACCACCGCTGAGGCGGAGGTACCAGAACCCTCCGCTCGCGGGAGACCAAGAAGAAACACCCGAAGCACCTACACCTCCGCACCGGAAGACGGGGGTGACGACGAGAACAACAACACCATGCAAGGGGGGAACCCACAGAACAACCTCAGCCTGTCCAAAATCAAGAAGATGAGCTGACCAGGCTGAGAGCTGAGATGCAGCGCATGAAAGCTGAAAGAGAAAGATTAAGAGCAGAGTAGGCCGTCAGTCAAAGAATGATACAGTCATCATGACAAGCAGAAGAAATTAGGCAGCAGATGGCCATATTGCAAGCGGAGATCCAGAGCATGCAGCCTCCGACAGGAAATCTTACAGATGCCGCTCAACCGATCATGGCAAACAGCCACCCCGCTGCAAACATGTAGTCTGTGCACGCCACAACACTACCCCTATCTACATCCTCGAGAATCTTTGACCCAAAATCACCACTGTCCGAAGGCCTGCAAAGCTCACCATGGCCTCCGAGCTTCAAGCCAGTGTCTCTGCCAAGATTCAATGGCAACTCAGACCCGAGACAGTTCATAATGAGTTTCAAAGCAGTTGTAGCCTCCACGGGCGGCAATGACCATGTAATGGCCAAATCATTTGTAATCGTAATAGAAGGAGATGCACTGGCATGGTACTCAATGTTAAAACCAAGCACAGTATACTCGTGGGAAAATCTATGAGACCAGATACTAGCAAACTTCAAAGGCTATACAAGCGAATCGCTAACATCATCAGACTTTTTCAGTAACAAGCACCTCAAAGGCGAGCCCCTCCGAGATTATTATCAGGGATTCTTGCATCTCCGGGCTAAAGCACCAGATGTCCCAGATGGGGTAGCCATAGAAGCAACAATCAAGGGGCTCAGGATTAGCCCATTTGCTAGTCATCTGGCGAGGAAAAAACCAGCCACAATGACTCAGTTGCATGAAGAGTTCGAGAAATACTGCAGGTCTGACAACGACCTTCGCAAAAGAATAGAAGAAGCAGACAATCAAAACAAGCAGTTCCCGGGAAATGGCAACAAAAGAGAAAACAGAAACCAACAAAGGCAACAATACCAAAACCAACAGAAGCAAGTCTTCAACATGCAGAGCATTCAGCCTCAGCACAATGCTAACAAGAGGAAACCAATCAAGGATAGAGAAATCAAGGCAGTCAAGGTTATTCCAGAAGCAACAAGTCTAAGAACTGGAACAAGAACCAGCAACCGAAGAAACCATACTGTCTCTTCCATGGAGAGGACAAAGGACATGTTACACGAGAATGCCCAGAGGCCCTAGAAACCATAGAAAGGATGAAAAGCAAATAGTCACAACTGTATCCCCAGCAGCAAAGCAGTAGGGAAGTAAATCATACATATGGTTTACAGTGGCATCAACATTTCCCAAGGTATGGTCCAGGACCACTACCACAGCACAACCTGGCACAACAGTACTATCCAACATCATTACCAGCCTGGAGATCAGTCTATCAGCAACCAGGGCAACACCAGAGTTATACTCCGAACAGAGCAGAAAATGATCTAACTTACATCAATCCAAGGCCCCCGCACATAATGCTCATTGAAGCAACACAGGTGCAGACACCTCCAACAGCACAACAAAGGCATTATGAGGCATTACCAGCACCTTCGCAGTATGCTCCAACCTCATCAGCGATCCCAAAGGTGGAGCCTCCAATGGAGAACCAGATAAACCCGCATTCGGCCTTACCAACCATCGGCATGATACTACCTATAGCCAGAGGCTCGGCATTAGAGTTTGAAACCAAAAAGCAAAAAAAGGACCACCTTAGGATGGTAAACAATGTAGCAGTTCAGGGCACATACAGATCAACGAAATGGTCCAAGATGACAATAGAATTCACAGAGCAAGATCTCCAGGTAGAAAGCTACCCGCACGCGGATGCCATGGTCATAAAGGCAAACATGGCAGCATGGGAAGTAAGCAGGATACTCATAGACTCTGGGAGTTCAGCAGACATCATCTTTGCCAGCGTCTTCGATCAAATGAAACTCAGCAGAAGCCAGTTGCAACCGCCAGATACTCCGTTGATTGGATTTGGTGGGAAAAAGATCAACGCACTAGGCAAGATATCGCTACCAGTGTCATTCAAAGACGGAGACTGCGCCAGAACAGAGTACATCACCTTCGATGTGGTAGACATCTACTACCAATACAATGCAATACTGGGAAGAGGATTTGCAAATAAGTTTAATGTGGCAATACACATGGGATTCCTCTGCATGAAAATTCTAGCATTGCACGAAATCATCACGGTGCGAGCCAGTCAGAAAGAAGCAAAAATATAGAGAAAGAAATCTACAAGGCACATAGAAATATCAACACCGCAGCAACAGATGAGCCTCCGGACATGCTTGCGGGAAAGACCAACATGGCAGATCAGGAGGACACAGTGAGCTACCATTAGAAGAAGCAGTCCCTAATAGGAAAGTGATGATAGGAGCTAATCTATCGGAGGTAGAAAGGAAAGACCTGTTAGAACTGTTGACAAAGAACAAAGATGTATTTGCGTGGTCAACATCAGATCTGCAAGGGATCAGTCGTGACATGATTGAACATATCCTCGACCTGAACCCAAACGTCAAACCCAGAAAGCAAAAACAAAGAAAGATGTCCGAAGAACGCATACTCGCGGCAAAAGCGGAGGTGCAAAGCCTGCTAGACGCCAAGGTCATCAGAGAAGTCAATTACTCAGAGTGGCTAGCAAATGTTGTCCTAGTGCCAAAAAAGAACGGTAAAATGAGAATGTGTATAGATTTCACAGATCTCAACAAGTCCTGCAAAAAGGACCCCTTCCCGCTGCCAAGAATAGATGCATCAGTTGACAAGGCAGCAGGATACAAGCATTTCTCCCTGTTACATTGTTTCTCAGGATACCATCAAATATGGTTGAGAAAGGAGGATGAAGAGAAAATAAGCTTCACAACCCCTTTCGGCACCTATTGTTTCATTAGGATGCCGGAAGGCCTTAAAAACATAGGATCAACATTCTCAAGAATGATTCAGATCGTATTGAAAGCTCAACTCCGAAGGAACATCATAACCTATGTTGATGACCTAGCGGTGGTCAACAAATAGTCCAGAGACCACCTGGAGGACCTAAAAGAAACATTTGCCAACCTCAAAGAAGCAGGGCTGAAGCTGAACCCAGAAAAGTGCATCTTCAGGGTAAGCAAGGAATAGATGCTCGGTTACATTATTGGCCTAGAAGGACTAAGGGTAAATCCAAACAAAACAAAGGCAGTATTAACAATGAGAGAGCCAGCTACAAAGAAGAAGGTCCAGTGCCTGACAGGCAGAATAGTGGCACTCAACAGATTTATCTCAAAATTAGTAGAACGAAGTCTGTCATTCTTCAAAACACTCAAGGTCTCGGACAAATTTGCAGTCGGAGGCATTCCAGCAGCTCAAAAGCTATATGAAAAAAGACCTCATGGTTATAGGACCAGATACAGATGCAACATTGTTACTCTATGTTGCAGCCTCTGCAGGAGCAATTAGTGTCGTACTAGTCCAAGAAAAGGAAGTTGACAACAAAAATGTTCAGCAACCAGTATACTATGTATCAGAAGCACTGCAGGGGGAAAAATTGAACTATTCGGAGGTCAAGAAAATAGCATATGTAGTAGTCATGGCATCAAGAAAGCTCAAACACTATTTCTAAGAACACGATATCCTGGTCCCGACAGCACAGCCGCTCACTAACATCCTAGGCAACAAAAAAGCATCAGGGAGAATTGGTAAGTGGGCAACAGAGATTTCTTAGTTCAGCATAAAGTTCATCGCAAGAACAGCAGTCAAGTCCCAAGCACTCGTAGACTTCTTGGCGGAATGGACGTCTCCGCAACACGCAGAAGACAAAGCGGAGGCCTCAATATAGACATTATATACCAACGGGGCATGGGGTATCCAAGGTGCAGGAGCCTCCGCAGTATTAATATCACCGTCGGGCATCAAAACCAAATACACAGCAAGACTATGTTTCAAAGCAACCAACAATATAGCTGAGTATGAAGGAGTAATTCTAGGGCTCAACAAGGCCAAGGCACTAGGTGCAAAGCACATCATGGTCAGAACAGACTCACAGGTAGTCACAGGGCAAGTAGAGAAAGACTATGTTGCTAGAAATCCAGAACTAGCCGCATATCTAGAGGTGACCAGGGGTCTAGAAAAAAGATTCCAGGGGTTCACTATAAAGCATATCCCAAGGGGGATAACACAGAAGCAGATGAATTGGCCAAAGCAGCAGCGAATCAATCGGAGGTACCCGAAGGAACATTCTTCCAAGAATTGACAACTCTAGCAACCACAAAAATATCCAAGGCATTTGTGGAGGTGCTCCTAGTAAGCACAGAGGATTGGAGAAAAGCAATAATCGACCATATCAACGGAGTTCATGTGACATCAGATGAAACAAGCGCAGCAAGATTGGTCGCACGGGCAAGGAATTATACAATAATCGACGGAGTTCTATACAAGAAAGGCATAGTTCAACCACTATCAAGTGTATCACCGAGTCAGAAGGCAGAGACCTCTTGCAGGACATTCACTCAGGAATGTGTGGATCACACATTGGTCCTAGAGCACTCTCAGCCAAAGCAATCAGGCAGGGGTTTTACTGGCCCACTCATATCAAGGATGCGTTGCACATAGTAACAACTTGCAGGGTGTGCCAGAGTTTTGCACCACACCAGACATCTCCGAGGGGAAAACGCAGCTAGTACCTCCGGTCTGGCCACTCCAAAGATGGGGAATGGACCTTGTCGGCCCATTACCTCCGGCATAAGGTGGGAGTAAGTATGCAGTAGTAGCAGTAGAATACTTCACAAGATGGATAGAGGCTAAGCCACTCGCAACCATCACCTCTGAGACAGTCAAAAAAATTTTCTGGCAAAACATAATTTGTAGATTTGGGGTGCCAAGAACACTCACAGTCGACAACGGCAAGCAGTTTGATTCAGATAAGTTCAAAGAATTCTGCAAGAGCATCGGCACACAAATAGCCTTCGCCTCTGTCTATCACCCAGCAATGGAGCAGTCAAAAGATCAAATAGAATCATATTTTCAGCAATTTCCAAAACACTGTTAGATCACAAGAAGGAAAAATGGGTCAAAGAATTACCCAAGGTAGTGTGGTCCCACAACACAAATGTATCAAGAGCAACCGGGTTCACTCCATTTAAGCTATTATATGGAGAAAAAGCAATGATGCCATAGGAAATCAAGTACCAAAGCCTCTGCGTGATCAAGCAAGAACTCACGAAAGACGAAGAATACAACAAAGAAATGACCGAAGCATACAGACTTGAGGCCATTGAAAACATCAAAAAATACCAAAATGAAACCAGGAGATGGAGGGATGGAAAAGTGGTTATCAAAAATAGCCAAGATGGCGATTGGGTAATGAGGCGGGAACCAAATGCTTAAAACACAGGGAAGCTACAACCAAAATGGGAAGGACCATTCATAGCAAAGCAAGGTGGAAGGCGGGGGTCTTTCTACCTACAAGATCAAGGAGGAAGGACGTTGGCTCACTCCTGGAACATCGACAGCCTTAGAAAATATTACACATAGAATGTAAGGACTCCGTGGAACTATAAGTGGAGGTCCATAGATTTAAATTTCTATAATTTACATTTCTTGTAAAACCGGCTTGCACTCTTTTCCTCACACAGGGGCTCCAAATCGGAGGTGAGGTTTTTAACGAGGCAAGAACGTATGTAATCAACCTCTGAATATATAAAGAGGACCCCAAAAAATAACACAAGCAGTCGAAAGCAGCCAGCACCGCGGCTGCAGTATTCGACAACACTTCACGATTTGCAAGGTCACATCATGCCTATCGTTAAAAAAGATGAAAAGGCATGAAGCGACCTCCGGGGAACGCCACAAGTCCTCGAAAAAGACCTGTCATATCAGGCATCGAGGCAGGCACCCGCAACCACGAGTTGTAAAACAATCAAAAAAATACCTACGAACCAATGCAGGCACCAGTAGCTCTAAAATGAGCACAATGCTAGTTAGCAGCAATAATGACCTCTGAAATAAAGCGTTACCAAAGCGAAGGTAACATGAACCGCACAGATATTATAATTGCAAAGCAACCTCCGCACCAAACACATTTCAAAGCAGAGGCAGGAACAATACAAAAAGAACCTCCGTGACATACACATTCCAAAACGGAGGCAACGAATAATATAAATAATATTTATTAATTAACTTTTCATTTACAACCGATAAGGCTCATTGTGTCTCGCTCATAACAAGAACAATGCGTGAGACCAAAGCGCATGATCTCTGGGTCAACATATCTAGCCACTCCACCTAGTTAACCTACCACCACAAGACATGGAAGTGGCGCGGAGGTTGCCAACACTCCAGCTTGCAAAAGAGCAAAGAGTGCAACCTCCAGAAATACATCTGAAGGTAAGCAAACTAAGACTCTCAGAAAAGTGGGTGCTGGTGGAGGTTAGTCTTGATCATCCACGGAACACCTTCTATCGCCTCTCGGCTGTATACCACCCTGTGCCTCCGGAGAACCAGCCAGTTGAATCAAGTCTAACAATTGCTAGGTACAAAGAGAAGGAGGTGAATCTCCAATGCAAACTTGTGAATGAATTGCCTGACCATTGACCCCCTGCACACCACTTTGCACCTTCCATCGACAAGTGACCACCACATCCAAAATCCTTTCACCTATCACAGTGAATAGGATCACATTCGGCCACCATCTTCGAAGACACAAAAGGAATCCAGGTAGGGTATCCTTAGCGAACAGAAGCATCACCATACTTAACCGTTGGCAACAGGTTCACTAACGTGGCTATTTCATTATGAGTCCTCACATAGTATCAGTACAAAAGCAGCTCCCAGAAGACATCATCAGTATAATACAAATGACAAAGCAGCCTAAATGGCAAGAGGGGAACAAATCCTTTTATAGGGAGCTCCCAAGCATCATTAAACCAACTGCAGCTACCTACCATAAAGAAACAAGTACAAAATTAGTACCTGCATCATTACGCCTCAAGAGGCAGAAGTACAAAATCAAGGGCAGTAAATAACAAAGATACTCAAAGTACATAGAGGCACTATAAAAGAAGTAGAGCTCAAAGGTCACACGCACTAGCAGCCAGGAAACAAGCAACCACAGGCAGCCCCGCACAGCCAAAATCAAAACAACAAAGATGGAAGCTGATGTGCGCATACAGCCAAACAAAAAACATAAGATACCGCACAAGAATTCGTAAAGGAGTTAGCAAAGTAGCTAACCCGGAGGCCACGAGGGTCTCCGGGGGAATGCAAAAGAAGCTAGCTGACAGCGCAAGCCAATCAGGATCATCGACAACACAGAGGCAAGGGGGTACTGCGTAAGAACTCGTAATGTCCCCCCATCTCCACCAATATCAACCACAGCTCATCATCATAGATCAAGCATCAGGACACGTGAAGACCTAGCCGAAGACCACAAAGCTAACCACAACAATATAAAGATGACATGTAGCAAAGTCAGGACCATCGCTGGTCAAGGAAAAACAACGGTTGTCATATCTATCTTGTAATCAATGTTAAAATAAATTATTCATAGAGAAATGTACATCAAAACGGTTACATCCTCCAAGGAGGAAAAAGAAAGCAAACTCGGAGGCCCCAACCATGATCCGACACGAAGACCTCTGACAGAATCAAATCAACCTCCGCAATGCAGTGGGGGTCAAGCTAAACAAACTCTAAAACAACAGTTTCATCATAGCATCGCACCTCTGCGCAAACCGAAAAAAATTACAAAAGCTCAGCCGCCCCACGCCATGCAAGAGAACGAGTAAAGCTAGATCGCTTGTCATCTAAGTCGGAAAGAACAAAATCAAACATGTCTTCCACAGTACGCCTAGGAAACACCGACTTCCAATAATCCCATAGTTCGCCGCTGACGAAAATGCCATCACGCATAAAAGTAACAGGGTCAACCTCTTGCATAGGCCCCAAACTATAAACCTGCGCAGGACGATTCGACCATTAATAATTTACATAAACAAAAATAGCTGAATGTATTTCTTATACGTGCCCACCGGCACAGAGTCAGCAAAAGACTAACTATCCATAACCACAAGTCAAGCTTAATCTTGAACCTTCTCATCAGCAGTCAAGTCTCGAGCCTCCGCCTAAACCTTCGGTGGTGTGTCCGCTTGCTCCGCTGTCGCAGCAGCACCAACACCCGCAGAAGAACATGAGTCTCGGAGGTGCCAGCGTCGATAGATCCCCTGGTATGTGTAGAAGTACTGGCAGAAGCTGTCAAGTCCTGAGCACCACGTTTGCCATACCTCAGTTCCTGAAAGAAGCAAAAGTAAGCAAAAGAAAAAGTCGTCGACAGAGGTAATACAAGAAAAGAAAATAAGAAAAACAATCCATACTGTCTCACGAGTAATCTTAGCCATGGCCACGATCTTAGTCTGACCAAACTTGGACCAAAATTTTTCCATAAAGCTACGCACAGTGGTCTTGACAAACCGATCTGTCTTGCCAAGTTCAGCAGGACTAGACACCTCCGGGCAAGCAAAGTTCCCAATATGAACAATATCCTTGGATGCGAAGAACTTGCAGAGATAAGTGGCGGAGGTCTTGGCACTGAAGTCGGAGACCCCGATTAGAAATTCATTAAGCTTGCTGAGGTTGGCCTTGATCCAAGAGAAAACCTCGGAAGTAGAAGTTTCAGGATCAACCGAAGATGTAACACCCAAACACATGAAGAGCGGAGACATAAGACTCCGCCACCTCCAACCCAATTGACCTTAGGGCATTCATCTCTGCCTCAAGACTCTTGACCTTAGTCTTCAAAGCCTCCACTGACTGGCGCTCACCATCCACCTCTTTGCGAAGGATTTCGGAGATCTCGTTAGCCTTGTCTACGCGCTGGGTAGCAAGAGTCACCGATTTTTGAGCATCGTCGAGAGACTTCTTTAAATCAGCAGACCTGACTTCGAGACTTGATAGCTGCTCCCTCAGCTTAGATGTTTTTTGCGCCAGCTCCTTCTTCTCATGAGTCTGGACTTGACCTCTGCCTTCAGCGCAGCAATCACGGCATCCTTTCTTGCAATCTCAGCATGACTGCTGGATTCAACCGCTATGGACATAGCATGGCTTTGCAAAATTGCAGGATCATCATTAAGCAAGATGTATCTAACAAATTATCAAAAAGCACAACAAAACATTATAACTCACAATAATGTGGTGGTCAACTTGGGCGCGCATCAGGACACTATGAGGCAGCTGCACAAGACGACGAGTGAGGTCAGAACCCATCACTTCGTTCATCTACCCAATGCCTTCGGCCCACCCAAGAAGAAAGCGTTTATCCTCGTCAGCACCACAACCAGATGGAGAGGTCCCTGACCCACCAGCATCTCGTGGATGCTGGGACGGGGCAACCATATCCTCAGAAACAGCACCCTCCGCCAAAGGAACAGACGATGTCGAGGTCACCGGAGGTGCCATCTGTGTAGCCTTCGTAGCGATACAAGCTGAATAGATAAACAAAAGAAAACAAGTCAAAACATAATTAACAAACACAAAAATTCACAACCACCGCATACGAGCTCACCAAGCAAAGAAACTTCCCCCATAGAAGCCCTACCACAAGAGACCTTCAAAGTAAGGAAATCTAGGTAAGTCATACTTCGGGTACGAATCCCACCTTGGCTCGTAGTGTAGGCATCCTCGTGGACCTCCACATTTTCTACCTCATGTTGTGCATCCTCCGCAAGCTTTTCAACATCATCAGCTTTAACTGCAGTCTCCTATGCCTCGTCATCATCAGAGCTAGCATCAAGGTAGGCGCTGGCAAAAGGCTTCACAGCGACCTCCGATGAGATAGCGTCTTTCCTAGGCCGGAGCAGAGGTGCAGTAGACGGCACGACAAGCTGGAGCGGAGACGAGCCGGAGGCATCACCTGTAAAGTCAGGAGACACCTCCGGAGAAGCAGCGGCACACGGCAGAGATCGTCGAGACCGACCCTCTAAATCACGCACTATCAGAGCCTCAGCCTCCATCATCTCTGAATCCACACCAGCGTTCTCTTCGTCATACAGGCCTTCAAAAACATCATCCACCTCCGCAGACTCAGCGGAGGCTCCCCTCTGTTTCTTCAACACTTCACGAGTCGAAGCATCTTCCTCTTCTTTCCCTCGGTAGCCTTCATAGCAGCAACAACACAGCAATAGCAGCAGCAATAACCAAATCCTTCTTGTCAATTTTCTTCTTGATTTTGTCAGGGACCTCACGCTCAACATAGTGTATGCCGAGCTCCTCAAAAACTCTGTTAAGACGTGGCATAATACCGGCCTCTGACATCCGGGCAAGATATTCCTTCTCAAAAACTTCACCAAGAATCTTAACAGCCTTTTGCTCGGTCACGCGAACAAATTCCTCCTTGTTCTGACCCTCAGGAAGATGAAGCCCGAAGTGTGGACAAGTGATTCCACCGGCAACTCCAAAAATAGGAAGGTCCAGTTTCTGTATGACGAATTTTTTCCTGTCTTTGCCGCCAAGTAGGGGCCAAAAATCGGAGGCAATCATCTCCTCCACAAGATCCCTCCCTCCAGAGTACCGGCAAGCACTAGCAAACGCCCTTGTACAAGATTTCCTCTTCTCAGAAACAGTTGCCTCTGGCTTAACACTAGATGCGGGTCCATCTGGGTCATTACAGAGGCAAAGGAAAGGCAATAACTTTCTTACCATCCTCTCTGACTTGAGGAGCACCAGAGGTCCTCACATAAAACTAGTAGTCCATCCAGTCAGCGGGCTCCCATTTACCCCTCTGACACCAAGAAATGGCAAATTTTTCCTTGCCCTTGCCAGGATTCCTCTTGGCCATAATGTTGCACGATGCAAACTGAGCTAGCTTCATATTGATGTACTTGGGCTGTTTCTGTAGCTCGTAAAACTCCATAAAAGTATTCATGCTGATCCCTCCAACATAGGACTCGACAGCCCAAAGAAACTTGCTCATATTCAAAAAAGCATGAGGAGTCATATGATGGAGTTGCACGTCAAACCACTCAAGCACATACCAAACAAAGTTGTTGCATGAGAAGCAGAGACCACGGGTGAAGAAGTCCCGAAAGACAACGGCCTTGTCCCTTTCAGGCTTCGGGATAGTCTCCCCACGCGGAGGTCACCCGCGGCTGGCAGGAATATATCCCTTCTCTTCAAGGCCATCAATCATCGTCTGAGTCATCAAACTACGACCAAAGTCATAGTTGATCTCTGAACTAGGCATATTGCTCTTCGGAGGCATCAGATCACTAGGGGAAGCCTCAACATTGGACAAGGATTCCTCGAGATCCCTAGCCTCCGCAGCGGCCAGCATGCACTACTCGAATAGATCTAGAAAGCCCCCAGCTCCGACACCCTAGAAACAGGAATAGGGGCCGGAGAACGGGTTGCGACGTGCGCAGCAGGGGCGTTTGGGTGCCACGGTGACAAGATGCCAAGGCAAAACAAAAGCGGAGGCAGCACCTAGCAAGGAAAACTACATAGTGGTAAATCAAGGGAGGGTACGGGTCATTTTCATCGTCCCTCCCCATTATATAGGTGGCGAAGCAACACCTCAAATTCTCAGCCCTACGGTCGCGTCGGTCCGAGGATCAGGCGGCCTAAATCAAATCAATTCGAAACCAACGGTCAAGATTGAACTCTGTACAATGGTAAAAAAACCCAGCCGCCAGTCCAATGATCCAAGGGCCAGGCGGGACGGAGGTAAAAGCAACCTCCATGGCCAGGCGGTGTGTTGATGGCTAGACCCACCTCCGCTGGACCTAACCCTCAAGGGGGAATGTTGGTGATGTGCCCCAAGGCCGGAGAGGCTTGCTACCTCTGGAGTTGTGCCTAACCAATGAACCGAGCATTTTCTCCTGTATATTGTCTGCAGGTACCAAAGATAGGCCTCTGAAGGCGGTACCTCTGTCTGGGCGACTACATCGGAGGCTGAGGGGTCGGCCAGCACAGAGGTCTAGTGGTGTTGACTCCCCCAACCACGGAGGTCTCCTGACAGGGCCTCCGGATTCCGCGGTGGTCCCCTGCGGAGGCGGCGTCGAACGAGGATGATGACCGTCAAGATGGTACACTAGGCCAGGCTGAGGCCTGTCGTCAAGGAGCAGACGCGACGGCCCCTTCTTACGGGCAGTAATGGGCCTCGGCCCGCATGTCACGATGGTGGAATGATGGACAGATCATCCCTCGGGAGGCCCACATGTAGTAGAGTCAACGTCTAGGGTTTTGAAACTCCCGCCGAGGGCATGCTTGTAATTTAATCTTGAGTCAGGCAGCCACTATAAAAGGCGATGCCCCCTGTGTAATTAAGGCATTTGTCCTCTGGTAGTTGCTGCATCTTCTACCCTTGGGCCCACCTTGTAATTTCACCTTCTTAATACTAAGAGAGAGATCATTTGATCTAATTGTTCAACCTTATTCAAACCTACTGGAACCGAGTTTCAACACTTGTTATGTGATAACTGACAACTGACAAGTAATAACAGAGGGTGGATCTTATTAACTGTAGGCTTCCCTTGGCGCTCCGTATGTAATGGGCTTGTGCATTGCTCAATGAGCGCTGGCCACACCGCCACAGTGACAGGGACATGGGCATTCGCCATTACTCGGTTGTCATGTTATCATAGCTAGAGTACCAGTTCAACACCTGTGGAACAACTAAATTATGTATATGTATGTATATATTGCTCGTGGAGATCTCTATCGAGCGAATCCATTACGGAGGTAGTGGTTATCGCCCGACCCCCGACCGCCCTCGCAAGGGGCAACTTGGGGGAGCCCGCGCTGTCGCCCTTCTGCTCTCCCTCGCCCGCTCCCTCCGGTCGCCGTCGCCACCGTGACTGTGGTGGCGGCGGCTCCATCAAGGAGCCCCGTCCGCCCAACGCCCCTCCTCCACCCCCTCCCCCCACTCCTCTTCCCCCCTTCACCCCTCTACCGGCGACCACGGCGGCCTCCGGCGGCCGACCGCTGGCGAGCGGACGGATCTGAGCCCCCGCTGGCCAGATCCGCCGTCCGGCACCCCCTCCCCACCCCTCCCTCCCGGGTGCTCTGCTGGTGGTCCGCTGGCGCCCATGGCGCCCCCGCGGGTCCTCCGGCGGCCGGGACTAAGGCTGGCTGGCCAGATCCGGGCCCCCGGGCGCCAGATCTTGCCGGCCGGCCAGCCGTCCCCCACTCCAGCGCGGTGTCGGGCTTCGCGACGGCCCCCCTAAGCTTAGTGGGCCCCTCCGGGCCATGACAGCGGCGGGCCACTGGGCGACCGTGGGGGTGGCTGTGCTCGTCCCCCTGTCCACCCACTCCTGCGCCGCGTCGATGGGGCTTGGTGCGGGCGGCTTGGCTGCCCTCCGCCATGGTTCGGGCATGGTGCGCTGTGGTTTTGGGTGGTGTGGCCAGTGGTGTACGTCGCGTCGCACCATGGTGGTGCGGGTGGCTGCCCTGGCGGTGCGCCGTCGACGCCATGATGGCGTGGATGACGTCGTTTCGCTTTCCCATTACTCCGTTGGGATGCATAGAGGGCGAAAGCTCAGCCTAATGGTGATTGGGCAAGCGATGGTGATGCCTTTTGGCGCCACACCCTTCTTGAAGGCGTCATCGTTGAGTCTCATGCTCCTTTCACGCGGTGCCAGATTCTGGGCGAAAGCCCTACCTTAGTTCCTAAGGCCAGCAGCGATGGCGTCCTCGGCGTCACCCCCTTCGTGAAGGCGTTGCTGAAGAATCTCTACGGCTGTCGCCCCTCCTACATGGTCACTATGGTTGTCTTGCTGCACCTTTTTTGTGCTTCATGTTTTCTCCTCACCCGGGCTTGTCTAGCTAGTGGTTGTTGTAGCCGTGGCCGTGTCGTATCCGATGAATGCTTTGCCAGCGAGGTGTCTCTGACGGATGCTTTACCGCCGGTAGGTTCTGTGCTTGGGCGGATGCTTGGCCGTCGATCTTCAGGTATGTCCTCCTCGCCCGTGGTCCGGAGGGCTTTGGCCCTTGTGACTCGGAGGAGCGGGTTACTCTGGTGGATGCTTTGCCGCCGAGATATTTTCAGTGGATGCTTTGCCACCGAGGACGCGTCTCCGGCGGATTGGTCGTTCAGGTCGCTGAGGTGGGGACGGATGCTTGGCCGTCTGGAGTTCGGGCGGATGCTTTGCCGCCGTGTCTTTTCGGCAGATGCTTTGCTGCCGAGGTGGGGTTGGATGAATGCTTTCCCGTCTGGGTTCGCGGCTCCGCTCACTGCTGGCTACTGGGTGTCAAGATCTTTGAAATCTTTTGATCTTTGTATTAGGTGTAGCTTCCTGGGGTTGTTAGGTGGAGGTTACCCCCTCATGTTTTTTGCTTTATGTTTGTGTTGAGGACATTCATTAGTAATCCCTGATTACCAATGAATTCTCTTGTATCAACTATGTGTAGATCTATTG
Organism: Bothriochloa decipiens; assembly: GCA_023333625.1. Lineage (NCBI taxonomy): Eukaryota > Viridiplantae > Streptophyta > Magnoliopsida > Poales > Poaceae > Bothriochloa > Bothriochloa decipiens. Next base: position 20,431,473 of record CM041642.1, on the reverse strand, counting down.
ACCACTCCCCTTCTTTTAAAGCATTACGGGCACAATGCCCGATTTCGAAAAAAAGTATATATTGCTCGTGCGGGCCTGCAGCTACTCGCAAACGATCTCATCTCTGTCATAAGACTAAGTAAGTTGGTGACTGAGTAATTTGATGTATTTCCTTTAAAAACAGATGGCAGGAATGCCATGTGTCTACTTTAAGGGGGCTGAAAGTTGCAAAACAAAGTGCCAAGTAGGAAACAACAGGCACTGAGACGGACTTGTAGCTAAGGTCCAGAACCACCACGCCGGACTGCTGCAGCGACGTCGGCACGCGGCCGTAGATGCGGTCGTGGCTCAGGTTCAGGATCCTGGGCATCTCTAAGCCTGTCAGATTGAACCGGCAGCTCAGGCTCTGACAGGACTTAGCGGCAGCTTTGGGAGCCGACAGGACCTATCAGCGGCCCAATGGCCGACTAGGGCCCCGTCCAAGGCTCCAGGCAGACAGGCCAGCCCGCAACCTGACCCCGTCGGCCGTCTGCTGGCCGACAGGCAACCGTGAGGTGGTTTAAAGAAGGTCAGGGAGGTTGGTGCGGCAGAGGGACGCCGGGATGGAGCCAGAGGACACCTAGGTGTCGATGTGACCATGATGTTGAAGACGGACAGGTGCGCGATCGAGGTTGCCCCAGGAGTCCGCGATGCATGGGGCCGTGCAGGCCGAGGACGTTGACTATGTCGACGGAGAGCAGGTGGGTCGAGCTCGCCGCCGATCGATGGCCGGCAGGAGCGTGGAGGTGATGTTGACGTTCTCAATCAGCATCGTCCCCTCGCTTACCCAAGCATCGCCAGCGAGCGCTTCCCGCTTCAGCAACCATGCGCCTATGCCAGCGCCGAGCGGACACCACAGCGAATAACGCAGGAGCAATTGCACCAATGCATCTGTCCTCGATTCCAAGGATCGAGCCAGAACAAGGTTGGCATTCCATCCCCCAATATCGATTCCGTTGCAGCCGTGAATGCTGACAGGACGACGATTTTTGTTGATGCCGGCAGCGGCAGGCAGCAGCTCAGCCCAAGTGCGCCCTGGGTCCATTCTCCCATAGCCTAAGAGTGGTAAAAAAACGCGATCGGACGGGAGACGCCCTCAACCATTTTTCATAACGGAAAAACTCCTGGACCCTGGCCACGCCAACAAAAGAATTTTTATTAATCCCAGCCTCCAATCCACCTTCCACGAGGATTCGAACTTGAAACCTGAGGGGTGCCTCCGAAAAGCTCTAACCGATTGAACTAGAGGCGAGCGGTACCAAAGCCATGAAGATCCACGGTGCCAAGATCCGAAGTTGGCAACGGGTCGGGTTTGGATCGAGTGGAGTCTCCGTACACCCAAAACCGAAACCCGAAGTCGAAACCCGAACTCGAAACCGATTCGGGTGAAAATCTATCATCAAAACCAAAGCCGCAGATACCTAAAACCGGCGAATATATATACACATATTCATATGTATAAACAAGAGGTAACAAATAATAGATATTTTCATGAATCAACTTTAAATAAATTTAATAATTTAATTAAATAAGTTATTATTAACATATTATAAAATATGAGTTTTAATTTTAAATAATTTATTTCGGATATCCATTGGATATCCATGGGTGAAAAACTAAACCCGAAACCAAACCTGAACCCGAATTCGAAACCGAACCCGAAAACAATGGACGAAAAATCAATGGCAGCGTGGATCGGGGATGGCCAAATGTCACCGACACCGGGTCGCACGACCAGCCAAATTCAACACAGGATGTACATCACAAGTTTCTTACAATCTTCTTAAATTATTCAAAAAAATCTAAGAAAAATCTAACCTCTTCAGTCTTCAGGCTAGTTTGCGCAACAAGATTTCTGCCACTGGTGTTCCCATCGCTTCCACAGGAAGCTCTGGCCTACCTGCCACACAGTGGTCCATGAATTTGGCCTGACAATTACACTCTGCATTTGAATCTCTCAAAGTCTTCAGCACGAGGTCGCCATAGTGACAGCTTCTGCAGAAAAGACAGTAGTGGAGGTGTGGAGGGAATGACAACTACAATAATTATGTTTTATTTAAATGAAAAAAAGGCACACGCGAATACAGTACCTCTACCTTTGTAAATTCAATATATGGATTGGTCAGTAAAATAATAAGATAATTTGGTAAAATAATAAGATAATTTGGTGCAAATGATATGCAAACGAAACTAAAGTTTCCCTCCTCTTTACCACCACTTTCACAAATCATGTATGCACTTGACTTTCTCTAGTATACTGTGCAGAAAATTTCTCATTATTCCGATTTATCCAGAAGCTAAGCATTAATAATAATGTCTAATTCAATGAGCCAGCTGTTCTATAGCGACCCTTTGGACTAAATGTTTTGACGAGTTTTTGGGTGTACCTATTTGATTCGAAGAAACCAAACAACTTGACCTCACATGAATCTTCTGCGGTTCACATTTGCTCTGTGCTTCACTGTTACAGTGCATATGGCCGACCATCCATGGAAACAAGTGCATGGGGCTGGTCAATACACTGACTTCAGATCCATGCTACCAAACAAGCCATACATTCATCTTGAATGCGTTTACAAGTCATCCCGTGGAGAAGTATTATTTCCCGTGACGTGATACCTTGAGTGACCTGAAAATCCTCCCCTGCGCATAAAACTGGTGTTAGAAGGAGAAATCAGATCAATGGCGCACATATTCTTTCTCCTGCTACTATGGTTGCTCCTTCCCTGCTCATATACTCTAGCTCAGCACAATATCAGCTTGGGATCTACTCTGAGTCCTGAGGGACCAAACAGATCATGGCTCTCGCCCTCTGGTGACTTTGCTTTTGGTTTCCAGCCCCTGGAAACCAACTCCTCTCTCTACATACTAGCCATCTGGTTCGATCAGATTGATGAGAAGTTTACTGTTTGGTATGCCAATGGTACCACAGCAATGCCACCTGGTTCAAGCCTGCAATTTACCTTCAATGGTACGCTTTCTCTACGTGACTCAACTGGATCTGAGATCTGGGGATCCCAGGTTGCTGGCAGTGCTTATGCTTCCATGAACGACAATGGAAACTTTGTGCTTTATGGAGCAGACGGCTCCCCCACATGGCAAAGTTTTACTACACCAACAGACACCATCCTGCCATCCCAAGAGCTCGTCAGTGGGACTATGCTCCACGCTAGGCTTATGGACACCGACTACTCAAATGGTCGGTTCATCCTCAGTCTTGAAACAAATGGCAACCTGACTTTCTACACAGTGGCTGTTCCTACAGGATTCCAGTATGGTGGTTATTGGTCTACTAACACAAGTGGAAATGGTGGAAAGCTGGTCTATGATACAAATGGCACAATCTACTATGCCTTGGAGAACAACATGCAGCACCCTACCACTGTCATAATGCCAGCAGTGATGGACTCAACAGATCAGTACTACCATTGGGCAAGACTTGACCCAGATGGTGTTCTTCGACAGTATAAGTATCCGAAAAGAGAAGCTGTAAGAAGTGGTTTGCCTGCAGAGTGGACAGTAGTGCAATCTGTGCCAGAAAATATTTGCAATATAGTATATTCAGATTTTGGTAGTGGAGTGTGTGGATACAACAGCTATTGCATGTTCGACTGGAATCAGACAGAAACAGAATGTTCTTGTGCCCCGAACTATTCTTTCTTTGATACAGGAAGGAAGTACAAAGGGTGCAAGCCGGACTTTGCACTGCAGAGCTGTGACTTGACTGAAGCACAAGTGCTAGAGCAGTTCCAAATGATTCCAATGAATAACATTGACTGGCCTCTTCATGCTTACGAGGAGTACTACCCCATAAACGAGACTACTTGCCAAAGCTTATGCTTGAATGATTGCTTCTGTGCTGCTGCAGTGTTTGATCCTAGCGGACACTGCTGGAAGAAGAAGCTACCTTTGTCTAATGGGAATGCAGGGAGCGAACTTCAAAGGACAGTTTATCTCAAGGTGCCGAAGGATAATCATTCACAGAGTCAGCTCAATATTGAGGCCAGCAGTAAATGGAAAACCAATAGGAAGGATTGGATACTTGGAGGATCGATCATTATAGGTAGTTCTGTCTTCCTGAACTTTCTCTTCATCTCAGCCCATTTTCTGGGAGCTCGGTTTAGGGGCACCAGGGAAAAGGAGCATTTACAAGCATGGACCAGGATGATAACAAGAGATTTCACTTACAGAGAACTTGAGGAGGCAACTAATGGGTTCAATGAGGAAGTGGGCAGGGGAGCTTCTGGTATAGTCTATAAAGGGTGCCTACATGGTGAATTTGCCACCAGCATCGCAGTCAAGAAGATCAACGATAGGTTCCCACAAGAGACAGAAAAGGAGTTCACAATGGAAGTTCAAACAATTGGGCACACACTCCACAAAAACTTAGTCCAGCTATTGGGATTCTGCTATGAAGGAACTCAAAGGCTCCTGGTGTATCCGTTCATGCCCAATGGCTCTCTTACTGAGTTCCTCTTCAGTGGCAAGAGGCCAGCATGGGTTCTCCGAATTGATATTGCCCATGGGGTGGCAAGAGGACTGCTCTACTTGCATGATGAGTGTGGTAAGCAGATCATACACTGTGACATAAAGCCTGAGAACATCCTTCTTGATGACAACTTTATAGCAAAGATATCAGACTTTGGCATTGCCAAGCTGCTGAAAGCCGGGCAGACAAAAACTAGCACTGGAATCCGAGGTACCAGAGGATACTTAGCTCCAGAGTGGTTCAAGAACATGAGAATCTCCTGTAAAGTAGATGTGTACAGCTTTGGGATAGTCCTTCTGGAGATTGTATGCTGCAGGCGGAATGTAGACCTTGAGGCCACCAATGAGGAGAAAGTTGTATTGGCATACTGGGCATATGACTGCTACCGCTGCAGCCGCCTTGACTTGTTAGTTGAAAGTGATGAGGAAGCAATTCTCAATATGAAGATGGTGGAAAGATTCATGAGAGTTGCACTTTGGTGTATACAGGATGAACCAGAAATGCGCCCAACTATGCTTGAAGTGACCAAGATGCTTGATGGAGCAATAGAAGTTCCTCGCCCTCCTATTGATACCCCAACTTTCATAAGTTTGTGGCATTGAGAAGAGCAAGTGGTACTTTCTGTTTAGGGATCTATCTTTTGGTCAGCTTGTGCTGTTGAAGGATGATGGCAGTGGTTGTATTACATAGTTTTCCTGTTGCTCTGACAGACATTAGAGAATGCAGGATTCCCTTTTGTTGGTCATTAACAGGTTATGAAGTCTGTTCTGTTTTCTTATTCTTGCATGCAAGCTTTGTTTGTCCTTGGGGGAAAAAAAAAGGTACTATCTTTTATCAATAGTGATATCGTTGATTGGTTGCCAGAGAAGCATCTCCAAATTGATATCTGATAATCAAATACTGCACTGCATGCAATTGTTATTCGCTTGCTCCATTGTACAGAAGTAGGCTGCCAGTGTGTTATAACTCATAACAATAGAAGTAGGATGGTAAATGTGTCATAAAATAGTTGTATATGCTAATTTGCACACGAACTGTATTGTCAACAAGAATAACATTCACAAAATTAATTGAAGGAAATTTGGAACAAGAAGAGAAAGGCGGCCCTGGTGCAGCGGTAGTGTCTTACCGTCTGTTACCGGAAGGTCCAGGGTTCGAACCTCGGCCTCCGCACATTATGTGCGGGTATGGCTTGACGTAGAAATCCCTTCCCCAGACCCCGCACAGCGCGGGAGCCTACGGCACTGGGTACGCCCTTTTTTAAAAAGTTTGGAACAAGAAATATAATGGATTCAATGTGTATACAATCGGAGATTCCAAAAAAAATATATAGACTATGCTAGGTTGTTGGATGTATGGACGAACTAATTAGGCCGATTGCTTTTCCCAATCCAAACATAGGTTAAAAACCGGAGAGATCTCCAAAGTGATTACTTCTTCAAACAAGGAAAATGCACTGACAGTCATCAAATAACAGCATAAAGTGAGTGGACAAAATTAAACAGCTGGTATGCCAAGGCTCCATAAAAAGGTTCTGCTGCTTAGCCTGAAAATCAACACCTAACGGAATGCAGAGTTCGGATGCAGTGTTCTGCTACTTCCAGCTAGTTGTGTCCTAGGAATATGTTCTAATTACTACTCTTTTCCACTGAAGTATAGAACATAGTGCCAGTAGAACCAATGTAGATGTAGTGCTTTTCAAATTTCGAAGGGTCGCTTCAGAAGATTAGTAGTACAGCTGTAGAAGTAAACAATACTGGAGCACTACTACAATCAGAACGTTGAACGAAAAATGTCAGCACTCACCATCCAGCCTAAGCATCCATGCTGGAATCCTTCACATGTGGCCGCTACCGATCTACCAGAAGTCTGATTGCTGCTTCAACCCGGCACCAGCCACCGTTCCTAAGGCCCCGCCGGCCCCGGCGACCGCCATCATGGCTCTGGCCAAAGCAGTTCGAGACGACCCAAGCCGAATCGCTCGGCAGTTCATCTTCGGCGTCGCTCTAGTTTGCCACCAGGAGCGCGGGACCGCGTCCGTGTCCCCCCTCCGCCACGGGTTAGGCGGAGCTCTCGTCGCCGGCCGGATCCATTTTTCCACCTCGAAGCCGAAACTCCGGCGCAGGCTGAAACGGGCCTCGGCCCCTCCCTCTCCACCCTAACAACCAAACTGAATTTTTTTTTTTGAGGGAAGTAACAACCAAACTGATAGGCCAGTCATGTTTATTGACAGGCGGGGCGTGTGATTCCTAAGGTTGTCGCTGGCTACTACCATGGTTGTACCTAAACTTTTAAAAATAATGCTCGAAGGACCGTTTTCTTCTAGGTGACTCCACGGGATCCCACCGGCCCCCTCTCTGCCACCTCTGGCGTGCTCGCCGGAGCGTGCAGGGAGAGGAGCCCCGCTCTTCGTAGCCTGTAGAGCAGTAAATAGCAGTTCGATTTAATAGTTTGAGTGCATGTATGGCCGTCGCCCG
>CM041642.1:20352319-20401644 GCA_023333625.1 Bothriochloa decipiens | reverse complement strand
AGCACCATCTAGTAATAATCCTAATATGCATATAACAGTAGAGTAAGAACTAGGAAGAGTGGAAACAGATGGCAAAATCTACAAGGAATATGTACCCAGTATCCCCCAAAAAGGCCATTCACAGAGGCTAACATTAAAAGGTATAACTATGAATTAGAATTAGAAGTTTATAAACAGATGGTAAATTGGTGACAGACTAGAAATACAGCACATCAATTATTATATAATAGAAGTTAGGTTTATAAACAGCTATAGTGGATATGCATCTGTTAGGAGTAGTTTACAAAAGGCTGACAGGTTTAGCTAATTCACAAAAAAAAAAGTTATCCCCTTGAGCATTAAGACATGCTTCAGTTTTAAGAATTTGGGTAGTGGGCACAACTTAAGCAGATGACATAGTTCAGCATGGCAGATGGCACAACCCCATGACTAGGGTAGCCCAGGAATTAACAATTTTACTAATTGGTTGCTAACCTACATATTCAGAGGCAATCGATCAACAAAATATCGCAAAAAATTGCCTTGCAACACCCAATTAACCACCAAGGCCATTCCCAATAGCTTCATGCAGACTGTCGGTGAAGCAGCAAGTATGTATAACACCGCATACCTGGAAGGCCAGGAGAGCCTCGCCCTGTCCGGCAAGCTCGCGGAAGACAGCGACCATGTCTGTCTTGAGGAGGCGCCGCAGCTTGGGCTCCACCGTGGCAGCAGTGGATGCAGGGGGGACACCGCGGCGTGCGGCGCGCTTGAGGGACTGGACAGCCTGGATGGCCTCTGTGCTGAGGTACCGCCCACGTTGTGTTGGCTTCCGGTTCTTGCTACGGTCCCGCATCGTGATGGTCATGACAGCGGCGATCCTCCGGTGAGCGCCACAACGGATGTGGTGTAGGCGTAATGATGAGCAGGTGGGTGAGGAGAGCATCGTCGAACTGCCTCTGCTCGAGTTGGATAGTAGTGTGGGGTTGCAATTCTGGATGGATTCAGAACATCAGAGTTCAGACATTTGTATTGCCGTCTTGCTGCGATGGTATAAGCATAAGCATGTAAACATCTTAGATTATGATGTGATGAACACTGGTCGTATTCTTAGCTTCAGAAACAAAACGGCAAAATACATTCCAGGCTTAGAAGTAGGCAACATCTTTCAGGGGTTTTTTTTCCCCTCTCTTTGCAAGTACCACAATTGGTAATCTCTCAAGTCAGAGCATGAAAGGCGAACTTCATAGAGTGTTTGGTTTGAGTAAAAGACTAATGATTTAGTCCATCATCTTCTCACTTCGCTTTTTGTTGGGTCTGTGGATTGGAATGGGTTGATCAATCATCAGCCCTCTCACAAACTAATAATCAATATTAGTACGAGGAAATGAGGAATCCATAAAATTTGAGGAAGGGACTCATGATGCAGACGCGCTACCTCATCTAGAATGAATGATTTCTGAAACCAAACACCCTAGTACTTCACACCATACATGATGCACTTGCTAGCAAATTAGCATCGTTTGACAGGAGTTGAAAGTGGTATTGCCAGCTAAGCACAAATGGCCTCAATCCAGAACTCTCTTATCTTCACCAAGCATAAAGGTTTTAACTTTAATATGAAGGTCAGTTAGCTTACTACAGACGAGTGCACGGAGAGGATATACGAAACCAAAACAAGAATTCAGAATCCAAAATAAAAATTCAGAATCTCATAGAGATACCAAACGAACCCAACAAGTCTTGCAAACACACATATGCAGAGAAGGAACTCTCGGCTTAAGAACTATACATCTGGAACCCTGCTGGATGCATCCCAGAGACCCAGACACAAATTTAGTCAGGCTGGATGGACTGCACAAGCAATTGCTCCATGACTCAGATTCAGAGTCGCCACCAGACTCCACTTGTCGGGCATACATACTAGGTCCAAGCAATTCGCAACATAGACAACACTGAGCTAGTGAGCTCAGCAAGCACAAGCAGGCCTTCACATTTCAGAAGCCTAGCATCAAGCAATTCGGAGGGAGAGGACAGAGGATAGTACCTGGTCGTCGGAGAGAGAAATAGGATTCGGAGCGAGGCCCGAGGCGTCGGTGGAGCCGTCAAAGGGGGCGGAAAGCAGCGTGGCCGTGCTCGGCGGTTGCCCTCCTCGGGAGCGCGGGCCCTGCTCCGAGGGAGCGGGGAGGCGGCGCAGGGGAGGGTGCCGAGGGCAAGCACGCGCGGGAGAAGGAACCGTGCGTTCCTCCTCTGGCTGCAGCCTGCAGGAGTGGTTTTTTGGACCGTGGAATATCTTCTTCAGATCTATAGACTCCTAAATTTTTAATGCGTTGAAAATGTCAATGTTTGTTATCCCTCCGTATCTAAAAGAATCAATTCTTTAGAGCGAAGATTTGTTCACGAATAAATCGATTCATGAAGGGCATTACAGCTCCGCGCAAGGAGCGACCTCACCACTATCGTTGTTCTTTGTGCCCTTGCGATGAAGACCGTCAGCAACCCAATTTAATTTCACTCGTAGATCGAAATTATAGCACATGTTTTTTTTATCAATCACCCAAAAGACTTACGTGTGTTTTTATTAAGAAAAAGGGGTTTGCTTTACATCGGGCGTTTACAGATTTTCGGTTAGAGCTCGCCCTGATTACTCGACTCATTAACCTATTAGTCGTTGAATTAGACTCCCCAGGTGCTTCGCCCCCGCCTGAACCCATAGCGCCGCTTGCTGCCGGATGTGTTCCCGAAAAGCTTGGTTCAGCGTGGCCGAGCCGCGGAAGCATCTCGCGTTCCGCTCCTTCCAGAGCTCCCAAGAGATTAGCGTGAACAAGGCGTCGGCTCCCCTGGAGTTCTCTGACAGCCATCCTGATCTCCATTGCTCCCACCACTCGCAGATGGACCCCGATGGTTGCTGCAATTGTGCTCCCAGCAATGGCGTAGCCTGAATCCATACTCCCCTAGCGTAGACACGGTCGACGACGATGTGATCGATCGACTCATCCACTTGATCGCACATGAAGCATTTGTCAAATTGCAGCACTCCAAATCCGTTCGTTCGTCTCCTAGGTGCAGCACTCTCCCCGAACCCGTCCCGAATCCCGCAAATCCTTCTTGCTGAAATTCCCCAATCCTCCGTGCGTGCTCGCCGCCGCCGCCGCCTCCCTTGCAGCGACCGCCCCCCGCCAGCATCCTGTCGCATCCGCGGCGAGCCGGCCGCGGATTTCCCACTCCGAGCCGAGGGTTTCGTCTCGCTCTCGCTCTCTCCAGGCTACTGCCGCCACAGATTGGTGCGACCCGACCCGTCCCGTCATCGAGGACCTTCTTCCGCCCCGCGAGGCCCTGTCGGGGGTTCCTCCCGCGGAAATTCACTCTCCTCGTCCGGAGGCAGCGGCGCCCTCCTCCTCATCGCCGCCCCCGCCCCCCGCGCGCTCTGTTGGGACTCGAGTGGCGTGGGGTGGAGATCCACCAGGGTGTGGATCGATTCCTCTTCGTCCCTTCGTTCGGTGGTTTTTATCCATTAGGCGCAGAATATCAATCTATAAAGGTGCACGAGGAGTTTATATATCTTCAAATTACAGCACATGTGAAAGCTCTAAATGTTCTAGAAGTGTCTAGAGAGGTACAAGAGAGGCAGAAAGAAGGATTAAATGAACAAGATAACTCTAGCCTAATAGCCTTGAGCAGATGCTCGCCTTGACTCGAGCTAGCACTCACCACCACCAAAATCGTGGTCTGGTTCTTCGACATCCTTCCGATGCTATGGCTCATGTACTTATATGGCTACTTATACAGCGCTGGACGCTGCACCTCTCGTTGCTGGCCGCCATGGGCCGGCTGCCGTGGGACAACACATGATCAGCCCAACCCACTCGTTCTTTTGTTTGGCCCAATCTGAGTAGTATCCTGACAAAGCTCCATGCCATCGTCACCCTCTACGGCGCCTTTGCCCTCCGTGGCGCCATCACTGAGTGCCTATGTGCGCGCGCCGCTACCCAGGGTTGCATAGCTCTGCTTCGCTGGGAGGAAGGTGATGTCACTAGGGCTGGGAGCGACTAGTGATATTAAGGGAGTCGAGGAAGCTGGAGCCAACGAGCGAGATAGAGGGAGTCGAGGGGATTGTTGTAGTGGGTGAGTGCGAGAGAGAGAAATAAAGTCCAAGGGAGCCAACCAGGAGTGAGAAAAGAGAGGAGTCTACAAATTGGACAACTGTCCGTGCAAGGAAGTAATTTCCTTCTTATATTTCAAGCAATCAAGTCTTATCTCTACATGCCGGCATAAATTCGTGTCCGCTTGGATGAATATTAGACCCAAACAAAATTGAAGTATTATAATGATACCATTTCTAAGTTTAGAGATCAGGATGAAAGATACTCACAAGTCCTGAGGATAGATCATAAAACTTTATTCTCTAGTCATTCATTCTTTCTTTCCTTCTTTTTTAATGAGGGAACATGTTCCAGTCTATTTGGAAAGAGGTGTTGGGCTCCTCACGGGTGGTGGAGGAGTTGGGCTCTTGTCGAAGGCCTTAATGTGGGCCTCAAATAGGCCTTTTCTTTAGCTTGTAGCCCAGTCGCCCAGACCTGAGCCCGACTAATAAGCCCTTCCCCCATCCGCTTTGGCGGCCCCCTTCCACCTCTTTACTGCAGTGCAGCCGCTCTCCCTCGGCTCTTCCCCCACCTTCGCTCAATTTCTCTCTCGCTTGCGCACCCCGTCGCCTCCTCCCGCCATTTCGTTCCCCGCTAACCAACCCAAACCCCCGCCCGCACCCAAACCCTAACCCTAGCCCGCGCGCCGGCGAACCGACGATGCCGAAGGCCGGTGGCGGGGCGGACGAGGAGGAGTTTCGCGCCGAGGTGGAGGAGCGCCTCATCAACGAGGAGTACAAGATCTGGAAGAAGAACACCCCCTTCCTCTACGACCTCGTCATCACCCATGCGCTCGAATGGCCCTCCCTCACCGTGCAGTGGCTCCCCGACCGCGTCGAGCCGCCGGGGAAGGACCACTCCGTCCAGAAGATGATCCTCGGCACGCACACCTCCGACAACGAGCCCAACTACCTGATGCTCGCGCAGGTCCAGCTGCCCCTCGACGACGCCGAGGCCGATGCGCGCCACTACGACGACGACCACGCCGACATCGGGGGGTTCGGCGCTGCCTCCGGCAAGGTGGACTTTCCGCCCCCACCCTTCCCATAATCTCTCCTATGCGTTTTACTCGATCTCTCTGGCTTGAACTGATACTATTGAGTGGCGTCCCGAGCTGTGCCGTGGTGGAATTTAGTTCCTTCTTGATCCGCGTCCTCGCTTCTTTGTTGGGGCGGGTACCTGCAAATTTATATATTGTGTTGATTTGCTTTGTAATTGCTCGCTTAGCCTCCAGCTGAGGATATGCTTGCTGCGCACACAATTTGATAACTTATTTCTTGCAACCCATGATAATGGTGGGATCTAGAAGTCATTGCAGTTGCCGGGTTTGAAAGTTGCCTTAATTATGATCACGGTTCATTTATTCGGGCATGTTTTCAGTGGTAGAGTCCTGTGTTGATGTTGACGAAATGTGGCTGACCCTCTACCGAGGGGTATGCCCACGGTAGTAGATGAATTGGTGAAGGGTGCGTGAGACAAGAACTAGATGGTGACGCAAGACAAACACCAAGATTTATCTAGGTTCGGGCCATCGAGGCGACGTAATACTCTACGTCCTACGTCTTTGTGGATTGTATTGATATGATTCGAGATAACCCTAGTATAAACCTAGGATTTGTATCTATATATCCCGACCAGGGGGCCCCTGCCCCTCCTTATATACTCTGAAGGGACAGGGTTACAAGTAAAGTTTCCTGTTTAGTATTACAATATCTCCTTGTAGCCTTGCGGTGCACGTCAAATAGTGCCGTGCGCGTCTTCATCATGTGGGCCGGACCACCTCCGATGGTGCGGCCCATGTCGTCATGTGAGTACCAGCCCATGTGGGTTGTTGATTAGTGTTTGTTGTACAGGTGGACTGGACCATTTCTGTTTAATGGTTAAAAGATCTTTTGTTGTTACATGTGAAACTCGTGCTATGTTGTTACATGTGAAACTCGTGCTATGGTGTATTCGTGTAATTATTGGCATTTTATCGTATTTACTAGTTGCTTAATTTTTGTTTTTCCTTGTTACTAACAAGGTGCTGAACTATGCCCTACAAAAGTGGGCCTCAAATACGCCTCTTCTTTAGCTCGTAGCCCACCCTAACTACGCACACAACTACGACAATGACCACGCTGACATCGGGGGCTTCAGCTCCACCTCCCCCAAGGTGGACTTTCCGCCCCTGCTCTTCCCATGAACTCTCCTTTGTGTTTACTCTGATATCTCTGCTGTGATGTCCCATGTCGTGCTGTGCTGGAATTTAGTTCCTTCTTGATCTGCGCGTTTGTCAGTGCGGTATGGTTTCTGTGTTACTAGTTTGGTAATCGGGTGTGGTTTGGCTGTGGGGTCGGTGCCTGCAATTTATATAACAAAACCGGAGGGATTTGTGTGATTTGCTTTGCAATGGCTCCGGTAGGCTTCAACTAAGGATGCTTGGTACAGCAGAGAATTAGGTAACTTATTTTTTGCGACTATGGTGTTTGGTGAGATCCAGGAGTCATTGCAATAGCCGGCTTCATATGTTGCCTTAACTATGATCTGGGTTCATTTTTTTTTGGCATGTTGTTTTTGAGTGTAGAGCTGTGGTCGATGAACTTTCTATAACTTTCTTATCATCACCATATTTTGGAGTGGTCCTCTCTGACTGTGGAGTGGCTCCCTGACCGAGCAGTGCACCGTGGACAGGATCAATCTGCCCCGAAGATTGGCCTTGGTACAAATGCATGGGGTGACTTCCCTAACTATCTGGTGCCCTGGAAAGATTCCTTTTCTGAGCATTGTGCCAAATTGAAGAATGTTTATCGCTGTGCCTGTGACCATGTTTTTTTGTGTGGCTCATTTTCTGTGGGGTTTGGTTTGTGTTGTGCCCCCCTCCCCTCTGGCTTGTTGGACTTGTTAAGATCTTTGCTAGGATTTGAATATTTCAAAGTATTTAATAATACTGGAGGATTAATACCATTTGCTTGTGCTCCATTCTTCATGTCTCTCCCAATATGCCTTCATAATATAATTTTGTCTCTATTATCTCAAACTTATTACTTTTATGTCATGTTAAGTAGGAAGTGGATTGTCGTAGGTTCCTATCATGTGCCACCTGTTAATATTATTGTTTTTGCTTCTATACGCTCTAGAGGAATATTTTATTTATTCTTACACAATACCAATTGTATAGCTGAGTCTTAGGGTGTGTTTAGTTCCCCGTGGAATGTAAAATGCCGGCTACTTTGGAATGATGAAATACAAAATGCCATCCAGGGGTGTCTTTAGTTTCCATCCAAATGCAGAATGCCAACACTCAACCAAAAAAATTTGCCTTTTTTGTCCTCGGTGTGCTAAATCCAAAATGCCAAAAGCCTAACTTCTTGGTACAATTTCACAATGGTGTTTAGTTCCATAGCAAAATGATAGACCAAAACACCAAATTTTTTGGCAAGAATGGGGTACTAAACATGCCCTTAACATTTGGTTGAATTCGTACCACAGAACAATTCTAACTTTATAGTGCCACGATTACAGTGAGATTATCACTTCTATCTATGGTGATTTTTATTGTGATGCTATTTCTAGTTGCTACAGATGGTTTACATGTTGGGAGGCTGCATGAATGCCTGTACACTTGGGTGATATGCAAATCCCATTGCATTGGATTGTCTTTGCACAAAGGAATGCCATGTTTTGGAATGTTTAATGACTAATTTCCATTGGTCGTGTGCCATTTTGAGAAAGCCTGGAAACATTTGATTGGGTATTTAATTGCTTGTTGGCTAAGTTGCCATTTTTAGGTAGTTCTTGGTGCATGATTTTCCATAGGTGCACTGGCGGAGCGTGCAGCCAAACCAAGAGGGGGCAGCTACAGCAGAGATCTGCAGTTTAGCTATGTTTAGACGCTAATAACTCACAACTTATGCATGTATATAAAAGTAGCCAGAAAGACATGTAGTGGACAACGCATGGAGGAAGGGGGGGCAAGTGCCCAGTTTCGCCTCCACAACGCTCCGCCAGTGCATAGGTGGTACTGCAAACGTTTTTAAAACTCTTGCTATTGGTTTTTTTTTGCGACGAAACTCTTGCTATGTTAAGGAGCAATCAGTTTACGCAATACTTGACTGTTTCATCATCCTTATATTTCATGGACCTCTTGATTTTGTTGCCATATCAATCTAATGAAGTATTGGTTATGAGAATGTTCTCTTGATTTTGTTGTCTGTCCAAAGTAATGAACCACTTGGGTATGAGAATGTTCTATTATTTTATTTACCCCTGTAATTCATAGCAAACATATACATTTGAGCATTTACTTCCTCATTTTTGTTACTGCCGTAATGAGGTCTTTAATGGCTACAAGTTTCTCTTTTTTGTTTGGAGACAATTTTTAGAACACATGTTCCGTCCCTTTTTGTAGGTGCAAATTGTTCAGCAGATAAATCATGATGGAGAGGTCAATCGAGCTCGCTATATGCCCCAAAATTCATTTATAATTGCTACCAAGACAGTTAGTGCAGAAGTATATGTCTTCGACTATAGCAAGCACCCATCTAAGCCTCCACTAGATGGTGCATGCAACCCTGATTTACGGCTGAAGGGACATAATTCTGAGGGATATGGCTTGTCATGGAGTATTTTTAAAGAGGGTCATCTGTTAAGTGGGTCTGATGATGCTCAAATTTGCTTGTGGGACATTAAAGCAAATTCTAAAAACAAAAGTCTTGATGCCCTGCAGATTTTTAAGGTATGACTCAATGCACCTGTTCTATTTTGCGTGTTAATGTTTGGAGCTTCGTGTAGAACATTGTTTAAAGCATTCTTCATTCGCTAGCATTCTAATGGTTATTTTAGAAATCTGGATAATCTCTTTGAAGGTGCATGATAGTCATACTTGGATTAGTAAGACAAATTAGTGGAACTATATAGTTTTTCTTGTATTTTGATTTCATTTTTTTGTGTAATTAAGAAAAACTATGTCAAATGTATTCATGCTAAATAGCAGATTGGAAAACTAAATGTTCTTTATCTGATGAGTATGAGTAGAAAAACTATCTGTATCTGTCGCTGAAAACTGGAAAGTATTTTCCAGTCTAGTGATTTGAATCTCTCATCTGTTGTTACTTATCCACAGTGATGCAAGCTTCATAGAAATACTAGAGCTATTTATTTAATAATACTAATACTTCGATTTTATTCTTGGCAAGCATCATGATGGTGTCGTTGAAGATGTTGCTTGGCACTTGAGGCATGAGTACTTATTTGGGTCAGTTGGTGATGATCATCATCTTTTGATTTGGGACCTGCGGTCTCCTGCGCCTACTAAGCCTGTTCAGTCAGTGGTGGCACACCAGGGCGAGGTAAAGTAACTGTTGTGAGCTTTTAATTGCCATTAGAAATGTTGATATTATTTGCTACTCAAAAATACATTTTATTCCATGGTTACAAAATTTTAAGATTTCTTTTGTTGCATGAAGTGATTATCTGATTTCCTTAAATGAAGGAGAAGTACTGTATGCAATGTGAACTAGTTTTTTCAGATCGATTTACTCCATCATTATTGATCTTGAAGGAACGTTTGGTTGATCATACATTCTATCAGTTGTTATACCCCTTCTTGTTTTTTGGTCAAATAGAACACATGCTTCCACATCTTTACTTTGGTTCTCCGTATCCGATGTCATATTGGTGGAACACTAAAATAGTTTAGGTTTATATTTGTCTATATATAAGCAGCATTGTTTGGGAAATATGTGCTTCTACTATGGCTGGATTAGTCAGGGTATAGGAAACCTTGGTCCTGATTTCTTTGGGTGTACAAACTAGAGGTAAATGAAAACAATTTGGTGTTGAAGATATTTTAAATATCAGGGTAGTAAGATCAGAATCCATCAGTGCATCTGAAAGCCAGTGGCGGTGGGACTTCATTGA
The DNA here is from genome assembly GCA_023333625.1 of Bothriochloa decipiens. Classification (NCBI taxonomy): domain Eukaryota; kingdom Viridiplantae; phylum Streptophyta; class Magnoliopsida; order Poales; family Poaceae; genus Bothriochloa; species Bothriochloa decipiens. Next base: position 20,391,622 of record CM041642.1, on the reverse strand, counting down.
ACCCTGTTCTAAATTTGTGGTTCCTGAAAGATCGATGACAAGATTCTTGTTTATTGATGCTTGCTTATTTATTTACAGGTGAACTGCCTGGCTTTCAACCCGTTCAACGAATGGGTTGTTGCAACTGGTTCTACTGACAAGACTGTCAAATTATTTGATCTTAGGAAGATTGATACTTCTCTGCACACCTTTGACTGTCACAAGTATGTTTCCACTGTTTTTGTTCTGTTCATAGCTACTGTTTGTTTTAACTCTTTGTTTTAACTGCCTAAACAACTTTCTGAAGTATTGAATGTTTTTTATGGATGCTGTATTTATAGTTTAACATTAATGTTTCAACACCTTGTGTAATCAGAGAGGAAGTTTTTCAAGTTGGATGGAGTCCAAAGAATGAAACTATACTTGCATCCTGTTGTCTGGGTAGAAGACTCATGATCTGGGACCTAAGCAGGTATGCAATACAAACATTCACGGTACTCCCATATGTTATTACCCTTAGTTTTCTTTTCCACTGGTCCGCTGTATCTTCTGGACATTACTAGTTCTTACGATGGCCAAAGTGATGTGTTTTTTTTTCGATTTTTTCTGTGTTGTCCTTGCAATCCCTACATTACTTATTGCTGAAGTACAATTAAGATGGTTCGGTTTGTAGTAACTATTGTCCTTTGCTTTGTTGTTATGTCACAGGATTGACCAAGAACAAACACCAGAGGATGCAGAAGATGGCCCTCCAGAGCTCATGTTCATCCATGGAGGCCATACCAGCAAGATCTCTGATTTCTCCTGGAACCCCTGTGAGGACTGGGTGCTTGCTAGCGTCGCTGAAGACAACATCCTCCAGATATGGCAGATGGCTGAGAACATCTACCATGACGAAGATGATCTGCCCATAAGCGATGAGCCGGCAAAGACATTTTGAAGCTCCACAATGCAAAAGGAATCTTAACTCCATCAACTCTTGGTGTTTCTAGATCGGAACCCTGCTGGCCAGTGTTGGCTAAGAATCTTAACAGAGTTGTTGCTTCAGTGGTCGTAAATTATGCTGGACGGGTTAGTCATTCTTCAACTGTCTGTATGTTATTAGTCGAACCTTGAGCGTTATACATGTGCCGATTGGCTAGATCTGTTCGTTGCAGTCGTGTTGGGAAGTCTTATTATTATATCTTATAAGCCGGCTTGCTGGTATTTGGTATGTGGAGGGTTAGGAATGTCGACGTATAGTGGCAAGTTAGGTTGAGATGATGCGTGATTAGTCGACGTATAGGAGGCCTGTTGATCACTGCTTGCCGTGCAAGTATCAAAGGTTGTTTGCCAGTTGCATCGATGATCCTGGGGTCATGTGGTCATTTCATGTTGGAATCACACTGTACTAGCCTGACATGCTCAACAACAGGAAGTTACATGGGTCAGCAACTGTTTTTGTACTAACGATTCTCTTCCGACCTTGTCAAGCGCTTGTCAGCACCTCGTAGACAAATTTCGTAAGGGGGCGAGCTCGAGCCCCAGCCCCGGCGCAGCACGGAGAGGAAGAGGGGGAGAGAAGGGATGGTGGCAAACCGCCGTCCAAAACCAAGAGGGGGTAATTTGAACCGGTTTCGGATATTGGGGGCAAGGTTCTCTCCCCTTTCTTTGCGGGTTAACTTTTGAGGGGCTGAGAAAAAATTATTCTCGACACCACACCATTTATCAGTAACATTAACCAATATAGAGCTCGTCTTTTCCTGTATGAACTCAGAATAATGTACCATAGAGATCACCGTGTGTGTCCATGGCTGCACGTGTGCTAGACTTGCAAGTGTTGCAAGATTTTATTGATCAGAAGAGTGTCCAGAGCAATTCACATGGCGTCATCCTTCTCCCTCACGGCCTCACGTTAATAATACAACAACGGCTCAACAACACAATGGATAGTTCGATACGGAGCACTCTTTACTACTTACTCGTCTAGGATTATGCGGTAAGCCTATAATTAACGGCTTGTCGCTGTCGGCTTCCAATTCAATTTGCAGCTCCACAGCGTGTTTGTCCACGTCACGCCGCCATCCGCGCGAGCGCCTCGCCTGCGCGCTCGCCGGTGGACAGCCGGAGCCTCCGGTAGTCGTCGTAGTTGAACGCCTTGTAGCGGCGCGGGTGGTCCGCGTCCACGAACGCCTCCGGGGCGCTGACGCCGTCGTCCTTGGGCGCGAGCAGGAACATGGCGATGGAGATGCGCGGCACGGGCGCGACGCACCGCACCCGGTGCTTCACGTTGTGCAGCCTGCCGTTGCTCCACGCCTGCAAAGAAGGAAACGCACGAAAAATCACGGCGCGAATTCGGCCACAGGACTACCGAGAGAAGTGTGGGTGGGTACCGTCGTACCGTGCCGACGTCGCCGATGTTGACGACGAAGGAGCCCGCGACGGGGTCGACGGGCACGAACTCGCCGGTGGCCGGGTCCAGCACCTCGAGGCCGCCGACGCACTCGTCCTCCTGGAGCACGGTGAGGAAGCCCGAGTCCGTGTGGGTCTGCACGCCGGAGGAGCCCACCGTCTCCTGCGTGTAGTTGTACCGGTTGATGCGGAACTGGCACGGCCAGTCCCCGAACGAGTGCTGCTCCTCTGCTAGCCCCAGGCTGGAGGCCAGCTCGCCGGCGACGCCGACGATCACGTCGTGCATCTTCTCCGCGTACGTCTTGACGGTCTCCCTGCGTGCGCAACGGGATTCGGATTGCATTACCTTACCCCGGGACCAAATTAGGGGCGGAGGAGAGGTCCAAGAAAAGGCGCGAGTTTTCTGTGCGAGTCGTGACCTCACGTGGGGCGGCGCGTCGAGGCGCGCGCAGAAGGCGTCGACGTCGGCGGGCGCGGCGGCGTCGAGAAGCCCGAAGGCCTCGTAGAGCGGGTTGGCGGCGCTAGGCGGGACGTAGCCGCTCCCCGGGATGACGTCGGCGTTGCGGCGCTTGGCGTCGTCGGGGAGGTCGAAGAGCGCGCGCACGGCGGCCTTCATGTCGGCCAGGAGCCCCGCGGGCACGCCGTGGCCGGTCACCCGGAAGCAGCCCAGGCGCTCGCACGCGGCGCGCAGCCGCGCCGACTCCTCGGGCGACGAGCCGGCCAGGCGCAGGTCGATCACCGGGATCTCCGCCATCCCTTCCCCGCTAGCTGTAGCTGTGCTGTCCCGGGACCCGGACGCGCACTTTTGCGTGGGTGGCGGCGGCCGGCGGGATTGGCGGCCTCGCTCTCGGGGCTCCTCTATTTAGAGGCACGGGCGGACGGCACCGAGCCGAGTGACCGAGACGAGCTGGCTTCCATGTCGCCGGTTTGGTGAGACAAGCGACCAACACTCCACGCGCTTGGTTTGGCTGCTGCTTATCTTTTAGGGACGTTCCGGGGGAAAAAAGATCTGATCGTATAGCAAGCTGATCGGGGAAACCGCGAATTGAATGAATGAAGCAGGCAAGCTGAACGCCGGTGTTACCAGATTCTACGAATTCGTCGCAAATTGGCAAGCAAACCGTTTCCCCCTGCCTGCCTGCGCACTGGAATGGAGCTCGATCGATATTGTTGCAGCAACGGGGAAAGGCTCGCTCATTTGTGGCCGGTTCTGGCAGCTTCTTGTTTGTCTCTTTAGAGGACAAGCCAGGGGCAGCCATGTCTGATGGGTCGCCGAATTGGAGACATCAAGATCGGATAAAGATATGATGAATCGGCCCTAGAGTGCAGACAAGTGAGGAACGGGTCGCCATCGCTGAGACGTGTCTGTCTCTGCTGTGCTGCGTACACGGCGGCGGAGAACCGCAGAGCACTTTTTGGATGAGCGATAGCAGATAGGCAATCAGACTGCAAGATCACAAGAAAAAGATGAGTAGTAGTAGTCCTTTTTGTCTGAAAATTCATGTTAGCCGAGAAAAGCAATGCAATTCGGTTTTGAAATTCCAGGTTACCATACTCCACCATCGTTCATGTTGCGTCCAAATGTTGTTTTGCACGCACAGTGTGCCACGAGTAATAGGTTGACAATATACGGGACTGGGGCCCCCTAAATCTGAGTCATGTCAGTATAAGCTCTGATGTTCCAAATCTGTCAGCTGGCCGGGTGTAACTTTACGGTCTACTCTCCGGAGATATGTAAACATTTACAGAAAAAACAATTGCAGTTTTGCAAGAGAGAAACACAGTAATGCCACAATATTAAGCGAGATTAGACACAACCACACATGTAACGTCTCGAACAAAAATCTAGATAAGTATATCTATGGACAAAACTTGAAGATTTTTTGATACATAACAATCAGCTAGATCCCGCTGGGGCCACAGCATGCTCAACAACAGTAGTCAAATGGTAGTTGCTGCAACAGGTTCTACGTTTCATTTCTAACAATGCATAACATCCGGGAATGAATTATTTACAGAGATCCCATATAATCTCATTCATTCTAAACTCAAGAAAGAGTAACTCCAGCTGGTTGGATCAAAGAGCAAGATTGACCTATCTTGTTAAGAAATCTATCTACTTGTGCAAAGCCTCATCGACCTTGACGTCATCGAGGATGTCCAAGGAACCATAATCCACGTTACCGCTCGGTTCGGTTGCACATCGCCTGGAAAAAAAAATGGTGACGCGGGTGGGCCGAGCGGTGGCGGGAACGTGGGGCGGTACGGGCCGATAATTGGACGAGTCGGGCTTGCCGGCCAGGGTGTTTGAGCCCAACATTGCGCCATCTCAGAAAATTTGCCAGAATCACAAAACCTGCATCACACAGACACAGGTTCTAAAGTCCAGGAGAGATAAGTACGCAAACGTAATAATAAAAGGATAGTATAATAGTTACGAACGCTGATACGAATACGAGTTCTATCAGGTATGTACATATATATACATACAGTGTACGAACTTCCATACGCTGGACAGCTCTAGTAGTATACAACACAAACTAGTCGATTACAGAGCACCAAGGAGAGACCCGCCGTCAGCCCTACGTGCACGTGTGCTGTATATATGCACGCACTGACGCACGTATCTTGGACGCCAACTCTGCACCAAAATCCGATGAGCGGCAGCGGCAGCATGCCTGCCGCCTCAGCTCCGTTCCGGCGGTGGGCGAGCCTCGACGCCGGCCTCGTCTCCAGCATCGCCGCATGCTGCGCGCTCGGGGACTACGCCTCCTGCCGCGCCGCCTGCGGCGCGTGGCGCTCCGCGCTCCCGCCACCGCTCTCGCGGCCCCTGGCCGTGCTCCCGGCCGACGACGCCGCGGGTCTCCCCGTGTCGCTCGCGGCCTGCTCCCACCACGCGCACCGCTGGGCCAGGCTCCTGCACGGCGACCTGCACCGTCCGACCGGAATCGGCGCCGGCGCCGCGGGACGCTGCGTCGGCGCCTCGCGCGACGGGTGGCTCGCCCTCGTCGCGGGCGACGCCGACGCGCCCGCGGGGCCGCTGCTGTTCAACCCGTTCACGGGCGAGGAGATCCCGCTGGACCCGGAGCTGTACGAGCCCGCGCACGAGCCGGCGCCCAAGATCGTCTTCTCGCCGAACCCGACGCCGCTGGACTTCACCGCGGTGAGCCTGTGCCGGCGCAACAGGGTCGCCGTGCAGAGGGCTTCCGACGGCTGGTCGCACATCGAGGACACGGGCCCGCTCGTGGACAGGGACGTCGTCCTCGTCGACGTGGCGTACAGGTGCACGTGCTGCACCTCAACCGCCGCCACCGCTCCTGCCGCCGCCGGGTGCCACCCATGGAGGTGGGGCCACTGCCGAAACTGCCGCTCGGCGCTGTCGTCTTCCCTCCACCGTACGACACTATCTCCAGGTTCACGGACGCCAAGAACCTGGTGCTCTGCGACGGCGTGCTCTACCAGGTAAGGAGGCGGCCCACCGGCGCCGGCAACGCGGCCGTCACCGCACCTACAGGAGGACCCCGGCGGTGAATCCACGTCTTTGAGGGCGACGTCTTCGTTCTGAGGTTCGATCCCGGGAACTGGCCGAGCAGCCCGTGCTGGAGCCTGGTCGAGCCGAAGGATCTGCGAGGGAACGCGCTGTTCGTCGGCTTGAACGACGCAGCGGTGGTGCGCGGCGAGGGTATCAGCGCGAACAGCGTTTACTACTGGGACGGCCCGCGCGGGGGAGACTGCTACGAGGCTGTGGTCTACAGCATGGGAACCGGAGCATCCGTCCGGTGGCCAGCGGCGTCGACCGGAGGCGTGTCGAGCCCGGTGTGGTACTTCTTGCCGGCCGGCGAAACCCAGCGCGTGGAAGCAGAAGCAAGTGAGGTGGGAGACACGTCTGGGGAAGCAACTTCACACGAACCTGAGGAGGAGGAGCTGGATCATAGTGCACATTGTCTCAAGAAAACCATGAGCTTGCTCGGTAGGTTGGATTATTCTCCCGTTTATTATCCTACTCCTGCTACTCTCTGTGTGTAGAGAGGGAGAGCTACGTTACATCGATGTCTTTTATTCAATATATTTTGCATTAAGAGAAACGGCTCGACTCCAAAATTCCAAACTATATATTGTCGGCGGCGAGCAATATGCGATTTGAATTTGAGAGAGGAGAGTTTTAGGTAGGGTCCAATACTTCAATATAATGTGTTAGCAACTACTAGGGTCAAAACTAGATAGGATCAGTAGCTAGTTCCAATTAGGATATATACCTCACTTAGATTGGCCTCACGGGTGTACCTTCATTCGAGTATGAAGAGGCTATTGGTCCTAACCGTGATGAGTATGCGAGGAGTCGCCATGTGTAATCCATCAAGTCCTCCCATAATGTCTCTGTACGCAATATAAAACTCTTCTTTTTAAATACAAAGATGCGTAAATTTTTTACGTATTCGAGAAAAAAATGACCCGTGCCCTGCTTGTTGGAGGTCGCTGGTGCAGAGAGTCGGTGTAGTGGTGACAGTGTATTAAGTCAAACTTTTAATTGTGGCCATTGCATTGTATATACCAGCTTAGTGACACAACAAAGAATTTTATATTGATTGCTTCGGATTTTATAGAATTTTGAAATCTCTTTGCGTCCTAGAAGAATGTGATTCTTACCTTGAAAGAGTCAAACAGCTTGCAATTTGACCGAAGTTTACAAAAACACTAATATTTATGATACAAAATAAATATCACTAGAATAATTAGTTATGGAATATATTATCATAGTGAATCTAGTTGCATAATTTATTTATTATAAAATTAGTTAAACTTAAGCTAGTTTGACTGGTACAAATCTCATAGTTACATTTTTTTTTGACAAAAAGGGAGTATAACACCAGATCTAACTAAAAGGGCGGAGCCTTATCCTACTGACTACTGTTGTTGAGGTTTGGGCATTGGGCAAGGTAGTCTTGTCGCTGTTTGCCTTGGAATTGAAGTAGGTGGCACGTCATCCCTTGGGGATCGCTTTGGTTGACGCAGCTAATTTGAAAGCATGATGCCGTAATAGACCAGTGAGATTGGCATGTCCACAGAGCACCTCTGCTACCCTGAGCTTCTCGACCTTCTCTGGCTGTTTACACTAGAAAGCGCTTTTAAATCAAGTACTTTCCGTTTGTTTAGCTGTAATCACTTTCCTATAGCCTCCGGACGGCGTCGGCGTTCCTATCTGAAGTATTATTCCATTCCTTTCCGCCTTGGAGCAATCGACCTCCCCCATCAGTTAAGCAGAGTAAAACTAGGACCCGTAATTTTCAACGTTACTGTCTTGTTCAATCACACACGCACCCTAAGCAAGCATCACTTGCACCAGCTGCAGGCATTTCAACGGTTGTTGCCTGGGATGGATCTCATCTCATCAAACTAATAATTTGGCATTGCCAAGTGAAACAATTGATCATGCATTAGTTATGGATGGCAACTAAACCAAAATAGAAGGATCATTACTCGCAAAAAAAAGGCTCACTATACCAGCCTGGAACTGTTGATGGTTGAGACGTTGATGCATACTACCTTTCATCCTGAAATGTAAAGGATTTTAGTTTGTCTCGAATCAAACTGTCCTAAATTTGACTAAAATACTAAATTAATAAAAAAGAGTATTAAACCGTGACTTAAATAGGCTGGCCCATTTTGTATTTAGTTAAATCAAATAAAATCTATGACGCGAAAGACTGCAGGGAAGATCCCCACGGCAAGGAGCTTTTTCATGTCACGTTCCTGTCCAAGGTCAATGAGGTCATGACATATAGGAATACAATCATTGACTATAATGTGAATTTATCACTTAGGCGCTTTGCCCGCACAAAGAGTAACGATCGTGTGGCGTAGCCTATACTTTTGGTGCCCATATAGCTCTGGCGATGGCAAGATGGATTGGCCAAGGCTCCACACAAGTGGCGACAGAGAGGCCGGGAGCCTTTGAGGACAAGCAAAGGAGCCTGCCCATAGCGTATCCACGACAACGACCTTTAAGACCCTGTTAGCGAAGGAGATTAAGTTTTTTAGATTACACAGTACAAGGCAGATGATCACAGCACGCACGTGTACTCTACCTATGAATATATATACGTAAACCCTACCCCTATGAGCACCTTCGAAGGACTGAGCTGGTAGATCTTGAAGTTCACGAAGTTGTCACAGACGCCTCGCTGTTGACGGGGATGCCGCCTACCACTTAATGCGTAGCGCCAATAAATCCTGAGAAAATCCAAGGAAAAGATGCGGGCACCAGGATTTGAACCCTGATGTGTAGCATCCCACTGGACAGACCACATGCCCATTCGCAGCGAAGGAGAATAAGTGTGCTTGTCATATGGTGATATTTAAATAGGTAATGGCCCATTAGTGGGAGCAACTATTATGTAAAAAGTGTTTTATTGTAGGGGTCTTTAAGTTCTTATCAACTAAAGTTTCATCTAAGAGCTCTTAGCTTTTAATTTGTTAATCTATGGCATAAACCTTCAAGCCCGTAACCCAGGAGAACCTCAAGGAGGCAAAAATTTTAAAGCCAAGGAGAATTAGTGTTTCATGCAGAGATTTCAAGAGTAACAGGTCCTATATATACGGAAAATGGATCATATGCGCCATTAAGTTGGATTTTGATGTTTGATAAACAACATGAACATTTTGGACTAACAACATTTTCTAGTATACAAGATTAAGTATAAGTGGATGTAGTGTTGGCTTGAAATCTAGCAACACGAAAACTGAAGTGATCAACACCTCGAGGAAAACATTAGAAGTAATGTTGAAGACCTGCAAGATGTGGTAGAAGTCTAAGACACCAAGATATAATCCCACACGTAAAGACACAAATGAAACTGAAGCCACTAAAGTCGAGACAAAGAGGTGGATGAATTGGTCTTGTCTCATGATTTTAGATCTACTTAAAGTGATATGACATCAATTCATAGATGCAAATCTTTTTATTATATTTTCAGAAAGTCCAATATCATCAAATCGAAATTTGAAGCTAAAAGGTATGTCAACGATCTAAAAGCATGTCATGTTGAAAATTGAGCACTAAATATTTTTGATGTGAACTCTAGTGCAAGCTCCAATGCTTGCACTCTAGTGCCACCGAAAGTAAAAGCGACATATATCTAGCCACCTGATCTCTCCAGTGCAAACTCCGGTACGAACTCCAGTGCCAGGAAAACTGATTGAAATGGTTGGATTGTCATAGCGCATCAGATCTCTTTGGTGCTACAACGAGACTTCTCCGATGTGTATATAGAAAGTTGTAGCTTTTAGCAATGGCTAGTTTTGAATTTAGGGCCTATAAATACCACCCCAACCGCCCATTTGAAGGTTGTAGGAGTTGAGAATCCTACCAAGGGAGTTGTTGCTCCATTTTAGTGCTCTTACCCACATAGTGCTTAGGGATGTCACTCGGTGACTAGTGTGGGTGCTTTGCGAAGTGCTTAAACTTGTTAGACCATCACTATTGTGCATGCTCTAGTAGTCCTAGCTAGTGTTAGTGAAGTTTGCATACCTTTTAATCAGAGGAGCTTGTAGTCCTGTGAGACCACACAGATCGTGTTTTTGGTATGTCTACCACCTTGTATCGGAGGGAACAAGACCCACTCGTTTCGATTGGAAGTTTGATAGTGAAGACGATAGGGAGCGCTTAGAGAGAGGCCATCTTGAAGACCCACTTGCATGTGGAAAGACATGTGAGCTATTCACGGATCCTACCTTGAGCTTGGATCTTGCATGGGACATCCTTGTGAGTGGCTCTAATAAGAACTGAAAACAAGCAAGGAGCTTCTTGATACTTTGTTCAAAATATGCGTCGACAAAAGTTTATATCTCTATCTCTTAGGCTTTCGTATTTAATCATAATCATATACTTAGGATATGTGTTTTACCTCTCTAGCTTAGTTTGATAGGCAGTTGAACATAAAAACTAAAACCCTAACATGGTCACAAGATGGAGTGCAACTTTGAACTTTGAACGCGTGGAAATAGGAAGGGGGAATTTTTTTTTTTTGATTGCAAAATCCTACGGACCTCGTCACAGATGGAATCACCCTCTGGTTATACCACCCGTAAAGCCCTCTTCCCCACTCTCTCTCCTCTCCCTCTCCCGTCTATCCTCCCTAGTCCCCTCTCCCCTTCGCATCCGGTGGAGCACGTCCACCTCCGGCCAAGATCTGGAAGCAGCGAGGGTGCCCGGCGGTTCTCGTTCCGGCCCCCGACTCTTCCTCCTCTCTGCTACCCCTGGTTCCTCCATCTAGCACCCGCAGGATCTGGAAGCTATCGAAATTGAGCCACCGGCGCTCGTCAGGGGAGAAGCAGGTGGCACATCCAGCGCGCTCGAGCTCGCTCATCCGACCTCACCGCTGAGCTTCCGCGGGGATCTCCACACCCCCATCCCATCGGCAACGAGAAAGAGAACAGGTGACGGGGTTTCCAAGCTACATACCCACGACGCCGGTTGCTGAGACACCGTGCACGCTCCTGCAGGCATGTACTCCTCTGCTCTTCCTCCTCGCCTCTCTCTAGTTTCTACGCCCTCTGTAGAAGAAGAGGCACACAGAGTGCTGCATGGAGGTAGGACAGGAAGGAATTTGGTGGGGGGTTTTTTGCAATCGCCAAAAAAAATCGTTTCTCTGCAAGAAAACGATTTAGATTTTTTCTGAGGGGAATTTTCTAGTGGTGAAAGATTGGTTCCCAGTTCTTAAGCGATCTGTTATGAGTGAATGTTTACTAAATTCGAGTTAATTTTGTGCAGAGAAAGATGATCGATAGGGTTTTGGTACCGCTTTGCTGTCTGTGAAAGCCCGCTGTGTAGGTGGTGACATCAACATATGATGGTGCGCAAGAGATTGGTTTATAGTTCCCGTGGCCGTCGAATTCCAACCATGCCACGTGTTCCAAACTCAGCTCGGGTACTTGTTCTTTGATTAGGTATTTTTCTTTAACCACATTTTGCCCATTGAATCCATATTAACAATCAATTGTAATGCAGGGAAAACGCTCTACCAGAAGAAAGAAAGATGAGAATGATGAGAATGATATGTGTGCATTTGATTTGCTCGCAACTGTGGCAGGAAGCTTATTAGCAGATAAAGACAATTCATCTAATGTTCCTAATACGAATGCAGCAAAAGCTAAAAGAAGGAAATCAGTTAAGGAAGAACATTTTGATGAAATTCTGCCTCTGAAAGATGTGGGTATGGAGAAAGATGTGGGTTCAGGTAGTGTCAGTGCCTTTCCTAGGCAAGCTAACAACTGCTTGGCAGAAAACTCTTCGACAAGAAATGAAGATGAATCAATACTAGAGTCACTAACAATGAAATCAAATATTTTAGCAAAAATTCCAGAGTGTGGATCTTATGGCATACACCATCCAAGACCCCCGTCAAGTTCAGCAGAGCCTGAACAAGTGCAGCAAGCTGAACCTAAAGTGATCAGAAGACAAGCAGATGGGCATGCTGTGGCTTATGGTATATTCGACTCCGTGGATGTGGATGGCAAGCCTCCGGCTTTGGTTAGTTCGGACAGTAGCTCGTGTGTTCCTCTGAGCAGCCATGACAAGGAACATCAAACCTCTTCCTTGTATCAGGGTGAAGTACAGTATACTGCAGATAGAGATGATGAAAATTCTTCTGGGTGCACGCATCCAAGCACCATAGAAAATAAGGGTTGCAAACCACAATATCTAGGTAACCATAGGATAAGGAAATTGCTTGCCTCGAAGGTAAGGAAGGCAGCACGTAATAAGATTTGTGGACGGATTCCGTCAAAAAAGATCTGTGGAGGGTTGTCAAACAAAGGTATGCCAATCCCACAGTGCCATTGTTTGTTTTATCTACACTACTAAATGATCCATAGCTGCCATAAAGACAACCATGTTTCCATTTTCTTCTCTACTTTCATGGTTACTAGCCAATCCAGGAATTAGACTAATCAAGGGCTACTGATTGTCTTAATCAACTAGGTAGCAAGCTAAACTTATGTGGGAAAAAGATATCCACCACACGTCAAAAGGTGCAAAGGGCGTTTTTCAAGAAAAAGAAGTTAGCACATCATACATCTTTTGCTAAAGAGATGCTAACTGAATGTATTTTGTACTGTCAAATCACATTACCTGGTAATTTGAAGTCTTTAGTTTTTTTAGGATTATGCAGACACAAAGTTCTTATATTGCATCGAGCAAGTCAAACCCAATCCTCCACATGGCATTGATGGCTGGAGTCCTTGTTCTAATTCTCTTACTAAAAGAAAATGTCTCTTGCTGTTTCAGCTAGCGGGACATCGTTTGCTACTGGAGATCAAAACAAACCGTGTGAATCTGATAACTACCATGGTATTCTTGGATACTGTAGTGTTATGTTCGTTGCTGTTGAATCCATTGCTTATCATTTTTGTTTCCTCTTTTCAGTTAAGCTAAGAATCAAGTCATTCAACATACCAGAAGCGTTCATTAAGGTCCCAGAAAATGCAACCATCGGATCACTGAAGGTAAACACTACATGGGCATACACAAGTTATTGATAAGCAATGCATTCATTTGGCGTCCCAATCTTTTTGGTGTTGCTGCTGTTAATTTACTATACAGTGTCATTGATGAAATCTGCAACCGGCCGGAATGCCTGGTACGCCTTGTTCCGCAGCCCAACACGGCATAAAGCATGCTGCATCCCGTACCGGCCTCTGTTCCGGCCCTTCCGTCCAATTCCAGGTGTTCCAGACGACATCCTGCTTACCGCTCGTCTTGGTACCGCCAAGAATTCCTTCTCCTGATCTGAAGGAAAGACTAAATCAAAGAACAATAGAAGGAAATCAAGAAACACAATAATTTTTTTGATCCATCTTGAAGACCATGAATTAATAAATTAATAGAAAGAATTGCCTCAAAGCTAAGAATCAAAAGAGGGGAATGATACAATGGAAATATGGCCTACTGCACCTCCGAGCTCTCCGAGATGAACGAGTGAACGAGTCCAACTAGCTCGAAGAAGTCAGATGCCCAGAGCTCTACAATGGAGTGTATGGAGTTGGGGGCATCAAACACATGTGCATCAGGTTCTGTAGTTGCCGCCACCGCCCCCATTGGCACCCGACACCCTTTCCCTTCTGCTCCACAAAGTGACAGGTGAAAGGAAGAGATAAGGCAAGTAAGATACGTGGATGTCCTTCTTTGGAGACTTGGAGACGAGTTGGGTCATCTACTTGGGCTGCTTCTTGTTGGGGCCTCCATCTCACTAGTAATTCAATGCTCAAAAGTTAATATGCATTATATTTTTATTAATAAAAATTTTTAAATGATTAACTATATTAAATCTGAAACGGTACACCGGAATAGACTGGTACCGGCGTGATCCATATCCATTCCAAGAGCAAAACTGGAATAGCAATCGGAATGCAACTGATAAGTATGGTTTTACCTTTTGTTCTTGAGAGAAGGTATGCAGCATAAGATTATAGATTGATTTGGGGTTACATGATACATGTACTGATGTACATATATAGGTAGAGATAGGGGCGGCTTACAGAACTGACCTCGGCATATCTACCATGTACAACTCAATCTACACCCTTGTTGGACAAGAAATCCAACACAGGGAAGCTACAAGGGCTGGCCGCAAGGCCAGGCCCAGACCAGCCATATATGGCTGTCTAACACGCCCCTGCAGTCGAAACACCTGTGCTGCGGACGTTGAGACTGGATCTGATTCCTGAAAAACCGAAGAAGGTAAGCCTTTGGTGAATATTTCAGCGTACTGCCAGAATGTGGGCACATGCAGAACTCAAACATCACCAGCAGCAATATGATCACGGACGAAGTGGAGATCAATCTCAATGTGCTTGGTGCGCTGATGTTGGACTGGATTGCTGGACATGTAAACTGCACTAATGTTATCACAGTAGACCAAAGTGGCACGATGCAAAGGATTGTGAAGCTCCTGAAGGAGTTGGTGCAGCCAGGTGGCTTCGGCAACAGCATTTGCCACAGTGCAGCACACTGGATCGGGATACAGTCGTGTGGCGCTTGGATGACGAGGAGATTTGGTTGTCGCCAAGGAAGACAGCATAGCCGGAGGTAGACTTGCGGGTATCCAGACAACCAGCCCAATCAGCATCTGAGTAAGTGACAAGATCCGTCTGGGATGTCGGGCGAACAAGAAGGCCCAAGTCAAGTGTGCCCCGAAGATAATGCATGATGCACTTGAGGGAAGCAAGGTGTGGACTTTGTGGATCATGCATATGGAGGCAAACCTGCTGAACGGCATAAGAAATATCTGGCTGAGTAAAGTTGAGGTACTGAAGAGCACCAGTAGGACTTAAAAAATCTGTAGCATTTTCAACAGGGGACACAGCAGCAGTCGAAACCTTAGGATTTGTATCAACCGGTGTACTGCATGGGTTGCTTCTATGCTGGCACGATCTAGAATCTCCAAGATGTACTAGCGCTGAGAAAGGAAAAGACCAATAGGACACCGCTGAACATGCATGCCAAGGAAGTGGTGATGTTCGCCCAAATTCTTCATAGAAAACTCCTCCTGCAAAGCCTGAATGGTGTGTCGGCGTATAGCAGCAGATACACAACATCAGTCCCTCGACGATACACAAGCAATGAAGTATCAGACTTGGTCTCCACAAATCCCAATGACAGAAGGAAGGCCGTGAAGCGACTGTACCATGCACGAGGAGCTTGCTTGAGGTATAATGAGTTCAGGTGGCAAACAAAACTGGGATGCACCGAATCTTGAAGCCCAATAGGCTGCACTGAATAAACAGTCTCAGACAGGTTGCCATGGAGGAAAGCGTTCTTGACATCCAGTTGGTGTATAGGCCAGTTCCGAGACAGAGCTAGGGAGAGGACATTGCAAACTGTAGCTGGCTTGACTACGGGACTGAAAGTTTCAGAGAAATCAACACCAGGTTGTTCTGTGAAGCCTCGAAGCACCCAGCGTGCCTTGTACCGTTCAAGGGAGCCATCTGCCTTATGTTTGTATATCCACTTGCCTGAGACGACATTGGCTTGGGATGGTCGAGGAACAAGGTCCCAAGTTTTGTTATTTCACTAACGATGGAAAATTAGGATCAGCAAGGCAGCGCGGTATGTCCTGGGTACTGGAGATAATGGTGCTGCATGGTATAGAGCCGGGCCCGGAAACCATGCTTGGCACATGTAGTCATAGAGTGCCGATTCTGAACTGGCAAAATAGGAGTGGCACCAGCAGGAATGTGTGCTGCAGGCATAGGAGGTGGTGCTGCAGGAATCTATCCAGGTGGCTGAAAAGGTGATCCCGGAGTTCCAGGAGGCATAACTGGAGGTGGCCGGGTCAGCGACTGTACACCTGAGCAAAGCGACGGGGAGGCAAGGGCTGCGGGATGGGCGGTGTGGGTGCAGCGCTCGCGCAAGAAAGGCAACACCAGGATTGACGCGGCTGATGCATGGAAGAGAGGAAGATCGAAACTAATCTGATACCATGAGAGAAGGTACGTAGCGTAAGATTATAGATTGATTTGGGGTTGCATGATACATATACATATACAGCTAGTGATAGGGGTGGCTTATGGAAACAGAACCGACCTCGGTATC
Organism: Bothriochloa decipiens; assembly: GCA_023333625.1. Taxonomy (NCBI): domain Eukaryota; kingdom Viridiplantae; phylum Streptophyta; class Magnoliopsida; order Poales; family Poaceae; genus Bothriochloa; species Bothriochloa decipiens. Next base: position 20,375,661 of record CM041642.1, on the reverse strand, counting down.
TCTACCATATACAACTCAATCTACACCCTTGTTGGACAAGAAATCCAATGCAGGGTAGCTACAAAGGTGGCCACAAGGCCCAGGCCCAGACTCTGTCAAACATTTCTGCAGTGGGTACAAAATTTAGTAATACAGAACTTGCTCCATTTGCTGGATTGAGTTGACTGTCATGTTAGATTTCTGCATTTGAATTATCAAACAGTTTATTGCAATGTGGAATAATGAGTCTTCACAATAGTTTTACTGGTACCCTATACAGACATATAAATATTTTCTTCTTGTTAGTGTTTCTCAGTAACAGTTTGTAGTCTGTCTATGTCTATAGAGAACTGTCATGGATGTTGTCAATAGTATAATGGAAGGCGGTCTACGCGTTGGTGTTCTTCTTCAAGGAAAGAATATACAAGACGACAATAAGACACTTCGTCAAGTGGGGATATGCCATGATAATAAAAAACTAAATAACATAGACTTCACGTTGGAATGCAAACGTGAGCGAGAGTCTCCCTCTGGAGTCATTATACCAGAACAGATGGATTTCCTCACTGCAGATATGGTGGAGCCATTAGCTAGGTAGGTGACTTACAGTATAGTATATTTCTCTTAGGTGTAATGATTGGAAGATGTTGACAGGATGCAGCTTAAATGTTCCATAATTTCCAGGATGAAGTGTGAAGAACCTTTTCCTGAAGCTGATGTCGATGACAACCAGCAGTCTAAGGCGCCTTATCGAAGCCGCGCTCTCTCTGATCTGTACTCTGTTCAGTGTCCTGTTGAGATGGCTTCACAAGACACATCAGCAAGCTCCCAAGCCATCGTCCCTGTTTCACCTGCACCTTCAGACATAGGTGCTCTAGCCATTGTACCCCTTTGTAAGTCCAGGCGACCCGAATTTGGGCAGAGGCGCACAAGGATGCCCTTCACTGTTGATGAGGTTGAGGCGCTGGTGGGAGCAGTTGAACAGCTTGGGACTGGAAGGTCTGTCCAATGAATTTGTTTCAGTTGTGTTTATTTCAGATCACATGTTGGCTCATGTGTTTTTCCTAATGTTGTTTTGGTCAGGTGGAGAGCTGTTAAAACGTTTGCCTTTGACAATATAGATCACAGGACCTATGTCGACCTTAAGGTGACTTTTTTCTTGAACATAAGCTCACATTTTTTGTATTATTAATTTTTGAGTTGCAATTAAAAGACCTACAAAACCAGTCATCAGCAGTGTCATTCTGTTTGATTTCAATGCTGTGTTGGAGATCTAGTGCTCTGCCATATCCGCCTTACATTTCTCTGTTTAGTATCTGTGGTGTTTGAACATATTTTGAAATACTTGATTGATGAACCAGGACAAGTGGAAGACCCTGGTTCACACTGCAAGTATAGCCCCACAACTGCGAAGAGGTCAGCCAGTTCCACAAGAACTTCTGGACCGTGTCCTCGCAGCGCAGGCCTACTGGTCCCAGCAGCTCCAGGTCAAGCCCCGGGGCAAGGGTCGTCGTCTTCCTGAGATTTGCTCTCCCTAGAAAGGGTAGCGTGTCCTTGTGTAAATACTGTGCCTAATAGAAACAAGGTTGTAGAAGGGATGTCCAAAGACACCAGACTAATTTGTGTGTTATTGCATACTTACAACATTTATTGTTCTTTTCATGCTCTGCTCTTTGGTCTCTGTTGAAGCCAAGGGTTCTCTGCTTTGTGGAAAAAATAAGGGGAGAACCTTGTTTGGCACTTGTAAATGGTGTCGCAAACTTGCCATGTTTGATAAGCCTTTGACATGTCGCGGTTCTCTAGTATGCTCGAGGGCCACCACTGTAGAATTGGTATATTCGGTACTGACGAGTTTACTTAGATTTTGGCCATCTCACTTCAGTGACTACTGATGAGTCTACTCAGTATAGTTGGTGAGAATGGCTAATGCTGCTTGCTCAGTTGTTAGTAGTCACTTTCAGTGTATTCATTCATATATAAACGCAGGGCCTGAGATTCAAAACTAACGCAGTGCTGAGGTTAGATTATGTTGGGTGTGAGAACTGCATTTCCTGCAGGTTTAGCTTGAAGAGCAAAGGGTAGATTATGTTGACGCGAGAACTGCATTTCTTGCAGGCTGAGCTTGAAGGGTTAAGGTCTATACACGGATTCCAACTGGATTATAGGAATTAGATAAAACAATCCATCCTAGATAGTCCAGCAAACATTTTTTAGATTATATGTTATTTGTACTCCAATTAACAATAACTCACCTCCATAATCGAGACATCTAAATAATCTAGATTATTATAATATAAAATCAAGATTATTATAATATCTCCTATTATGCTATTACCAGCTTCTGTCGACCTTGGATCCATGTCTCGTACGTAAAAATAATACTCTTTTAAACCTCTTTTAGGGCACTTGGAACTACACTCAAGTTTTTGGGTTTTGCTCCATGTTTTTAAAAGTCCTTTTGGCATTGCTTCTCCCGCTTCGCTCCACACGTGAATCCGGGGAGCGCTCCCAAAGGCCTTCGTGTTGCGCCGCTCCCTTCTATTGCGGGTGGGGAGTGTAAAACACCACTCCCTACCCACTTTCTCGTATCTGTTACATCTCTCTCTTTCTCGTCTCTTCCGCATTAATCACCCATTGTCTTGTCTCCCTTAAATCTGAGATCGACAAGATCTAGCTTGCCGTTGCTGAGGTAGCTGAGATCTAGCCCACCATCCCGAGATCTAGCCTACTGCCACCAAGGTCGCCAAGATCCATCCCATCGTCGCCTCTCCACCACTGGTGAAGGAGGTGAGGTCGTCGTTGCCTCTCCGTTTGGTCGTCAGTGTTGCCGAAGCTACCAAACGGTACGGAATCGAGGTGGGGAGTGAGCAAAGCTGGACCTTAATGAGCGGAGGAAGAGCGTTGTCAAAGAGGCCCTTAATCAAACAACTCAACACACTCTGCTCGAAAAGAAAGTGGAGTTGTGGTAGCACATGTAGAGGTGTTACACAAACTCTAGATTATTTTTTTATATGTTCCACGATGGAGTTTGTGAAATACAGTTTGTATAGCCAACACACTCCTAATAATTATTATATAATGACAGTCATAAGACAAAGTGTCTGCCATCGTATAAAAGAAAAACAGTTACGCTACGTCGTGAATTGATTGAAGAAGCTACGAATATGCGTCCGTACTCCGTACTCGAAGCCTGGAAGAGCACCGGCACACCTACCCGCCGCACTGAACCCCATGCAACCACGCCTCTGGCTTTACTACTGCGTGGCCCCATAACATGCAGACGCTTTTCATGCCATGGCTACCCCTTCCTGTTCAAAAAGGCATCCATCCTTCAGGAGTTCAGTCAGGTTCAGCCCCTGCCTACGCTACGAGAAGAATCATCGGATCGCCGCCAGCATGGTTGCGGTTGCGGCAGCCGTCAGGCATGGCCGTCGTCTCCTCTTCCCCGCTGCGCTCCTCCACCTGCACCTGCTGCTGGTGCCGCTGCCACCGGTGCAGGCGGCGCGTGCGACGGCGCTGATCGTGTTCGGCGACTCCACGGTCGACGCCGGCAACAACAACGCCATCCCGACGGCGGTGCGGAGCAACTTCCCGCCGTACGGGCGGGACTTCCCGTTCCCGGCACCGGCGGGCGGGCGCGCCACGGGGCGGTTCAGCAACGGCCGCGTGGCCACCGACTTCTACTCGGAGGCGCTCGGGCTTGGCCGCGCCTTCGTGCCGGCCTACCTTGATCCGGCCTACGGCATCCAGGACATGGCCATCGGTGTTTGCTTCGCCTCCGCTGGCTCGGGGCTTGACGTTGCCACCTCACGTGTCTTTGTAAGTGCATCTCAACATCTTGTAGAAAATAATTTTTGTTCTTTTTCCCCGTTTCTATTTAAATTGTAAATACTTATAATATATATATGTTTTTCTACAACCTAATAAAATATAGAGAAGTTTGATTATAACAAATAACTACACACATTTGGAATGGTGAAAATAGTAGCGAAAGTGTTGATTGACTCGTTGTAAGAACTACTGAACAAAGGCAAATGCCTGTGCAACTTCCTTCCTCTCTCATCGTAGGTTTACCTATAGATTCTTATTCTTATTATATAATAATAAAGGATATAATAGTAAATTTGTGGGTTGAGGAAACTAGGAAGTTGCATCTTGTGGGTTCTTTTCCGGTACAAGTTACTTCTCGTCCCAATAAGGGACATTTTTTTACTTTTACTCGTGTTTGACTATTTTTCTTATTTATTTTTTTGCAAATTATAAAATGTAAAAATCATTACTAAAGTATTGCTAATGATAAAATAAGTCATAATAAAATAGATAATATTTATATAAAATTTTTAAATAAGATGGATGATTAATTAAGAAGTCTAAAAGTAAAAAAAGTCACTTATTGGATGGTGGGAGAGTATTTCTTATGAATGAACAATAATAATATTACAAACTAGCAGTTAGCCTGCAATTTGCGCCAAAAAAAGCTAGCTTGTTACCTGGCAGATATGGAAAAGTAATGTACACATGAACAGTACTAGCTACAGGACATGTCTATTATGCGATACTAAATCTTGTGCATAAAGTGTTAAGGGTGTTTGGCGCGTGATAAAATTAATCATGTACTACGGCACCAATCAAAATGTGTCAAGAATGGGGCTGGCAGGTGTCACACTCGTATATATGTGGCCAAAAAGGCATGCTGGCACACGAGGACGGTTTCTCCAACGGCCAAGGACGCGCTCCAGTGGTGCCATTTTACAGCTGCCGGCGGAAGTACCACACGCATGGCACTTTTTTGCTGCTCTTCTCTCCAAAACCAATAGGATGTGATCATGTGAAGTTTATAGGCTTGCATTGACTGTAGGGCGCGTCCATAATAGTTTTAAAAAGTACACAGCACATGAGAAAACTTTCCAAATATCACTTTCCTACATGCTAGCAGAATCTAATAATGCTTAGTGGAAGCTGAAGTGTTCCAAAGGGTTACTTTATAAGTTGAAGTGTTCAAAGTTTGACCAATCTCATAGCAAAATCTAATAATACTTAGTGGATATCACAATTATTTCTAATTTTGTATGATTAACTAGATTTGAGATAGTTTAACTTGCTATAGTGCAGTAGAATTGTATTCCTTTCTAGATATAAATGGAGTACTGTACTACTTTTCAACTACCATTGGCCCACGGAATTTGAATTTACTGCGATACAGATGTTGCTGAACCAAAATAAACCCGGCAGCACTTTTGTGCAAGATTCCCGCTGCACATTCGCCGTCGTGTAAGCGAATCCTCGTGTCCTACTCGGGAACCCTACCAGTACGTGAGCGGTGTTCATGCAACACGAGTACGGCAACACTCGCATACACATAGTCGATGGCAACTCTCTGTACTAGAATATATGACCAACAACTACTTTCGAGTCGTTGTAAAAAAAAAATTGTGTCCATCCCAAGCAGGGACACATTTGTATTCAATGTAGATGAAATCAAACTTGATACAGTATTTATCATATTTTAATGTGAATCTAAATATATAAAAATATTCTCTGATGCAAATACAAGATAGAGATATTTTGAATTTGCATTCGGATACCTAGTTGTATTTTAGATGACAAATATATATTTGCTAAATAAATATTTTAGTAAAACAGATAAGTATTCATACATAGATTTATAATACGAGTATATAAGGTAGATAAATGCAACTTATAAAAAACAACATGTTTATTAACAAATATTTGAATATTACATATATAAAAATAATAAATAAATATTTCAATAGGTATTTATCATTAAATAATACTATTAATACAGTATCATTTTAATATGCTTATCCATATTAATATTCATTAAACCTAACCTTTATATATCAAAGGTAACCTTTATATAGTTCAAATGATTCATATCAGGTTGATACTAAATTTATAACATTTTTGGTATATTCATAGATATAAGTTTTAGATGATTGCACCAATTACTTTGTTCGTCATAGGATATTTCAAAATTTGTTCAAATATAAATTTAGAATTGGATAGAGATAAATAGTCAAAAACAAATTCAGATACATCACCACTATGATCGAACATGAATTTGGATATTGGCTATTAATATATTTGTTTATTTTTTTTGTTAGAGACATGACCTTGAGGTCCTAATCTTGATACAAGCTCATATTATCTTGTACTCCGTCCACAAAAGAACACAATTATAGGATCCGTGTTGGTCAAGGTAGCTCAAGTTTAATTATATTTTTAGTAAATAATTAACATTTATGTCTCTATATATATTTATTGTGAAAATAAATTTTATAATAATCAATCTAATGCTACAAATTTGTATCATGAATCTTAGTACTTTTTTATGTAAATTTTGTTCAAGTTCAAAATAGCTGACTTCTCAAAAAGCAAAAATTATATTCTTTGACTTATATACTCCCTCCATTTTGAGACATACTAGCTTTTATAGCTACGTGTTTTAATGGTTTATAGTACACACTTGACACGCACTAATCACTATGTCTCAGTGGCGGGGCTTGAGTTAAAATCAAGAGGGCCAATTCCATGAGCTCATACTACACCTAGCTAGATGTGCTACTACCTTCTAGCTCATGCTTGCTCCACGAGCAAGAGAAGCCAGCAATTAGGATGAAAAATGAGATGAAGTGCTTGTGCAAGTAGAACTCGTTTGTGACATGGCGGGTGGGCTCCTACATCGCTCAATACTGTACAACTGTTGCCAGTGCTAGTAATTTCTAGTCTTTGATTGAAAATTAACATAGCAAGAAATTATTGATCAAATAATATAAGACATTTCGTTAAAAACAATATAAGATATAATAATCGGAAGTTCTAATGATTTCCCCGCTATTGAATACTAGGATCCGTAAGTGATATTATGATACTAATAATCTCACTGTGAATGGTTGGTGTGGTGATGCAGAGAGTGATCCCCCTGTGGAAGCAACTGGACATGTTCCGGGAGTACAAGTCCCGGCTGGCCGACCACCTGGGCGGCGCCGCCGAGGCACACGCCGTGGTGGCCGGCGCCGTGTACGCCGTGAGCATCGGCACCAACGACTTCATCGAGAACTACTTCGCGCTGACGACGACGCGGTTCCTCGAGTTCACGCTGCCCGAGTACACCGACTACCTCGTGGGCCTCGCCCGGGGCTTCCTGGCGGAGCTCTACGACCTGGGCGCGCGCAAGGTGGGCTTCACGGGGCTCGGCCCCATGGGCTGCCTGCCGCTGGAGCGCGCCCGCGCCCTGGGCCGCTGCGCCGAGGGGTACAACGCCGCGGCGCGCGCCTTCAACGCGGCGCTCGCGGACATGGTGCGCGAGCTGGCCGGCGAGCTGCCGGGCGCCGACATCAGGGTGGCGGAGGTCTATGACTTCTTCGAGGACATGGTGCGCGACCCGGGCAGGCACGGCTTCGCGCACGCTGACGTCGGGTGCTGCGGGACGGGCACCTTCGAGACCGGGTACGCGTGCGGCGCGTGGGCGGCGGCGGGGACGTGCCCGGACGCCGACCGCTACGTGTTCTGGGACGCCGTGCACCCTACGGAGCGCGCCAGCCGCCTCGTCGCCGACCACCTCGTCAACACCACCTTCGGCCGCTTCGTCTGATCTAGCGGCGACCTTCATTCTGTCTATTGGGTTCTTGATCTGTACTGTATATTGGTACATTATTACTCACTCCGTTCCAAATTGTGTCATTTGCTAATCTTTTCAAGACAAAATTGTGGTCAGATGAACTGATAGTACAGGCATGTCATGCACAGACCTAGTCAACGAACAACCAGAAGGATAGTTACAGTACATTAATTCTCTGCCTAAGTACACCGGCACGGCACGGCTCGTCCGAGCTAGCGTCTTCCTCCAGGCGTCCAGCTCCTTTCCGGTGCCGCCGGGTGGATAAACGGTCGTCGGTCTCGCCATTGGGGACGCTTGACATTCCACGGCCTGAAAACACAAAGCAATACCAAGAAATCTGAATCGTAAACCACACAGTTTTTTCCCGAACGAGGGAGCGAGACAATGCGCACCGGGATGAACCCATGACGATTTATTTTCGCACGTACCTGATGCTAGTTATGAGACGGGTTTCCGTGGGACCCCGGCACACGGCAGCCGAGGCTGGCCCTCGCTCCCCTGAACGGCGTCGTCGACCGCCAGCGGCTGGCGTCCATCTGCTGCTGCGATCCCCCCGGTGACGCCTGCGGCGCCGTTATCAGCAGCTTCCGGTTCCGGAAGTAGCTGGAGCTCATCTCTGTCGCCCTCCGTGCCGACGTCGTCGTCTTCACAGTGGCACGCGCAGCCACCGTTGACGAGGAACTCAGGAGGAGCGCCAGCAGGAGCAGTACGAGAGTAGGACGGTGTAACAAGTTGGGTGTTCTCTCCATTGCTGTTGACTGGCTCTGATGCTGTAATCGCGCTCGCGCAGTCGATCAATTCACTGAGCTAATGAGGTGTGAGTGAGCAGCTGGCCGGGAGCTCGACCTGGAGGTGGTTGAAGTCTTGAAGGGGAGGAAGATGAAGGTGTGTGTTTTCCCTTGGACTGGGATGAGTCTGAGCTGAGTCAATGAGATTTTGGGATCTGATCTGGACCGGAACGGGTGGAGCATAATTGCTGGTAGTGGCAGTTAGATATAGGTGGTTAAGTGTGGCTTAGTTTATTTACTGGATGCAACACACTGTAAGCACAGTGGAGCGTCTCTCATATGCTATGCAGGTTGAGGTTCAATTCACATGTAGTTCAGGCCAAGCCAAGCTCTCGCCATGTGCAACCGCCGTCCTATACGCTTACTTAAGGTACTCAAACACATGTCTAGAGAAGTAAAATTAGCCTTCGGTCAAAAGATTCAACCGAATTATTTATTGATGAAGTTCTCCAAGTTTTAGTGGTACCTTTGTTCGTTCATCACCTCTTCCCCCACCTCGTGGGACGGATCCATAGGGTATGCTAGGTGGTCCACCGCATACCCTGTCGGCCATGTTTTGTAGTTAATATTATGCTATAAGATGATAAAACAATTTTGCGATCAGCTCGTATGCAAGATATCATGTAAGTCTAGAAGTAAGACTATTGAATTTTAAGCAAGAGGTCACTAATTCAATCCCTTGCTGCCTCATTTTTGTTTCTATTTTTATTTTTATATCCCTTGCATACCCTATGTTTGAATTTTAGGTCCGTCACTGTTTGGGACCCTCTCTACAATCCAAACCGTCCAGAGTCACAGTAGGCGAAAACTGTCGCCCTTCATCGGCCGCTTGTAGATTCAATGTTTGCAAGATTTTGCTAACAAACTTGCGGGTCTCAGGAAGAGCTATGAAGAACATTAGGAGGATGGCGATACAATGACAAGAGCACCCATCCTTGTGTTCCATTATTGTTGTGGGCCAACGGCGGAACAAGGGGGTCATGCCCCCCTGCAGTAGAAAAATTTATTAATATCCCTATTAATTTTACAATTTATAACATATTAATACGCTAATTCACCCATTTCGTATCATAGTATTGTGTTTTTGTTATAAATATTCCCTCCATTTCAAATTATAGTATTTTATACCTTTTTTACAATTTAAAATGGAAAAAGTACTAACTTATACATATGTAAAACATCAAAAATATTATTGAAATATACACTTACATGTATATTTATCACACATAGAGGTGTTCACAATATTTGTCCGACCCTCTTAATTGAAGTTGTTGGTTTCACTACAACTATGGGTGCACGAGCTTTCACCATACTCGCATGTTGTTCCATCGTGTCTTGTGTTCATCTTATATTGATTGCAGGTGTTTGTGGGCTCATCCCATTCGGCAGACGAGAGGCGAATGCTAGTTAGTTCGCTGATGGAGAGGAAGTGGGGCGAGATGTAGAGCGGCGAGGTCAAGGAAGCACCTAGACGACTGACGATGCAAGGAAGCGGACGAATTGGCCGAGCTTTAAGTGAGGAGAGACAGCAATGGCGCCGAAGAGACTGCCGATCCAAGTGAACCCGTGCGCCATGGTAATTGGGCGCCTTGTGGGGGCGATATAACTGTTCAACCAAATTGCCCTCAATTTCGGAGAATATGCATTGGATCTAGAGTAATGTCCTCATATGCTTACAAATAGTACCCCCATGAGACACCGTAAGGATGGTGAATAACAATTCCCATTACACTTAATCGAGAGAGCTTCACAATTTTCATTCACCACGCTTTAATGGGTCAAAATCATATTCAATTAATGTATATGCCCATTTACCGATCCTTCCACTAAAAATTGGCTGATGTAATATGTGCTTAATCGCAAGGGCTTGGCAAGCAACGATGCATATACTTGATAGTAAACGGTACAACCTCAGGATTTACAAGACGTCGACCAACATAGGTGAAAGATCTAAGACGTCGTCTGTGTTTTGGTAGAGCTCGTTTAGTTATCCTCCTATTATCTCTATAAATCACACCTTAACTTTTAATGCATACTCATAGGACGTCTTGAGATGCTAACATGGACTGGCATCCGAAAAATGGCACAACCCACCCGACTGCAATGGCAAATTGATAATCGATTAGTCACATCACAGAGCCCAAACAATCTGTGATCCCACCGTTGTCCACAAAAAAAAAAAAAAAAAAAAAAAATCCCACCAGCCACACTGAACACCAAATGGTGACTCGATACACAGCGTATCGGCGACATGCTCCGGTCCTGCCAGTCCCGCACCGAGGCTCCCAAGTCCCACCCCAACAAACCCCGCGTCCTCCCCTGGCCCGAGCGGCCGAGCCCGACGACGCGGCTCGGCGCGGGCGCTCTCCCCCTCTCCTCTGATGGACATGGACGCGAGCCAAACCTGGCCGCCCCCGGCCCCCTCGCCGCCGCCCTTCTCCTCCCGGCTCCGCGCGTCGCCGTCGCCATCCCAGCACCGCCGGCGCCGCCGTCACTCCAAGAAGCACAAGCCCCCGCCCGCGCCTGTGCTGACGCCGACGCCGCAGCGCGCGGACTTCTCCGCGCTCCCGCCGGAGCTCGTCCACCGGGCCCTCGCGGCCGCGTGCGCCTCCGACGTCGCGGCGGCCAGCCGGGCGTGCCGCGCGTGGCGGGACGCGCTGCGGCCGCTCCGCGAGGCCGCGGCGCTGCACGCGTACGGCCGGCGCGTCAAGCACGGCGCCGTGGCGGGGGGAGCAGCGGGATCCGCTGCCTCGCGCAGCGGTGCCGGAGGCGGAGGGGAACGTCTCGAGGCGGAGAGGCAGCGCGCGCTGGGGCTGTTCCGGCGGGCCGCGAGGCTGGGCTCCGCCGCGGCGATGGTGGACGCCGGGCTCATGTGCTGGGAGGACGGGCGGCGGGAGGAGGCCGTCGGCTACTACCGCAGCGCGGCGGACCTGGGGCATCCCGTTGGGATGTGCAACCTTGGAGTCTCCTACCTCGAAGGTATTGGGTGGATTTGGTTCACACTTCACAGGGTTGGTTTCCAGGGAGACTTGTTCTAGGTGGTTGTAGAATTATTCGGAATTCAGGAAGGTTGATCTTCTATCCATTCATCTTGTATTCGATGCGCAATATTAGTTTTATCTGCAGGACTTTTGAACCATTCCAAGTTTTATAATATATTTTGGGGAAGCTTTCCTCTGTGCTCTGTCACTGTCTCTTGAGGTTGTTATTCACTTAGTAAATTTTGTGTTGCTTATGTCCAACTCTAAACTCAGCATAATAATAAAGAATCCACTAATAATTGACCAGTGTAGTCAAGCATGCTATTTATTAGTTAGTGATAATCGTCTTGTTCGTCTCAAGGTGTTGCGCCTGATATTGCTGCCAAACATTTCCGCAGCTGATCCACCCAAGGCCGAGGAAGCCATTAGATGGTTTTATCCATCAGCATCTGCAGGCAATGCTCGTGCTCAATACAACCTGGGCCTTTGCTTGCAGAATGGGAAGGGTGTCAAGCGGAATCAGAAGGAAGCTGTAAGATGTGATATCTCTGCTGTGTCGGTGTCGCACACCATTAAAAATTTTCCTTACAGTAGAAGTACTCCTGTGTACATTCAGCTGTTGAAAAACTAGGAAAAATTGATACACTATCTTGTTTAACAATCTGATGCATTTACTACACGTCTTACTAGATAGATTAGGAATAGACAACTGATGTTCAATTGCTGAACTACTGGTTACCCTCTGATCTGATGATGCCAGGATTACCAGCCTTTGTTGAAGTTCTTTAACTCCAATTAAGAGAAACTAGCTTTTATTTAAAAAAATAATAATCTTGGTTGGATTTCCCCTATCAATGTAATTAGGATCATGTCACCTAGACCAATCAAAATACTGTCCTGTTTATACAATCTATGTTTTATCACACCTCTTACTAGATAGATTAGGAATAGACAACTGCTGTTCAGTTGCTGAACTACTGGTTACCCTCTGATCGGACGATGCCTGGATTACCAGCCTCTGTTGAATTCTTTAACTCAATTAAAAACTAGATTTTATTTAAAAAATAATAATCTTGGTTGGCCTCTATCAATGTAATTAGGATCATGTCACCTGGGCCAATCAAAATACAGTAAAAAGCAGATACTGGACTACCAGCAGGTTCACATATTCTGTAGTACTTGAGTTATGCTGTGTAATCTGATAGACACTTATTAATGCAGGCAAAATGGTATTTGCGAGCTGCAGAGGGAGGGAATGTACGAGCCATGTATAACATTTCCTTGTGTTACAGCTATGGTGAAGGGCTTTCACAGGATCCAGTGCGTGCTAAGAGGTGGCTTCAACTAGCTGCTGATTGTGGTCACAAGAAAGCTCTCTATGAGTGTGGTATTAAACTTTGTGCGGTATGTCTTATCTCTTTCTCATGGGAGTGCCAGACTTGCTTATCTGGATTTGTTTGTTTCAAAATGTTTGGCAGAGCAGTGCACTTTTGTTTCAAAACTGTTTTTGAGGAGCTTGTCCTGCGTTTCTTACCCTTATACTTAAGTTTATAAATAGTGGCCACATAAGGTTAGGACATAATGCTTGATCTCCTGGAGTAGTGAAAATCATCCTAAGCAAACATGTTGGCATTGACTTTTAATGTATTCATTGCAAACGTGTACTGTACATGGGTTAAACTTAAAGCACATAAGGTTAGGACATAATGCTTGATTTCCTGGAGAAAGTGAAAATCATCCTAGGAGTTCCCACATAATCAGATTTCCTACTAAACTACACCATATTGGCATTGACTTTCAATGTATTCATTGCAAACGTGCATTGTGCATGGGTTAAACTTGAAGCAGCATTGCAGCTGATCTAATTCCTTTGTAAAGGTGATTAGAATTAGAGTGGATGTGCGGGTAACATAGGCAAGGTAAATTTCTTAAACACAAAGATAGTAGTACCTACAGCTCAAATTGACATCACAAGGTGATAATAATTTTCACAACATGTGCTATTAAATAGATCAACCCTTAATCCCTTGTATTGAAGTATTTATAAGTTACTTATAAGTTATAAGTTATAACACAAACCCATGCTAGATTCCCCTACTGTGATGCTTCCTCAATTTTAAGATATCCATGTGTTCCTGTAACTCAGGTTGGCTCTCTTTCTTGTGACGATGTCTCTCTTTTACTCAGGGAGGGGAGAAGGTCAAGTCTCTCATGTATCTTGAGTTGGCAACACGGCGGGGAGAAACTGCTGCTGCCCACATGAGAGATGTGATATTTGAATCGCTCTCGGTTGTGAATGCACAGCGTGCCATGTCGGATGTTGATAAATGGAAGCCTAGGACACTTCACCCTAGAAGGTGAGGAAATGGACTGCGCCAAAATGTAAACAACTGTATCATCAAGATGTCCATACCCACATTGTCTGTAGTCAAAGTTGAAGCACATCACGGAAGGGTGAAGCAAACACAGCATCCTCAGTAATATTAACCTGCAGCCTAGTAACCATACTGTGGCTCTCTGTATAAAGCCATCCATTGGCAGATGTAATAGCAGTGTAGTTCTAGTACAGAAAGTTCTGTAGCAAATACTAGTTATGAAGGAGATGTCAGTCGCACAAGCACAACGAAACTGTACATGTACACGTTGCTGGTTTCATTTTTATCAGTTTATATCTGAAGCCTGGAGGGTTGACATTTGTGTCTTTGGTATATCAGAATCAGAAATGCTTGTCCATTGAAAGAAAAGGCAGAAATGTCTGGACATAGACTAGTAGTGGACAAATGCCTGTGTCGCTGTTGCAATCAAGAGCAATGATGAAGTCCGATGAGGTCTTATTTCGTATGATTGATAGGATGTCTCAAGATGAGGCTCCATGCGCGCGCTGCTGTCAACTCCATGCCATGGCTAGGCCAGGCCACTGTTCTCCTCTATCTCGAGAAGCTCCAGCTTGGAGGGAACGAGGAAGCCAGCGATGCTTTCTGTTCCTGCTCGTCTCAAGAGATGTTTGATCGAGATTGGTTTCACACCCATCGCTTTCTAGTTTCCATTTTCCTTGAGTTCGGTTGTGCAGGACACGATCGGTTTGGTGCAGCATGTGCTAGTTGCCTTGCCGCTTTCTGGCTCCAGCAGGCAGTTTAGATCTATCTTATGCCATAAGAGTTTCTCTGTTTGGCTTCGATTGTGCTTGGTGTTCGCAAAAGGTTCGTGTATATTTTGCTTTGAGAACAAAGGTCCCCAAACCTCGAGAACATTTATGAAATCAATTCAATCTCTCTCTTTCCACGCAAAGTAGGGGGAAAAGTATTAGACTCAACATGTGTGAAAGCATCTAGGCCCCTTGATATGGGTTTCGATGATTGATGACAATATAATTATCATGACTAACGTGTGTTTTGCAGAAACAATGATAAGTTAGGTCATGGTAATGGCGATTCGGGCAATATGGTTTTCATGCCCCCGGACGATGGAATTTGTTTCGGTTTTCAAAGGTTGGACGACAAGGTTTAGAATGATTAGGTCTGTTCGTCGATGGTGTTGGAGGACGACGGATTAGTCGATAGGACTTTGTTTTTTCCTTTGGCCATACTATTAAGGGGGTGCAAACGGGTAGCTTGACCTAGTTAAGTCTAATGGTTTATGTGTGGTGCACACTTGTGAAACTTAGCGCTAGGCAGTTACGAGAAAGCCCTAAGATCGATTGGAGTCGAAGCCGTTCACAAAGGATTTGAATTGGAAGTCGAACGATCTTCGTATAATGCGTTGGACGCGGTAGTTGTATAGCGTTGGACACGTCCAGCGCTGTCACCCTGGATTTGCACGCGTTGGACGGGGGCGTTGGACGCGTCCAACGCCCTACGGACGATACGCAGTGAGCACCGCGAGAAGAGCCAAGCGTTGGACGCGTCCAACGTCCGACGCTTACAACGGCTAGTTTGGATTTTGAACTTACAACGCGTCGGACGCGTCCAATGCTAGGCGTCAGACGCGTCGGACGCTATGTAAAATTCATGAGATCGGGGGTAACGGTTGGATTTCGGGCTTGGCCCTATAAATACAACCCCACCTCCTCCATACGACCACTCTTGGCCATTTGGTTCAGCTGAGGCTATCTTTGAGTGCAAGATAGTGCAAGAGCCCTAAGTGAGGTGCTAGTGATTTGAGAATCCATGGTCTAGCCCTCATGAGTGATTCGAGAGTAGCAAGTGTGCATCCATCTTCTCATTAAGCTTTGCGAGGACAAGTGAAAGTTTGTTCTTGTTACTCTTGGTGATCGCTATCACCTAGACAACTTGGTGGTGATTGGGAGTTCGGTGATCATCTGGCGGAGCTTGTGGATGGCCCAACTCAAGTTATGAGCGGTTTCCGACGATTCAACGCGTCAGAGCGACGAAGAATCAGCCATAGAGAGCACTTGGTCCTTGCGAGGATCAAGGGGAGCAATACCCTTGCGCGGGTGCTCCAACGAGGACTAGTGGGGAGTGGCGACTCTCCGATACCTCGGAAAAACAACGCAACGTTCTTCTTCCTCTCTTTATTTTGAGCATTTATTTTCAAGCAATTCAATTCATGTTTTTACATTATTAGAATTGTCATGCTAGAGTAGAATTGGAATTTATGATGCAAAACTTTTATGCGGTAGAAATAGAAATATTTTTAGGCATAAGGGGTGAAATGGCTTAGTTTATGTTTTAATTATTGCAAGAATTTTTAGAATAGCCCAATTCACCCTTCCTCTTTGACATCTTGATCCTTTAAATGGGGCTCTGTTTTTTTTTTTAATGGATCGCCTCAAACTCCGGAAAGCAGGAGCTAAGCCAGATGGAAAAGGCGTAACGACAAGAACAAGATACAAAGCAAGGTACGTTCAAGCGCCTGATGAGTGATGACATCTTTTACGGCCAGAGAGGGGGTAGCATTTGATTTTTTGGATCTATCTCGCACTCGCAGTAATGGAACCCACGTGGATCAGGAGTAGATAAAGTAATGCACCATTCATTTGGTAATCATGGGTGGCTGTCTGTGCTTATTGTAGGGGCATCTTTTGATAAACTCTGGTTAGAAGATAAAATGGGCAATTCTTCACCATGTTGGGAAGCAGTACAACTGTAAGTTCAAATTTGAAAGAAACTCGATCCTGATCAGTGTTTTTTTCCCCCTCCATTGATTGATCCTGCTTTGACTAGCATACATCAACAGATGATCAGAAAGACTAGAGTGGGGACAGAAACCTTGTGAATGATAACCAGGAGCTGGTCAACGTGGGCCAAAACGTCCTGTGTGGATCCACCAGGCTTTGTGATCAGATGAGTGGCCCAAGATAAGATGCACTGTACCGCACAGTCAAAAACTGACGTGCGGAGCCGGAGAGCACAAGAGATCGGCAGATCGCGGACCGGGAACAAGATTCCCGGTACTCTATTTGTTATCCTGCACATGGTTGGTTGCCTTGCGTCCAATCCAGAGACCTGTGCGGGTCACAAATTCACGCGGCCACATGTGTGTAGCGTGCCTGCGAGCATCCCAGCAAGCAAGCTGAGTCAGTGCCGCCTATACTCTACTGTCTACTCTAATCAACAAGGCAATCAAATCAAGCAGCCCAAGCTGCTTTTATAAACCAACTCCCTACTGCTCTTCACTCTTCAGTGCAGACAGTTCTGAGTGCAGAGCCACTAGTCCCCAGCAAGGAAGGAACCCATCTGACTCTCACAAACTCAGTGTGCTCGGTGCTGAGCGGCAGAGCAAGATGCGGGGAGGAGATCGGCTCCTGCTCTTCTCGCTGGGGCTTGTGCTCCTCTACTTCACCTCAGGTGAGCTCAAGTCCATTATTACGCGCTCAATTAGAAACAGGCAAACAGAGTTCGTCAAAAATGGGTTCTCATCTCTCTGGGTGTGCTTGCAGGCAGCACCGTTGGTCTGGTGGAGGGACAGGTAATAACTTGAAATCAACTTCAATACTCCGCCTTTTGTTTCTTGACGCTCTATCTATGCCTGCCAACTCTCAAATGAATGAATTAATTGAATTTTGGATCTGCGTGGCCACGAACGGCTGTGTGCAGAAAACGTGGTGCATCGCCAAGCCGTCGGCGTCGAACGAGATCCTGGCGCAGAACCTGGACTACGCGTGCTCCCAGGTGGGGTGCGCCGTGATCCAGAAGGGCGGGCCGTGCTACTACCCGGACAGCCTCGTGTCCCGCGCCGCCGTCGCCATGAACCTCTACTACGCCTACAGCGGCAGGCACCCCTGGAACTGCTACTTCAACAACTCCGCGCTCGTCGTGCAGTCCGATCCAAGTAAATCCCATGCTGTCCGGTCATGGTGTTCCAAGCTCTGGAATCCTTCATATCCATGTGTCATCTGAATGTGGCTTGTTTTTTTGTTTTGCAGGTTACGGCTCGTGCACCTACTACTGAGGAGCCGAGGAGGGTGGAGGCGGCGCAGACTACTGATGACTGATTGATGCCATTCGTTATGCAGATTGTTGGTTTTTTCTAGTCTACAGTGCCAATTGACCAAGTGCGGATTGTTGTCATGTGTAGCGGCCCTTGGTAGCCGTGTTGCAGTTGACATTTCGAGATTTCCAACGAAATTCATTGACGATTTCCTCCGTCCATGTGCTTTCAAATTCAAACTCACTGCGCAGCGGTGCGGCATAGATTGCCCTTTTTTTTAGTTTTGCCATTTCATTTCAATTTGAAACATGGGAAATCGATGAATCTGCGTGTGATTTGTTCGTTCCAGCTACCGTACGCTGCAAACAACGCAAACGGTTCGCTACAGTCTCGTCTCGTCTCCTTCACCGTGACCTACACCCCTAAACGCGGAGAAAGCGAGCCCGAACCCACGGCGCGTCGCCGCTCGGCACTACCGCACCACTCCTGTCCCCCGGCAACGGTACGATGCGGCGGCAGCAGCCTTTCTCGCGGCACGCCGGCTTCTTCGCCTCCCTCCAGCGGGTGGGCTCCGAACCATTCTTCCTTCCTCCTCTCTTCCCCAATCGCACGGCGCACAAGCCGCCTTCCCTCCCTCCCTCCTCTGACGCCGCGAGCGCTCTTGGTCTGTTCTCCTTCTCCAGGTGGAAGACCGGCTGGCCTTGGAGCAATATCAGGAGCAGAACAAGAGCCCGCCGCCGCCGGCGGCAACGGCGACGGCAACGGCAACAATGCGCCAGACCGAGGCGTCGCCGTTCACGGACACCATGACCGCGTCCCCACTCCTCTTCCTCGACCCAGCAGAGCTCGCACCAGCGGCGCCCAGCGGCTCGGTCACGGACCGCGACAGCAGCGGCCTGGCGCTGGACTTCCTCACCGCCGTCACCGAAGAGAGCCAGCGCATCCAACAGGAAGACGACGACGAAGACGAAGACTCCGACGTCGGCGGGGAGGACATCGCGCGGCTCATGGCGCTGCTCGGCCTGTCACCGCCGCCGCCGGGGGGGCGGCGACAGCAGCAGCCGCGACGACGACGACGACGGGTGCGACTGCAGCGGCGCCGACGGGTTCCTGGCCAAGGTCGTGGGCGTGGTGGGCCCCAAGTGCGACAGGGAGAAGACGAGGCTGGACGCCTGGATCCGCCACTACCACCGCGGGGAAGGCGGCGGGTGCAGGGAGCCCGCGAGGCTGGCGCACCTGCTGCTCGCCAGGGCTTCTGGCGACACGGCGGCCGTCGCGTTCCCGGCCAGCGTCAAGGACTTCCTGGACCACGATCCACCGCCACGGCAGTTGACGGACACGTCGGAGTGATGCAAACGGAGGCGGTTTTGTTTTCTGAAACTGATTGAAAAGGAAGCTGCATCCCTGGATCGTGTAAATTGAATTGAACAACTGTATATTTTTGTCTTTGAATTCAATGTTTTGTAACAAGTGTTTGCAATAGCAGAATTGATGTTTTGTAGGAGTGCAGAAGTATTCGGATATGGACAGTGCGGCCAACAAACTGGCTTCGAGTTTCAGACTCTTATTATTGAAGATGGTTCTTGAAGACATCCGGAGAGCAAAATGTATTGAATATGCGCAGTTTGGTATGCGAAATGTATTCAATGCGCGCAGTTTGTGCACGATTGAAGTATTGCACGAAGATGGGGAGATTCAAACAGGGAGGCAAATATATTCAGTGTGCTATTGCGAAGTCCAAACGGTACTTTATTATTAGTATGCGAGCAATGTAATACTTCACAGCCCGCGCGGTTTTACCAAGTGTAGCTAACCGAACGGTTTTACCAAGCAGCAAACAAAAGTCACCGAGCAGTTTTCCTTTTATTCGCGCAATAGAATAAAATAGTAGGCAGAGCATCCGCGCGCTGATTGTTTCCTTGGAAGAACAGCAAAGCTCACAGCTTCGAAATGAGGCCATTCTGTATGGCCTTGGGCGACTCGGCTTCCTTGACATCCGCATCGGACGAGCTGGGAGGCACGTCGACTGCAGGCGAGCAGTTGAAGAATCCATGTGGCTGTAGTCATTAGGACCGAAAGTTAAGTCTAATATCTCTATGTGAAAGCAACAAAGGGATCCGTTGGTTCACTGCATATGAAAGAAACATTGAAAAGCGCAAAAGATGATACCATGAGCATGAAGCCTATGTGCTCCACCGGCATGACTGGCCAATCTTCCAGCCTTGGGATATGGGTGAGCCCAAACACGTACCTGCCGAGATGCAGAACATGGTTTTATCAGATTTTGCAAAATGTAAGCACTAAGCTAAACAAACAGTTCCGATTTCTGCATAACAGTAAGTGGTTTTCAAGAAAATGGTCTGTCATGAAGAAAGTACCAGAGAACAATATCGGTTTCCTCCAGAGGCCTATCCTTCTTGACCCATGTTGGCAGACCCTCGTGGATGCGAGGATTCTGGTTAGGAAACTCCCCTCCAGGGAACATCTCGTCACTCTTGTATTGAGTCACCCAGAGATTGTGCTTCAAGAACCCAGCCCTCCTCAGAAATTTCGCCTCAGGCAGAGCCAAAGGCAGGCAGTTCGAACCAGGTACGAGCCTGTAACCAGTTGGCTGCCCGGTCCGATTTACAGTTCGTGTGTTGCGTACCTGGACAGAATGCAATGCAAACAAGTAAAATGAGCAATCAACAATAGTGCAATTATTAAGGACATTTATGCTCACATTGTTTGATGCAATATCTTTAGTGGCACAAATACTAATGAACATTCAAAGGCAAAGCAAAATGCATCACAGCTCAGAAGAGAGCAGCCAGCCAGTAATTTTCATCATTATTGGATTGCATATAAGCATATAAAGATAATGACCACAGGATGCACCATTTAATGGCACAACGATACTGGTAAGAATAACAGAATGTTAAAACAAGAAAACAGAGCTCTTACAATCCAGTGGCGTGCAGATGAAGGGTCGCAATCACGCATTGCTTGCAACTCAGACTTCAGCAACTTCTCTTCAGCATAGAAAGCATTATTATGCACATTATGTGTGCCTGCACTTTCCACTTTAACATTAACCTCAACCACCTGCACAAGAAATGATCAATCACAAATTCACAATGGCTTTGATATAATGGATATCGAAATATACTGCATTGGATGAAGGCACAGATTGATATCATGCAATGCACAGTGTCTTACACACTTAAGGCCTAAGAAGCATATACTTCTATGAAATTACATGGTTGAACAAACACTTTTTTGGTAGCCTGAAGTAACTTCCATCTAAGTAAACATAGCAAGTACACACTCATTTCGATTTCTTTCCTCTGATCTGATGTAAAGATATAATTGAATTTTGTGTGGGTCCCATTCTGCTTGCAAACTACTTTTTGTGGGCAATTTGATAGATAAAAAAAGTTGCAAGTAGATGGCAATCCCCACCTGGTTATGAGCCTCATTAGGTTTGCAATCAATAGCCATGTCCATACGGGCAACAAAGAAATGCTGATGAACTGGTGCATACAGACCAGGGGCAATAGTTGTGCCATATTTCCTTGATTCCCCAGGCATCAGGGCCCCTAAGCT
Source organism: Bothriochloa decipiens (assembly GCA_023333625.1). Lineage (NCBI taxonomy): Eukaryota > Viridiplantae > Streptophyta > Magnoliopsida > Poales > Poaceae > Bothriochloa > Bothriochloa decipiens. The sequence goes on along the minus strand of CM041642.1, from coordinate 20,354,296 downwards.
GAGAATTCCAGTAAGCTTTACTTCTGCTTCTATTTTTCCATCCTGAAACAGATCAACAAATAATTACCAAAAAATCAAAGCTTCAGAAAATTTTAACATTCAATCACTAAAACCATCAGTGAACTGTGATCTTTGCAGTATCAAAATTGAACTCTTTCATGCATAACTAAGCAAACTTATATAGACAATTATTATATTTTGCATTGTAGGTAAATGCTACTTATTTTCTGACATTATAAGAGGAAAACCAATGAAATAGTTACCTGATAGAAGTGCCAGTAAAAACCATACTCGTAGTTTGCAACTGTACAGATAAATGAAACAGTGAGCCTCCTTGATCGCCTTACTTCTGCTAAACCAGTTCTCCAGTCTTGGTGTTTCCAGAGGATCCCATGATCCTCCTCATGCAAACAAACACAGTTCTCAATTGTCTCCACACCACCAGTGAAGTTTGTGAAATGTGCATCAAAATATTTTATGTAGCCCAAGCAATCACATCCCTGTAAAAAAGGTTAAAGAATACAGTCAAATCAAAAGAACATTAAAATGTAGAAGAGGATACTCATCAAGAATTGAAGAAAATAACCTTCTTAAGAGAATGAGCATTTTTCCCAAGTCCATCTTCTCCAGCATCAAATGCATTCTTGCGATAATGTGGTTCATTTGGATCTCCATAAGGAACAACCATCTCAACAAAGCTCAGCCTATGTGCTATAGGTCTACGTCCACGGCTACCATCAACATAAGCAACAGAATAGATAACCAAACCCTCTTTGGGGGTGAATCCAATACGGAAGTTCCACTGCCATAACCATTAAGTTGTTACTTATTTCAGAAGAAACATTATGTTAATAATAGCATTGCAGTTCAGCAAACAATTACCTTCTGCCATTCCACAAAATAGCCATTAATGCGGAAACTTGGACCCTCAGGCTGATTGATGATAAGTGGTTTTACATCACTTCGATCAACACCACCTCTCGTTTCCCCAGGAGTATAGTTTCTCAAATGATCTGGAGGGGGTAGAGGAACCAACTTCCTATCTTCAAACTCTATCACAGCATTATTCTGCATATCAACAACAACATGGATTCCTTCCACAGGACGAGCATACCCATTCTCCATGGGGCTGTCACTCTCAGTTCTGCAAAATATCAGAGGCTTGCCAAGTCTGCGACTGGGAGAATCAGCTTCGCTGTAGTAGCCAGCACACCTGACAATTTAATAGACAGTTTTAACTTTCCTTTCAATTTACATATATGATGATGCAAGCCGCAACATAGCCCAATATGAAAATTTTAGCCCGAGAAATTAAATAGGTAGATTACCAAGCATCCACCATTACAAGATCCATGTCATCCACACCTCTTCTCTTCATAGCTTCAATAAATGGAGGGTAACTTTTGACAGTAGCCTCACATTCAGCATACTCCATAGCATCCTGTCAAAGATATAAAATTTTAAAATAGTGGAGTAACATGATCCATGTCATCCGCACCTCTTCTCTTCATAGCTTCCATAAATTCATGAATGTTTGAAAAAAATACAGATATCATAGTGAATAAAATAATAATAACAGCCCATTACATTGACCAAGTCATCGGCAGATTGAGACAAATAGTCATAAGGCATGAAGAATTCAGAACAAAATTAACTGACATACCATTGCAGGTTGAACATCTGGAACAACTTCAGATGATATCACCTTCCCTCTGTGATGTCCACCCCTGGTAGCTGCATGCACTTCAGATAGTTCCACTATCCAAATGCTGGTCTCATTTGATTGTTTATTGTAGACAACAAGTCTAGCCCTCCTAGGAGGTAACCTGCTTGGAATAACAGCAGAACCTTTGCTTCTAGGAAGCAGTGATGGCTGGAAAGGTGGAAAGAAGTAGGCATCGGCTAATGCCACGACATTTTTTTCTGGCTCCAATAGCACAACTTCAACAAAGCGCATGCTGTCTCTTTCCTACAATC
>CM041642.1:20327395-20338594 GCA_023333625.1 Bothriochloa decipiens | reverse complement strand
CCCCATCAGCTATAGCGTTTATGCTTTGAGGCGGCTATAGGCTATAGCTAGCTTGCCTATGAAAGCTGTAGACGAAAGCATGGCGACGACACGCCGTGGCACGGTGGATGCACCTTGGCCGTCCTTTGTCTCCCCTCTGAGGGCTTCACCTTCACCAACGCTCCAAGTCTGGCGTGCTGCACCGTGCTTCATATCGACCGAGCGTGGTCCTGCAGATTATTGCGAGAGACACCTGCAGAGGAAGCAATGGTTTCATGTGACAAAACAGAGTGATTGCTGCTTGCTCCTTTTGTCAAGATGAAACTCAAGTCCATTTGGAATGCGTAATTCTTTTTTTCTTTATCACTGGAATTCGTAATTCTGACAACCAAGACAGGCTTATATATAGGCTGGAACTTGGTTCCCTTATCTAAAAAAAAAAGACAGGCTTATATTTTTTATATTTTATATTTTTTTATCTAAAAAAAAAGAGGCCAGTGCCGCGCGGGCCGCCGAGACGCCGCTAAACATCCCCTGCCGAGGAATCTGCTCGCCGCAACAGTGGGAACAGGGAGAAGCGGCGATGGAGACCGGGGACGCGGAGGTCAGAGGCGAGGGCTAGCGCTGCGAGGACGAGGGAAGGCAGGAAGGGTCTCCTTTGCCCCAATCAAACGGGTGCAACGGTGGACATTGGAGGTGCCAGCTCCTGCGGTGGAAGATGTGGAAGAAACTGATCGGCGACAGAGGCGAGGACGTGAAGAGTTGTCAATGTTCGTGTCATGTGTGGCCGAGATGTGCAGAAAGCCTCACCCAGTTCATGGAGTCCGGCTGGTGGAAGGATGTGCCTCCAAGCCGGAGGTAATCCATTCCAAGTTCTAGGCTCAACCGGGTATTCAGGTGGACTCCGACGACGACATGCACGAAGACGAGCTAGAAGCGTCAAGCCCAACCACATCTGAGTTCATCAAGGAAGCAACTGATCCGGGCTTTACGATCGAGCAGCTGTATGAAGCTGAACGAGAATTGGAGTCAGGTAACAAGTCGTGTTCGATGATTTTCATTTTCCAAATTCTATAATCTCTAAGATGGTTCAGAAGAAGCTTGATGTAGTGCCATGGCAAGGACCTCTACCTGAGCCACGGGTCTCGCCCCTACGAACACTAGGTGATTGTCTGGCCAAGGCTACACACATCAAGTCCTCTTCCAGAATTCGCCAGTCACCGGCGACGCCATCGCCGATAGACAAGATGGAACATTCAAATAAATTTGAAAAACTTGAATCTATGGTTGCCGTTTCGGAATTTCCACCACTTACTCAAACGATATCCCCGGGAACACCGGGTTGCATTGCGATGAGTGTGGTGCAAACCGTTTTGCGGAGACGTGATTCGATTTCAAAAAATGTTCAAAACCCGATTGTAATGGGAATCGATCTAACCACAACTCCATGTACCGTCGCTACATCTGCGGCCAAGAAAAATCGAGTAGCATGCGGTGTGGATGAAAAAAAGGACTCCAGAGGTCCTGCTTTCGTGGATCGGGTCAAGTTAGGCCCGGGAAGGTATTTTCGGCCCACACCTGGCCTATGCGCCCTGTTCTCTCGCACTGGTACGCGATATCCTGTATCCAGATCACAGCCGTGACACTATTCTTCGCCTCGACGCCCGCCGCATCACGAAGCCAAGCAGTCATGCAAACCCTATGCGTCGACCTTCTCTCGATCCTTCGTAGAGGTCGTGCGGGAGGGAAAGCCAATGGCGGCACCTATGGAGGGGTATGGAGGTGGTTATGGTGGACGAGGAGGATGTGAAGATGGTTGGAACCCAGGCTTCCATCCTGGGTTCAACCCGGGACATGGTGGCAGGGGGGAGGTCGCGGCTTCCATTCTAATCGAGGTTGAGGCCACCATGGCTACAACAATTTTGGTGGGCGAAACAGTGGAGTCCCATACCATGGAGGTGGAAGGAACTTTGGTGGCCATCGCGGGTATGGAGGACATAGGGGTCGTGGTGGCTGGCACAACGCTGGTTACCACCACACCAGTCATCCTGTGCCGCAGCACCAGCAGGACCATCCCTACCCACCATATGGAGGACAAGGCCAGTACTACGCCATGGGCGGCCACCAGTAGGCCCCGGTGGGACCCCAGCAGCAGCTGGCAGCGGAGGGGAACCCCCAGTAAACGCCTGCTGGGGGGGCTCTCCTGCATCAAGGAGGAGCAGCGGCCCATCATCATCCCCAACAGCCGCCGATCGTTGGCCAGCAGGGTGGGGGTGCGGTACTCCAGGCCATCCCCGTTGCTGCCCACTAGTCGGTGCCTCAACTGGCGCCAAACATCAGTCAGCAGGGTGGGGGTGCTGTGCTCCAGCCCATCCCCGTTGCTGCCCACCCGTCTCCTTCCCAACAAGAGGCCAGTTCTGGGCATGGAGGAGTTGATCCGGTAGGGAGTCATCCGGCTGCCGCTTCTGCAATGGTGGTGGACTCAGTGAATGGAAAAGTTCTAGAGATCCCAAAAGTGGATTCATCAAAAGGAAAAGCTCCAAAAATCCCAAAGGTGATTGTCCCATCAGTGCCTGCAGTAGATATCCCAGAGTCATATAATAAGGTGCTAAAAAAAGTAAGGGGAAACCTTTTTGTTATCGTTGTTGCACTAAAGGGCACACTATTCATGAATGCACTGTTGTTTTATGCTGCGAAATTTGTTTTGGAGATCATGTGACTAAGATTTGTCAGAATATTAAGAAAACAAATGTGAATGCTATTCCTTGTGGGTATGCTGTGGAAGATTTAGGTTTCTATTACATTCCAGTGGCTGAAAATACTAAGGTGAATGGTGAGGAAAAATTTGCTCCGGTGCGGGTTTTAGAATGTTCTTTTACTATTGGAGAACTAGCAGTGGAACTTGAAAAACTTCTGCCAGAGCATAAGAACCACAATTGGGGAATTGAGCTGAAGGGTACTGATGCTTTTATCGTTAATTTCCCTTCTGCTAGCCTACTGGACAATATGGTGAATTGGGGACCTATGGATGCAAAGGCAGTGAAGGGGAAATTCATTTTGAGAAAGGAACTGATAGTGAAGTGTGCACTTATGAGATAGAGAAAGTGTGGGTGCAGTTCAGAGGACTACCTAAAGAGTTCAAAAAATTCCCCATTATTTGGGCAGTGGGAACTATTTTAGGTGTGCCACGAGCTGTTGATATGATTTTTACTAATAATACTGGCAGATGCAGAATGAAAGTAGCTGTGCTAGCACCTAATCTTATCCCAGATTTTGTGGATGTGGTTATTGGTGATCAATTATACAGTCTACAGTTTAAAGTTGAAGAGGACAATCCTAATGGTAAGCCGCAATTGATTGATATGGACTCTACCAAAGAGGGTGATCCAAAGGAAAAGAAGAACGAGGAGGGAGATCCTAAGGAAGGTGATCCCAAGGAGAAGGAAGCAAAGGGAAAAATGGATGTAGATGGAGATAATGCATAGGTGTCAGGAGAAGCCGCGCCAAAGGGTACCAAACAAAATGTCATGGGGGCGGCAGAATTAGTGGAAGATGTCAAGTCAGGAAAGGCAGCAACTAGGCCTGTGGTACTGCTATCTCAGTCTGAAGCAGCAAAGATTATAGCACAGTTTGACTCTGGGATCATAAATAATAACAACACTGATGGGACATCATCTACTGGGAGGTCTAGCAAGAGGAATGCTTCTACAGTGGATCAGGATTCCACAAAGAAGGCTTCTAAGCTGAAAGCAAGCAAGAACCTGGATGCATCTCATGATAAAGGTAATTTAAAACATCCAACCTCTTTTATTTCACGTGATGATGCTTCTTTAAATTCTTCTATGAGGTCTTTAGGTGTTGTTTTAGGTGATAATGACAAGGATGTCTTTAATTCGTTGAAATGCTTAAGAGATATAGAGTTTAATAGATTGACAGAGGATGCTAATAAACGACAGGAAAATTGTGTTTTAGTAGAGGATGCTTCTACTATTTGTTCCAATGAGGATAATGTAGATATAGAAGCATTAAATGTAATTTGCTCTGAGATTGCAGAAGGGTTAGGTGATAGGGGTTGTGATCCTTTGTGGTTACTTACTCCCGTATCACAACCAAATAAAAACAACCCTCATGCTAAGAAAATTAGTAAAAGAAACTCACGTTCAAAATGAAAGAAATTTTTTGGAATTGTAATGGGTTCGCAGATAGCAAAAAATACAGATTCCTATCAGACTTAACAAAGGAGAAAAGTCTAGATTTCATTGCCTAATTGAAAACTGGTAGAGATAGCTTCCCACATAATACTCTAAACACTATTTGTGCTGGTAGATATTTTATTTGGCATTATAAGTCTCCACGTGGTAGATCCGGTGGCATGTTACTAGGTGTTCATTTGTTAACTTTTGATATTGGTGAAACTGAGGAAGGTGATTTTTTTATTTGTTTTAAGCTAAAGCATAGAGAAGATGATTTCAAATTTAATTTAATTTTAGTATATGGGCCAGCTCAAGTGCAACACAAGTCTTCTTTCCTATCTAAAATGGTCTGAGTTTGTTCAAAGGAAGCCTTACCTATTATCATAGGTAGTGACTTTAACATTATTCATAGACCAGAAGAGAAATAATAATAATAATAGTGACAGATGGCCCTTTATGTTTAATGCAGTAATTGATGCTTTAAATTTAAGGGAGATAGAATTAACAGGAAGAAAATTCACATGGGCTAACAATTTGCCAAACTAAACTTTTGAGAAGTTAGATAGAGTTTTATGTTGCACATACTTTGAATCAAAATTCACCCACTCCTCAGTTTTTGCTTTGTCTAGAGAAATTTCTGACCATACTCCTCTTCTATTCTCTACTAATAATCCTTCCTCTACTTATCAGCCTCAATTCAAATTCGAATTATGTTGGTTGCTGAGGGATGGATTTTGTGAGATGATGAATGACATATGGCAGAACACTCCAGTATTTGGTTCACCTATTGAGAGGTGGCAAATGAAAATCAGAAGACTGCGTCAGCATTTAATGGGGTGGGCGAAACATGTAAGTGGTACTTACAAGAAAGAAAAGACCAATCTTTTAAATAAATTGGACAAATTAGATAAAAATCTAAAATAACAATACTAAACGAGGCTGAACGTAATTTAAAACATGTCTTAAATGAAAGACTTGCTGAATCACTAAGGAGGGAGGAGCTTAGATGGTACCAAAGGGCTAAAGTGAAGCATTTGTTGGAAGGAGATGCCAATACAAAATATTATCACTTATTAGCCAATGATAGACACAGGAAAACTCGTATTTTTCAGCTTGAGGATGGTGATAGTATTATAACTGGTGATGCTCAACTTAAAGAGCAGATTACTAGTTATTACAAAAACCTGTTCAGACTGTCTGCAAATTCTACGTTTTCACTTGAAGAATCTCAGACGGAGGACATCCCTCAGGTTTCTGATCTGGAAAATGAGTTTTTAATTGCACCTTTTACCCAAGAGGAGGTCAGGGAGGCAATTTTCCAAATGGAGCATAATAAGGCGCCTGGTCCGAATGGCTTCCCACCTGAGTTCTTTCAAGTTTTCTGGGGTTTGATCAAAGATGATTTGATGGCTATGTGTGGCAGGACCTCCTAAATTATATGGCCCATGCGCACTTATCATTGTCTCAAAGACTTCTGATAGCCATGCATGTGTTTCAGATAACTTAGAAAGCCCTGTCGAGTGCCCTTAAAGGACCCTGACTAAACCACATTTAACAACTCATACCAGAATCAACAAAGGAGTAGCTCCAACATTACAGCATTTGTTACAAAAATATATATCAGAGTGCGGAAGAATAATAATATTAAATTTACGAAAATATGAATAAGTTAATTTTTACAAACTTAACTTTAATTGCGGACACAGAGAAGAACTACAGAAGACAACTTAGGTAGAGCGCCTAAGTCAGGAGAGGACAACCAGATCATGTCGAGCCCACCAACATGAACTGATTAGCAACACCAGTCAACACCTGCAACAGGGGTTCAACAAACTCTGAGTACAAAAGTACTCAACAAGACTGGCCCGACGAAAAAGAGTGGTGAAGACTCACGAATGCAGGCTAGTGGGATGAGTAAAGGCTCGCAAGAAAAAGAAATTTTTGCAGAAAGGCTCTTGTGAAACAAGTTTTAACTCGTCATTTATTATAACAGAAAGTAAAGTGGTCTTGCTCTAGCTCAAATTACCAACCAACTTCATTTTGATACCTTATCATCATTCAAGTTGTTACTACGATGATGAACACCGATCGAGTCTTCTTCTCCGAGAAGCAATGGTGATTCGAATCTATTTTTATACCCAGTTGGGACCTAGATCACTGGGATACCGGAGACTCTAACTCTGATGCATACCAGATCACAGATATACTGGGATAACAATCGTAGCCATATATCACCACATGATACGCGTGAGCACTTAGACCTAGTGTACCGATATACGTGGGAACTTAAACCCACAGTATACCACACTATGACATATGTGGGGACTCTGGCCCACTATATATCACTCCATGACATACCTGGGCTCCAACCCTTAGTATATCACTTCATGCATGTGGATTTTCTAGTTTCTTGATATCACCAGTTTACCAACGAACGGGACCTAGGACATCAACAGACGAAAACACTACAGAGGGACTCCATTCCCAATGCAAGTTACCTGTCCGGACTCGATTTATTAACTATCATCATGTTTCCATCAAGGAAAGGCCAACCTCATCTTTTTCATTCTTTTTCTTTTTGAAAACCTACTAATTAAGCAGAGCTAAGCATAACTAAGTATTTTCCAAAACAGGTAACAAGAAATATGGAAATAAGACAGGTAATGCAATTGATAGGTTTTCACTCAACTCCTATTCCCTAATGCAACATTTCATAACTGAAATGATAAAAACTTTTATAAAATAAGGGTAGGGTTTGAATGCATCCGGGGCTTGCCTTAGTTGCAGCGCTGGTTAGTTCTCGTGGGGATCACAGGTGTTACTCTTGACACCAGCTCCAGGGATGGATGACACCAACGTCATGGATCCACGTCTCCATCTTGAATGGTACTTTCCGAAATGTACCACGATCCAACTCACTCTCGAAACTACACATAGTAGAATGACGCATGCTTTAGCATGATGGAATGTATAACATGATGCACGACAATACATTCATGAGAGCATATCAAGATTAATTAACTAACTAATTATAAATTATTTTAAAAGCATTACACAAGATAAATATAAAACTCCACATATTCTAAAATCACATAGCCATATTAGGTGTTAATACGATATAGCAGCATCATATAAAGGTAAAGGAACCACATTTTCCATTTATACATTTTTATTACAATTATAAACTATTTAATAAGAAACAAACAAGATAAATCAAAAGATAAAGTATACGACATCCAATGACCATATGACATAACTAATTATTTTTTTACAAAACATGGCATGTTTCATATTTTTAATAAAAACTAGACATCACAAGGAACACAACAAATTTTGGTTCACCAAAAACGAAGTTACCAAACTCCAAATATTAATTTTTAAAGATTCAGAAAAGTATTCACAAACAGGTCCCTAAAGCACTATTCACCTGAGTCACACATTCTGCACTCAGGCCCCTGCGTTTTCTCTAATTCTCGCCTGAGGTCCTTGACATGAATTGAAAACAGAGAAGAGCATCGAGGCAGTGATTTCCGGCGATGGGGTGACTTCCCGGAGGCGATGGAGATGTGGGAAAAGCATCATGGAGCTCTTGCGCACCTGTTGATGGTCGAAGCTTGGCCCAAGATGGACCGTGGCAGCCTGACCACGTGAACCGGCGGCTCGGCGACGAAGCGGCACAGTGGCAGCGCTCTCCGGCAGCCGCTAGGCTTGGCGAGCGTGCAGGAGAGCTGCAGTGCATCAAAGCGATGCCAGCGGTGCAGAATATGGAGGAACAGCACCACCGGTGTGGCCTGGTGTAACACCTCTGGTGTTATATTAACTAAAACCGGCCATGTCATCATATGCACTGCAAAGCATTCATGATTAGGTCAACTTTGATGTGGATTAACTAAAACAAGTTTACATTTCATAGGTTGATTGTGTTTCTGGAATGTGTTGTCGCATGAAATAATAAAACCCTACTTTCGAATATCATCTCAAATGCTTGATTTATATTCTATGTACTTGAGGTGTAAACCGTGTTTACACTAGTGTCAAGAATAGTGTACAAATATAAGTCCAACCCTAAAAATGATTTCCATATTTGAAGTTGAATTTGGATTTCAAAGCTTATTCCCAAGTCTTGCAATTTAAATTTAAATTCAAATTGGAAAGCTATAAAAGGTTTTTCAAAAAGTCAACTTGGTCAACCAAGGGTGTCATTGGGTCATTGACCTAAAAATGTCCTTGGATGATGTATGTGATCACTAATAACCAACCAATTAAATTAGAAACCAAATCGAGTTTGAATTCGGTTTCAAAAACCCTTTACTTCAAAACCTAGTTTTATCCCCTTTTCTATAATTAAAAATCTATAAGGAATTTGGGGATACTCTAAAAAGATAGTTTGTAGATCTTGACAAGAGCTACAAAGTTGGTATTCAAAGTTTTTCAAGTTTCCAAAAAGAATTTCAAATAAATTTGAAAATACTGTTTTCCAGCATTATCCCCTTTTGATTTTAAAACCCTAATTCAAAAATTATGCATAATTTATGAAAACTTTGTATATTAAAAAGGTTTTGTTTGGAAATTTAAATATTTCATAGTTTTGTAGATTTTCAAGTATTATTGAAGAATCAAAAGTAATTTCAAATGTTTGTTTCTAGGGTTTTATTCTCCTTTTGAATTTGAATTCATATTTCAAAATCCAGATAGAATTTGAGGATGCCAGTTAAATGAAAAGTGTAGGTCTTGAAAATTTATGCAAATTCTATTTTTGAAGATTTTTATATTCTTATATAAATTTTGGAGTAATTTATAATTTTAAACAAGTGGCAATTTTATAATTTTATTGAACAGCACCGAGACCTATCGACGGCCGCCATCGCCGGCTTCTCAAGCCGCGTTGCCGTCCACTGCCACACATGCCACGGCCGCCAGAGCGCTCCTGGACGCGCGAAGCTTCACCGTCGCAGTGTCGCTCGTCCATGCCTCGCCCCTGCCCTATAAATAGGTCGGCCGCTGTCACTTCCCTTCTTCTTTCTCCCTGCCGCCGCCGCCGACGACCTTGCTCCGCCGGCAAAATTTGCCACCATCGCTCCATCTCTGCCTGCTTCATCTTGCCTAAAGCTCCGCCTTGACCTTGCGCTTCTTCTGAGCCAGTTCATGCTCGCTCTCGCCGCCCGAGCCGCCTGCACGACGTCGTCTTCCTCGCGACCGGTCGCCGAGCCGCCGCGAGCTTCCTCGCCGTCCACCGTCGCCAAGGTGGAAAATATTTTACCTTTAACCCTCTCATCATGTTCACCATGCTTCGTTGCCCCTTATGCTCATCTTGGTCGGACTGATAGTGCATAGAAAGCGTCGGAACGCCGTCCTTGCCACCGGAGCGCCGCCGCCGCCATCAGCGCCGTCGTCCACAGCTCGACTCAGTCACTCCGAGCTTTCATTAGCGTGCGCACTAGACCCGTGGTGAGCTTCTGCACCTGTCCATGCCCTCAATTTTACCTCCCTTGCACCATAGACGCCGGTCACCGTGGCTCGCCGTCGGTGCGACCTTGCCGCTCCGCCGCGCGCGTAGCCGTCCGAGCTAGAAGCCAGGGATAGCTCCATCTTCTGGCCCAACGCGTTCGAGTCGATGTCCTGCATCTGCCTGTGTCCTCGTCGTCACCGAAAATTGCTCCGGTGAGCATTACCGCCACATCCGAGCTCCGCCGCGCCACCATGGCCGCCGGCATGGGTGCCGTCGTTGCTCCGCCGCCACGTTAGCTAGCCCAGGTTTCTTGCCGTGCCAAGATGAGCCTGTAGGACCAAACCTCAACGCCGGAGACCTCGCCGTCGGCGAGAAATCGCCGGTCAACCGTCGCGCCGCCGTCGGTCAGCGCGGGGACACTGTGTATTTCTTTTTTTCTTTTTCCAGAAAATGATTTAAATGCTATTTTTTTAGAAAATCATAGTAATTCATATACAGCTCCAAAAATTCTAAAAATTTTTGTGTGTGTTCTTTATGATGTCAGCTACCTAGAAAAAATATGAAATGCCAAATTTGAGTACTTTTTTTGAATATGTTAAAATTAGCTCTTTTAATTGAAAAATGGACCTTCAATGATTTTTAATAAATAAAATAATTGGCTTTTAATTCTGAAATTTGTTTTGCCATCTAATTAGACCAATAGCTTTTCAAAATAAAATTTTGAGCTTAATTAGACAACTTTAATTTTTATGCCTTTATTTTATGCTTTTAAATAATTAATTAACCCCTTTAATTAAGTTTAATCATTATAGGAATTGTTTGACTTTTGGGTTGATTGATGACCTTGGGTCATTAATCCTAATGACCTTTGGCACTTTAATTAATTGTTTGCGCTTACCTAGATCATGTCATTAGGGCTTAATTAATGTTATTTCATGTGTTTAATAACTTTCGTAAGTAATGTAGTTAACACTAATGAGCTTAGTAAGTATGTTTTGGTTGGCTTGCAACTTTATTGAAGGAAAGTTGTACTCAAGCCATTAATCTGATCATGCATCCATCGAGCATCATGTCTATTATTCCATCATGTTGAAGCATATGCTTGTATCGTATAGTTTCCGATGACGGAGAGTTTAACGTTGTCACCCCAGATCCGAAGGAAGAGCAAGCTTAGGAGTTGGGAGTTGATCCGGAACTCGAAACCGTCTACCCCGACCACCAAGACAAGTCCCGGATGCATTCAAACTTGTAACACCTCTGGTGTTAAATTAACTAAAAACCTGCCATGTCATCATATGCATTGCAAAGCATTCATGGTTAAGTCAACCTTAATGTGCATCAACTAAAATAAATTTACATTTCATAGGTTGATTGAGTTTCTGTAATGGTTGTCACATGAAATAATAAAACCCTATTTTCGAATGCCATCGCAAATGCTTAATTTATACTCTATGTACTTGAGGTGTAAACTATGTTTACACTAGTGTCAAGTATAGTGTATAAGTCTAAGTCCAACCCTAAAAATGATTTTCATATTTGAAATTTAGTTTGGATTCCAAAGCTTATTTCTAAGCCTGG
>CM041642.1:20279528-20313032 GCA_023333625.1 Bothriochloa decipiens | reverse complement strand
GATAACAACCTCAGCCGTATATCACCACATGATACACGTGAGCTCTGTGGCCCAGCGTACCGAGATACGTGGGAACTTAAACCCACAGTAAAACACACTATGACACAGATGGGATTCTCTGGCCCCACGCTAGGTCACTCCATGGCATACACGGCTACAACCATCCGTATACCACTTCATGCATGTGGATTTCTAAATTCTCGATATCACCAGTTCACCAACGGACGGGACCTAGGGCATCAACAGACGAGAACACTACAGAGGGACTCCATTCCCAGTGCAAGTTCACCGTCCGGACTCGATTTATTACTATTATCAAGATTCCAACAGTAAAGTCAATCTCATCTTTTTCATTCCTTTTTCCTTTGAAAAATTAAATAAATAAGCAGGGCTAAGCATTACTACTCATCTCCCAAGTAGGTAACAAGGATTAAGAAAATAAGACAGGTAATGCAATTTGTGGGTTTTCACTCAACTCCTATCACTTAATGCAACATATCAGAGCTGAAGCGGTAAAACTTTTAATAATAGAATAGGGTTTAAATGTATCCGGGGCTTGCCTTGATGTTCGGGGTAGATGGTCTCGAACTCCGAATCAACTCCCGATTCTTGAATCTGTTCGTCCTTCGGATCTGAGTGATACGTTAACTCTCCGTTAACGGAAACTATTCGCTAATTAATATGCTTTACATGATGGAATAATAAACATGATGCTCGATGGATGCATGATCAGATTAAAGGATCGAGTACAACTTTTCTTCACGATAAAGTTGCAAGCTAACAAAACTTCGCTTAAATAACTCATTAGGGTTAACTACGTCATTTTTATAATTAATTAAACACATAAAATAACGTTAATTAAGCCCTAGTGACATGATTAAGATAAGCGCAAACAATTAATTAAAGTGCCAAAGGTCATTAGGGTTAATGACCTAAGGTCATCAATCAATCCCATAGTCACACAACTCCTATAATGATTAAGTTAAACTAAAGGGGTTAATTAATTATTTAAAAGCATTAAATAAAGGCATATAAATTAAAGTTATCAAATTAATCCCAAAATTTTATTTTAGAAAGCTCTTAGCCTAATTAGATGGAAAAACAAATTTCAGAATTAAAAGCCAATTATTTTAATTATTAAAAATCATTGAAGGTTCATTTTTCAATTAAAAGGGCTAATTTTAACATATGCAAAAAGTACTCAAATTTGGCATTTTATATTTTTCCTAGGTAGATAACATCATAAGGAACATTCACAAAAATTTTCAGAATTTTTGGAGCTATATATGAATTACTATGAATTTTCAAAGAAAATAGCATTTAAATCATTTTCTAAAAATAGAAAAAGGAAATTCGGCACAGTGCTCCCGGGTCAACAGCCGACCCCGCCGGAGTTGACCGGCGATTCCTCACCGTCGGTGAGGTCTCCGGCGATGGGGTTTTCTCCTACTTGCTCATCTTGACACGGCGCATCGATTGGAGTGGTTAACGGTGCTGGGGAGCGGCGGCGGCACCCACGCCGGCGGCGATGGCGGCGCGGCGGAGCTCGGGTGCAGCAGAGTCGCTCACCGGAGCGATTTCCGGCGACGGCGACCTCACGAACTTACGCAGGGCACCTAAACGGACAGGTTTGAATACTACATGAAGGTCGGTCTCGGTCTCTGGTCAGGGCGGCATCGCGCGCGGCGGAGCGGCATGGCTGTGCCGGCGGCGAGCTACGGCGGCCGACGGCTACGGTGCAGGATGAGTGAAATTGATGGCACGGATAGATGCAGGAGCTCACCACGGCGCTGATGCGCACGTTAATAGAGGTCCGGAGTGGCTGGGTTGAGCGGCGGTCGACGGCGGTGATGGCGGCGGCAGCGCTCCGATGGCACGACGGCGTCACGGCGGCCTCTGGTAATGCGCTGCTCGAACCAAGGTGCGCATCAGGTGCAAGATGACATGGAGAACACGATTACGAGGTCGAAGGTAAAATATAATCACCTCTGGCGGCGGCAAACGGCGGCTATGGCACGGCGGCTCGGCTGACCGGCCGCGGAGAAGAAGGTGGAGTGTGGGTGGCTCGGGCGATGAGAGCAAGCATGAACTGGCCCAAAAGGACCGTGATGAAGTGGCGGAGCTTTGGGCGAAAGCAATTGGACAGAGGTGAAGCGTCGGCGGCAAATTTCGACGGCGGAGCGAGGTCGTCGGCGACGGCGGCGGGAGGAAGAAGAAAGAAAAACGGCGTCGGCCGACTGCTATTTATAGCAAGAAGATGATGAAGGAGCAGGTGACACGACGACGGTGAAGTCTCTCGCGTCCGAGAGCGCTCGGTTGGCCGGGAAGGCGCGGCGGTGGACGGCGGCGCGCGATGAGAAGCCGGCCATGGCGTTCGCCGATAGGACTAGGTACTGTTTGAGTTATTTACAGAACTGCCATTCGGTTTAAAATACAAATTACTCCCAAATTTATATAAGAACTTTAAAATCTCTAAAAATATCATTTGCATAACTTTTCAAGAGCTACAGTTTTCCTTTAACTGGCATCCTTAAATTCTATCTAGATTTTGAAATTTGAATTTAGATTTAAAAAGGGGATAAAACCCTAGAAATAAGTATTTGAAATTACTTTTGATTTTTCAATAAAACTTGAAAATCTTCAAAACTATGAAATGTTGAGTTTGTCAAACCAAACATTTTTAATGTACAAGGTTTTCTCAAATTATGCATAATTTTTGAATTATGGTTTTAAAATCAAAAGGGGATAAATGCTGGAAACTGTATTTTCAAATTAATTTGAAATTTCTTTTGGAAACTTGAAAAACTTTCTATACCAACTTTGTAGCTCTTGTCAAGATCTACAAATATATTTTTAGAGTATCTCCAAATTCCTTATAGATTTTGAATTAGAGAAAAGGGGATAAAACTAGGGTTGGAAATAAAGGGTTTTTGAAATAGAATTTAAACTCAATTTGGTTTCTAACTTAATTGGTTGGTTATTAGTGAGCACAAACATCATCCAAGAACATTTTTAGGTCATTGACCCAATGACACCCTTGGTTGACCAAGTTGACTTTTGAAAAACCTTTTATAGCATTTCCATTTTAAGTTTAAACTTGAATAGCCAAACTTAGAAATAAGCTTGGAAATCCAATTTTAATTTCAAATATGGAAATCATTTTTAGGGTTGGACTTAGACTTATACACTATGCTTGACACTAGTGTAAGCACAGTTTACATCTCAAGTACATAGAGTATAAATTAAGCATTTGCGATGACATTCGAAAATAGGGTCTTATTATTTCATGTGACCAAACATTACAAAAACTCAATCAACCTATGAAATATAAAACTTGTTTTAGTTAATGCACATTAAGGTTGACCTAAACATGAATGCTTTGCAGTGCATATGATGACATGGCAGGTTTTAGTTAATTTAACACCAGAGGTGTTACAGAGTCTGCACACCTTCACCTATCTCCTAAACCGTCTTCCTTCCGCTGCATGCCCAGCTCCTACACCGCACCACGCTCTCTTTGGTACCCCTCCTCAGTATGATCACCTTCGTGTCTTCGGGTGTACGTGTTACCCTAACATCATTGCCACCACTTCCCGTACACTGGCTCCCAGTTCGACTCTATGTGTTTTCCTCGGGTATTCCCCAGATCACAAAGGTTACCGGTGCTTTGACCTCACTTCTCGTCGGGTCCTCATCTCTCGCCATGTGGTGTTTGATGAGTCTGTCTTCCCCTTCTCCACCACCACCACACCACCTTCCACCCCTGACCCTGACCTCGCCTCTCTGTTTTCCACTGACACGGTGGTCCAGCCGCTTTTGCCGTTTTCTCCTTCAGGTACTGCTCCACCGTGCCCTTCGCCGGGCCCGTGCCCCGGCTCGCCGCACATCAGTGCTGCTGCTAGCCCTATACCCTACACAGGTCCGATAGCGTCACCCTCCGTTACGGCCCCTGCTCCTCCGCCTGACACGGGGTCGGGGACGCCGGTTCCTGCACCCCCTGCGCTGTTCGCTCAGCTGGTGCTTGTTTACCAGCGCTGTGCGTGGGCGGTTCCGGCGCCTCTGTCACTACCAGTGGCCTCTTCTCCACTGGCGATGCCTCCCTCACCGGTGGCCTCTTCTCCGCCGGCGACGCCTACACCACCGCCGCCGCCTCCGGCAGCCCGTGTCGTGCCGCCGGTGTACCACCCACCGCTCCTTCACCGCCACCCGCGACATGTTCACCCTATGGTGACGCGACACGTGGTGGGTACCCTACGGTTCCGGGCTCTTGCGGCGATGCCCGGCGATACGCAAGTCTCTCTTGTACCCTCTTTCGTTCGCGATGCCTTGTCGGACCCTCACTGGCCCCGCTCGATGGATGAGGAGTACGCGGCTCTCCTCGCCAACCAGACATAGGATCTGGTGCCCCGTCCGCCTGGCTCCAATGTTATCACCGGCAAGTGGATCTGGACGCACAAACGGCGGGCTGATGGTACCCTTGAGAGGCACAAGGCTCGCTGGGTTCTCTGGGGTTTCACTCAGCGCCCTGGCGTCGACTATGATGAGACATTCAGCCCAGTGGTGAAGCCGGCCACCGTCCGCACAGTGCTCTCACTGGCTCTCGCTCGCTCTTGTCCTGTGCATCAGCTGGACGTCAAGAATGCTTTTCTGCACGGGACTCTCACTGAGATAGTTTACTGCAGCTAGCCAGCGGGGTTTGTTGACTCTTCTCGTCTTGACATGGTCTGTCGGCTCAACAGGTCTCTCTATGGCCTCAAGCAGGCCCCTCGGGCGTGGCACTCTCGGTTTGCTGCCTTCCTGGTGACATTGGGCTTTGTGGAGGCCAAGTCAGATACGTCTCTGTTTATCTATCACCGTGGAGCTGAGACTGCCTACCTGCTGCTCTACGTTGATGATATTGTCCTCACAGCCTCCAGTTCGTCACTACTCAGCCGCATCATCAGCTCTTTTCAGCAGGAGTTTCATGTGAAGGATCTTGGTGTGCTCCACCACTTCCTCAGGGTCACTGTTGAGCCTCGTCCCACCGGTCTTCTTCTTCACCAGCGGCAGTACACTCTTGATATTCTGGAGCGAGCTAGGATGACTAACTGCAAGCCCTGCTCCACTCCAGTTGACACACAGGGCAAGCTGTCAGAGGCTGAGGGCAACTCGGTGGCAGACCCTACGGCATACCGGAGTCTCGCAGGTGCACTTCAGTACCTTACCTTCACCCGGTCGGATATCACCTATGCAGTGCAGCAGATTTGCCTTCACATGCATGATCCCCGAGAGCTCCACCTCACTGCTCTCAAGCGCCTCCTCCGCTACCTCCGCGGCACTGTCGACTACGGCTTCCTCCTCCGAGCTCGTCGTCTACACTGACGCTGACTGGGCGGGTGTCCGGACACTCGGCGCTCCACCTCCGTCTACGCTGTCTTCCTGGGCGGCAACCTGGTGTCCTGGTCGTCTAAGCGCCAGCCGGTGGTCTCCCGCTCCAATGCCGAGGCGGAGTACCGTGCTGTCGCTAACGGCGTGGCGGAGGCTTCCTGGCTCCGGCAGCTCCTTGCCGAGCTCCACAGCCCCCTCGCCAGAGCCACGCTTGTTTACTGCGACAACATCAGCACCGTGTACCTCTCTAACAACCCCGTTCAGTACCAGCGGACCAAGCACGTGGAGATCGACTTGCACTTCGTCCGGGACTTGGTTGCCATTGGCGCTGTTCGGGTCCTTCACGTCCCGACCACCTCCCAGTTCGCCGACATCTTCACCAAGGGTCTCCCGTCCTCGACCTTCACCGTGTTCCGCTCCAGCCTCAACGTCACCGGTGGCTAGTTGCGTCTGTGAAGGGCTCGTGTGTGTGCTTCTTTTCATGTCCAGTCTGTAACTCTGCTGCGCCGGAAGTTCAGACTACGGAGGTGTTAGAGTATTGAGTGTTAGGCCCATGAGGCTAGGCCCATAAGGCCCATGTATGACATTATATTGCTACCTCTAGGGTTAGCTAAATTAATCCAATTATTCCATTCTAGCAGTATACAACTCTCCCGACTCTAGGATATATTTGTACCATAATTCTTGCCGCCAAGCAGACGCCACAGCCAAACTGGCTGGCATTATTTGAGCTCAAGCATGAGAGCCCAAAGATTTAGAGCATCTCCAGCAGATTGAGAAATGTCAACTCCCCACCGGAGGTTATCCTAGATCCGCCCATGCGTGCCATAAACGTGCCAAATATATGAATAGCCTAGCAGTAGTATAGCATTTTGCCTCGATTAGATATGATGCGTGACACATGTGCGCTTATTTCCGCTCGGTGCAGTGCATGCATCTAGCAGATGATGGAGAACGCACAAGGGCACACAGGCTGGACTGACAAATGACCACACACGCAACTGTCTCAGAGGATAAGTATGTAATCGACTACTCGTACTGTATGTTTTTAATTTTTGCGAGGATACTAGCACTGTATACAGTACTGTAGGAAATTATTAAAGGTTGACCACACGTGCACCGAATTGGCCGTTCATGCATATCCACAGGGCCACACGTCGCATTTTGATTGGCTGGATAGGTCTATATGTTTCCGCGCTCCTGCCTGCGAATAATCATCAGCAAATAACAAAGGCAGCCGCGGCACACCGACACCGTGTACCGGCCTACTCTCATCACTCAAACTGATGAAACAGAGCAGGAGCAGCGGCATGGGCACCAGCACCAGCGCCGTCATCATCCCGGCGACGCTCGTCGTCGCCCTTCTTGTCGTCGCTGTCTGCTCCGGCGCCACCGCCGCCGCCGCGAGACCCAGCAACACCGGCGCGACGATTCGTCTCCCCAGCAGCGCTGCTGCAGCTGGTCGACCGTGGGAGTGCTGCGACTGGGTCACCCAGGACCCGACGTTCAGGCCGCCGAGGTGGCGCTGCAACGACGTGGTGGACGAGTGCTCCGCCGACTGCCAGCAGTGCGAGGCGTCGGCGGACGGCGCCGGGTTCGTCTGCCGCGACTGGATCTTCAGCCTGTTGGAGCCCCCGGTCTGCACGCCGAGGCCGTGGGACTGCTGCGACCTCGCCGCCTGCACCAGGGACTACATCCCCTACTGCCGGTGCAGCGACGAGGTGGAGTCGTGCCCGAGCAACTGCAAAGAGTGCGAGCTTGTGGACTCGGACACTCCTCGCTACCGTTGCCTCGACGTCTTCCACGGCTATCCTGGCCCCAAGTGCACGCCATATGGCCGGCGGATCAGTAAGAGCAACTAGCTCATCAGGCTGCTCAGCTACTTGGAAACTTGAGTACGTATTATATAGTACGCCATAAATGAATAATGTATAAAAGTGGCTAGGCTACGTACGAGCTAACAGCTGATTGCTCATGCCAATCGACAGGGACGATTAGCCTATAGCTCGATCTCTAGCTGCTGCTACTCTCTTTCTTTCGTGTCACTAAATAATTGAACGAAGCCATCTAGGCTTCGATCCCATGTGTAGAGAGTGTGGATATGATCAGCTCTACTGAATCGTTGATTGCATCCGCCATCTCTTTTTTCGCGATCGCGTCCGACCCTGGACGCGTATTTCACTGTATCTGTCATCTCATATGTGTTCGCTGTTTTCTTTGAAAAATATGAGATGGCCCGAAGGGAACAATAATATATATTTTTTACACTTGATATGTTATTTTTCTATTTTGATATGCTTGGTTATAAATTAATTGAAGGCCAAAGTAATTACATTTTTCTTGAAACCCACAGAATAATTTTGGGTTCGTGTGAATAATATATTTTAAAAAATGATTAGCTAGTCCGACCCTGGACTCATCATCTGCTTTGTCCTACAGTAACAATCATCAATGACAGTGTAAAAAAATGGATTGATATATAATACTACTTGGGGATTAACGTAACCACCCATTGTACGTGATTTCTCTCTCTCAGCTTAGCAAGTAGCCAAAAGGACGGCCGGCTGCATATCTGGTATTGCAGTGCATCGTGTTGTACATGCATCAAGTCAGCACCACATCGTGAAGGTTTAGAAATTACGAGATAATTAAAACATTTTTTATGTTGATCTAATTGAATATGTTAAACTAAGGATTCCCAAATACATCATCAAACTTCACATCTCAAGACAAATATATGTCATAATCCCATGGTAATACGAAAAGAAAAGTCCTATGTTAAACAAATAATCTGCTCGACTAACCTGCTCATCCGGGTTCAAGTCCTCAGCAGAAAAAGAAATAAATCATCATTAAAAGAAACAAAACAAAATGCAATCGAAATGGGGAGGAAACACAGGGGAACAAGGAGCATTTCCAGTCGTTGGGGTGTCAGCTATGTGCAGTACTGGAAGAATAGTGTTGAAAGCAAAATGAGGGAAAAAAAAAAACATGCCCTATGCAACTGGGGCACTGTGGGCCTTCACTGCGCAAATAGATGCCACAGGCCCACAGCACGTTGAGATCTGTTGGCACAAGCCCAACCGTCCACCACCTCCCTCGCTCCCGTTTCCCTCCTCGCGTTCCTCACTTCCCCTCTCGTCCGTTCGCCGACGCCGGCCGCCGGTGGGCTCGCAAGCCGCACAGCCTACAGTTCCTCAGTCTAGGTCGATCCTCCCTTCGCAGATTCGAGGAGTCCTAGTTGGGCGGCAGCCTCCGCCGCCGCATCCTTCACCTTCACACCGCGTGCGCTCTCTCTTTCTCTGCGACTCTGCCTGTCTGCGACGACTGGGTGGACTGCCGCCGAGCCCCTACGCCAGGGGCCGAGGCCTTCGCCGATCTCTTCTCCGGCGAAGAGCGCTCACCAGGTATTTCTGACCTCTCCCTGCCCCCCTCCCTCCTCTCTGTGCTGTGCGAAACCGAATTCTCAAACTCTTAACCTCTAAGCTATTTGGCTATTTGATGCCTGCTCAATTTCTAACATTTTGCAAAAAAAATATTGGGTCTACATGTGTACGCCCATGTCCCTTTACTAGATCTGTCCCTGGTGCTATTGTTAATGAAGATATGATAGGTGAGGATGAGCCAAACCATTATTAGTTAGTTTGTATTGCTCCTCGCTTCATGTTTCCATGTACAATTAAGTGTGGAACTGAAATACCATATAAATCGTGCGCTAAATGCTTTATTCACTTTTGTTGTCTGATGGGCCTCTACCTAGCAGTGAAAACTACCCATTATGTCTGTACCCATTGGCAAAAAGTACCCATTGACATCACATGGATAATTAACTAAAATGAAGGTAAAATTTCTTGGCAAAAAGCCAAAAAATACCCATTAACATCACATGGATAATTAACTAAAATGGAGGTAAAATTTCCAATAGATATGATGATTGAACTGAAACTGTTAAGAACATTGCACAGTAAACATGAAAATAAATACCTAGTGACTAGTGAGATGTTGCATCTGCATATTCCGTGTCATCATCAAGACCTGGACATGCATAAGATGGAAATGTAAATGAAAAGGTGGCAGAAAAACAAATATTAATTATTGAACATACATCTTCCATGTCCAGCAGCTGGCAACCAGGGAGAGTCAGAGGCCGACGACCCGACAGTCAACTTGACGCAGTGGCCGGTGTGGCGACCTCGGCGGCCAGTGTGGCCGCGGTGTGGCCCCTGGGTCTCTGTCTCCGACTTTCCTTCTCAAGTTCTTGGCCTCTTCCGTGTCCTTGACTCCATGTTGCAGCGCTTCGGGCTCAGCTGGGAGAAACGGGAGGCCAAATCGTTGCTGGGAAGCAGACCCTAGTCATTTACTTACTGTGCCTTCGTTTATGGGCCCTAAAACTATATGGGTGTTAAGTGCTACTAGGCCAACGACTTGGGACCTCAGGCCCAGGTCTGCCCCTATCGTTATATGCCCTGATTTGGGTGGTTTAGGCCCTAGTGGGTGACCTGGCTGTGCCAATTCACCAGATCCGCCACTCTTCATCTGTACCACCCATGACCTGAATTTGGCCTGCCTCTGTCTGTTCCCGCATAAGGCTGTGGTAATAGTTTTGTTTCCACTCTAGTGTTCATGTTCTATCTGAGAGGTTATCGGCAAGCTGATATATATTCCTTGGTGTTTTTTGTTAAAATTTAGGCATTTATATTCCATGTATACACCATGACAAGAATAGTGATATTCCCATCACTTTCTCCTAGTTACAATGCTCTTCCTTTCCTGAACATATTAATTGAAAGTTCAAGGCTTGTATTGCCTTGGCCTATGAAACGTAATCCAGCATTGCCGTATTATCCCACATATATGTAAATGTATATGTAAGGTTTTTGGTACAAAAAGATAGCATGATCACGGAATTGCTCTAGCATTCATGCATTTTTATCAAGCCCGGCCCTCCACTTGCAATAGCTTATCTACCCAAATGTCTTTGTGTCACTATAAATGAAATTTCAGTCGTAATTATTCAACTTGTATGTGCAAGACATCTATGCATGTAATACCTTTATAGCAGTTGGATAGTATCATAGTACATACCATGTGCACTCTCTCAGGCTTTATGTTCATATAAACGTAAACTTCTCATTTGGAAAGTGAAACTGCCTCTGCATGAAAGCGTGACATTCGCTATTCGCTTTATGAATATTTGACCTATCCAGGCCTAGGGCAATCAATGATATGTTGATTGGTAAACAACACTGCCGACGGTTAGCCGTTAAAAAGCAACCTTTTCCAAATCTGATGAATCTGAAAGCACTTAAATGCTTTTTCTTTCTTATTTGGTCATTACTCACAACTGCATCACATGTTTTGTTCAGAGAGATTGACAATTGGTTGAAATTGGGTCTGTGCTCCAGTTTTGGGAGTTACGGACAATGAAATGGGTTTACTACCATAATTTCCCATTTTCTCTTTTTTTTTGTGCCAGAAAAGAGGAGAGTAAATGTCCTTTGGCGTCTAAATGACCAGGAAGGACATTTAGCGCACAATTAATGAATATGTTAGATAATTGTTCTTTGTGAATCGAGACATTCGAAATTGAATGGATCCTATGGCAAATAGGAACACTATGCTTTCACATAATCCCATTCAAATGTCTATGTAGGACTTTAGTTTGTGATGCTGTTTGCTCATATAAGTTAAATGCTATTTTCTTATTCTTTATGCTATCCAAGTAATGTTTAGTTTAGATTGAAATGCTACATGCTATTTTCTTATTCTTTGTGTTATGCTAGTAATGTTTAGTTTAGATTGAAATGCTTAAGAAAATATAGGTTTCTTTACTAAAGTATTTATTTTGTGGCCTATTTGAAACCGTTCTTACAGACTTCTTGTTTTTTTTTTTCAGTTTATGTTGACCTAGGATCAGATTACCTGAAACAATGGACACCCTTCATAGCGACCCTTATTCCAGGAGCAGCTTGCAACTACAAGTTAGGGATGGCTCCATGTCCTTTGAGAACAATAACACTGTTTTGGATAAGCATGAGGTTGTCAGCCCTCGAGTTGGTATGACCTTTGAAACGGTTGATCTGGCATACCAATTCTACCTGGAGTATGGCTATCGTGCAGGCTTTGGGGTCTCAAAGAGGACTTCCCACAGTGTTGACGGGGTTAAATACCGTGCTACATTTGTTTGTTACAAAGGTGGCATTGCTAGGATTAAGCCTGGCCTCAAAGCTCGAAGGAGGCTTGTTGCAAAGACTGGTTGCAAAGCAATGATGGTAGTGAAGTTTAATGCCTGTGAGAACCATTGGGAAGTGGTTTTTGTTGAGTTGGAACATAACCACCCATGCAATCCTGAGATGGTCAGATTCATGATGTGCTTTAAAGATCTTCCTGACTGGCAAAGGGAGCACCGCCCATTCAATGCTAAAACTCGATTGAACCCGAAGATTCACTCTGGTAGAGGCAGGCCACCCAACCAAAACAAAGATTTCGTGTTGAAATCTTTCTCCCAGTCAAATTATTCCATTGATGGGGCAGGGAAAACTGGAAAGTTGAGGTTTGCAGAGGGTGATGTTGAGGCACTCTTAGTTTTCTTTGATAAGATGCAAGCTCAAAACTCCAATTTCTACTACAACTGGGACATGGATGATGAAGGTCGGCTCAAGAATGTTTGCTGGGTTGATGCTAGATCCAGAGTTGCATACCAACACTTTTGTGATGTTGTTTGCTTTGATACTATCTATTTGACATATCAGTTTGTCATTCCATTGGTCGCGTTTCTGGGAATCAATCATCATGGGCAGTTTGTGTTGTTAGGATGTGGTCTACTTGGAGACGAGTCTCCAGAGACGTTTGCATGGTTATTCAAAAAATGGCTAAAATGTATGAATGATAAAGCACCGGAAGCAATTGTCACGACTCATTCAAGGCCAGTAGTCAAAGCTGTCAGTGAAGTATTTCCAAATACTCGGCACAGATACAACCTTTGGCATATAATGAAAGAACTTCCTGAAATGTCCGGAAGAGTTGAGGATAAAGAAGCAGTCAGTCTGAGAATGAAAAAAGTAGTCTATGATACAATTACATCAGCTGATTTTGAGAGGGAGTGGGTTGAAATGATCAATCAATATAATCTTCATGATAACCAGTGGCTTACAACTTTGTTTGAAGAGAGGGCAAAATGGGTACCAGCATATGTAAAGGATACTTTCTGGGCTGGTATCTCTACTGTTCGTCGTAGTGAACGGTTGGAGGCCTTTTTTGATGGATATATTACACAACAAACCACAATAAAGACGTTTATTGAACAATTTGATACTGCTATGAAGCTCAGGTCTGATCGAGAAGCTTATGATGATTTCCGTTCATTTCAACAAAGGCCTCAAGTCCTGTCTGGTCTTCTGTTTGAGGAGCAATTTGCAAATGTTTATACAATAAATATGTTCCAGAAATTCCAGGATCAGTTGAAGCAGCTGATGAATGTGAATTGTACTGAAGTCAGTAGGAATGGTTCAATAGTGACATACACGGTGACAGTAATCGGAAAGGAGAGGAAGTTTGACTACAGAGTGATGTATAACAGTGCTGAGAAAGAAGTGTGGTGCATCTGCAGGTCATTCCAGTTTAAAGGTATTTTATGTAGCCATGCTCTTGCTGTCTTGAGGCAAGAGCTTGTGATGCTAATACCTCCCAAATATATTCTTGATCGATGGCGGAAGGACTACAAATGCCCTGAGGAACCTAAGGAAACCCCCATTTCACCGAAAGCTGCTAAAGATACAGGGAAGGGCTCAAACCCAGAAAACATTCGGGAAGATCAAGCAGACAATCTCTACAAGCATGGACACCAGTACTTTGCTGACATTGTGGAAATGGGAGCTACTGACCCTGATGCGATGGAGTATGTCCTTTCTGTGATGAAAGAAGCTAAAGAGAAAGTGCGCAAGTTTGAGGAGTCTCGAAAAGAGAAAAGGCCTGGAGACAGTCCAGTTTCTGCTGGTAAAAAAGGTGCAAAGTTTTTGAAGCCATCCACAGAAGAAGTTGGCAATGGAGCATCAGTTTCAACTCCAGCTGAAGCAGTGGCTTCAATCACAGTGGTGTCATCTGCTCCATTGGCACCAGGCCCAACAATGATGGCTATGGCACCACCTTCAGCAGCTGTGGCCCCAGGAATGTTTTTAGTACCAATGCACCCGCATCCCTTGGTGTTCCCAACCTTCCCACCTGCAATTCCACCAGCAGTAGCTCCTGTAGCCCCACCTGCCGCACCGGCAACCAATGTTGCCTCCAGCACCTCAAAGAAGCGAAAGAAAAGAAAGGGGAATAATTGATCTTCCGATGCTGATGAAGTGATGAGTAAGTTGCCTTTTGCATATTGCTCCAATTGTATTGTGTTTAGATTAGTGCTTCCTGAAATTTGTTTTTTTTAATACCTAAATGTGTTGTTACAGATCTAAAACACTGATCGGTGAAGTAGAAAAATATGTTTGATCTCACACACATCAGGCCTTTACATGAAAGACCTATCGATTTATCTCTTCTGCGGGTTGGTCTTTGAGAAAAAACTCTTCTGTGGGTTGTGCTGCTCATGAGACTGCCTACTGCATATTCCGGGGGTGTTCGCCTCAACTAGAAGCGGCTGTGGCTGTGGCTGTGGCTGTGGCTGTGGCTGAGGCAGTTCACTCTACTGTAACATTTGTCCAAGATGCAGCGAACAGGCATGCATTTGGCCCTGTAACATTTGTCCAAAGATGCAGCGAACAGGTATGCATTTGGCCCTGTAACATTTGTCCAAAGCGAACTGGCATGCATTTGGCCCTGTAACATTTGTCCAAAGATGCAGCAACCAGACATGCATTTGGCCTGAGCATACTGATCTCTGTTAGTGTAGATTACTATATTAGATTGCATGCAGTGTAAATTATCGCCCTCAGTGCCGGAAGTAATCTGACATGTAGTCTAGTTTATGAATGTAAAGTTCTGTTTATGATTATGGATTGCATTTATGGGGAAGGATAATTGTGTTATTAAGAATTATATAATCAACAAGCATTTGCCGTCAAAAGGTCAGTCCTATTGGATTACTCTTTCCATTTGGCTATTTTTGTCTATTGTATTGGGGGAATATATCTCAATGTTTCATATCCATTGAAGACATTATTATTTTATGAGCACTGCATTGTAAATATTTTGACTCCACATATATAAACTAGATGCTTTATTAAAACTGAACGTATGGACCTGTAGCTACGATCGAGTAGTGTTACTGCCTGCTTCTCCTTTCCCAGCGCCGGTGAAGATTGGTAAGACTTGTGCTGCTGACTGCTGGGCGCTCCTCGACGAAGCCCGAGAAAAGTTGCTGTTCGCAAGCCATGCATTCATGACTTCATGGTGTTTTTTCTTTTGTCTTGCCTTTATCCGCTTCTACTTCTGGAAAGACGAGACCGGCAGTTCCATTCCTCTAGCCCGGCCATCGACGTCATCCAGTACGGAGATGGGCGCAAGCGCAAACGTGAAACGTGCTAGACGAGTGACACTCGCCCTGTTCATGGGCTGGTGTGGGCCCAGGATGGGAAGCCGGTGCGGTGTGGGCTGGGTTCCGGCGGGTTGGCAAAAATATAATTTGTTTATTGGGTTGGTTTGGTCATCCGGTTTTCAGTGTTAACACAGGTTGCACTAATGAAAACAAATCACGTGGAGCCCCTAAGACTCATTAACTGCTCGACTAACAAATCACGCCCAGCCATGACTGACAAAATAAGAACTGCAACCCAGGCCGGTGTATAACCGTGTTGGAGGGTTTGGTTGGGCCGGTTACGGGCCGGCAGCCGGTTTCGTCAAACCGCTGAACAGGGTTAAGTAACACCACGACGAGCAGGAGCAGACAGACATCTCGAAGGCCCAAAGAATTTAAAGTCATTGTCAAAACAAAAAAAATCAAAGCCGGGACGCGAACGCCTCGGCCTCGCTCGCCGTGACAAGTCTGACAACCGAGGGATTCGGAACTTCCTCACCAGCCCAAGTCTCCCTCCCTTCCCAGTCAAGAGTCAAGACGCCGACGCCGAGCCCAAACCGCCCCGCGCCCCCATCATCCCCAGCCCCGCGTGTCGTGTCGCGCTCCTCCTCCCGCCGCGTGCCCGCGCTCGGCACACGTCAGTCAGGGCCACCCAGACGGCCAGACCCGCAACCGCCACCTCCAAACTACAACCACGCTCCCCTCCCCAGCCCGCCGGAGCCGGACGCTCCCCCGCACTACTTAAATTCTGAGCCAGGGTCCGTCCTTCCTCCACGGCGTGCGCTAAGCTAGCTATCTACTACCACGATCGCCATGCGGCTCTACGTGTACGTGCTCGAGGCGCGCGGGCTCCCGGCGCCGCGTCCTCGCCGCGGCGTCGGCGGCGTGCTGTTCTACGCGAAGTTGACGGTTGGGAAGCCGCGGTTCCGGACGCGGGAGGTGGAGGCGGCGGCGGAGCTGGGCGGCGAGGCTGCGGCGGCGGCGGCGTGGAACGAGGAGTTCGTGTTCGCGGTGGGGACGGCGGACGGAGCTGCTGCTGCCGGGGACGAGGAGGAGTTCTTCGAGGTCGCCGTGGCGCGGCGGCGGTGGGGAGGGAGCGGGAGGGAGGTGGTGGGCACGGTCAGGCTGCCCGTGCCGCCCGCCACCGCTGCTGCTGCTGCCCCCGGGGAGAGGCGGTCCGTGCCGCCGACGTGGTTCACGCTGCAGCCGCCACCCGAGGGCGGAGGCGGACGGCGGAAGGGCGTCGTCGTCGACGGCGGCGGCGACGATGCCGCGGCGGATTGCGGTGCGTGCACAAGTTTGCTTTCGCGAGTTCGATACGCTTGACGTTTCTGCCGTCGTGCTTATCTTACGCATTGCTCGATCGTGCTGGTCGGCGCGCGCGCGCGGCAGGCTTTTGGGCGAAGCCACCACGGCACCGCGCGTCTTCGCCAATTGCTGCACGCAAGTGCAGCGTAGCGCTCGGATTCCTAGCATGCCGCTGTCAGGTGTAAACTTCCGTAACCGTGAGTCATTAGCAAGTACGGAGTCGGTCGCATACGTGTGATAATTATTACGCAGTTAACCGAGATGCATACGGAACAGCAGATTGTAATCTGACGGAGCTGATCCTAGTCATGTGGCTAGGGATGGTTCCGAAATAAACTAGTAGTGTTGTCGTAAAGCACTAAAGCATGCCCAGGATTGACCACTTTTAGCTTGGGATAGAAATGCTAGTGACCGATGGTATGCTTTAGTTTTATTACAGTATTAGTATGTATCTGAACCGTATATATGATCCAATTTTGCAGGTCTCGTCCAATTCAAGACAACTTTAGGTTTCACATGTTCTGTATATGCTATTAAATTTCTTTCTTAAGGACTGCTTTAGTATACTGGGCACACTTAGAGCCACAGATTATATGATATGATGATTACACTTTCCATTAATTCTCTCGAATGGTCTATCCATAATGATCTTATTCGTATTGCTTTCAACCAGGAAAAATTCTCCTCAGCTTTTCACTTTATCATGGAGAAAACAATGGCAATTCTGTCGTCCACATGTCCCCCTCTTCGAGCTCCAGAAGCTACACAGATGCCGAAGTGGAGAGATCACTTGATATGGAGCATTCAGGTTCTAATGGTGGGGTGGTTGATTCTCCCAGGAGCCATGACACAGAGCGGACTTCTCTAGATAGCTCTGACCATTTCATACATGAAGATTCCAATTCAATTACTGAAGTTGATGACCTAGCAGAGACTAGTACGGCAACAGCAAATGGTTCTAGTGACACCGAACATATGGCTCCAGATGCTAGCTTTGAAGAAGCTATGGAGATTATGAAATCTAGAAGCACACCAGAAATGCCAGAAGATCTCGACGGTGGCATCGTATTTGAGCACACTTACCTTGTGGAGTCAAAAGAACTGAACCATCTTCTGTTCAGACCTGATTCTCAGTTCTTGAAAGATCTGCGTGAGCTTCAAGGTACCATGGACTATGAGGAGCAGCCGTGGACATGGAACAGCATGGATCCTCCTAGCTTAACTAGAACATGTCACTACACCAAAGGCGCATCAAAGTTTATGAAAGCTGTCAAGACTAGTGAGGAACAGACATATCTTAAAGCAGATGGCAAGAATTTTGTGATTATGACTCGTGTTCG
This sequence comes from Bothriochloa decipiens, assembly GCA_023333625.1. NCBI lineage: Eukaryota > Viridiplantae > Streptophyta > Magnoliopsida > Poales > Poaceae > Bothriochloa > Bothriochloa decipiens. Next base: position 20,295,506 of record CM041642.1, on the reverse strand, counting down.
TACTCCTGAAGTGCCCTTTGGGAACTGTTTTGCAGTTGTTTTGCTCTACAAGATAATCCACAGCACCGGGTTATCAGGAGGTGAAGAAACCGCACATCTGACTGTGTCATACAATGTAGAGTTCCTTCAGAGCACCATGATGAGAAGCATGATTGAGGGGAGTGCTCGAGACGGGTTGAAAGAAAATTTCGAAGGTTTTGCTGAAGTATTGTCTAGGCATGTCAAAATGGCAGATTCTGTAGGGATGGATAAAGATCAGTTGCTTGCACCATTGCAGGTAGAACACCAGTCAGATATCAGGCTTGCTTACAAGTATTTTTGCAATTTCACTGCCATTTCGACAGTGCTATTTGCACTATATGTTCTTGTGCACATCTTTCTGTCAAAACCAGGCCCAATCATGGGCCTTGAGTTCAATGGTCTAGATCTCTCTGACTCATTTGGAGAGCTGATCACATCTGGCATACTAGTCCTTCAGTTACAGCGTTTACTGAATATGGTGTGTCATTTTGTAGAGGCAAGGTTACATAGAGGTATGCTCTTCTCTTCAATTGTTTTGTTTTGTTTTCTTGTATACTATACATGCTTGATGCTTCAACTCTGTGGTGTCATGAATGATACTTATCTGCACCTTTCATGACAGGAAGTGATCATGAGGTTAAAGCAAATGGTGACGGTTGGCTGTTAACTGTAGCTCTGCTAGAGGCTACAAGCTTGCCACCCGTTTCATGTGGATCAGTTGACCCTTATGTTGTGTTCAGCTGTAATGGCATAACAAGAACAAGTTCTATTCAACTTCAGACTCAGGAACCTCAATGGAACGGTGAGTAGATTTCACCTGCTAGCACTATGGTTAAGCTTGTAGTCTTATCTGATCTTACCATTTGTGATAAAACTGAAAGAACATTGCAGAGAGAATGGAATTTGATGCCATGGAAGAACCACCTGCCGTGTTGGATGTTGAAGTTTTCAATTTCGATGGTCCATTTGATTTGGCTATTTCCCTTGGACATGCTGAAATTAATTTCCTGAAACACACATCAGTAGAACTGGCAGACATATGGGTGCCCCTGGAGGGAAAACTTGCCCAGACATTTGAGAGTATTTCTAGAGAACACAAAAGGACCGGAGACATCGATGAAAGAATACCTGAGTAAGATGGAGAAGGAAGTTGGTAAAAAGGTAACTTCCGTCAACTTGTGCTCATGATCCCTTCAAGTGTAGTAACCCTCTTGACAGTGTGCCTGCTGTGTGTTGCAGTTGCATGTTCGGTCGCCTCACAGAAATTCAACATTCCAGAAGCATTTTAATCTGCCACAAGAAGAATTCCTTATAGCAGATTATGCATGCTCCTTGAAAAGAAAGCTGCCTTTGCAGGTAAGTGCTGGGTTTTACCTTCAAGGTTGGCTTTATGAACTCTTCAAGATCTACATTTTACTAGAAGCACAGAATAATTAGTTGATGATGCGATGGACCATTAGCTACTGCCCTGTGCTTTTTTTGGACAACTAAAACATGACATCTTACAGTCATACTTGTGTATGAATATGCTCCCCTGTAGATTGTAATGGGTTGCTGCTGCTTCCACAGGGGAGGCTGTTTGTGTCCGCCAGAATAGTTGGTTTCTATGCTAATCTATTTGGACACAAAACAAAATTCTTCTTTCTGTGGGAAGACGTGGAGGAGATCGAAGTGCTACAGCCATCTTTCACAACGGTAGGCACCCCATCGCTACTGTTTATTCTGAAGAGTGGCCGGGGACTCGACGCAAAGAGTGGTGCAAAGTCCCAAGACAAGGAAGCTAGACTGAAGTTTCAGTTCCACTCTTTTGCATCTTTCAGCAAGGCTAGCAGGTGGGTCATCCCTCAATTGTTTGTTTAGGGATCAGTATTAGCACAGGGACGATCTCACTGATGAAAAACCTATGTATTTGTTTTTATGTCTATTATCACAGGACTATAATTGGTCTGTGGAAAACGAAATCGTCGGCTATTGAACAGAGGGCCAAACTGGAAGAAGATCATGAAGAAGATGCGGGTTCCATTGATCTTGATGAGGTTCAAGCTGTGTTGAGCATCGGAGACGTGCCACTCTCGAAGGAGTATACTTTGGAACATCCGATTGACGTACGTGAGATCCCTACGCTTATTTGAGTGCCTATTTTGCTGACAGGATTTTTTTATCAAACCTGAATCTTGGGTTGTCGCAGGCGGATTTGTTCATGGGTGTGTTCGACGGGGGAGCCATGGAGACACGGACGATGAACCGAGTCGGGTGCCTCGACTACTCGGCGACCCCGTGGGAGGCCGCGAGGCCGGGCGTCCTGGAGCGGCACGTCAGCTACAAGTTCAACCGGTACATGTCCATCTTCGGCGGCGAGGTGGTCAGCACCCAGCTCAAGTTCCCGGCGGAGGACGGCGGCGGGTGGACCATACACGACATCGTCACGCTCCATAACGTCCCCTTCGGCGACTACTTCCGGGTATATACACGCGCGCGCCATTGTTGTTGATTCCATGTTAAATTACTAGAAGATATCGGCGAGCGAGCACGTGGGACGGTGATGTGAGTATATGACTAGCTGTGTGAACAGGTCCATCTGAGGTACAACGTGCAGAGCGCCACGTCGGAGGCGCCGAGCAGCCGGTGCGAGATACTGGTCGGCATCGAGTGGCTCAAGAGCAGCACGTTCCAGAAGAGGATCGCCAGGAACATCTGCGAGAAGCTGGCGCACAGGGCCAAGGAGGTGCTCGAAGTGGCCGGGAAGGAGATAGCCTCGGCTGTATCAGGCTAGGCTAGCGGTGGCGGGTTGCCTAGCAGACTACTCCAAGCCGGAGGAACTGGCGCTTCTGTTCATCCTCCGGTTGTCGCAGACGGCAGGACCATAGAAATCTCTTCAGTTCTTTGTCACTTCTCACTTTTTTTTTTCGCTCGATAATACTAGTTAACAGGAAAAGTCACACGAGAAATAGTCAATCTCAATCTCAAATAGAAAAAGGGACAAGGGAAGTATACGGTATACCTGTAACGAGTGCCAATATTTTCTTCCGATGAAATGAAACTACAAGTCTGTAATTAAACTACATGTTGCTTGACCGTTTTGGCAGGTCAACACTCAACAACAGAGTTCCTTATAGTGGTTATTCTCTCTGCTTTAAATTATAAATTATTTGATCTTTTGGTTCAATATGTGGATACAGAGTAAGACGATGCACTAAAAAAATCATATAATCTAGAATAGAGGCAGTACTATTTAATTAAATGTAAGTCAGGTGAAGAAATTAAATAAGAATGGTAGGCAACGTGGATACTATCTAATAAAATGATAGATCCACAAGTGAATAAATTAAATAAGAATGGTAGGCAACAACAAGATTCTTTATAATGGATACTACTATTTAATAAAATGGTAGGTCAAGTGAAGAAATTAAATAAGAATGGTAGGCAATAAGTAGCCATTTTGCTTTATCAAAGTTTTTATTTAAAAAAATTATTAAAAAGTAGAGACTAAAGTATGTGGATTTCTAACATAGACGGGATAGAAAATAATATAGTTTAAAATAAATATTTTAATTAAATATGTTAATTATTTAAACATTATTTACGTAACATTCCATGAAGTGTAAATTACATAGAAAATACACAATTAAGTAAATAAATAAATAGAGTATGAAAATTTTTTACCACAAATATACTCGGTCTAAAATAAATTAGAAAAATACAAAATAAACTTAATCATTATGTATAGATTAATATTATTAAATTATATTAAATTTTTTTTAGATATCTTACTAAATAGTTTCAATGCATCATTAATAATACTAAAATTAAACAATTAATCACTAGTCATGAGAGAAAATTCAAAATAAATCCAGCTATATCCATTTAGCATTCACATTATTTTGAAAGATCATTTTGCATTCACATTAGAAATTGATACGAATTCTATATTTCAAGTTTTAGTGGATACTAAATGTAGAATAGTCCTATTATTACCTTTCGATTTTCTATTCCTGTCTAGCATGCATTTAACTTTATAAAAAAATATGTTCCATACCGGAGCTGAAGTTTTTTTTTCTTGGCTGAAGCCAAAGTATAGCAAGGGCCATCATGCTTTAAAAAGAGTCAGTACTAATATAACTGTCGGCAAATCACTCGCTCTGACAGTGACGGCTGTACTGATCACTCCTGGCCTGGCCAGAGAAAAGGAAAGAAGAGGTGGTGAGGGAGCGTGGTTTTCTGGCCTGTACTCCACTGATTTGCAGCAGCTGATGGCGGCGCCGCTGCTCCCCCCTTCCGTTTCCGTTCTCCTCTCGCTCCACATCGCGCTGCTGCTGGTCCTCTGCTCCGGCCAGGTACCTGCCCCTCTTTCCCTCCTGCCATAATTAGCTCGCTTGCGGTCCGATTCTTGCTAGTACGGTGTTCGACACTTCCTGGATGTATGCCTGGCTTCCTGTATAGTATGTGGATCAAATTTTTGTCCGGATCTGGCCTCAGTTCTTGCTGCAGTTCTGTTAATTCTGAAATTGCCTTCCGACTAGTTAATCTGGGTGCATAGCTCGTGGTCTGGGAACCAGAGTTCACTTCAACGCTGGATATCAGTGAACGAATGATACTGTTGGTTATCGTTGGCTGTGTGTCAATGAACGAATGATTTTGGTTGTCGTTTGCAGGTAGGGGATTCCTGCTCCTCCGGGCGCGACTGCGGCACGGGCCTCTACTGTGGCAGCTGCCCCGCCGCTGGCAAGACCAAGCTCTCCTGCATCAGGGACCTAGCCATCCAGCCCACCTCCATTGTAGTGCACTGCATTCCCCTCTCTTCTAATTTTCCCCTTCTTTCTCTGTAAACACTTTGTAGTTGATCTATATTTTATGGGGGTTGGCTTCTTGCTCCAGGTGAATGGGCTACCCTTCAACAGGTACTCGTGGCTCGTCACTCACAATTCCTTCTCCATCCTCGGGGAGCCGTCGCGAACTGGGGTTGAGAGGGTCACATTCTACAACCAGGAGGACTCCGTCACCAACCAGTTGAGGGTGGGTTCTGGATCCATGACCAAATTATGCCTCGGGCCTCTGTTTATTTCAGATGTGTCATGAAGCAATTCATAATGGTGTTGTTCGCAGAATGGTGTCAGGGGATTGATGCTTGATATGTATGACTTCAACGATGATGTTTGGCTCTGCCACTCCCTGCAAGGGCAATGCTATAACTTCACCGCTTTCGTAAGTTTATTCTTTGCAGATACTTACCAGTTTATTGCCTTTCCCAGAATTTGGTAGGCTATTTTAATGCAATGTAGGTATATTACTCTGTAACTTATATGTTTGAGCTCAAAGCTCCCAATTTTTTATGATAGCACCTCCTCCAGACCTCAACTGGTGTGAATAAATGTAGGAAACCATAGTTTATTTCTTTTTTCTTAAATTTATCCGAAACTTCTAGAGATGTTACATGGGCTTCAAAACTCCCCAAACTAAGGTGTTCAACTTAAATATAATTTTAGGTACCAGCAGTTGACACACTAAAAGAGGTGGAAGCATTTCTCTCTGAGAACCCGACAGAGATCATAACAATATTTATTGAGGATTATGTTCAAGCACCGATGGGACTGAGCAAGGTCTTTACTGCTGCTGACTTGATGAAGTATTGGTATCCCATCTCGGAAATGCCAACTGGTGGCAAGGACTGGCCAAGTGTCACAGATATGGTTGCGAAAAACCGTAGGTTGCTGGTGTTTACTTCTGATTCTTCAAAGGAGGCTAGTGAAGGAATAGCTTACCAATGGAGCTACTTGCTAGAGAATGAATGTAAGTACAACTCCCATTGCTCTAATAACATCTAAAACTATTTTTTTCCCAAGAGATTGGTACTCCCTCCAACAATAGAAACAAAAATTTCATTTAGCAGAAGATAGCATCAATAACTTTGTTATTTAGTTTGGAAACATGTAAGATATATGTCTAGATTTGTATTGGAAAATACTTGTAATGTCTGAATTTGAAGGGTTTTAAGAATATATTGTACAATATAGTACTGGTCAAATATATGCATCGAAGACCATGTAGTGTCAAAATGTGAAGTATTTTTTGTACTGGCGGAGTAGGAAATAATGATGACCAAATCTGAAATATTTCAGTTACAATGTGTACTACTCCCTCTGTTCCAAATTTTATGTTGTTTTGTGTTTTCTAGGTATATAGCTTTTGTTATGTATATAGACACATAGTATATGTCTACATACATAGCAAACACAATGTGCCTAGAAATCCAAAGTGACTTAAAATTTGGAACAGAGAGGGAGTACCATGTATTCCCAGATTAGAGTTGTGATATGGCAATAACGCACTTCTTTTCTAAAGAACTTGTTTTACATGGTTATTTGCCACACAACAACCAGTTTGATGGGCCATGAGATTCTAAAAGAAACTCGGTCTATGGGGGAAAACCGCCCCACAACTATGTATTAAGAACCTTCTCGCTCGCAGGCCAAGAAAAACCCAGAGGCCGGCTGCCCTGGATGAGCCAAGTGCTACTAAATTCGCTCTCAGGCCATGTACCAAATCATTTTTGACCCAGGCCTATGTAAATTCGCTCTCAGAGTGAGTCGAACCCAGCGAGGTGCTACTAACGCTCCTATGACCACTAGGTTATAGACCTGTTCAGGGGCTGTGAGATTCTTATATAATCATTGGTTTAATCTGGGCACATAGTTTAGAGTGAAAACAGTTCAAGAAATGTCGTAGTTCACTATTTGTTACTCTTCGCATTTAAGAATTTTGTTTTTATGATCTTTTTTCTTCACCTGTTGTGAGGCAAGGATTTAAGGAATGCAAGTTATGGGGTAACTGAGGCAGTATAGAATCAGCTTGGCTTGAAATCTTTTGACTGGTAATCATGTTATGCACACTAGTAACAGAAATATCTTATGGCTAAAGAAGAGAATAAATTAAGTAGCAAGTGTCCAAACTTCACATGATAAAATTTGATTGAAAATAGTTGTAAATTTGTTTTGGCACCTGGAGTTTAATTTATGACTTTATTTATTGCAAGACAAGCATCGAGGTTAGAATTTGCAATTCCTAACAAAGGGGCTATATTATGCCTCAGATTGTCCTGGTGGCCATCTATAATTGCCATATGAAAAATGAAGTGGTAATTACCCTGGTAACTATTACCCAACTATAATGCATCCACAATTGACTTTGTTCCCTACCTTACACCAAGGACAAACATAAGAGTTTCGTCTGCATCCAAATTGATATTTCATTTCTCATAATCATGGCAGCTGGAGATCCAGGGATTGTGCCTGGTTCTTGTCCAAACAGGAAGGAATCACAGCCACTGAACGCAAAGTCTGCATCTCTATTTCTACAAAATTACTTCCCCACGATGCCTGTGCAGAATGAAGCATGTAAAGAGAATTCCGGGCTACCACAAATGGCCCAAGCTTGTTATGCTGCAGCTGGAAATAGAATCCCAAACTTCATAGCTGTGAATTTCTACATGGTAATGTTTCAGTCTCACAGTTACAAACAAGATGCCCTTGTTGTATGGAATAGAAATTTTCTTACTGTCATATGTGCAGCGAAGCGATGGTGGCGGTATTTTTGATGTTCAAGATAGAATCAATGGCCGCACCTTATGTGGTTGTGACACCATAGCTGCTTGCCAGGTAATTGCAGAGCGCTGTAGTTTTTACTTTTAATGCTGGGACACTTTTTGTCCCTTTTGAGTTAGCATGTTATTTGTTTTTTATGATTATTAGCACCAGGTTGACTTGTTCAAGAAGACCGTCGTACATTATCTTTTGGAGCACACAATTTTTTTTTTCATATTGGTGGTTTTTGTTGAATACCTGCAGGCTGGGGCACCAATGGGTGCATGCAAGGACACTGGGGCACCAAATCAGACTACATCGCCCTCTTCCTCTGTAAATGGAAACGTCTATTCAGGAACTATAGAATTCAAGACACATTCCACTAGTGCTGCCAGCACTACATCCATCAGGAGTAGTCTTGTTTTTCTGCTAAGGCTGCAGATGACTTCACTGCTTTTCTTATCTTTCAGGCTTTAGTTTTCATATTTCGACGTTTGTTTTCTCTTCTATATAGATGAAAGTAATATCAGCTTTGTTGTGAGCTTGCTTCCCTATTGGGATGACGGTTAGTGCCTTGCTAGCTTTATAATGTATAGTTGAGATTGAGAGGGGGAGTAGACTAAGGTTGGATCAATGTTAATGCAAGCATTAGTAGAGATCTTACTCTGTTCTCCCAGAAGTAGTACGAATACAAAGAAACTGATGAGTGGATGCACACATGCAACGTTATTTATCATGTACTTATGTCGCAAGGTTTTATGAAATACTAGGAAGAGAAGACTATCTAGAATATTAGCAAATTTATGTGATGTGATTATTGTTCGCTTATCCTGGTTTTTTGTTTTTAAAGCAAAACCTAACTAAAAAGTCTATTTCATACCACAGCGTGCCACGTCGTCCAATGATCCAAACCGTCTCATTCTGTTCGGTAATAACCATGCAGCTGGAGGAGCCGGCGCTTTTGTTTTCCATCCTCCGGCTGTCGTAGACGTCAGGACCATAGTAATCTCTTCAGTTAGTCGCAAAAAAAAAAAAGGTAACCCCTTTACTTCTTTTGTCACTTCTCATTTCTTTTTCGCTCGATAGTTAACAGAAAGAAAATCCCACGAGAAATAGTCACATCTCAAATAGTATTTTCTTTCGATGAAACTACAGTCACATCACAAAGTCTAACGAAACGAATGGAACAGAGGACATATACGGCGCCGATGGTCGAGGCGTCTGCCCTGCTGTCCGCTGAATTCATTCACGACACATGGCCGTGGTTGCTCGGTCGGCTGCCGTCCCGTGGTGGAGCAGTTGGGCTGCGCGGTGCGCGGCGGCAGAGGCACGGTGGGCTTTATAGAGCGACGCCATGTGGAACGTGGGAGGCATATGAGAAGCTCGTGCGTCTGTGCTTGTTCGGTCGCGCCGAGCCGTGCCAATCTCCCCAACAATTGATTTGTGCTATATACACCCGCACATGAATCCACAACATGAGCCACCTCTCCCCTGGTGTTGGCACGTCACCGTTATTAGAATAATACGGTACGATCGTAACGCATACACACTTACTCTATATGAACGCACAAACACAAAGATTGATGAAATCATTACAGCTATTGAATAGAAACATTCCACTAAAAACATGATGCCTTGAAATATCCGCACGGGCTTACTACCTAAGAAATTGTTATCTTCTCCATCTCGAGAACTTCCATTCTAAATTATAAGAAGTTTAATTTTTTACCTCAAGTTTAACCATTTATTTTATTAAAAAAATTATGCATATTAAATTTAAGTCATTTTTGAAAAGCAAGACATAATAAAAAAATAATATTTTGCGTAAGTTTTTGTGTAAGAGTAAGACGAGTGGTAAAGCTTAAGATAAAAAAAGATCAAGTTAGTAGTATTGTATATTATGATAAGAGGGGGTAAATTGCTGGAGTTTTGCTAGGTTTGCCTAGTCAGCCAAAGCAAGGAGTGGATCCCAAATTTAGATCTGGGAAGCGTCAACGCTGACTTGGAAAACAAGCTCAGAATACCGTGGGCCTGTTTGGTTTGGGACGTCAGATTGCCACGCCTAAGGCTGCGTTTGGATCGTGACCCAAAGATGCCACGCCGCGCCGCACCTGCCGCGCCACAGTTTCGTCATGTGTTTGCTTCGTGCCCTCAGTTTCGGCTGCCACAGACTTGCCTATCCTGCCACGGTTCATTTTTAACGCCAAACTCTACCGCAATTACGGCGGCCGTTTTGTTCGCCACATCTTCGGCATGTCAAAGACAAGGCGCGGCAGCTTCTGGTCTTTGTCCAAACGCACCTGTGGCAGGCCACGCCGTGGTGTGGCGGAGGCGGCCAGTTCGCTCGCCACAGCTGCCACAAGTTCGCCACGCAAAACGACGAGGAACAGGGAGCAAAAGGACAACACAAAAAGCTGTGGCGGCCAAAAGTTTGTTGGAAACCAAACAACAGCCATAGGGGCGTGGCTGCCACTGCTGTGGCACTCCTGGATACTCTAGACGGAAAAAGAGGGCCGATGGATTTTATCACGAGAAAAAGAGGGCCGAGTTTGAAAAAGAGGGTCCCAAACATGAATGAAATCCTAAAATTGGTTTAATATCATTCAAACTGTACAGGCACTGCAGTTTGGGACCCTTGGACAGCCGAAAGTTGGAAACTGCCCCGCGAATCAGCCGGCCAGGAAAGGAAAAAAAAAAAAAGGTGACGCTCATCAGCCACCGCGTCGTCATCTGGTCTGACTCGCCGTCTGCCTTCCCCCTTCACCTTCAGCCTCTAGGTTCCAGTCCTCGTCGGCTTCCGCTTTCCCAAACCCCGCCGCCCCCGCATCGCTCCACAAAAGCATCTCCCTTCCTCCCCCGCCTCCCCTGTGTCCGCTCCGCATTCCGAGTCTCCGATCTCCCCACTCCGATCCGTCGGCCATGGATCCGGCGCCGCAGACGCACCCGATCCTCTCCTACGTGCTCTCCCGCATCCCCACCCTCGCCAAGCCCACCAAGCCCCCCACCTCCGCCTCCTCCGAGTTCGACATCGAGCAGCCGCCGCCCGCGCACACCCCGTCCGCGCGGGACCCCTCCTCCGCGGGGGAGTTCGAGCTCGTGGAGCGCATGCCGGGGCTGCGCCACCCGTCGGTGCTGCGCGCCATGACGCGCGCCGTGGCCGATGTCTCCGCGGCACGCGCCGTGCTGCAGGTGCTCGGCCCGCGGCCCGACCACGAGCTCGTCGACTCGTCCCGCGCCATCGTGGCCGCCGCGGACGCCGGGGACGCGCGGGTCCCCGAGGCCGACGCCGAGGCGTGCCGCGCCGTGGTGCGGCTCGAGGAGACCCACGACGCCTACGAGGCCCTGCTGCACGAGGCCGAGGCCAGGCTCGAGAAGGTGTACCGCTCGGCCATGGAGGGGACGGACCTGGATGGCGAGGAGGAGGAGGAGGCGGCGGGGGAGGGTGGTGGGCTCGCCGCGGCGGCGGCGGAGGGCGGGGACAACGCGGCCGTGCAGGAGGAGGTGGTGGCGGTGCTCATGCAGGCCGAGGAGGGCAGGCCGGTGGAGAGCGTGCGACTCGTGGATCGCCAGCTTCGCCAGCTGCCTGAGGCGTTCGGCAGGATCCCGGGGCTCCGTGTGCTCGACGTCTCACGCAACCAGCTCGAGGTAACGAACTGGGCATCTTGATCATCATGTATATAAGATCTAGATCGATCTACTATTATTTGTTTACAGTGCCTGCCTATGTCAGTGCCTTCTGTCTACTGAACCATGAAATGCTATTTCGGGTGTTTGCTGTTGATGAGCATTGTTATGCAATTGTTTGCACATATTCCACTCTTTTTTCTATAAGATGCATATTCCACTCTTATAGCCTGCAAATGGATGAACCGGACCATGTGAAGGCTGATTGTTTTTTTTATGGAATAACAACGGAATGATTGTGATTCTGTGTATGGTACGCCTGATTGCTACTGTTTTAACTTTCAAGGTCAGGTATGTAGGATAAGTGCATACACTGTAACACTGCTACTTCCAAATTTGATGTTAGCTTTGTGATCTGTGTATGCATGGAACAAACTGCTAGAGTGCTAGTTACATTTTGTTTATTGCAAAAGGTGAGTGAATGAGTTATCAAATTATATGAATAACAGACAAAAAAAAAATGCTAGTTACATTTTGTTAACTGCAAAAAGAAGTGAATGGGCTGTTTTTATTTCCCAACAGTTCTTATTTAATTAGTAAATAAGGAGCAGGTACATTTTGGGTGAAAATAATTAGGCTATGCAGGTGTTAGTACTGAGATTGAAATTTATGTAATATTTGGGTAACAGTAGCTGAATTTGAATATTCTTACAAAAATAAAATATCAAGTGCGATCAGGCTGAAACTGCATTATACCTGATGAAACTGCTACATCATGCAAATGGTTTGATTATATTGTTGATTACAATGTATCTTTGTACATATTAGTTTAATCTATCATAAATCATTATATTATTTATTAGTTTAGAATTTATAAATCATAGTTTGGAATAGAACTAACTAACCAATAGACAAGCAAACATTATCCACAAAATGCTCACCATCTTTCTCAAGTACTAATTAACCAATAGACTCTGAAGGGTTTTGAGTTGTAACTCCATATGTATACATTTTGTCAATTACAGTTTTTGTTCTCATGCTTGATTGATTAATATATTTCTGTTTCAATGTCACTGTAGCTTATTCCAGATGCTATAGGGGGACTTGATCATCTTGAAGAGCTTCGTCTCGCTGCCAATGCTTTGATTTCTCTTCCTGATACCATTGGACTGCTATCCAATCTGAAGATTCTGAATGTGTCGAATAATAGGCTCAGGGCACTGCCAGATAGCATCTCCAAGTGCAGGTAGATAACACAATAGTTCTTTTCTTTGCTTTGGCCAGTAAATTATACTACCCAACTGATTGATATCAAACTTCAGGTCGCTAGTTGAGCTTGATGTGAGCTACAATGGTCTCACTTATTTGCCAACAAACACTGGTTATGAGCTGGTAAATCTGCGAAAGCTCTGGGTCCACATGAACAAATTGCATTCTCTTCCATCATCAGTCTGTGAGATGACTTCGCTGTACCTTCTGGATGCTCATTTCAATGAACTATGCGGTCTGCCATCTGCTTTCGGGAAGCTTAGCAGTCTTGAAATACTCAACCTTAGCAGCAACTTCAGTGACTTGAAGGAGCTTCCCTCTTCGTTTGGTGACTTGATGAATCTGTGTGAGCTTGATCTGAGCAATAACCAGATTCATGCTCTTCCTGACACTTTTGGTCGGCTGGATAAACTGGAGAAGCTCAACCTAGAGCAGAACCCCCTGGCCATGCCACCAGAGACCATTGTGAACAAGGGCGTGGATGCAGTGAAAGAGTACATGTCAAAGAGGTGGCTGGATATCTTGCTTGAGGAAGAACAGAAGCGCATTGCAGCAGAGACCCCACAAGCGGCATCGACTCCTAAGGCTTGGCTGGCTCGCAGTGTCTCCTGGGTAACAGACGTTTCTGGGAGTTTGGCAGGGTACCTCGGTGGGAACGGCAAGTCAGAGAAAGATGCATACCTGGACCAGCAGTATTGATTTCTGATGATGTTTCTTATTCTTATGCCTAGTGTGTGTATGCACCTCATGTACATACAACTAATGTTTTACCAAATCTTTATAGTATAAAAAGTTACTTGAGAGTACACTCACATTGTGAAGAGATCAACCTGTATTCAGGTATTTGGGCTAATATTTGGGCTTTGCCTTGCGCTGTGACTTTTTGTTCCATATACTCAGCTCGCCCCTCTGTTCCATTTGGTGTTCTCTAGTGGTTCACATGTCGAGATTTGTTTTAATTCGAATTCTTTTAATTTTCTATACATATTTACAATTATACAGACTAGTTTTACCATGAAATACTCCCAAGACGGACTGATATACGTAATAATCCTTCTAGATTGACTTTTTAACAGTTGTATGAGTTTATTCTTCCCTAGCATCATCGACGTCATCACAATCAACTCATTTCTGTGTTCGAATGAAGTATTGCAGTCTACTCTCAACGGACTCTTTTGAAAGACCGTTTCTCCAAAGTGTGCGTGCCGCACACAAATGTACCACATCGACTTAGGCTGGGTAGGGTGTGCTTTCAAGAGGAGCACTTTCGCACACAAATGTACCACATCGACTTAGGCTGGGTAGGGTGTGCTTTCAAGAGGAGCACTTTTAAAAGACAGTTTCAAGAACCATCTCATGAAAAAAGGTGAAATGGGAAAATAGTAATTTGTCTGTCGGTAAGGAATGAATGTAAGAGCAGCACGAATAAATCAAGACATTCACGAAAAGGGCACATAATAAAAGTTCACCTACTAAATTAGCCTGCTTTAATAAAAGGATTACGGTAACATAATAGCAGCACTTCACCTACTAACTTATCGTGCTTTAAGATAGTGCATAGTGCATTTGTTATCATTAAACCACATCGCATGCCCCCTCAGAAGGTTCAGGCAACATGTCTTGCTTCCATCAACTTATTCAAGCATACTGCTACTTATTTACATCTATATTATACTAGGAATAGCAGACAGGAGACATCCAAGAGTGAAACACCGTCCATTAATGATCATTCGCCACCTTGGTCACAAGATCCGCCATGATGAACCCTTCTTCGTCGCTGTTATCCACCACCTCCTTGTTCATCTCTGCGTCATCAAATCCCTAGAGGCAATCAGACACAGTTCAGAAAGTTCACAATAGTGTCAATATAGGATGGACATATATGGTCTCTTACTCACCAGCTCAGAGAACTCAAGAGCATCCCACTCATCGTAGTCACAGAGATGGGCAACAGACTGCTCCAGGTCGTAGTTGTTCTGCCGGAGTATCTGCTTGTTCAGGTCAGCCTGCATAAAGCCCAGACCCTCCAGCTCACTCATCAGCTTCTCCTCCAGGTGGTTGATGATCTGTTCAGGCAAGGGTGCTGCTGGAACAGGAGCAATTACTGCCGGCGCACGCATGCTAACATCAACAACAGGCTCAGAAGAGCTAACAGGAAGCACAGGCACAGGGTTGGGCTGGGAAAAGACTTCGGATGCAGGCACACCACCAGGTTTTGAAGCCAATAAAGACACGGCAGGATTTTGCACTGGCTCAACTGCTGTTGGGACAGAGGACATATTAGCAGGAGCAGGCTTAGATTCCTTGACCTTGAGTTTTATGGATTCCCGAAAGCTTCCAGGGCATCTAGAGAAAGGTTCTGAAGAAACACTGTTTGTCTCAAGATCAAGTGTGATAGGCATCAGTTTTGGACTGTTGGCTTCTGGGATTGCAGGGCGTCGATAGAAAGGTTCTGAGGAAACCCTGTTTGTTTCAATATCAACTGAGAAAGGCTTCAGTTTTGTGCTGTTGGCTTCTGGGAGCTGATTCAGGTTCATTGCAGCAGCCTGTTTGCCACCACTAGATTGAATAGGCTGCTCCACCTGCACTCAAGTTTAACAAGTCAATGATCAGATAAATGTAAGCATGATTATGACAAGGACAAAAGCAGGCAATGGTAGAGTACCAACCCTAATATGAACCCAAATTTGCTGACCAAATCTCTGACCTGAGGGTAGTGCCAATCTCCAGTAAGATATGTACCTACCAGGCCTTGCAGGGGCAAGGAAGTCAACAGTTACGTCAGTCTCTTCACATGGATTTATCCTCCCATATACCGAAATCTGCATGTACATCAAATCAAAGTGAGACCTAATGAATTTGCATCACATCCTGCGTTTACAAAGACGCTAAATTCATATAGCAAGTACATACCGCTAGTCTGACTGAACTCAGGGATGCCAAGTGATCTCCACCAACCCAGACAAGTTGGGTGCCATATGGCCAACTAGTAGACCCATTGTTACGTACCCGCCAGATCTTGGTAAATGGATGTGACGGTGCCATTGGTGTTCCATCAGGGACAGTAACATCCTTGATGAAGAGAGAGCTTGTTTTTGCCGCCGGAACCCGCTCAAGAATCTTTATGTTCTGATGACAGGGTCAAACAACGTAAGTTGGAATCCTATCACTCTTACTATTGAATAGATACTACACAGTAATGGATACTCATATAGCCAACTAAGTGTCTCTCAAACTTACACATCGTGAAGCAGGACTGTCCAATCTGGTATAGTCAGCCTCATTGCCAATGTGAGAAAAACAAGCACCACACAGATCATAGTCTTCTTTACTGTCAGCAAGGAAGTATGTCAGAATAAACAGAAACTATATTTAACACTAGTACTGAAGTTAATAACTTACACATTAGACTTGTAGCGAGGCCCAACAATCGGTGTCACTCCACATCCATCACATTGTACCCATCTATGCTGTTCATGCTGTGGGA
>CM041642.1:20268249-20279128 GCA_023333625.1 Bothriochloa decipiens | reverse complement strand
GTGAGCGAGGATGGAAGACTGGTGGAGGAGGGAATAGTGATCGCAAACCACCATTAGCTGTTCCATTGGATCCGCAGGATGTATAGGTAGGGTTTGTTCCATACATTAGTTTACTTTCACGCATAGATGACACAGGAATAGGTCGTTGTGTAGGAGCACCATGAGATGTGGTGGAAGCAGGCGGCACAGAGGATATGACAGATTTACCCTTACTGCGACCATCAGATCTTATCTTTGTTGCATTATCAGCAGTCCGCTTGACTTCAGATTTCATTCCACCTAAGCTAGTAAAAACCAGTGAATCCTCAACTGAAGGAGATGATGACACCTGAGCAATTTTAGCAGCGGGGTTCTCCAATAGCACACTCTTAAGACCATTTTCAGGTGTCCCAGAAATTTGCATGTCTGAGGGCCCAGAAGGTGAAACTGTCATAGGTGCAGATTCAAGCTTAGCCTTTGAATTTCCCAATTTTTGTGAACCAACACCAGAGCCACCAGAAGGCTGCATGTTACGGCTTCGTGCTATCAGCTTAGCAAAACAGTCCAGCAATTCAGCCAATGACGGTGCAGATAACGCAGCTATAGAGCTCAAGTCATGAGATAGTTTTGCAAAGACAGCAGGAACTTGCTCTGGTACAAGCTTTAAAGCTTCATCAATAGCTGATTTCACCTGAGCTACTTGATCTTCGAGAGATGTTGACCTAGGAGAACTGAAATTTGTGGTGTGCTGTTTTGTCCGAGCTGCCCCAATGCTGCCCTTCAGTTGAACAATAATCCTGAGAGGGTTTAGTTTCTGGTTAACAGCAGCATCACGTAGATCATTATCATCATCCAGCATGACATCATCCCCATCGTCATCAGTATAGGTGAGAATGAATTCATCAGGACTGAGCTTAAAGGCACTTGCAATCTTCAAGCGGAGAGCAGGCAGATCATGATCAAAGCATGAACCATTCACAGAAGCATTGAAACGCTTCAAAGTGTCACCATATTTGACCTGAAAACAGTAGAAACGATACTGAGACTCACAGAAACAATCATGGAGTGGCACATTCAATTACTCCTTTAGAGTGAGCAGATATGAAAGCTGGTGGACTGTGGTTGAGTCGATTCACTATCCAAACATAAATACCTTGTAATCAACATATATGCGAAGTTAATAAGAACACAGATGACCAATACTTAAAATAAGAGAAACTGGTCTCTTTCTTTTAATCAAACATTATCGCACCACTAAGAAACAACTGTTACCAAATTGATTGATCAAGAATAACTACATGCTTAACCATAGGAACCAGTTAAGATATACTATCAAAATTTTAGCTACACAGAGAAGATGGGAATGTCCCCAGAGGCATTCGCAGTCTTAAACAATAATATTAAGGGCTTACTGGAACATGCCACAGTGTATATTGACCTGATCTGCCATCAAACATCTGTGATGCTGTGTAATCTGTGGTTGTGCCACACCCTTAACAATGAACACATTCATAAAAAATCCCAAAGACAAAACATTCACACTACTACTATAGAACTCATCTATCTAGTGTCAAATCCCGAAGATAAAGAAAAAGATCCGTGCTCACTGTACATTAGCCTGAATCCTCCCGGTATCTTTTATTAACGGGATCAAGATAATTTTTTTTTAAAAAAAATCTGATCTCAAAACCTATACTCTGCTAGGCCTCACAAAAAAAAACTCTACTCTGCCAGCGCAGTGAACATCAATAGTTCATCTGATCGTACCAGCCAGGCCGCACCTTCGTCCCTATCCAGGTAGGATCTCAGATCACCAGGATCCATCCATTACTAAAAAGGAAAAATCGATGGAACAAAAAAAAAAAAAAACAACAACAACAGTACAACCGCTGAATAGATCGCTGCACAATCTACGGAGTGCGGGCGAAACCCCTGCTTCACACGACACGACGAGCCGCCAAACCCTACCCGCGGCGGCATTCCCCTCCTTCCCTCCGCGACCATAAACGACACACAGCAGTAGCGCGAGGACAATGCGGCCGGAAACCTCACCTTGACGACGAGATCCCACGCGTCGACGCACGGCCACCCGCCGTAGGGTTGCCTGAGGCACCGCACGTCGTACCTGCGAGGACCGTCCATCGCGGAACGGACGGATCACCACCACCCTCGGATCCCGGCGAAGGCAGGGGAGGAGGGACGGGCCCTCGTCGCCGGAGGCGGAGGAACCCTTCCTTGCGCGATCGATTCGAGCGGAGGGCGGCGGAAGCGGTGGGGCGGTGGTGGGGTTGTGGGTGTGGCTCAGAGGGGAAGAAGGGCCGTTACAGCTCTCCCTTTTATCGAGCGTTTCCCGTTTTGTTTTGCAGTTTCCTTCCACGGAAAGGACGGGGGAACGGAGTGACCTTTTCTCCGTTTTGACGCTGGAGTTTTGGGTTATCACGGCTGGGTCCTCGTCGGACGTTGGGTCCCACACGTCGGTGGGAGAAGCGTGTGCTGGATGTGTGAGTTTTGGAGTTCTTCTGGGTCCTGGGTGATAGTTTTGATTGTACGTAACGCATCCCACTCTCCTGGGAGCTGGGACCCAACCGTCAGACAGTGGGATCTTGAGGAGCAGAATGCAAATGCAGTGGATATTACGATCCAATCACTTTTTTGTGTGCCTGATTCTCTCTTTTATTTTTTGCGATAATATTGTGTGCCTGATTCTTGTGAAGGGGGGTTCGCATGTTCAGGGATAACAACGAGTTGCATATGGTATGAATCGCAAAAAAAAAAAAAAGAAAAAAAAAGAGTTGCATATGGTTGCAGCTGCCCACTAGCGAAGTTACGCGGATCAAGAGAGATATGTTTAGTGAAGCTGCCAAATTACCCTGCTATCCCCATAACTATCATCCTAGCCCTAGTAGTACACGGTTCAGTGTAGCAATGTAACATCACAGCATGCACATCACGTGCTCATCAGGTTAGCCATGCAGGTTGTTGCGAAGCCTCGGTGAGGAACGAACGGAGCAATGAATGGTCCACAACATTCCACGTATTAGCGAACGTTAGTCCCTTTTTTCCTGTGGCGATATTTTTTTATTTTTTTAATGTTTTTTCAGAGGTCAAGGTAATCTGTAGGCTCGCAGCAGCTCGCAAGTTGCAAGGCCCCTGTATTCACCGTGGGACATATTATCAAATATAAAGATGTGTTCATTACGGGCGGAAAGAGCAGGTGGTTTGTTTAGCAGCTGCGCTGCGCTGTAGCAAAAAAAATTATAGTGAACAAGCTGATTATATCCGCAATACTTAGCGAGTGCACTTTTGCATGTGTCCATACTCCATACCCCATGGGTCATCTATGGATTTCGGGCACAAGTCAAGTGTACTAATCTTACAAAAAAAAAAGATCATCATAAGCCTATTAATTAGTATAGAAAGCTCAGAACAAGCAAGATTTATCAGATTACACGATCGTATACTACATAAGTGCCACACGGACACACGTTTCAAATGGATTAAAAAAATTAAGACCGACCCTAGGTACCAAACATATTGGTGATAACTGGACATGAATACTTGAGTGCATAATGTGTTCCTTACATTTGAAGCTTTAATATAGGTACATATACACGCTGCGTTGCAATTTAGCACCCGTATGCGACTCGTCATTTGAGATTCCTACCCCATGGGGAGTGTTTGTTTTTTCTTAAATTGTGCATTGCAAATTCTTCTTATTAAGTGGAAGTAGAAATGTTACACGCTCTAAATTTTGCTAGTGTTTGGACATGGGGCAACGAGGGATGGGTTGCCGAGTCGGACCCCTTGTGCATTTTGGTCGTTTGATCTTTCGGACCCCTTGTGAGTTTTGGTCGCTTGATCTTTGATGATCGCAGGGATGTTTTGAAGGTGAACGTTATGGATCGCAAGATTTAAACCAAAGCGTGTCACTTCTTCCTGTAATCACGGATTTTTTCAGTAGGTTTTCGTGATTCCTGAACGCACGACCGAACACGTAGACGGGAGAAAAGCTTTGGTGGTGGTGACACGATGATTCGATCAGAGACACTTCATTCGGCGTAAGTACTAGTGGGTCATAGCGGATTAGCGGAAAGGCAAAAGGGCGGGCCAGTGGGTGTTCCAAGCATCAAAGGCCTAATTGGGCCCGATCAAGAGAGCCTTGATGGTTTATTCCCCCGTTGCCTTCGAGCTCACAACTCAGGAGGTACCAATGCCAAATTGTCATTTGTCAATGTCACTGCCTGCTATCATGCCTTGTTGCGTTTCCCACGGGTGCAAATCTGCAGTCGACACTGGTCCAGCGCTTGGGAGTTGGGAGAACGTTCTTCGGTACCTGGCCAGCAGGAAGCAGTTCATTGGCACTTAGCCAGTGTATGTAGTACGGCTGAAGTTACCTCCAAAAATTGGACACCAACATTTGTTTTGTCACGGGGGTGCGAGCTTCAAAGCTTCTAAAAATAGAATGAATGGTGGCCCAAGTTGCGTCGAGAGCGCTTGATCCGATACATGTGAGTCAAGTTTGTATGTTTTTTCTTTGTTAAAAAAAAAGACGTATGGGTTTGGGGAAAATTTCTCAGGCCATGGGAAATGGAAGAGAGGGACCATCACATAGTAGAAAGGGGATGGAAGGAAGATGATGCAGAGCTTTCGTTATAGGAGGAAATTTCCTTGTTTATTCCAGACTCTGCATAATGCTGCAGTGCACACGACATCTCCTTGATCATTGCACGTATTAGCCTTGCCCTTTTAGAGAGCTATAGCATCCAGAAAATGGGATTCTTGAACGTGAACAGGAATTTTTTGGGTGACTACTACTGTAGTGGACGTTCCAGTTGTTAACGGGAAAAAAAAATGTCCCTCGTTAAACTTTCATTCAGGAAGCCGGAGCTAATCAAGCGGTGGACAACCTTTTGATGCTAATCTAATCTAATGATGCATGTACTTCAACCGAAGGAAGGTCTCAACTTTGCGCCTCCCGTCAGGACCACAGTCGATTTCCTTATTGTGTCTCCACAATCAAGTCATCAAGTGCAATAGCACAAACAAATCAATGGAGCAATGCAAAAGCTCCAAACAGACCAAACTACAACTACAGCTGAAAACGTAATGCAAGGCACAACATACTCTGGAGTTTTGACGAGCGAGGCCAGTACAACTCGCAGGCGCCAGAGGTGCGTGAGCCGGCCGGCCACCGTGCTGAACTCGTGCTGGTCCCCGGCGACGTGCCACGCCGCGCTTCTCCCCGAATCGCCTCCGATCAGGATCGTCCCTGGCATGAGGACGCCGGTAAGCACGGTTCCCTGGCTGGCCGCCGTCGCCGTGCCACTGCCAGTGCCACCAAACCGGTGTCACCTCGAGCTGTGATCTTGGACCCATTCTTTCCGGTTCCCAGCAGTCCCATCCGTGCGTTTGGATCCTGTCCCGTCCCTCCCCAACCGTAGCCTGTCCATCTTCCGCATGATATTAGCAATAGGATCACGTCCAGCTCCCTAAGCAGACAAGCAGTTTGGCAGTGGCACGCAACAAGCTTACTGAACTTGTAGCGTCTACCGGCACGCGCTAGCTCTCGTCTCTTCTGTCCTTGTCCGCGCGCGACATGAAGCTCATGAAGCTCGGCACGCGGCCGGACTCCTTCTTCACCTCCGGGTCCGTCAGGTACTGCCTCTGCCTGCCTACCTCCCGATGGATGGTTGTTTTTCTTCTCTGATGATGAATTGGGGTGCCTCCTCGATGATGTGATTCCAGGTCCGTCTACACGGAGGTGCCCGCCGACGTGCAAATCCAGGTGGACCGCTGCCTGTTCCGGCTCCACAAGTTCCCTCTGCTCTCCAAATGCCGGCTGCTCCGGGCGCTGTGCGCGGACTCCGACTCCGACGCCGTCGTGGAGCTGCGGGGCTTCCCAGGCGGCGCGGACGCGTTCGAGGCCTGCGCTAAGTTCTGCTACGGCGTGGCCATCACCGTGGGCGCGCACAACGTCGTGCCCCTGCGCTGCGCCGCGGGCCGCCTCGGCATGACGGAGGTCACCGGCGGCGACGGCGGCGGCGGCCGGGGCAGCAACCTAGCCGCCAAGCTCGACGCGTTCCTCGCCTCCTGCCTCCTCCGCCGATGGAGGGACGCGATCGCCGTGCTCCGCTCCGCCGGTCGCTACGGCTGCTACGCCGAGTGCGAGGAGCTCGGCGTCACGTCACGGTGCGTCGAGGCCGTCGCCATGCTCATCACGGACCCCGGCAACGGCAAAGCGGCCGCGCCGGCCACGGCCAGCAGCTCCTCGTCTTCGTCGCCGTGGTGGGCGAGGGACCTCTCCGACCTCCGCGTGGACCTCTTCTGGCGCGTCATGGTGGCCGTCAAGGCGGCTGGCACCGTCAAAGGGAGAGCCGTCGGCGACGCGCTCCGGACCTACGCGCGCCGGTGGCTGCCGACCGTCGTCAGGAGCGGGTACCTGGTTGTGGAGCAAACCGACGACATCAGCAGCGCGGCCGACGAGGGGAGCTTCGATTTCGATGAAGCGGTCGCCAGGAACAGCCAGCTTCTCGTCGAGAAGATGGTGAGCTTGCTCCCCGCAGAGAGGAACGCCGTCCCCTGTAGCTTCTTCCTCAAGCTTCTCAAGGCGGCCAACGTCCTGGGCGCGTCACCGGCGTCCAAGACAGAGCTCACGAGGCGGGCGGCGTTGCAGCTGGAAGACGCCAGCGTGAGCGACCTCCTGATCCCGTCGTGCGGGACCGAGGCGACGACGTACGACGTGGACGCCGTGATGGCCATCCTTGAAGAGCTCGCGCTGCGGCAAGCGGCGGCGCCGGCGGGGGTTCCAGAGGCAAGTCCGCCGCACGCGCGCGGGCACAGACGGTCGCGGTCCGCCGAGAGCTCCGAGTTCGAGGGAGCGCGTCGTTCGACGTCCGCCGCGGCGTCGCATGGCGCCATGGTCAGGATCGGGAGGCTCGTCGATGGGTTCTTGATGGAGGTCGCCAAGGATCCCAACCTGCCCGTCGACAAGCTGATCGCCATTGCCGAGGCCGTGCCGGACTGCGCCCGCCCGGAGCACGACCATCTTTACCGAGCCGTCGACACTTATCTCAGAGTACGTGGAAACAAACAGCTTCATTTCAGCAGACGTTGTCCAGATTGACATTGACGCCTCACTGTTCTTGGTTCGATTTACGTAACTAACAGGTGCATCCAGAGATGGACAAGCGTTCGAGGAAGAAGCTGTGCAGGGTTCTCAACTGCAGGAAGCTCTCGGAGACGGCGTCCATGCACGCCGCCCAGAACGAGCTGCTGCCGCTCCGGGTCGTGGTGCAGGTGCTCTTCTTCGAGAACGCACGCGCGGCGGCGGCGCTGTACGGCCGCCCCCGGGCCAACAACGGCCGCGTAGCCGGCGCGGCGGGTGGCGTCAGGGCGTTGCTTGGCAAGACAAGGAGGGAGGCAGACAGCGGCGAGGAGGCCAAGAACGAGCAACGGCTCCGGCGTGGCCTCGCCGGCGCGCCCGGCCCTGACGACGACAACGACTGGAGCATGGAGGGGCTGAAACGCGCGGCGTCGAGGATCTCGACGCTGAGGATGAAGCTGGAGGAGGACGAGGACGCGGACGACGAGGCGTTCGTCGTGCACAGGGCGCGCTCTGGGCTGGTCCGGAGCGCGTCCGCCCGCGTCAGGGCGCTCTGCGCGAGCGCGATCCCGGCCGGGAAGCCCACGCGGATGCTGAGCAGGCTGTCTGGCTGTGGCCGTCGAGCTCGAGCAGAACCGGTCGCTGAGAGATGTTGAGAGACCTTCACGAGAGCAATGCGGTGGCAGATTGATCGATCCAGGCACAACATTCTGGTCGCCAAGGTTGCGCATTTGTACAAAGAAAAAAGGGAAACAGAAACTGGTGCACATTTGCCATGTTTATGTTTGATTCCAAAATACACTAAAAATACTTTAGATATAGAGTAGTAAATCAACAACAAATTTGTAAAATGTTTCTCAAATTTGTGCTCGGCATCAGTAAAATGTGAGCCGGAAGGAGGGCTTTGCTGTGCCAATAAGCCAAGGGCCAACCATTGGCAAATGATGGCTCGTTTCTTTGGAGGACAATATGAAATGATTATTTCACTTTGCAACAACCTTAATCCCTCTCCTGGAGGCGCCGATATCATTGTTCATGAGCTCCAATCCCACTACATGCCGGCATATGATTGCAGGTATCAACTTTTCAGAAAGGAGAATGTAACGACAGAAGAAGCATGGACGCACAGAATCATATGTACACGCGTAACAGATGGAGCATACGCCACGCCAGCAGCTTCTCGCAAGTTGCAAGCGTGTGTATGCGCTTACACTAGATATGGCATGGGGCGCCATGATCTCCGACGGGTAAAAGGGAGGAAGAAGAGCATGAGCAGACGTTTCTCAGGTCGCCTACGGATTTGGCTTCTTTCCCCGTTGCTCATCGCTATCATAGCATCTACTAGCGGCATAGCGTCAATCAAGCCTTCGATATGATTCTGCAAATCGTTTTATCTCCCCAAGGATTGGTCATGTCTTAGCACAGGACATTAGTGGACTGCCCGTCACTGGATGGGAGGGTGATCTGGACAGGCACTCTTCCTAAGAGGCCTGGGACTATGAAAGCTATGAAGAGACCCCTTCTTGGTATCTGATCTGAAGGTAGTATATGCAATATACGTATGCTGTTGGGTGGTGGTAGTGGTACCAGGACCAGAGTGGTTTCAGTTTCAGCCTTTCAGCCATCCACTGAAAAGAAACCAAGAAATGCCTCGTCCTTGTAGCTTCAAATCGAATGAACTTCCACTGATATATGTAATCTCAATCAAGTGAAAAATGTGGAGACAGCATGACAAACGAACGTGTGTCCGCGTTAGCCACGAAAGCTTTTCTCCAAAATTGCGTGCACGTGCCGTTTGATATCTTCCTCTCGCTAGCGGTTTTGTGTTTTGCATAACTGAACTTTTATGTGCAACTACTATCGCAACGCTTCCTCAGCTTAGACAGACCTATCTTCAAACTGAAGTTCATAGGTGCTATATATATGTGTGCGAAATATGCCAAGATCCGATTCTGAAGAGGCCCTCGGTGTCAGCGAGGCTCCTGCACGGGCCACAGGGCGCGCACGAGCTCGGCGTGGCAGGCAAGGACGGCGGCCAGGGCGAGCCCCAGCAGCGCGGCCCCGACGGCGACTGGGGCGCTCTGTACCACCCAGCACGCCATGCTCGTGGGCACCGCCATGGCGACCGACCACTGCAGCACCTGCCCGGCCGCGCCGGCCGCCCACCTCGCGCGGCGGCACCCGCGGCCCTCCGGGAGCGCGCACAGCGCCAGCAGCGACGTGAACAGGCAGAAGCTGCCCAGCTGCGACGCGAACACGGCGAGGAGCACGTACTCCTCGCGCGCCGCCAGCTGCGCCGCGAACGCGGCGCCCGCCACCAGGACCACGAACGCCAGCGTGCGCGTCGCCGTCGGCGAGGCGCGCGGAAACGCCTCGCAGTAGCAGTCGCAGGCGTCTCCCGACTGCGCCTTCTTCTCGGTCGCCGCAGTGGGAGGCAGCAGCAGCGGCTGCTGCTTCTCCACGTCGGCGACCGGCTCCCTCGTCTTTGCTTCCGCTGATTCCATTGCGCACGTTGCGCGTGGAGGTGGAGCTGCACTGACAAAGCCGTGCAAGAGCAATAGATTTATATATGTTGGAATTTGGAAACGCCGTCGCCGTCGCCGTCGCCGGCTATAGCTGACGCAGAAATGCAAAAAATGTATAAGCAGATAAACGCCTCCACGGCGGAAACAAGGAAGACATGTCACAATGAGCCCAGACTCCATATAAGAGCGCGATCTTTACAAGGACAGGAATGAACATACTTCTGAGTATCTTAAGTAGACAGGAGACTTAGTAAGAAGGTAATGGCAATATAATTGGTACACAGATCAGAACGAAACAAAAGGAACTGCGTGCACGATGTGATCCCAGCCTAAAATTTGGACCGGCAGCCAGTAGATGTGGACACCCAGGGCGATTTTCTGGCCACCAAGCCTTCCCCCATTTCTCTCCAAGGACAGGCCATGTCACGCTTCAGTTGCGAATTGTCGCCATGGTTTCCAGTTAGTGCTAGGCTATGACACGACCAGGTGTTTTGGTGGACCATTTCTTTGCATGTCTGATGTCCCCATAGCTGCATTTTACAATAATGTAGTTGATTCGTTGAATACAGGGAAACAAAAAGGCATCTTACCACTTGGTGCACGGTACATGGTCCAGTACACAGTAAGATACCTCTGTTCATATGCAGCCATTCGTTTAGTTATGGCTTTAGATGAGAAGCACTTGACGGTAAGTTCAATAAACACAAGACTACCTCAACTATGCAGTTTGATAAAGAAATCATGAGCTAAAACTAAGGCTTCAGCCTGTAGCTCTGCGCTTCAGAGGGGAGGACAGAAGATACTGAGTACTGACTGGTGATTATTATTATTAACCAATGCCCATGGCATGCATGGCTTATGTACATAGACTATGCCAATAATTCGTCCAAACAGGAAATAATGCAGAAGTCAGAACTAAACCCCAGACAGCAGTCAACCAGACACCAGCAAGCCCACAGAAACCAGAGGTATCACCGTATCAGAACCGCAGAAACATCTCATTCCGGTTCTTCAGTTTACACTTTATGTAAACAGAAAGGGGCTAGGACCACACAAAGTGCAGACAATATGATGCTGTCAATGACTGTCAAATGGAGGGGGGATGATACTGTGATTACAATTACTCTGCTCACCACCTTTTTCGGGCAAGACAGATCGTTAAGATTCACCTTGCTCAACTCGTTAGCAGCAAGTCACAATTGTTACTTTTAATATAATCAGATTAATACTCCCTCTATTCCAAATTGTAAGTCGTTTTGGCTTTTCTACATTC
>CM041642.1:20136661-20267849 GCA_023333625.1 Bothriochloa decipiens | reverse complement strand
TTTGCCCCTGTCACAGTAGCCTCCAATCAATGCGTTGTACATCACCGCAGATGGCGCCACCTCTCCCTGAGCCAGCATTTCGTCGAACACCTTCGCGGCGTCCTCCGTTCGGCCGATCTTGCACCACCCAGAGATCACCGTGGCGTAGGTGTACTTGTCGGGAGCAATCCCTCCGCGCTCCCGCATCTCGCGCATGACATCCAGCGCCGCCTGCACACGGCCGCGCGCGCAGAACCCGGCTATGACGGTGTTGTAGGTGACGGCGTTGGGGCGGGGCATCTGGCGGAGCAGCTCGAGCGCGCGCACGGGCTTCCCCGTGGCGCAGAGGTGGCGGAGCATGATGTTGAAGGTGGTGGTGCAGAGCGGCAGGCGGAGGCGGTAGATGTCGGCGAAGAGCGCGAAGGCCGGCGCGGAGGGGAGGGAGGAGAGCAGCGGGTGGAGCGAGGCGACGGGGATGGGGACGCCGAGCGACTTGAGCCGCCCGTAGAGGAGGAGGGAGGTGGCGTGGGGCCGCGCGGCGGCGGAGGCCGTGAGGAGGAGGTGCGGCAGCGACGGGGACGCCGCGAGGTGCGGGAGCACGGAGAGCGGGCACAGGGCACGGTCCGCGGAGAGCGCCGACTTGAAGAGCGCGAGCGCAGCGGCCGGCGTCGGAGACGCGCGGGCGGCCGCCGCCACGGCGGCGGGGGAGGTGGGCGGCGCCATGGAGTAGAGTAGAGGGCCCCTAGCGGAGTAACCCGTGATGTAGTCAGTCGGACGACACGCACGCTGGGCTCGGGCGTAATCAGCACACTTCAGACTCTGTAAGTAATATTGATCCTAAACTACAATCATATTTGAATACAAACCAATATGTATAGTCAAAAGTGAGCAAGAAATGTTGTGATATATAAATAACAAATTATTTTGATAAGTTTTAGATAATAAATCTGCTACTTTCTCCGTTCTAAATTATAATTTATTTTAATATTTTTAGTATATATATTTTACTATGTATCTATACAATTTACTATATCGTACATAAAAAAATCAAAGTAAACTATAATTTAGAACGAAAAATATATCTATTATTCAAAAATCAAAGAGTTCCATATGTCGTAGGGGCTTAATGACAAGAACAGTATATATGCTTTCTATAATGAAAATGGAAATTCATCAAACGTGCTGACATGGAAAAATCAGACATCACATCTAGAGAGAGAATGTACAGCTAACTGAGAATTAGGAGCTGTTTAACATATGCAGTAGCATCCTTATGCCCTGTGTCAATTGTTTTCACATACACAATTTACTTGTAACTAATTTTGAAAGAGTGAATTAGGAGTAATCTTTTCTGCGAAGACATTAATGCCCAAATACTTAAAGGCAAGATCGATGCTGGCTTTGGAGGAAGGCCTTTCCGATTGGGGACAGTTGGACGAACAGCCAGGAGGCAAACTGGCTTCAAATCCGGCATCGTAGGGGTGGATGGAGGGTAGAATGCGATTATCCTCCTTCGGATCTGACAACGTCCTCCTCCTCCTCCTCCAATCTCCTCGACTCTGGGAAGGGAGCACCACTCTGCTGCGAAGATGGTGATGCAGACTGGATTGAGATCGCGCTGCTCGTCCTCCATGGCGCATCCGTGTTGCCGGCCTTATGGCAGCTTCCGCTGTGGACGACGAGGCCGCGCGGGGCGGGATGCGTCTTGGCGCCTGAGATGCGGACAGCGGAGGAGGCCAGGCGGCGACAGTGGCGCCGTGGTAGGGTGCGGTGGCGGCAGATGCGTGGACGCGTGGGAAGGTGGTGGACGGGACAGCGACGCATCTCATTTCCGTTCCAAGCCATGCGTCGTCGTCCAAAGGGGGTTACGCGTATTCTACTGATAGCACTGCCGCCGTTTTCTGTGCCGTCTCATTTGTTGGTCGCGTGATTTATTTTGATGGGTACAAAAGCGGTGGCAAACTCGGTTCTGAATTTGGGACTACTACCAAATGATTCAGGTGTCCTTCCGAGCAGGCATGGATAGAGAAATCGCCATAGCAGGGAAGCATCACCACCCGATCGACATCGCGCCGGATGCGAGCATGGGCGCGGCCACTGGCACGACGGACGGCGGCTGTGGCGCAAACGAGAAGAAGTGGCTGCGCACTCACGTCGGCTACGGTGAACACGGCAGTGCTCCGAGACCTCATCTCGCGGACGCCCGTGCTGTGGTACCTCTGCGAGAGGACGGGGGACCATCTTCCGGCCGTGCGCCCGGCGCGAGCCCGTGGAGGCGCTGCACGCGGTGCGCGCCCTGGCCATCGGCCCGTTCCACCGCGCTGACCACGGCCTCGCCTTCCCCGACGACGCCAAGCTCCCGTTCGTGCGGTACCTGCAGGACCAGTGCGGCCTCGACGTGGACGGGTACGTCGCGCGGCCGCCTCCGCGATGAGTTCGCTGCCGACGGCGACTCGGACGGGGCCGCCGTGGAGATTCTGGACAGCTGCTTCGTCCTGGTGGTGAGCTTGATGCTCAGCAAGACCGGCACGGGCGACGCCGCCGATAGCGTCACGCGGGCGGCGCCCATCAGCAAGGACTACTTCATACTGCACATGGCCGTGGCGCAGCACGCCGACGACGTCAGGCTCGACATGCTCGTGCTCGAGAACCAGGTCCCCTTCGCAGCCGTCAAGCTTCTCGCCGCGTCGTGCCCGGGGCTCAAGCTCCGGAGCTCCGTCGAGGAGCTCGTGCTAGGGTGCTTTGACGATCTGAGCCCCAAGCGCGCGCGCCGCGCCGGCGACAGCGCGGCCGCCGCCGGCGAGTTCCATCACGTCCTGCACCTCTTCCACTGGTCCCGCGTGCCCAAGGACAAGTACTTGGTCCTCTCGATGCCACGGAAGCTCCTCAAGATCAAGAAGGAATCGGAGCGGCTGTTCCCCTGCTACAGGGAGCTCCGGATGTCAGCGATGTGGTTCCGCGAAGCGTCGTCGAGCTGCTGCGGCGACCTGGACATGTGGTTCTGGCGACACCCGGCGAGCCCGGTGGCCGTGCTGAGCTTCCCGTGCTTCCACGTCCACGAGTACAGCGCGGCGGTGCTCCACAACCTCTGGGCGCACGGCGCGTGCGAGACGGCGCACGTGGCCCGGTTGGAGGGCCTGGTCCGCTGCCCGCCGGACGCGGGCATGCTCCGCAAGCGAGGGGTCCTTGCCAGCACGCGGCGCACGGACGCCGAGCTGATGGCCCTGTTCCGGGAGCTCGGCGAGGAGACTATCGGGGCGTGGCTTCCCGACGAGTACGGCGATATGCTTGACGCCGTGGCGTGGCGTCGGGGCCGGCGTGTCAGCGGGTGGTGTGGAGGGGGTTCGTGCTGTACTACTTCCCGTCGCCGTGGGTGGCCGTCTCGCTCGCCGCCGCTGCCACGCTCATCTTCCTGCCGTCGATGCTGCAGACAATCTACACCATGTTCAGCTATTTCAACAGCAGCAGCTGACAGCGTCAAAATTAGGGCGCTAGAAGTAGAACATCATGTGTTGTGACTCCTGATGTTTTACTAGCACAAAGTTTGATTTGAGCCACATGTCTTCTAAAAGACGAATATTGCATCAGATCGAGACACTCTTGCAAACTTTACTACAATTCCAAACAACTGTTGTACATAAACACAAACTAAACCGATATGTAGGAAAAATCATATAGTGCATTTCCAGTTGGAATTACAGAAATTAGAAGCTGGGTGTTGCCAATACTCCACCCTGATCTTTCTGGCAAGTAGTACTAATGTCACTAGAGAACCTTTTTCCACTCGCTTTTACTCTCTTTTGCATGGCTGACTTCACAACATCACTACACGGTACATTACACAACAACATGGATATAACAAACAGTAGCTTGCGACGGGATTTGGGAAGTCGTCCGCTAAGCTCTCTCGGTTCTACTACTACTCCTGTACAAAACTTCTCGCGAGATGCTGAAAATGCAGTCTTGCATAGGAAGCCTCTATCTCACAAGGCGATGATTAACACGCTGCGGCCATATTCAAAACTGGCTCCTTTCTGCAGCGCCATTTCTGCCAGCTCCGAGCTTTGATGGCGTCAGAGGAAGCCGTCCATCCAGGCCCCAAGGCTACCATCCTGTGATCCGAAGATGTCCTGCGGATCACAACACAAACTCATGAGCGTTCTTTACCTCAACAACACAAGCTCATGGCCATGCCATTTTACAGTAAGCGAACAGCTAGAGGGACAAGATCTGCTTACATCTAAACTGATGCCACCACCTGAAGGTGTTCCAGTGAACGGAAGAGTGTTATCCAGCTCAGACAACCCATCATACAGGTCCCTGCAAGGACCATCGACGGTAAGAGATGCGTCAAGTCCCGCGTCCAGGGCATCCGTAGTCTGCATGGGTTCATCCGGGGTAGGAAGAGTTGGTGATATTTCTGCAGCGCAAGAAGAGCATTCAGCTGCTTCAACCTTCACCATGGATGTGCCACATTCATGTCTCCCCTGTCACAAACATAGAAAAGCAAAATGAGAGAATGTTCCCCAGTTAAACAAAATATTTAAAATATTTACAATAATATGATGCAAGCAGTTCTGATCTTCAATCTATAAGAACAGAGTCATTTTGAAACATACATAAAGTAAAAACAGAGGACAACTTTAGCATTCCTGTACTCTACCAAAATATGCCTATATTGATGAACGGAGGGAGGGCATACTTAGCACAAAGTTGAGAGATCAAACTATAAAAATACGATCACTGGATTTACCTGGTCCTCCTGAATGGGAGTATACTGCTCGGTGTTGCATGGGCTGTTGTGCAGCCTACGTGGCTGGGGAGGATCTGTCATTGGGGTCCTAGGATTGATTTTTGCAATAGATGCATTAGATTCAACTACAACATCTGTTTTAGACTTGTCATTTTTCTTCAATGGCAATTGGTAGAATACTTTACAGACTACAAATTCCCCATTGGTTTCGTCTTCTTTTACACCAAGATGGTACTGATGCATCACCCAATTCTCTCTTTCTGGCTTGCCACCAACTTTGTTGGGAGGTTTATAAAGAACTAAGATCTTCTTCCAGCCTTTTCTCACACCATTCTCGTCAAATACGGGTTTGGATGCTCCAGTCTTATGCCACCTGCTATTTCCATTAGCAACACCGTCACAAATGTCACCGGTGGCAATAATCTTTCGACGCTTGCGGTTTCCAGTATCATATGCATTTAGTACTCTATTAAAGAAATGGAGGCAGCTACCGTCCATCTTCATGCCTAACAGAAAAACAGAAATATGCATTTAGACATGAGATAACTTATTAGTTCCAAAGTCATTGATGACTTCAAAAGTAAGATCATGTACCATGGAGATTTTTGGGATGTGTATAGCAAATTCCCTCCTTCTCTTTTATAGTAGGTATAAATTCATCAATGAGTGTATGGGACACTGAATTTGGCAGGCTGGATTTTGTTTGCAGATGCTGCAGAAGCTCCAGGTCCGTGGGATCAAATTTGACACCAGCAGGAAGTGCTGGCCACACCAAAGAAACCTGCAAAGCATGATATGAGGTTCCAGAAAAGAAAAACAAAGACGTCCAGAATGAGGTTCCAGAAAAGAAAAACAAAGACGTCCAGAATGTAGAAACATGTCAGTCAATGTTACTTGAAATCCAACCTTTTACGGCAATGAAATAGGCTCTATGACAGTCATATACTCATATGGCTAAGAAAGTGCAGGCATGACAATGAAGCAATGTCCAATCAATGAATCAATTCTACTAAAAAGAACAGTTGGCTTTAGTTTCGCTGGGGCTGTGGCCATTAGACTTCGAACTGAGCACCTCACAACAAGTTATAGGTTCATTGTTTTACATAAGGCTCCTTTTGCGTCTCTGTCAATTGAAGAAACAAGAGAATACATTGTTACCTCATCAATTTATAGGCATATTAATCATGAGGACATGATGAAACTATGACATTCACGTCATTTTGCTGAGCAGCAAATCTACAAACAACTCATTAACTTTAGAGAAAATGACCTACAAAAGTTTTCCCTTATGTTGTGTCAGAGTGCTTGATGGAAATGATGTCTAGACATTTTCGGAATTCAATGAGGGCCAATGAAACGACAGAGCAAAAAATACATAGAGCGGTCATAAACTCATCACTAAGCAGTTAACTGAACTTACATTACTAATGTCAATGTTGCAGTTGCATTTGGTGCATTTGATATGTGGCTTTGCAAAAAGTTCACCAAATCGGAGGGTCAACGACTGAGCTGCGCTTCTTATTTTCTCAGCAAAACCCAACCCATTCATAATCCACGAACTGAAAATGGTACAACATTCATTTCTGTTAGAGGGTAGCATCTTTCGCAAACAGAAGATAAACTCAAGCAAGAATTTTTAAAGGAAAATAATCAATGCATATGACCAAGTGCAGCAGAAACATGCCCAAAAGAGCATTTGACCCCTGGACCCTGCTGACATGCAATTTTGGAGCTGCTAACTTTCCCCAATCATTGTCACACTGTGTCCCATTATGATCCATTGCTACTCCTTCCTTGGTTCCTCCACTGGAATTTGCACTTTGCCAAGAGTGTTATGCCCCAGCAAACATACCAGAAGCTAAACAGAACAGAGCACTCTGTCTGACATTTGACCTTGCACAACTCTGTCCTACAGCAAAGACTCATTTTCCGCACCACCTCCAGCTTGGAGCGATAAACAATCAACACGCTGGAATCATCCAAGCCCACGTCAGATAAGGTCAGCCGCGACCAACACATAGGACTGATCAGTGTTCTCGGAAAAAAATCCCCGCTCCTTATGCTTCCTTCCAGAGGAAGATTCCTCCTCTTGACTGCAAAACCCCCTCATATACTTCTTCCAGCAGAAGATTCCTGATGCGCCTCAACAGACTGCAAAAAACATGCACCGGAGTGTGAATGAAGTAGTAGTACTTCGCATGATTCAGTACGAGAACACACAGATGCCAAATCCCCTGCATGATTCTGTATTTCCCCTCTGCAGCAAACGCAATCTCCAAGAGTTGCTTTGTATACTGAACACGCAGATGCCAAATCCCCTCTCTTCCTCACACCGATCACAGATCAATGGAGCTCAGCCGGCGTCAGATCAGCTGCGATAGTCCAATCTGACCGCACACGATAAATCTCCGCAGTCCAGTCTGCAGCAAACAGAGCCGAACCTCTGCTTCCTCACAGCGGATGCTTCCTTCCTCTTGTACCTCCGCGGGCTGCAAAAATGTTTTGCGTTTTGGCCGGGAAACGGCGCCCGGACGCGGCCCTCGCCGTGCCTTCCGCACGGGCTCGGAGCTCTTCTCCGGCCGATCTAGAGCACATTCCGTCGTGGCCCAGATATGATCCTCCCGTCCCGTCGCTGACCAGCAGACAAGCCCAAGAACATCAGAGCGGCCTCATCAGAAACCAGAGCGGCTTTGGCTCATCAAAACCCACCTCTAACCACCAGAATCGCCGCCGCGTCGATCGATCGGCCAGAGAAACCCAGAGGGCCGGCCGCCCCAAATCGCAGACCACCCCAACCCCAAACCGCGTGCACACGAGCGAAGCCGACGGCCTGACCGAGCGCCAAAAAAAAAAAAGGTACTAGCAAGGAAGAAGAAAACCCAACAAAAAAAATAACCCTGCGACTTACGTATCCATGGCCGGGAGCGGAGCGGAGCGGTGGCCGGCTGCTGCTGCTGCGCGTGGAGCGCCGCGCACACCCAAGCAAGAGTAGATGGGTGGAGACTGGAGAGCTGCGAGGCCATGGCGTGGCCGCGGGCCGCGGCTTTTATAGGCAGCTCGCGAGGAACGGGCTGGCGCGGCCGGTGCTGGACTCCGGGCTTAGGCTTACCGCCCCAAGCAAGCAAGCAAAGCTAAGAATGCCTCACTCCCTCCCCTCTCTGTGTGTTGCTGGGTCGGCACACTTGGCCGGGTCGAGCAGGCCGCCGGTCGGGACTCGACTCGGGAGTTCACTCCCTCCCATTGGCCATCGCTCCGGTCCGGTGACGGTGGGACCTGGTTCTCCGGTCCGGTGACGGTGGGACCCTGTCAGTGGATTCCGGTTCGTGCCCTGGGCCATGAGGTGCCGCCGTGCCGCCACCTCACTGGCCGAGGCGCGGGGCACTCAGCGTGGCACTGTGCCTCTTTTCTTGGCGCGCAAGGCAGCCTGCACGGGTTATTTAACCGGACCACTAATTAATTCACGACCATTAGCTAGGTTCGAATACAGCTAACAATCTGACACGTCCCACCACTTTCATTTTTTTCAAAAATAAAAAATGAAAAAAATGAATTTCCACCGCTTTCCCTTTTTTATGGTGTCACACGCGTTCAGCTCATTTTCTTCTCACGCGCTGCACCGTGCCATCCTCTTTCTCTTTGTCGCTTAATGACTCTGCTTATTCTCTCTTCATGTGCTCCGTCGTTCCACACTATTTCCCTTTTCGCACATTGACACGCGCACTTCGCTCATTCTCTTTTCACGCGCTCCGCCGTGCCAGCCTTTTCCTATTTTCGCACAATGCCACGCTCGCTCCGCTCATTCTCTCTTCATGAGCTCCGCCGCACTGCTCGCTTATTTTTTTTTTCTCCTTTTGGGATCTTAGGCACGTGCACACTTTAAATTTCGTGAGGTCTTGCGCGCGTAATATTACCTTTAGAGGCATTTTTTTTTTCTTTTAGAAACTAATCACTCCAGAACATCTCAAATATGAGTGAAAAATTAGGCGGGGAAGCAAAATAAAACTAGCTTTTACACCATATACTACACAACAAAATCCATAACAATAACAAGCACATGATAAAGTTTCACATAAGCCATATATTGCATATCTGACAAAATATTTTAAATAATAAATGAAAATGACAAAATCGACAACAAGAAAAAGAAAGTTAATAGCAAAACTTACATAACTTAACTAGAAGAAGTCACGTTAGACATATAAGATGGTTATCTAACATAGTATGATAAGCACAAAACTAAGTACAATAAGTTAATCAAATAAGTTGTGTACATACACATGAAAACACAAATTAGATACATAACTTGGTTATATAACATAGCACCACGAACAAAACAATGTATAGAATAAATTCATAGTGTAATTTAAGAAGCAAAATTGATTACATAAGCTCATAAACGGAACAAACTATTTGAGTAGCAATAAATGTTATAACTTAAGCAAAATACCATACTTGTTATAACTTGTTGTCAGTGTTTTCGCAATCGGTGATAGGTTAAATTATGTAATGCGTGTTTAGGCTCTGGATGGTGAGCTATGGTGGGCATGATGCTTTATACTGGTTTAGACAGAACGCCCCTTCGTCGGTGTGTGAGTTGGAAGAGCTCAAGTCTCTAGGTGTCAGTGTGTGAGTGTGTGTATCAAGGCAACGCTTGTGAACTGAAGTAGTCAATAGGGCTTGCCTTAGAAGACCCCATGGCTCTTGTTTTATAGTCAAGAGGTGCCTTGGGTAACACCGTAAAGAAGGAGAGGAGGAAGGAGCTTCCATGGTCATGTCGCCCTCTGGTCTGTCCTCCACGTCATTGTGCTTTGGTTCCTGCTAGCAAATGTAACACGCCGTATGCCTAGCCATGTCATGTCATCAAGTCGCGCCACGCTTCATGGCTTGTGGCACCCTCCACGGTCTCATGGTTAGGACTTGTACAAGACACTAGTGTGTGGCGCCGTCCTGGGGACATCATAGCCAGCGTGGCATGGTGGTACTGCCTAGATAATTTTCAGGGAGGTTTAAGCCTGTTGACCGTGGAAGGGTTCATGGTAAAGGTCGCACATTAACAGGGCCCAGAAAGATTGAACAGAATGTGCTGGGCCCTTATCTCTACCTACCTGACCCCGGCTTGCCCTAGGTGCAAAACATAGCGGCGTGTCGTTCTATGGGGTCTGGCAAATAAGAGTCCTTTCACCCTCATGCACAAGGGGGTGTGGTCCCGCCCTTCTATGTCAGGGTCCGGTCACTTGCCAGGGGTCGAGCGCAATAGGACTAGCATCTCCTCTTTCGGCCCAGGCCGAACGCCCCACCCCGGTTGTCGTGGGCCGGCTTTAGACCTTCTTTGCACAAGCCCACAACTGGGCTTGTGTTCTTAGCAGCGGGCCATCTCGCCGATCAATTTGGGCCACTTTGTGTGGGATCTATTTATTTGCTCTCAATAGCAGCTCCGGGGTGAATTTAGGGCAATCGCACGGGTTCATTAGCCAGCCCACTAATTATGGTCGGTTTGATCCCACCTTTTAAACTTTTAGTTACTAAAACTAGTCACTAAACTTTAGTAACCGTTGTTTGGTCCTCTTAGTAAAAGTAATTAACTAACATTAAAGTAATTGAGAAAAGATTGTTTTGCCCTTATTAAATGCTAAGGTGGAGAGGCAGTGGACGATTATGGGTAATTATGAGGGATATCCCCCGTAAATTGTACATTTTAGTAGTTTTTATCGGCCCCTTGGCTACTAAAGCCACTAAACTTTAGTGGCCCTTTTATAGGGCGTGTTTGGTATTTTGGTAGGTAAAAGTAACTAAACTTTCACTAAACTTTTTGTAGGGAGTAGGGGTGAACCAAACAGGCCATTGATTATGAACGTTCACTCGATTTGAATACAACCAACAATCTGATATATCTCATTAGCTTTATTTAAAAAATGAAATTTCCATCGCTTTCCAGTTTTGCATAGTGTCACATGCATTTCACACACTCAGTTGTGCCACCCTCTTTCCCTTTTCACATAGTGCCGCGCGCGCTCCACACATTCCCTTTTCACGCGCTCACTACACATCCCTGGTTCCCTTTTCGCACAGTATCGCACACAATGCTAATTCTCTTTTTTTGTGCAGAGAATACAGTAACTGGATACCGATTTCACCAACTGGTGGTCGTCACAGGAAACGAGAAGCACAAAATGGAGAAGAAGAAGATGAGGTGACATAGTGGAAGCAGATCTGGAAGAAGAGGATGCAGATCCGGTCCACACCACCCAATCGAGGAAGACAAAGGAAGAAGACTCCTGGCTCTTGGAGTCCGAGCAAAGCGGACGGTGAGATGCCACATCAGAGTAGCTCTAATGCGTGGGTACAGAGAGGAAGCCACCGGGGAAGAAGAGCAACCTCACCTGACACCACACCACAACACCACCATCGGTCTCTCGTGGGAGTGGGTGGAAAAGCAAGCAAGAAGAAGGAGAGAGCGGCGTCTGGTGGGCGCTTATAAGGGCAATGGGTTAGCACGCATGTAGGTTTCACCATTCTCGTGCGAGCTCACAAGAGCCACTAGCCACCCCCTGAATCACCCCATATCACTTGCGAGAAGCCAAAACCAATTGTTCCCTAGATAAACAAAGGGGAAGTCATTTCCTTGGATCTAGGGCTAGTGGAAGGAAAAGAAATAGGGGAGATGAGATGATAGACAGACAAAGCATATCAAATACGTGAACATCAGCAGCTGAGGGTGCAGCCGGGCCGTCAGGCCAACATTCCACACACACCCATGGATTTTGGTTCCTGCCCCTAGGCTATGGGCGCTGTTGTGCTGCCACATCACCTGATTCAAAATAGCTCACAATCTAACACATCTCACTGGTTTAAAAAAAAAGAAATTTCCAACACTTTACACTTTTGCATAGTGTCACACGCGTTTCACACACTCAATCGTGCCACCCACTTTCCCTTTTCACGTAATGTCATGCACGGTCCACACATTCTCCTTTCATGTGCTTGTCATGCCACCCTTTTCCCTTTTCGCATAGTGTCGCACGCTCTCCGCTCATTCTCTTTATTTGAGAGGAGAATACAGGGATTGGGGACCGATTTCATCTACCAGTGTTCAACGGAGGAAGCGAGAAGCGCAAAATGGAGAAGAAGAAAATGAGATGACAGAGTGGAAGCAGATCTGGACAGAGAGGATGCAGATATAGTCCACACCACCCCAACTGAGGAAGAAAAATGAAGAATACGCTCGCCTCGTCAAGTCCTAGCAAAGTGAACGTTAAGGCGACACGTTCGAACAGATCTGGTGCATGGGAACGGAGAAGCCACTGGGGAAGTAGAGCAGCCTCGCCTGACACCACAACACCAATGTTGGTCTCTCACGGGAGTGGGTGGAGAAGCAAATGAGAAGAAGAAAGAGAGAGGAGCATTGGAGGGGCCACTTATAAAGGTGGTGGTTTTCAATAGAGGTGGGAGTGCACATAGTTTTCACGTTCCCGCATGAGCCACCCACCGCTATCCCTG
This sequence comes from Bothriochloa decipiens, assembly GCA_023333625.1. Taxonomy (NCBI): domain Eukaryota; kingdom Viridiplantae; phylum Streptophyta; class Magnoliopsida; order Poales; family Poaceae; genus Bothriochloa; species Bothriochloa decipiens. Next base: position 20,255,620 of record CM041642.1, on the reverse strand, counting down.
ACTCACCCCAAATTTCCCACGAGGAGTCGACACCAGTCATGCCCTAGAGAAATGGATAGGGAGTCGCTTCCCCTAGAGCCAAGATGAGGGGAACAAAAAGCACCAGGGGAGCCGGGATGGGAGACAGACCAAGAACATCAAACACGCAAACTACAGCTGGGGAATGCAATCGTGCCATCACGCCAGCATGCCGAACATGCCCCTGGATTCTAGTTCCTACCCCTGGGCCGCGGTGCCACCACATCACCGGCCGAGGCATGGCACCCAGCATGGCACCATGCCATATTTTCTTGCCTCACAAGGGAAAATGTACGCAATCTGCATGAGTTCATTGTCCAACCTACTAATTAATTAACGAACATGCACCCGATTTGATATAGCTAACAATCTAACATATCCCACCAGTTTTATTTTACAAAAGGAATTTTAACCACTTTTCACTTTTGCATAGTGTCACGCGCGTTTCACACACTCATTCATGCCGCCCTCTTTCCCTTTTCACATGGTGCCACGCGTCCTCCGCACATTTTCTTTTTACACACTCGCCGTTCCACTCCTTTTCCCTTTTTCGCACAAGTCGCTTGCACTTTGCTCATTCTCTTCATTTGAGCAGAGAATACGGGGATTGAGGATCGATTTCACCTAGTGGTGGTCGTCGGAGGAAACGAGAAGCGCAAAATGAAGAAGAATAAGATGAGATGACAGAGTAGAAGTAGATCTGGACGGAGAGGATGCAGATCTAGTCCACACTACTCCAATCGAGAAAGATGAAAGAAGAATACGCCCACCTACTAGAGTTCCAACGGACAGTGAGATGCCATGTCGGAGCAGATCCGGTGCGTGGGAATGGAGAGGAAGCCGCCGGGGAAGAAGAGCAGCCTCGACAGACACCACACCACAAACCACTGTAGGTCTGTCACAGTAGTGCGTGAAGAAGCAATCGAGAAGAAGGGAGAACCACATCGAAGGGGCCGCTTATAAAGGTGGCGGTTTTCACCGGAGACGGGAGCACATGCATAGGTTTCACCGTTCGCGCGCGAGCCACCCGTGTGGCCCCCGAATCACCCCGAACCTGTCCAAAATTTCATTGCTTCTGCAAGTTACTAAATTCCTTATTGGATGCAACCTTCTTTTAATCTCGGTTATAATCTTAAAATCAAACCCTGTTGTTTTATGAAATTCTTGAAGGTTAATGCGTATGACACATTTCCTTTTCCATTACTACTCCACCCAAGTGTTTAGGAGTTTCTTAGTCTTTGGACAAAGATTCAGTGCAAGTGTGAAGAAGAAACGACATGCTGCCGGGAAGTGGGGGTCATAAACCGAGGGGAAGGTGAAGAGGACGTTGCGGGCAGGAGCTGATGCTTTAGATGTGAGAACCATGGCCCACAGAGGTGACGTGGCTTGCTGTGCTTTGAGAAAAATCCTATAGTGGGGATCTACTATTTAGGCATAGAGGATGTGACATCTATACGTGGCTTATGTATGTTGTGGAGTGATAATAAAAAAGTCTCAAAGGCACTCCGTGACCTTATATTTTGGAATTTAGTTAAATACTTGAAAATGTGCCAATATAATATTTGAAGTGCAAAGTGTGTAATTTACACTAGTATAAAAGTTGGTCTTTTTTTTCAAGTGAAACCTGTTTAAACTTGAGCTTCAAAACTGAATTTTTACACAGCCAATTTCTGTCTATTCCCTGAATAACAGTGTTAGAGTTCAATGTTTAGGCCTTAACTAAAATTATTTTCATAAATAAAATTTGTGAAACGTTGGTACTATTTCAAAGTGTGAAATTTGAACTTTGGAGGTGTGCCTTTTTTTATGGTTGTAGCACAGCAATTAACCTTTAATTAATTAATTAGTTAACCAAAGTGGCTAACAAAAACTTATCACCATGACAACATTCGCGATCATGCTTGGCGTGCACACGCACAGATGAAGAACGAAGCGCAGTACATTCCAGACAGGGCTGTGGGATGGCGTCGTTTCAACAAGAACGTATGTCGCGGTGAACCAGAATCGCTTCAGCGTTCTGTATATAGTTGTGTGATCAATCAAACAGAAAATGCTGCTGCTTTGCAGCACCACATTGTCGGTGTCCATTGTGTTCTCGTGTGTCCGCCTACCTCGCCGTCGTTTGTCTCATAGCCGGTGTTCTAACATGCACGAATGTTGTCAGTGAGGTGCACGAGACAAGCAGCAGCGCGTTCTGCAGTGTTGTTGCTCTACCTCGGCCCTCCAGTGCACAGACATACTTCCTCTGTTTTAAATTATAACCAGTGTACAGAGATACTTTCTCTGTTTTAAATTATAAGATGTTTTAGTTTTTTTAGATACGGTGTGCTTGCTATGTATGACATAGTGCATATACAAGTTTATAGCAAAAACTATGTATCTAGAAAAACCAAAGTGTCTTATGATTAGAAATGGAGAGAGTAATACTAATTTTATTAGAAAATATTTTCCCCCTCACTCACTCTCCTTCATAAGACTCACAACACCACTACATATTACAATACACAACAACATGGTTATAGGTCGTGACAAACACTAGCTTACGACGGGATTTGGGAAGTCGTCTGCTAACTTCTCTCGGTTCTACTACTACTACTGTACAAAAACTTCTCATGAGATGCTGAAATACAGTCTTGCGCACCAAGCATCTCACAAGGCGATGATTAACACGCTGCAGTCATATACAGAGCGGCAGCGCCACTGCTGCCAGCTCCGAGCCTTGCGCATCAGGGGAAGCGGTACGGCCAGGACCCAAGGCTATCCTTTGGTTTGAAGATTTCCTGCGGATGACAACACAAACTCATGAACGTTTTACCTCGACAACACAAGCTAGTGGCCATGCCATTTTACAGTAAGCGAACAAGCTAAAGGCACAAGATAGGCTTACATGTAAACTGGTACTGCCACCCGAACCTGTTCCAGCTAATGGAAGAGTAAAATCCAGATCAGGCAACCATTCAAACATAGGATCGACGGGTAGCGGTGCATCAAGTCCTGCGTCCAGGGCATCCGTAGGCTGCATGGGTTCGAGTAGAGGTGCATCAAGTCCTGCGTCCAGGGCATCCGTATGCTGCATGGGTTCATCAGAGGTAGGAATAGCTGCTGATGATTCAGCAACGCCTGCAGAGCATTCGGCTGCTTCAACCTTCACCTTGGATGTGCTATATTCTTCTTCCCCCTGTGACAAATTCAGAAAAGCAAAACGGAAGAATGTTCCCCAGTTAAGCAAAATGTTTACAGTAATATGAAGCGAGCAGTTTTGATCGTCAATCTTATATGACAAAGTCGTTCTGAAACAAAATAATGTCAAAACAGAGGACAACTTTAGCATTCCTGTAATCTACCAAAATATGCCCCATATTGATGGATGGATGGATGTAATACTTACCAGCAAGTTTAGAAATCAAACTATAAAATATGATCACTGTATTTACCTGATCCACCTCAATGTGGGTATACTGCTCGGTGTTACATGGGCTGTTGCTCAGGCGACGGGGATGGGGAGGATCTGTCATTGGCGTCCTCTGGAGATCATGCGAGTTAGGCATAGCTGGTGATAATCAGAAAAGCAAAATGAAAGACTGTTCGCTAGTTAAGCAAAATATTTGCATTTGCATTAATATAAACCGAGCTATTTTGATCGTCAATCTATATGAGCAGAGTCATCTTGGAATATACAGGACAACTTTTGCATTCCTGTACTATGCCAAAATATGCCCTATACTGGGGAATATTTAGCAGCAAGTTGAGACATCAAACTATAAAATATCATCACTGGATTTTCCTGGTCCTCCTGAATGGGAGTATACTGCTCGGTGAGCTGGGGAGGATCTGTCATTGGAGTCCTAGGATTGATTTTTGCAACAGATGCATCAGGTTCAATAACAACATCTATTTTAGACTTGTCATTTTTCTTCAATGGTGGTTGGTAGAATACTTTAGAGACTACAAATTCCCCGTTACTTTCATCTTCTTTTACACCAAGATGGTACTGATGCATCACCCAATTCTCTTTTTCTGCCTTGTCACCATGTTTCTTGTGACCTTTATAAAGAACTAAGATCTTCTTCCAGCCTTTTCTCACACCACTCTCATCAAATACGGGTTTGGATGCTCCGGTCTGATGCCACCTGCTGTTTCCATTTGCAACACCGTCACTAATGCTGCCGGTGTCAATAATCCTTCGACGCTTGCATTTACCAATGTCATATGCGTTTTGTACTCTATTAAAGAAATTGAGGCAGCTACCATCCATCTTCATGCCTAACAGAAAAACAGAAATGTATGAGCTAATCAACTACCTAAAGGCAACTACTACATGACATGAGATATCTTATTAGTTCCAAAGTCATTGATGAATTCAAAAGTTAGAATCATGTACCAGGGAGATTTTTGGGATGGGTATAGCAAATTCCCTCCTCCTCTTTTATAGTAGGTATAAATTCATCAATAGGCGTATGGGACACTGAATTCGGCATGCTGGATTTTGCTTGTAGATGCTGCAGAACTTCAACGTCCGTGGGATCAAATTTGACACCAGCAGGAGGTGCTGGCCAAACCAAAGGAACCTGCAAAGTATGGTAGAGGTTCCAGGAAAAGAAAAACGAAGACATCCAGGATGTTTGAACATGTCAGTCAATGTTAATTTAAATCCAGCCTTTTACGGCAATTGAATAGGGTCCATGACAGTCATATGGCTAAAAAAGTGCAGGCATGACAATGAAGCAATGGCCAATCAATGAATCAACTCTACTAAAAAAATGGCTTTAGTCTCGATGAGGGCTGTGGCCAGAACTTTACTACAGGTTACAGCTTCATTGTTTCATATAAGGCTCCTTTGGAAACTCTGTCAATTCAAGGCAGGAAATCACCTCATCAAGGTGCATATGCATATTAATCATGAAGACATGATGAAATTGTGACATCCACGTCATTTTGCTGTGCAATAAATCTACAAACTCATTAAGTTTAGAGAAAATGGCATACAAAGTTTTCCTACTTGTGTTGGATCAGAATGCTTGATGGAAATGATGTCTAGAAAAAAAAGAAATGATGTCTAGAATAACATTTTCAAAATTCAATGAGGGCCAATCAAATGACAGAGCAAAACATACATAGAGCGGTCATAAACTCAAAAATAAGTAGTTGAGTGAACTTACATCACTAATGTCAATGTCACAGTCGCATTTGGTGCATTTGATATGTGGTTTTGCAAAAAGTTCACCAAATCGGAGGGTGAACGACTGAGCTGCGCTTCTTATTCTCTTAGCAAAACCCGACCCATTCATAATCCACGAACTGAAAAAGGTATTTGTGTTAGGATTTAGGGTAGCATCTTTCGCAAACAGAAGATAAACTCAAGAAAAAACTTTTAAAGGAAAAATAATTAAGTGCAAATGACGATGTGTAGCAGAAACATGATCAAATGAGCATCTGACCCATCTGAAATGCATTTCTGGAGCTGCTAAGGCCTTGTTTAGTTCCCCAAATTCACTCCTAAATTTCACTATGTAGAATTTCTATTCCCCGTCACATCAAAATACCGGTAAATGCAGAAGTACTAAATATAGATGAAATCAAAAACTAATTGTATAATTTTATTGTACTTTACGAGACGAATATTTTAAGCATAATTAATCAAAGTTTGAATAATTTTTATCAAATACAAACGAAATGCTATAGTGCGTATTTATTGCACTACAGTGCATTCTACACTCACTGATTCGGTGAACCAAAAAAGGCCTAACTTTTCCTAATCATTGCCACGGGAGTCCCGAATGTACTGGAGCACAATAAATGCGTACTATACCATTTCGTTTGTATTTGGTAAAAATTATTCAAACATTGACTAATTAGGCTCAAAACGTTTCTCTCATAAAGTACAACAAAACTGTATAATTAGTTTTTAATTTTATCTATATTTAGTACTTTATGCATTTATCGATATTTTGATGTGATGAGATTTTTTTTTCACAGTAGAATTTGTATGCCAATTTAGAAATCTAAGCAAGGCCCAGGAGGCTAAACAGAACAGAGCCCTATGTCTGACATTCCCGCACCACCTCCTGCTTGGAGCGAGAAACAAAAACACGCTGGAATCTCAAATGTCAAATCTCTTCCTTTTTTTGCGACCACGTCAGAATCATCCAAGCCCAGTGTCAGATAAGGTCAGCCGTGACCGGGCAAGAGTCTCCTGAAAAAAAGAACACTCCTATGCTTCCTTCCTGCGGAAGATTCCTCCTCCTGTGCCTCAACAAACTGCAAAAAATCATATACTTCCTACCGGTGTGAGATTCCTGTTGGACCTCAACATATCGCAAAATCGATGCACTGATGAAGTGTGTGAAATCGTAGTACTTGGCGCGATTCAGTAGGGAAAAGGGAGAGCTTTGATACAAAGGCCAAGCAGATCGGTGGGAAAAGATAGAGCAATGGTGTGAATGTGTCGAAGCAATGCGATGAGATCAAAGGGAAGGCAGATGCATTCGTGAGTAATATGAAGAAGCAATGTGAAGATGTTGCTGGGCGAACAGAGGGCTCTGATTCGAGCACTCTGTATTTCCGCCTGCAGCAAAGGCAATCTCCAGGAGCTGCCTTGTACTAGAACACGCAGATGCCAAATCCCATCTCTTCCTCACAACGTTCACAGATCGATGGAGCTCAGATAGCATCGCGTCAGATGCGATCGCGTCGGTTCAGCTGCGATCGACAACAGACCGCACAGGATCGATCTCCAGACTCTCTACACCAAACTGAACATTCCTCTGCTTCCTCACAGCGGATGCTTCCTCTTGCACCTCCGCAGGCTGCAAAAAAGCCGTGCCTTTTGGCCGGGAAACCGCAGCCGCACGCGGCCGCTCGCCGTCCGCACGGGCCCGGAGCTCGTCTCCGCCCGATCTGGAGCACATTCCGTCGTGGCTCACAGATCATCCTCACATTCCGTAGCTGGCTCGCAGACAAAGAGCGGCCTCATCAAAAACCAGAAAAACCAACCGCACACCACCGGAATCGCAGCCTCATCGATCGATCGGCCGGGAAAAACAAGAGCGCCGGCCGGCCAATCCGAATCTGCAGACCACTCCCGTTCCCGAACCGCGTGCGCGCGCACGAGCGAACCCGACGGAACCGATGAGATGGCCCGCAACTGCTGCAGAGCTAGTAGTACTATCAAGCAAGAAAAATCACCGAAAATAATATTTGCGACTTACGTCTCCATTGCCGGGAGCGGCCCGGCGAGGCAGCGGAGCGCGGGAGCCTGGATCGGCTGCTGCTGCTGGCTGGCCGGCTGGCTGCTGCGCGTGGAGCGCCGGGCACCCGAACCCGAAGGAGAGGGAGAGAGGAGCTCCTGACTCCTGAGGCCGCGATTTGTGAGAGAGGAGGTGGGTTTTATAGCTTGGCTCGCAAGGAGTGTCCGCGGTCGGGAGTAGTGAGTAGTCGCGGAGTGTCCGCTTGGGCCGGGATTAAAACTCGCTCTTGCCTCCATATCGGACAAGTCCGGTCCTATAAGGTGTGGTTGGTTGCCCGAATCATTTTGGGCCGGGATGGAGGGGCGTCCAGGCCGGTTTCAGACAGGCAGAAATCATGCAAGTGCTCTTGCTTGGGTGACACAGATGAAATGATACAGATTGAGTTTGAGTGTGTTTGGTTATTCAAATGGACGATTTGTTTGCACAAACTTATACAGGGTGTTGTGTTTGTTGTGCCTGGGTGATGGCGGTGTGAGCACCTATGTATAGGTTTGGTGTGCTTACCACCACACATCATTGGTGAAACACACTTTGGCGTCACATTTGAATACAGCTGAGCCTTAGTTCAAACCAACATTCAAACACAAGTATATATATCTGAAAAAAGTGAACAAGTTACAAAACTTATAACTTATTATTGGCCACAAAACCGGACCTTTGCAAATAAAACAAAACCCATCAGTCCCACCTCCATACACTGGTATGGGAATGAAAGTGGTAGGCTCAATTTCATTTCCAAAGGTCAAACAAGTATTGCAATAGGCCTCAGCTTTAAGAAAAGCAAGTAATCCAAAATCAAAACAGAAATGACATAGCAACAATTTGCCTCAGACATATGGCTTTCCCTCAGTTATCATTCGTCCTGGAGCATAAGGACACCTGACATTAGAAGAAAAAACACCATGGAGCCCATGAAGTCATCGAGAGCCTTACAGCCTCAAGCATCTACGTTGTCATCAGGAACAACAGTTGCTGACGAGCTTAACAGCCTCAGCCTTCCAGAAGTCCCAGTCAAACATGAGTTCATGAGGCATGTAAGTTTCTCGACGACCCGATGAACTACATGCAAAAATAATCACCAGCAAACAATAGTAAATATGTCTAGAATGCCCAGTTGCTCACAAGCAAATGTTAATCAATTCCTTTCCAGATACTGCCATTCTGTTCATCATAGGCATAGGAAAAACTCTAAAGAAGGCAATAGCATCAAGACATTAAAGCAGTAGGCCTCAGCTATGTAATATGCATAAAAACTTGGGTGGCACAAATAAACAATATCATTGGTGGCACAAATAAACAACTTTCAAGTTCAAAGTAGCCATGGAAACATAGCTACGTCTATTCCCAGCCATCCATAATTCCTTACACCATTCGGTTGCGTGGGGATGGACGAAAGCCATGCTTTGATGACCACCTTGAGTTCAAGAACAAGGATCAGAAACAAGAAAAACAGAAAGCCACCTTAGTTTTTGAAGTTGTTGCATCATAGGCCAAGCTACAATCCAACCAACACCTCCATCATGAGGACAACACATGGGCAAATAGAACCTGCATCATCAACCAAATCCATAAGCACATTTAACAAACCAAGTCCACATCACCATGAAACAGATCAAGTCCAAAGCAGTTCCCAGGAGACCAAGTCCCCAGCAGTTCCTAGGAGATCCAACTCCACTGTGGATCTGCCAACATCACAACAACCTCACATCCATCAGCATGTCCTATGCTATACAAAAATAGTAGTCAACAGAGGCTACACAAGTTTTGTGCCAAGCACCATTAGTTTTACCCAGCACCATCAGTCCCACCCAAGCATCATCAGTGGTTAGTGCCACTCAACTTACCAAAAGAAGCATAGGTATGTCAGCATGACTATATGCAAAAGAGGAGAGGCCTTCAGTGTTGCCACCTACTGCTAAAAGTAGGTGGTACTGAGGTAAGTCCTGAGCCACAGGATCCTATGCTCCTCAGACATTTGCACAAAGCAAAGGCCCTCTACCTTGTTCTTGAGCAGGTATACCAGAGCAAACATGAGAGCCTCAGCTGAGTACTCAGGGCACCCCATGACACACCCCTATAGGTCCTGATTCACCTCAGTGTGCACTGGAGTCTTGAGAGCTTCACCAACAGAGGCCACAACCTTGACCATGCCAGCCATGAGGTCCACCTCCTCCTTGGACAACTTTCTCTTCTTCCCAGCTTTCTTCTCCTCATCACTTTCCCTAGAGATTTCCATCCATGTATCCTTAACATTCACAGACTTGCCCTGGTCAGAACCCTCATCATTTGTGTCAGAGTCAATTTGGCCCATGGATGAGCCCAAGGGTTCATTGGAACCCATAGCAAACCTCCCAGCAGCCTGGCTGCCACCAAAGATGGCCTCCATCTGAACATAGTTCTCAATGGGAGTGTTGAGGAACCTAGCATCAATAGGATGGTCCTAGAAAGTCCAAGTAAAAAGAAAAGGAGTAGGACTGTTAGAACTGAAAGGAAAGGATAACATGACACTGCATTGTTACTACCCAGTAGCCAACCTTAGTATGCCCATTGAGGTGATCTTCATCTAGGATAATCATGTGGAGCTTATCATTCCAGAGAGCACCACTGATGTCCCTCAGCCTCACAACCTTCACCCACCTCTGCCTCCACTGTAACACCCCTGGTGTTAACCACATCCTTGCACGCATATCATGAGCATAATCATAGCATTTGTATGGTGATCACATACTTAGGCCATGATGTTTGATGCTTGCTTGTTTATATTTTAAATAGAATATTTGAGTGCTAGGTTGTGGTTTGCTATGTAATTGATGCTTGGATTGATTTGAAATATGTTTATATGTTTCTAGGATCAATTCATGTGTTGGTCATTTGACCCAAATTCATATTTTCAAATCTAGGCTAAATTAGCCAAAACTTCCTATATACGAAATGTTCTACTCGTCAAGAGGAATATTTTTTGTGTTTAGAGCTTTTCCTGATTCGGCTTCATTTGCAAGCTACAGGCCAAAAATATTTGTAGTTCATTGAATTAGTGGTGAAACCCACCTGGCCTCACCTATCAGCCTCTTCCTTCCCTCCTCCTTATCTCCTCCTCTGCTTTCCCGTGCCAGAGCACCGCAGCGATGCCGCAGCCGCACGTCGCAGCAAGCCGGCCAGCGCGCCAGCGAGCACACGCGCCCGCACTCGAGTGTCTCCGCCACGCCGAGCTCAGACAAATACTACATGACGCGCGCCATGCCCGCCGCTGTGCCCTGCACGCCGCCGCCATCATCACGCGAGCCAACGCTCACGGGCACGCCCGTGCCCTGCCCGCGTGGCCTTATCTTCAAATGGAACGGTGCCCGCTGCCCTTATCCTCCCCACTCCTCCTCCCTCACTCGCCCGCACTCCACTGCCATCCCCTTCTCTTTCTCTCTCTCGCAACAGCAGCTGCGGCCGCCATTGCCGCCGCCAAGAGCTCGCTCCATGGCCGCGCCTCACCACCACCTCACTTTCTTCCTAGCTCTCGCGCACGGCTTCTCAATGAGACCAACCATCTTCTGAGCCCGCTCGCAGTCACCATCGTCGAGGGTAAGGGCCTAATTGGGCCGATTTCTCTCCCACGACCGGCAACGGCCACCATGGCCGCGAGCTTGCTCGTCTTCGTCGTGGCTACCAATTTTCCTTCATATTCTTGTGCATCTTGTTTGACTTGCCCTCGTGGAGCCATAGCACCAACCCACGCACGCCGCCGTGGCCGAAAACCAGCCGGCCTCGCGTCCTCTGCTCCGTCCCGTAAGGTAGAAGTAGGATCGAGAAGGACGCCGACGTGAATAGATTACTCTTGCTGGGTTTTTGTGTAAAGCGCCATGACTCATAGGTTTTGCAGATCTGGTCTTCATCAATTTCTAGGAAGTACAGGGGCCACGCTGCAAAGTGTTGTCCTTTTATGATTTTTGGTTAATTGGAAAACAGATTTTCAGAATTAGGTATAATGATTGTTTAATTCATAACTTGCTCATGGTTAGTCCAAATTGAGTGATTCAACTTGCAGTGGTTTTGTCTTGAGCAGATCTACATGTTAAAAATATGATATGGCATTTTTGTAGAACTTTGCTGTGTAGGTTTATTTAAATACTTAATTGCTTGTTATCCTAAGAAATGCATAGTAATTAGGATATGGATCAGAAAATTGTGATTTCAGTTTTGTTACTCTTCTTTGGTGATGCTCTAGCTATAAAAAATGTATCATGTGCATGTGTTGTGTAAAAATGCAAAGTTATAGTTCAAGTGTGATAAAAGGGTTAATCTTGGAATAAATCATAAATGAATTATATAGGCCTAGGTTGAGGTTGATAATTTTTGTGGGTCGCTTATATGCTATAATGTAACCTTGGATATAATGAACCCTGGAGTTTTGCATACTTCATAGTACAAAGTTTTTTAGGTCCCTTTGTGTGTGTTGCCTTGTTTTTTTATGTAGGATAGTAGGCACACCCAAATGAGGTAAAATTTGGATGATAGTCAAGAATTGCCATGTTTTAGCTTCTGTAATTTTGTAGATTATTTTAGATAGTTTACATGCATGGTGTAGTTATGCTCTATTTATATGAATGCTAAATGTAAACCTTGTTTTGTGATGTCATGCCCTAAATGATGTTTTCTTATGCATTTATGAGGTGTCTAATCTATTGGGTGGTTAGTACTTATCTAGACTCTAGTAGGATGGGGTAAGTCTATGGGTGTTTGATGAAAGTCTAAATGTGACCATGTTTTTAGTATCTTGAATAGGGTTGTAGTAGCTATGATTAAAGCATGATGAATGTGTTGAGATGGTTATGCTTAGTAAGGATCTTTGGCTCTACTGGCTTGTTTGCTAGTGATTGTAAGATGGTTAGTTGCTTTACTGGCTTGTTTACTGGCGATAAGTAGAAAGAAGGTTTCACCGATAGACTTGTATTGTTTTTAGTAGAGAATGCAGTAGATGACATGTGCTTATGGTAAATGTTCTTAGATGTTGCTGACTACCTTGTAGAAAGGATATGCAAGCATTCATCATCATACTCCATTATCATACCGTGTGCATTCTTCATATTCATACATGCATACGCATCATATAGGATCGCTAGGAGAACGCAACGTGACGTGAAACCAGGAGCCAGACGTGGAGTGATCGAGTGCCTGGAGCTTCAACCTTGCTCGTCAGAGGAAGGCAAGCCCCGGAGCATTCCATTCTACTGTTTTACAAATAACTTAATTTGCATCCTTTATTGTTTATGATGCATTAAGTTTATAGGCGTTGATCGATACCGTTGATGCATTATGATTACCCTTGTCCACCTGAGATACCCTTACACCCTGCTAAGTTTAGGATCGCTTATATGCTTAGCCCTGCTTAAATAAATCGGTAGAAGTTGGGTGATTTCCTATCATCTGCGAGTTATAGGTGGTGACCCATAATGATGAGCTATGTTGTTAGCTGAGAATAACCATGAGGAGTAATAAATGGAGTCGGGCGGGATTAGTGTTGTGGGCAGAACTAGAGGTTCTGAGTTGTTGCTATCCCGTCTGTGTCGAACTAGGACCCGTCCGATGTCTCGGCGCTCTTGTCATGTTGAACGCATGCCCCACATTTAGCTGGAAGGGTGCGATCATCTGACCGCGAAGCCTAGTAGCTCTGTTTGGGCCGAGTTTCGACTGAGTTGAGCGCATTGTATCGAAGAGGCGCGGTGGTGAGTCCTTAAGATGGGGCGTATCATTTGATGGAGCGCTGACCTGTTGGCAGCCGGGCAGCCCCTGGGTACCATGGTATTAGTTGAACCCACGACTAACTTTTACCCGAACAGTACCAACGGTGACCTAATCGACCCCGACGGGGGAAGTGTGGTTTGTGTGGGGAATACCCTCGCCAGCTGGTTTGCAAACCGATTATAATCGCCATCATTCCTGGAAGTGAATACTAACTTGAGCACCGGCATCGTAGTAACAACTTGAACAAAGAGATGAGATGGTTATGATGCTGATGCTGAAAGATGCTCAACCGAAAAATGGTTACCATTCTTGCTTGATAATCACACCAAGACTGTTTAGATCAGGTGCTAATCTAGCATAAATAGGATAACGACTTTAAAATATAAAGCTAGAGTGTTTTAATAATTATTCTCAATAAGCTCAAGCTTTTTATGCAAAGAAATGAGTCAGCTAGCCTCCTTGTAAAGCCTTGCATACTCCTTGGAGTCACTTTATTTTTGGTTTATGACGGGTAAGTCTAGCTGAGTACATTCTTGTACTCAGGGTTTTATTCCCACTTGTTGCAGATGATAAGACTTCTGCTATGGCGATAAGATGGACTTGTATCCCACTACGGAGAACTAGACCTTGGGAAAGGTCATCTCTTATATCTCGTCTACTTGCTGTTGTTGGATGTCGACCCTGAACTGGCACTGTATTTAAATCATAGGCGTGAGTATATGTTGAAAATATATCTACTTTTGCTATTTATTTGCAACTCTGATTATGTGCGAAATGTAAGAACAGGTGAACGGTAACTGCTGAATTGTGCGATTCCTGGTGTGTCGCTGAAAAAAAGTTTAAAATCCTTTGAGATTTTACGGACTACCGGGTTAATATGAGCACAATGTGCTAACTAAATTGCCTCAGTGGTTTACTTAGTACCTTGGGTTTATATTAATTGGGCGGTTCTGTTACATCCACTTCCTTAGGTGGTTGTAAATCTGCTGAACAGACACAGCCACACAAGCAAACTCATAAAGCATAGTAGCAACCTGCCTCACATGGACCTCCTTGAAGCCCTTGTCAGTTTTGACTCTGGATGGCTAGGTCATGGAACCTCCTAAGCATGAAGTTGGACAACACAGGGGTCCAGTGCATAGGGCCATTCTGGGCTTGGGGTGCAGGTGCTTCCAGATCAACCTCACCCACAGGAGCACCATTGGCACCCCCAAGGAGCTCACCATCATCAATGACCTAGATGTGCTCACCCATCCCTGGCATTCCTAGCATTACAAGTGCCCAAATTGTGTCATGAACTGAACCAGCATGACAGGAATAACAAATCTAGATGACAACATCATTGCAAAATGCCATCTGTCTCCTGTTTTGTTTTAAAAAAGACATCATTGCTCAATGCGAGTACCATATGAATTGACAAAGCTACTTGACAGAATAGGTGTATACCAAAGAACATGACAGCCATGGCAAAAAACACAACAATAGGACACGGTTGCCACTAATACAGGTGGCCCTCCAGCGCCTAATGTACATTGATTCTTGCATGAAGTAAAGGTAAAACAGCAAGCATGGAAACAATTGCACAGAGCTTAGTTGTATTGACAAAAGAAATCAATCATCGACAGATGGCATTGAGTTCAGCTTAAAAAATGTCATCATGTATGAACATATCAGAAACCTAATCGGGCAACACCAAGATATCTACATAGCACAACCTAATTTGCATCATAACAGGGCAGATCAATCATCGACAGATGGCAATGAGCTCAGTTTATGAATATCAACAGTCACAAACACCTGGTACATCAAGAATACTCAACAAAGCTCAATACAAATCAGCCAACAAGCATAGATCTACACATACCATGACCTCATTTCCATCATAACAGCACATATCTAGGGGTAAAACAACATGAACCCTAGAGAAGATCGCACCAGGCAACATGTAAAGAAATCGGGGTACAGCGAGAGGGGTAAGGCGAGGTATACCAGCGGAGACACCGGAGAACCAGCAAGGGTCCGCCGACGGAGGAAGAGACCGGCGAGAAACCGGCGAAGAGAAGGGAACCGAGAGCTCACTGGAGGTTTCCAGCCAGAGGGGGAGTGGAGAAATGGGGGCGGTAAACCTAACTCCACCAGGGTGCGCGCCTTTTATGTGAGCGACGGAGCCATCTCCCGCCATCCTTTCCCGCACGAGATTAGGGTTCCTGCGCTGTGCCGCACTGTAACACCCCAAAATTTGCACTTTTGAAAATAGATTAAGAATAATTTATTTATGTATTTTTATGCTCGTGAGAACATAGAGAAAGTAATATTTTTCATTAAACTAAAAATTTATCATAGGTTGTAGCAACGTGATTGTGCATCCATGTCGCGGCATTTTGTTTTGTATTGTCTGGATTTGATCCAAAATGCAAAATGAATTTAAAAATGAATTTATAAAATTGTTTTCTGAAAAATAAAAAAAAGGTATCTCTCCGTCCCTCCCTGTTTCTCTCTTCCGGTCTGCTGGTCTCCTTGCCTGCCCAGTTCGTGCAGTCCAGCTGCCCACCCTGCAAGCGGCTTTGACCCAAACGTAGAGGCCCAGAACGAGCCATCCTCCCTCTCCTAGTTTCACTGCTGCGCGGACCCGCGTCTCCGGTTGCTGCCACCAGGACCCAGCTATGAGTGGCGCTGCCTTCTTCTACCTTGAATCGGGATCAACCCGAACTCTGCAGCCGCCCTATAAATCCCCACAGCATCGACGCATCCCCGTTTTCCATCTACGTCTACGCCGTCATCTATAAATAGCAGGCTTGGGCCATCGTTTCTTTTATGAGCTGGTCGTTATCGGCCTTCTGCTCGTCGTTATAAGCTGCCCTTCTGCTCGTCGTTATCGGCCTCCGCGCGATCTCGCCGAGAACGAAAAACGCCCGCCGCCGCTCTTGCCGTCAGCCGCCTCGCCGTCTTGGAGAACCTTTTGCCGCCCTTCTTGTCTACATCGCACCAAGACCCGGAGCCGCCGTGCCCTCATATGTTGTGCTGTCTCTGTTCGCTGCGTGCTCTGTTGCCGCGACGTAGACGTTTTGATCTTGCCCGGCCGCCGGTGCTCGTCGACCCGTCGTCTTTCTGAAGCTGGAGTTGCTGTGGTGGGTGAGACTTTGGCTGCTGGCCTGATGCCCAACCTGTGGAAGTTCAACCCCTACTATTCGATCGATCTCTGCAAGTTACCAAGTCCGTTTCCTACTCCTGGTCCCTGGAGTTGACGACCTGCTGGCTTAATTCTTCACGGCCAGCCATACAGGACAATCAACGTTGTTGCGTGTCCGTAGCTGTTTGCTGGTGAGCACCTCTATGTCATGTCTTCTTCCCTATCTCCTCTACCGTCTACACCATGTCCTAGGCCTGCACGCTATATGTATCTCTTACGCCCTTGCTTCTTGAATTCAATCAGCAGTCAGTATATATATATAGTGCTTGCCGATGTCCCGCAACTGCGCCATTCCTGGTCGCCATGGACTGGCTGTGCTCTCCCTACCTATGGTGAAGAAGCCAGTGTCCTCCGCCGCCTGACCTGTACATCGCCATTGATGCCGGTTCCTCCTGCTTTTGACGTCGCAATTATATATCCTGCCCGGCGACACGGTACGGTACCATATCTACCCTTTTATCTGCACATCTGTTGATTGACTGGATGCCTCCGTCAGGCCACCATCCATGTCGGACAAGCACCAGTCCATCTGCTTCCAGACTAGAAGTTCAAACAAGCAAGCTCGTCATTCACGTGCAATTCTGAAGGGAAACAAGGGTCATGCATGCGTACACACGAGCAAGCAAATTCTCAATGCACTACAGCAAGCAATTGGCCAACGGAAGAGTATCTATCCGCACTTATACTTTCCAGTAAGCGCACGGGCCGGGACGTGTGACTTGCATATACTGAACAGAAAGCATCGCGTTTGCAGATAAACTTGCATGGCATGGTACTGGATGGTACTGTTGGCGCTGCTGAAGCAATCTGAAATAACGGATTAGATATGCTCACCCCTTTTGCAAATTTGCTGCTGCTGTGCTCCGTCACTTAAGAAAACTTTACTGATGTGTTAGTACTAGAATAGAGTTTCTGCCAATCATTTTACAAAGGTTTACTATACGTGGCTGGGAACTCCTTAGATTATACTCCGTGATGTTTGGACGTCAAGAAATTTCCCCGCAGGATATGACCCAGAATTCGCATGTCTTTTAAAATATGACCCATATCCTGTAAATTGCTTTCAAATATGACCCATAGTCAGAAATGCCCCCACCCTCTTCTCCCTCGCTCTCTCTCCTCCATATTCTCTCGCTTCGGTGGCCGGGCGGAGCCCCCCTGCGCGCGCCGGCCATGGCGGTCACGGCGGAGCTCGCTTGCGCTGGCCATGGTGGACCGCGACGGAGCTCACGTGCGCCGGCCCATGGCGGCCGCGGCTGAGCTCGCTCGTGCGCCGGCCATGGTGGCCGCGGCGGAGCTCCCACGCGCGTCGGCCAATGGCTGCCGCGGTGGAGCTCCCACGCGCGCCGGCCAATGGCTGCCGCGGCGGAGCTCCCACGCGCGCCGGCCATGGAGGGCCGCGGCGGAGCTCCCACGCGCGCCGGCCATGGCGGCCGCGGCGGAGCTCCCACGCGTGCCAGCCATGGCGGGCCGCGGCGGAGCTCGTGCGCACGCCCATGGCAGGCCGCGGCGGTGCTCGCGCGTGCGCCCATGGCGGGCCACGGCGGAGCTCGCGCGTGCCGGTCATGAGGAACGTGGGAGGGGCAGGCTAGTCTTTTCGTGTGCCTTGGGTCATATTTCAAAGCAATTCGCAGAACATGGGTCATATTTCAAAAGGCATACGAATTCCGGGTCATATCCTACGGGGCGTGCGAATACCGGGTCAAATAATAAAATTTCTCGATGTCAAACATGAGACATAGCTGGTGTTTAGCTTCTCTAATGCTTCCAGTTCAGATCCCATCACTTGGTCACAAACGAGCTGAATTTTGGTGGGATTTAGTTTCTGGCTGAACTTCAGCTCGTCTGCAGTCCCCTCACTCAAACAGGTGTGTGGATTTGTGATTTTGCAAAAATTATACTCATACTAAGAAAGAAGCATCGCTGTAATTATGACTTTGGCATTCTCTTTGTTTTGGTGAGTCATGCATGTGGTTCTATGGTTTGTACAACATTGCTATGAGTCTACAACATTCTATCAAAGGAACTATCTCATTTGGTTTTGTGAGCTATGCATCCAGTTTAATTGATACAGTCTCTTGTCCCTGCTAGTATCACTGTGGTAAAGAGAGTTTGTTACATTTTGATAGGAATCAAGGGCATTACATGTCCATTTTCACGTGCATCGACACCGCATATATATGCATCTTCGAGTTAGCTATTTGATTCATGATAGGGAAGTTGATTGAGCCATTACGATCATAAGGTTTCTGTTTATGAAATATGATCACATAACTTATGCACTGCAACTTGCATGTCCATATTCAGTAATGGCCTATTGCATTCTCACTCTTGGTACTTTCCGGTAAGCGCATGGGCCGGGACGGCAAGGGAAGCTCGACCTGAGGATACGGAGGGAGCCAGGACGGAGGGGGGGAATGAACGATGCGGTGCGGGCAAACGGTGCGAGCCGAGGAACAAACAAGTGTAAAGTGACATCAATGAGCAGGGATGACTGGTTGCACCATCCGGTGCGGGCAACCAATCGCACCCATACCGAACAAGTCCGAGATTCTCGGTAGTTTCCCTGTCAGCGATGTATTATGTGATGTATATATGCAACTATTGATCTGCAATAGAGTGAAAATATCCCAAGTCCTACACACAGCAGTGATACCGGACAAGTCCGGCACAATCCCGGATAGGTCCGAGATTCATGGGTAGAGAAGTTTAAGTTCCTTTTGCTCACAACTTCCTCCCTCAACCTGCAGGGATACAATATGATGTATATATTCAACTCACAACCTGCAGAGCAGCTCCAACAATAGATATTGCACAAATATCAAAATGAATCAATAATCATAAGAGATGAGACATGATATTTGTTTATCCAAAGTTTGGTTTCCGTCAAAACTTACTCTCCGTTGAGGGAGCTGTGGGAGACCCAAAGAACCTTACCTAGAGGATACCAACACAGATCACTCTATTTCTGGAGCATACAACACATGTCACTCTAGCGGGAGTCTTTTTCAACTCCTTATCTTTGGGGTTCCCCCTAGAGGATACCACACAGGTCGTCACTCTAGCTGGAGTGTATTCCAACTCCTTTACCTCCTTCACTATATGATTCCTTCCCTTTCGACGGTGAAATCAAACCGTTACAAATAATCCAAGACAACCATAAGCTCTAGGGTGCTCTCCGGCGGCGCCTAATCGTCTAGGACCGAAGAGTCCAAGAGTAACAAATGCAGCTCACGAGAATAGACAATATGCTCAAGTGCTCAAGGGTTGGCTTGCTCACAAATTGATCTTCTCTTAACCCACAAAATGGATTTTTTGATTTTGGATCAATCACTCACTAAGTGAGGGTTTGAGAGAGTTAACAAAGCTCAAGAATGTGTCTAAGAACCAGCAGAATCAGCAGCTCCATGAGATGGGGGCTTGGGGCTATTTATACCCCTTTTGGAAAAACTAGCCGTTGCAATATCGGACAAGTCCGGTCTCATACCGGAGTCCGGTATGGACAGCCACGGCTCACATACTGGACCAATACCGGACAAGTTCGGTATCATACCGGACATGTCCGATATGCACACCCAGCATTCACTTATGATAGAAACTTTAGTCACTTACTCTCAAAACTCTCTTGGTTAAGTTGAGCACTTTAACAATATGATCTATGAACATGATGCATCACTCTTAATAGTACGATTTTTCCTATCAACTCAAGATTAAATGAAAATATAATTTGGATTCTCTTAAGATCTCTTCTTTTCAATTTCAAACCGATTTTTTCAATCTTCATCAAATGAGGGTGGCCATGCCATTCTTCATTTCTTTACCTTGAGCATAGCCATCTTGAGCACATGACTTGATTCCATTCATCAAATAGAACTTTACACCAAATATATCAAGTCACTTCAATCACTTTAATAGAATGTTGGTCCTTCATATCAATCATGACAAGCCTTGAATAGGAGATCATTTAATTATACAATTGCTTGTATCTCATCAATCAATTTCTAACATGCTTGCTTTCACATGGATCATTGCAATCTCACAATTGATAAGCCTTTCACATGAATTCCATTTGCATTGTTGTCTTGTGTTTGAACTAAATTGTTTATACAACAATACATCATTTTGGCTTTACTCGCTTTTAATAAATACCTGTGAGATAACTATTTTCTTGTCCAATCACTTAGCAACATCATTAGTTCTTTAATCGTTGTTGTCAATCAATCTACCAAAACCCACTAAAGGGCTTGATGCACTTTCAGTAGGCAATTAATATTAAAATATATAAATATTTATGTTAAATAATTAGTATCATAGGTGATTTTTAAGTCTAGTTTTTAATATATTTATTTGGAGATATAAATATCACACGCTTCTCATAGCGTCATTCTTTTAGGACGGAGGGAGTAATATTTTCTTTCGGGGCTCTTATCAGTCTAGTGGGACCATCTAGTGGGACCAGCGCCATGCACACATAGAAAGGCATCACATGAACAGCTCCGCATGGCACCGTCACATAAAATATTTTTCTATGCCACATAAACTTTGAAAAGGGATTAAGAGCGAAAGGACCTTGGTCCAGGAGAGGGCCCCTCGATGGGATGCTACCAGCCAGTGTTTAAATACTAGTGTCGTATTTTTTCTATATTTTTTTAGAAAAAATAGAATAGGGTTCACGCACAATATACCTCTTCGGTGACACTACATGTTTCCCACATAGTGGAGGCTCTAGGGAGTCACACAGTCTGTTCTTTGTGTGTGTATGACAGAGTGGAATGTGTTGTGTGTGTCCGATTGTACTCGATCGGTGGTACGTGAGTTTTCTGCGCAGTGGACGCTAGAGAGTCTCCTGATCTCCTCTTTGCGTGTGTGTTTATCAGTGGTACTACACATTTCACGCACGGTGGAGGCCCGAGGGAGTTTCTTGATCTATGTTTTTTTTTGCGTGTGCGTGTGTCGTGTGTAGAGTGCGTGTGTGTGTGGAGTGTGTGTGGAGTACGTATGACTTTCCATTTTTTCGATCGTGTTTGGTAGAATAATTTACAAACTACAAATTCCCCATTGGTTTCATCCTCTTTTACACCAAGATGGTACTGATGCATCACCCATTTCTACCCTTTTGGCCTGCCACCGATTTTTTAGGGACCTTCGTAAAGAACTAACATCTTCTTCCAACCTTTTCTCACACCATTCTCGTCAAATGTGGGTTTGGATAATACGGTCTTATGCCACATGGCTCCCATTAGCAACACTTTCACAAATGTTATCGGTGGCAATAATACAACAGCTTTTAGTTTCGATGATTAGTTTTTACTGGCGTAGTTTCAAATGTTGGGACTACACTTAGACAAGGGAGGGTGACATGATTGCATTTACCACTGCAAATGTAACACACACATAATAAACACAAATGTCTTACAAAGATATTAAATTGATTAGTTATTTCCAATTTCACAAAAATGGCTTCCACGCCAACAAAAATAATTAAATAGTGATAATACCTTAGACACTAACATCATTGTACTCCATAGCTCACGCAGACCACCCTTTAACAATTACTCTGCCTAAGAAACCAACAAAATGTTGTTGGATTCTATGTATGACTGGTTGTTTTTCACTAGATACAACTAGAACACATAATCCTGCTCGCCGCAACAAATCTCCACTATCTCTACTGAATTTTGGGTACCACAGTTTTGGCCACAACCCCACCCCACACACACTACCCTTTTCTTGTCAGGATGGAGAGCTCTAATTAAGTCTATTTGGCGTGACACCATCCCCTTATCGTCCGCAATGTACTCACGCTTTGCCTGGGCGCCCCTCTGTTCACCCGGGCATAGCTCTTAATCCTGGCATCGTGACTGTTACAAAAGAGAAGTCGATGGACCCGGCACGTTTGCCCTGTCAACAAGCAGCTCTCACATGTACGAGTACTGAAGTTTCGGCATCCACTGAACTACTTGCCATGAGCCCCTCTCCCAGGCGGTTACCCTCTTGACATTCTAAGTACGATACAATGCATTCAAGCATGTCACGAGGTGGACAGTTGTGTAATGGATGCAAACATGAACTTAAAAACTGTTCGACCGGCTGAATCAGACCGCGCTAATTCGATCGATCATGCAGGCTTCTACGGAGTAGATGAGTAGCAGTCAAGAGAGGGAAAAGGCAGAGAGCGGCCGGCTGTCTGTCTTGCATTACACCCACCTACTAATAGTACTGAGACAGTTAGCTAGCTTGCTTTGATGAGCAGGCAGTCTCCGGCGACTGGCCGACCACAGTCACCGGCGAGGACCCGAGTCCCCGACGACTCGCACGAACCGGAAGCGGAAGCGGAAGCGGACACGCACGGGCAGCCGGCGGCGGGCGGCGGGGAGGCAAGCAAACACCAAACAGTTGCTAATGGATGAAATGAAACCGGCCCGTCGAAGGTTACGTGTCACGTCGCAAATTGCTGTCCGTGTTAATGCAGCAGGGTCCGTGTTAATTCAGCAGGGCAGTGAATCCATTGCCGGATTGCCCCCACGTCTCCTGGCAGACGAGAGACGAGAGGACCCCCTCTGTTTCCCGAAAAATCCCATGGAAGATTCCCCGTCGCCCTGTGCCGCTAGGTATGCGCTTGTGCATTTGTTTCCTGCGCCCTGCCTTGACTCGGTGGTGCTCCGCCTTCGCGGCTAAGCAAGCACAAGCAGGGAGGAGCACTGTTCGTGACGCGGAGCGACTTCCCTCGGCGCCGCGGATGGCCGGTGGGGATCGATCGATCGTTGGTTCTCGCTGTGAAACGCCATTCTGATCAGTGATTAGGCCCAACTCGTCCACTTAGTGCGAAAAAGAAGCCCAGCACAATGACTCCGAGATGGAAGTGCAGTGACCCTATTACGTCGTTTAAGGCCCATAGAAATACCCGGTGCAAATCTTGGTTGCTCTTGCGGTCTTGCCTGCTAGGTTAATAGGGAGTTTTATTTCGGGCCGACGCTTGCCTGACAAGTGGGGAGTGTGGAGACGAGCGATGCGCGTACACGAGCCAACGACCACGACCACGACCGCGACTTTGACTTGATGAGAATGAGACCTCGGCCTCGCGGCGCGAAAATATGGCAATCCCCCGGCGCCGCGGCGGCAGCGGCAAATGCCGTCAGGTTTCACGCACCATGCGAGTCAATGGACGGTGGACCATGACCGGAGGAAATGCCCTGCAAAGGCAGACACCGTATCGATCCGATAGCAGGGAAGAAACACACCGGACATGACGGCGGTCACCTGGTCGGACCAGACTTGACTGATTTGACTCGGCGCTAGACACGGCAGTTTGACAAACACATCCATCGTGCACAGTACTATGCTTCAGAAAGTTGAGATCAGAGATTCACGGCGAGTTGGCTGCTGGTTGGCTGGACCGCAGACCGCTGGACACGAGAGCGCATTGTTTTACCATACAAACTTCAGACATGACTCATGAGGTGAACTCCTAGGCTGAAAAAGCCTGTCGCTCTTTCTATCACTTTGCTTTGTCTCGCACGAATGCGGAAACCACACGGATAGCACATACAGTATGGGCTCTACATGTTCAAGCGTCAGGTTCAAGCACCTTGCTGTTAGGATCCAGGGTAGCTGAAGAGGAATTAGGGGGAATCGTAGCAAGAATCTGGGGAGGATTGAGATAGAACACGGCTGAATTCCGTGGGAGGCAAGTTGGGGATTGATTTAGAGTTCTGTTCTTCGTTGACGGTTACAGCATGCGGTCGCAGCTTATATCTCGCTGGCCGGCGTACACACACACGGCCCATTGGCCTAGGCCCGCTACGGCTCTACGACACGGCCCATCAAGGTAGGAGGTCGGTTCCCTAACATTCGCTCCCCCTTAACAAACAGCTTGACCTCAAGCTGTTAGAAGTCCGACAACAGAATTGCCTTGTCTTCACACTTCGTTGATGTGAGCCGAGACCGCCCACGTAGTCATATCAGCAGGTAAATGACTCCACTGAATCAGTAACTGTGGAACAGCTGCATCACCACGCCTAATGACACGCTTCTGCAACACTTGTTCTGGCCACAAGATTTGATCAGGATCAGAGCAGACAGTAGACAAGTCTGGACTTACAGTGGTGCTGGGAGGGATGTGTCGTTTGAGTTGCGAGACATGCATCACAGGGTGTATCTTAGCATCACTGGGTAAGTCAAGCCTATAAGCCACTCGACCGATGCGCTCTAGAATCTTGTATGGACCATAGAACCGAAATGACTGATTGGATCTTGCAGCTACTGACGACTGAACATATGGTTGTAACTTGAGAAAGACAGAATCGCCCACCTCAAACTGTCCATCAGTCCTATGTTTGTCAGCTTGTGACTTCATGCGTTGCTAAGCTCGCAACAGCTGCTACTTGATCAAACTTGACAGTAATTCTCTATCAGTCAGCCATTTCTCCAACTCAGGTACTGTGCACAGTTGCAGATTAGAGATGCCCAATTGCCTGGGAGTGTAACCATAAAGAACCTCAAATAGAGACCTGCCCAAGGCTGAATATGTGGAAGTATTGTACCAGAATTCAGCTACTGATAGCCACTTGTGCCACTGTTTGGGGCAGG
Organism: Bothriochloa decipiens; assembly: GCA_023333625.1. Taxonomy (NCBI): domain Eukaryota; kingdom Viridiplantae; phylum Streptophyta; class Magnoliopsida; order Poales; family Poaceae; genus Bothriochloa; species Bothriochloa decipiens. Next base: position 20,230,843 of record CM041642.1, on the reverse strand, counting down.
AATGGACAGTACACCTCAGAAAACCTTCCACACACTGATTCAAGCGTTCAGTCTGCCCATCAGTTTGTGGGTGATAAGAAGAACTCATCCTGAGCTTTGTGTCTGACAGTATAAAGAGTTGTTTCCACAGAGTACTGCAAAGATCTTATCGCTATCAGAGATGATTGTCTTAGGCAACCCATGGTGCTTATACACATGTGTCATAACAATTGAGCAATCTCTAGAGCAGTAAATGGATGCTTGAGTGGAATGAAATGCCCATATTTAGTAAACTTGTCAATCACCACTAGCAGGGCATTATAGTGATCTGAAGTAGGCAAACCTTCTATGAAGTCCATGCTGATGACTTCCCATGCTTGCTCAGGTACTGGCAGGGGCTGCAGCAGGCCAGGAGTGTTAATTCTTTTAGTTTTTGCTTGCTGGCAAACTTGACACTGTTTGACAAACTCCTACACTGAAGATTTGAGCCCTGGCCAAGCAAATAGTTGCTTAATTCGAGAATAGGTGGCATTGACTCCAGAATGTCCACCCAACCCACTGGCATATAATGCAATCAAGATATGTTGATGGGCTAGTTTGTTATTCCCTACCCAAATTCTGCCTTTGTATCTCAGGACCCCATTAGTCAGCTGATAATCCTTATGAGCAGCAGGGGTGATGGCCAATTCAGAAAGCGATTGCTTTGTCCGCTCATCATCCTCATAACCCTCCTGTAGTTTCTAAATCCAAGCTGGTGTGCATTCAGAAATTGCATTAATGACAGCATCATGATCATATCGTGACAATGCATCAGCTGCAGCATTGGTGACCCCTTTCTTATATTAAATTGTGAACTGGAGATCCATCAGCTTGAGTAAGGCTTTCTGCTGTAATTTTGTTGCCACTCTCTGATCAGTAAGGTGTTGCAAGCTTCGGTGATCAGTTCGAATAACAAAAGGCTGATGCTGCAAATATTGCCTCCACTTTTCAACTACCAAAAGGATGGCCATGCATTCTTTTTCATACACTGATAAGCCCTGGTTCCTAGGCCCTAAGGCCTTGCTAAGGTAAGCCACAGGATGCTCTTGCTACATGAGCACAGCTCCAATGCCTGTGTCACAAGCATCAGTCTCAAGAACAAATGGCTCAGAGAAGTCTGGGACTGCTAGCACAGGAGCCTGTATTAAATGAGTCTTCAGAGTCTCAAAGGCTATTTCAGTAGTTGGAGTCCATTGAAACTGCACATTTTTCTTGAGCAAGTCTGTGAGGGGTCTACTGATAAGGCCATAATGTCTGATGAACTTTCTATAGTATCCAGTTAGGCCCAAAAACCCTCTTAACTGCTTGGCTGTCTTAGGAGTTGGCCAGTCCTGCACAGCTTTGATTTTAGAAGTATCTGTTGCCACTCCTTGCTTAGGAATAACATGGCCCAGATATTCCACACTCTTAGTAGCAAAGGAGCATTTGGACTTCTTTATCAAAAACTTGTGATGCTTCAGGATTTCAAACACTTTCTGCAGCAAGGAAACATGCTCTTCTAAGGATTTGGAGTAGATAAGTATGTCATCCATGAAAACAAGGACTCCCTTTCTCATGAGGTCAACAAAGATTTCATTCATGAAACTTTGAAAGGTTGCTAGGGCATTTTTCAGACCAAATGGCATCACCAAGAATTCAAAGAGGCCATTGTGAGTTCTGAATGCAGTTTTATACTCCTCTCCTGAAGCCATACAAATCTGGTGATACCCAGACCTAAAATCAAGTTTGGTAAACCACTTGGAGCCAGCCAGTTCATCCAAGAGCTCATCTACCACTAGCATTGGATGCTTATTCTTGATTGTAATTGCATTGAGATGCCTATAGTCTATGCAGAATCTCCATGTACCATCTTTCTTTCTCACCAACAAAACAGGGGATGCAAAAAGAGCTGGTACTTGGCCTGATGACTCCTTGGGCTAGTTCTGTTTAAGTTGCTTCTCTATTTCAGTCTTTTGGATTGGTGAGTATTTGTAAGGCCTGACTCTCATTGGCTGGGCACCCTGGACTAATGGTATTCTGTGATCTGCAGCTCTTGCTGGAGGCAACCCTGTTGGTTCATCAAATAGCTCAGCACACTCTTGCAACAGGTGAGATATCTCTAATGGGACTCACTGCACCGCTTGGTCTGCTGGCTGCTCAGTCTGTGCAACTGAAGCCACTGTTGCGGTTGTAACCTGCATCTGAATACAATGAGCCACAGCACCTTTTCTGAGTAACCCCTTGAGCTTGTGCGAGCTGATGGGAGGACAACTGGATGTTTGATTCACCACTCCTTGTAGCTTAATGTTCTTGCCCTCATGTTTGAACTCAATAGTTTTTTGCTTGTAGTCCACTGTCATAGGACTGAATTCCTCTAGCCAGTATTCTCCTAAGATAATATCATAACACTTTAGGGGTAGCACTTTGGCCTCTGACTCAAAGCAATGCCCCTGAATGAACCACTGCAAGCGAGGCACCATATGATCACATGACATAAGCCCCCCATTAGCTTCTCTGAAGTTAGCAGGATCACATGGTCTTGTTTCTAAGTTCAACTGCTGAACCAATTGTTGACTGACAAAGGTTCCAACACTTCCCGAATCAATGAGAATCAACACCCTGTGCTTGCCCACTTGTGCCAACAGCTTCATCGTCTGACGCTGAGTCTTCTGAGGGGATTGAACAGCTAACACTTTAGATTCGGGGGTTTCCTGATCCTCATCTTCAATATCAACATCCACCTGATCTTCCCAATCTCCAGGGCATCCAAGATTTCTTCTAACACATGTAGAGAAACGTGAGCCGGGCAAGTATGAGCTGGGCTCCATTTCTCACCGCATTTGAAGCACAATCCATTGCGTCGGCGGAAGGACTTGAGGCTAGCCAGCTTGTCTTCGGCTTTAGTTTTGGTAGGCTTGATGGGAATCTTGCCGGCCTCGGTTTGCTTCATCTTCTCGCCGTGGGCTCACACAGTCGCTCTGGTGAAATCCTGCCCAGAGGATGCGACAGGGTGTTCCTGTTCGTGGATCAGTGCGAGTGCACTTGCTGTGTCGACGTCGTGCGGCCGGTGCAGATGAATGGCCGCTCTGATGTCATCACGCAGGCCCGCCACGAACCGGGTGACGAAGAAGGTGTCGTCGAAGGCCGGATTGTACAGCAGGACCCCGTGCGCCAGCTTCTCAAACGCCGCATGTACTCAGCAAGGTCCCTGTTGGCTTGATGGCGTCCACTTGGGTGAGCAACATCTGGTACTGGTCCTTGTCGAACTTGGCCATCACCATGTCCGGCAAATTGGTCCACTCGGTGATCCTTCCGCGGCGCTGCACGGTCTGCAGCCATGTTTGTGCTGCTCCTGAGAAGTTCAACGAGGCGAATCGCGTCCTCAGCGGGTCCTGCACTGCGTAGATCTCAAAGTAGACCTTGCATTGATCACACCACCACCTACGGTTAGAACCATCTAATTTGGGAAACTCCATCTTCGAAAATGGTGGATGATGAAGGTGTTGTTCATCGGCATGCGGAGTAGGGGCGAAAACAGGGGAAATCTGCGGATGAGTCGTACCGTGACCATTGTTTGGCGGAAGCGCTCTGAGGAGGCTTCCGCTCGCGCCGGGCCCCATGGGCATGTCGGTCTGCAACGGCGACGCCGATGTCGACGCGGCTGCGGCGACGTTGAGGTCGATCCCTAGCGGAGTCGGCAGCGCCGCCTGCAGGGGCTGCTGTTGCCACTGGAGCGGAGGTTGGGGAAGCGACAGCGGTTGGGGGCGAAACTCCAGCTGTCGGAGCCGAGTCACTGTGTCTTCCATCCGGGTAGCCGCGGCGGCGGACTGCTTCTACAGCGTGTCCAGCGACCCCTCCGCCGTGGTACGCCAGGTCCTGAGGTCTTCGAGCTTGTCGAGGGAGGTAGATACCATCTACTCGAAGCCGGCGAACTGCGTCGCCATCTTCTCCATCGCCGTCTTCAAGTCCTCCAACGACGCGGCCATCTCGATTTGGTACTTTGGTGGATTCCTCTCTTCGGCACCGGGGTCGAAAGAATTGGGGAAAAAAAATTTTCAGCCCCAAATCAACCAAGCTGCTGATACCAAATGTTAGGATCCAGGGTAGCTGAAGAGGAATTAGAGGGAATTGTAGCAAGAATTTGGGGAGGATTGAGATAGAACACGGCTGAATTCCGTGAGAGGCAAGTTGGGGATTGATTTAGAGTTCTGTTCTTCGTTGACGGTTACAGCGTACGGTCGCAGCTTGTATCTCGCTGGCCGGCGTACACCATACACACGGCCCATTGGCCTAAGCCCGCTATGGCTCTACGACACTGCCCATCAAGGTAGGAGGTCGGTTCCCTAACACATGCGAATCAAGTCAACGAACGGGGACCGGGACCGGGACCAGGACCAGGAGTAGTTAAGAGTACTGTACGTACTCTAAATTTACACATGCCCAGCAAAGGCATGGTACTTTCTAACGTACGCGAATGTTGGCAGTGAGGTGCACGAGACAAGGAGCAGCGCGTTCTGCAAAGTGTTGTTGCTCTACCTCGGCCCTCCGATGTATACTTCGTCTATTCCAAATTATAAGACGTTTAGTTTTTCTAGATCCTATGTATTTGCTATGTGTCATGATATAGTGCATATCTGAGTTTATAGAAAAAACTATGTATTTTGAAAAGCCAAAATATATTATAATTAGAAACAGAGAGAGTAGACTAATGTTAGTAGAAAAAATTTTCCCCTCGCTCTCGCTCTTCTTCGTAAGGCTCACTTTCAGAACATCACTGCACGTTACGATACACAACATGGATATGACAAACACTAGCTTACGACGGGATTTGGGAAGTCATCTGCTAACTTCTCTCGGTTCTACTACTACTGTACTAAACTTCTCAAGAGATGCTGAAATGCAGTCTTGCGCACGAAGCATCTCACAAGGTGATGATTAACACGCTGCAGTCATATACAGAATTGCAGCGCCACTGCTGCCAGCTCCGAGCCTTCTTCACGTCAGAGGAAGTCGTACGGCCAGGACCCAAGGCTATCCTTTGGTGTGAAGAATTCCTGCGAATGACAACACAAGCTCGTGGTCGTGGCCATGCCATTTTACAGGAAGTAAATAAGCTAGAGGCACAAGATAGGCTTACATGTAAACTGCTATTTCTATCTGAAGGTGTTCCAGTCACGAGCATTATCTAGGTCAGACAACCCATCAAACAGGTCATCCATGGGTACAGGTGCGTCAAGTCCTGCGTCCAGGGCATTAGTAGGCTCCATGGGTTCATCAGAGGTAGGAGTAGCTGATGATGATTCAGCAACGCCTGCAGAGCATTCGGCTGCTTCAACCTTCACCTTGGATGTGCTACATTCTTCTTCCCCCTGTCACAAATTCAGAAAAGCAATGAAAGAATGTTCCCCAACTAAGCAAAATATTTACAGTAATACGTAGCAAGCTATTTTGATCTTCAATCTAGATGAACACAGTCGTTTTGAAACAAACATAAAGCCAAAACAGAGGACAGCTTTAGCATTCCTGTACTCTACCAAAATATGCCCTATATTGGTGAATGGAGGGAGGAACTACTTAGCAGCAAGTTGAGAGATCAAACTATAAATAATGATAACTGGATTTACCTGGTCCTCCTGAATGGGAGTATACTGCTCGGTGTTGCATGGGCTGTTGTGTAACCGACGGGGCTGGGGAGGATATGTCATTGGGGTTCTCTGGGGTTCATCAGAGGTAGGAATAGTTGGTGGTAGTTCAGCAAAGAATGCAGAGCGTTCGGCTGCTTCAACATTCATCTTCGATGTGCCACATTCTTCTTCCCCCTATCACAAATTCAGAAAAGCAAAAATGAAAGGTTGTTTGCTAGTCAAGCAAAAAAATGCAGTAATATGAACCCAGGCACCCAGCGATTTTTATCCTCAATATTTATGAACAGAGCCGTTTTGGAATATACAGCACAGAGTTTTCATTCCTGTACTCTTCCATGAATGGAGTAAGGGAATACCCAGCAGCAAGTAGAGAGATCAAACTATAAAATATGATCACTGGATTTACCTGGTCCTCCTGAATGGGAGTATACTGCTCGGTGTTGCATGAGCTGTTGTGCAGCCGACGGGGCAGGGGAGGATCTGTCACTGGGGTCCTAGGATTGATTTTTGCAACAGATGCATCAGGTTCAACTACATCTATTTTAGACTTGTCATTTTTCTTCAATGGTGGTTGGTAGAATACTTTAGAGACTACAAATTCCCCATTAGTTTCATCTTCATTTACACCAAGATGGTACTGATGCATCACCCAATTCTCTCTTTCTGCCTTGTCACCAGGTTTCTTGGAACCTTTATGAAGAACTAAGATCTTCTTCCAGCCTTTTCTCACACCATTCTCGTCAAATACGGGATTGGATTTCCCAGTCTTATGCCACCTGCTGTTTTGATTAGCAACACCGTCACAAATGTCGCCGGTGGCAGTAATCCTTCGACGCTTGCGTTTACCAGTGTCATATGCGTTTAGTACTCTGTTAAAGAAATGGAGGCAGCTACCATCCATCTTCATACCTAACAGGAAAACAGAAATGTATGAGCTAACTTATTAGTTACAAAGTCATTGATCAATTCCAAAGTAAGAACCGTTCTCCAAAAAAATCAAAAGTAAGACCATGTACCAGGAAGATTTTTGGGATGTGTATAGCAAATTCCCTCCTCCTCTTTTATAGTAGGTATAAATTCATCAATAAGCTTATGGGACACTGAATTCGGCAAGCTGGATTTTGCTTGTAGATGCTGCAGAAGCTCCAGGTCCGTGGGATCAAATTTGACACCAGCAGGAAGTGCTGGCCACACCAAAGAAACCTGCAAAGCATGGTATAAGGTTCCAGAGAAAAAACAAAGAAGTTCAATGTGAAACATGTCTGTCAATGTTAACTGAAATCTGGCCTTTTACGGCAATTAAATAGGGTACATGACACTCATATGGCTAAGAAAGTGCAGGCATGACAATGAAGCAATGGCCAATCACTAATCAATTCAATTAAAGAGAATGGTGAGTTTTAGTTTCGCTGATGGCTGTGGCCAGTAGACTTTGAACAATCGAACAGAACACCATACTACAAGTTATAGCTTTATAGTACCATATAAGGCTCCTTTTGCATCTCTGGTAATTCAAGACAGAGAAGAATACATTGTCATCGCATCAAGATATGGACATATTAATCATGACGACATGATGTAACTATGACAACCACGTTATGCTGTGCAACAAATCTACAAACAACTTATATAGTTTAGAGGAAATGACCTACAAAGTTTTCCTACTTGTACAGAGTGCTTGATTGGAAATGTTGTCTAGAATAACATTTTCGCAATTCAATAACGACCAATCAAATGGCACAGAAAAAAATACGTAGAGCGGTCATAAACTCATAACTAAGTAGTCAACTGAACTTACATGACTAATGTCAATGTCGCAGTTGCAGTTGGTGCATTTGATATGTGGTTTTGCAAAAAAGTTACCAAATCGGAGGGTGAACGACTGAGTTGCGCTTCTTATTATCTCAGCAAAACCCAACCAAGTCATAATCCACGAGCTGGAAAAGGTACAGCATTCATTTGTGTTAGGATTTGGGGCAGCATCTTTTGCAAACAGAGGATAAACTCAAGCAAGAACTTTTGAAGAAAAATAATTATGTGCAAATGACGATGTGTTGCAGAAACATGATCAAAACAGCATCTGACCCATGGACTGATGGAGCCATTGACATGCAATTTTGGAGCTGCTAAGTTTCCCCAATCATTGCCACACTGTTTCCCATTATGATCCATTGCTGCTCCTTCGTCTGAATTTGTACATTGCCAAGAGTGCTATGCGAAAGTAAACACACCGCACCAAGAGGCTAAACAGAACAGAGCACTCTGTCTGACATTTCCGCATCACCTCCTGCTTGAAGCGATAACAATCAACTCATTGGAATCTCAAATCTCTTCCTTTTTCGCGACCACGTCCGAATCATCCAAGCCCAGTGTCAGATAAGGTCAGCCGCGACCGCGCAAGGGGCAATCGGCAATACATAGAATCGATCATCAGTCTTCCTAAAAAAAAAGGAACACTCCATATGCTTCCTTCCAGCGGAAGGTTCCTCCTCTTGTGTGCCTAAACAGACTGCAAAAACTCCTCCTATACTTCCTACGGGGGAAGATTCCTGGAGCACCTCAACAGATTGCAAAAAACAATGCACCAAATTGTGTGAAATAGTAGTACTTGGCGCGATTCAGTAGTCAGTACTCTTGTGTTTCGGCCTGCAGCAGACGCAATCTGCAAGAGTTGCCCACGCAGATGCCAAATCCCCTCTCTTCCACACAACGTTCACAGATCAGACCAGCTTCGATAGACCAACAGACCGCACACGATACATCTCCAGACTCCAGAGTAACTCTCTGCAGCAAACACCAAACAGAACATTCCTCTGCTTCCTCACAGCGGATACTTCCTCTTGCACCTCCGCTACCCGCAGGCTGCAAAAATGTCTTGCCTTTTGGCCGGAAAACTGCAGCCAGACGCGACCGCTCGCCGTCCGCACGGAATTGGAGCTCATCTCCGGTCGATCTGAAGCACATTACGCCGTGGCCCAAGATGATCCTCTCGTCCCGTCGCAGGCAAGCCCAGGACCCTCGGAGCGGACTCCTCGAAAACCAACCTCACACCACCGGAATCGCCGCCTCGTCGATCGATCGGCCCGAGAAAACAAGAGCGCCGTCCGGCCGATCCGAATCTGCAAACCACCCCCAACCCCAAACCGCGTGCACACGAGCGAACCCGACGGAACCGTGACCCGACTGCAGAGCTAGTAGTACTAGCAAGCAAGAAGGGAAAAAAAAAACACCGAAAATAATATTTGCGACTTACGTCTCCATTGCCGGGAGCGGCCCGGCGGGCCAGCGGAGCTCGGGAGCCTGGATCGGCTGCTGCGCGTGGAGCGCCAGGCACCCGAACCCGAGGAAGAGGAGAGGGAGCTTGTGAAGCGGAAGCCGCGATGCGATGTGAACTCCGGGTGCCGGCTGGCTTTTATAGCTCCCAGGGGAGTCCGTGGGGACTCGTAGTGATAGTGAGAGGGGCAGATGGGGGTCGGGCTAGGCCGGTTTTTGGCTACCGCCACACGCAAACCCCCCTCAGTGGCTCACACACACACACACTCATGCTTGGCCAGCTCGCATGGTAAAACTCTATGCGGCGGTGCCACAACTTGCACGTCGTGCGACACCACCAGCAAACATGTATGTCATGCGTGTCCTCCACCAGATCCTACCACGCCTATGTCGATGCTCTGGCGGGGTTTGTGAATTCTCTGAAACTGTCCGGCTGCATGATGCACGAGTTGCTCTTCTGTCCGACTGCTGAGCTATGTATCGAGATTAGCATGAAGGATAGTGGAGCTTGTTGCGGCAGGCAGCTTATATGTTGTGGTCATATCTAGTGAATATGGTCACTGGATTTACCTGGCCCTAGCTCCTAAATGGAAGTATATTGCTCGGTGTTATATGGGTCGTTGTGCAGTCGACGGGGATAAGGAGGATCTGTTACGGTTGATTTTTGCAATAGATGCATCAGACTCAACTAAAGCATCTATTGAAGTCACCCAAAAAAAAAAACTAAAGCATCTATTTTAGACTTGCCATTATTGTTCGATGGTGATTTGTAGAATAATTTACAAACTACATATTCCTCATTGGTTTCATCTTCTTTTACGCCAAGATGGTACTGATTCATCACCCAATTCTCTCTTTCTGGCTTGCCACCAATTTTCTCGGAGCATTTATAAAGAACTAAGATCTCCTTCCATCTTTTTTTCTCACGGCATTCTTGTCAAATACGAGTTTGGATGATCCGGTCTTAGGACACTCACAATGCAGACCTCACCATAGAGTCTAAGCACATTTATTACATCGAATAATATAGACTTAGAGTCTAAATAAGACTTGGAGTCTTATTTTTTTTCTTTTTTTCTTTAATAAATATAGTGCTACATCAGCAAACTACCATAAATAAGAGGTAATAAATAGTCTTAGACTCTGTGTTAGAGTCTTGCATTTTTAAGCGCCCTTATGCCACGTGTTGTTCCCATTAGCATTCACATTCATAAATGCCGTGGGTGGCAATAATCCCACACCTTAGCTTGTAAGTGTGTCCACCACAAATCCCACCTGTGATGATGGCCTTAACCATCTGCTAAAAACTATTGTTATTTTGATCATTAGTTGTCTCGTTTCGTATATCGTGACCATCCCCTAGCGTCCGCAATACTCACTCTTTGCCGAGCGCCGCTCCAACCGTCACCCGGGCATGGCATTGTGACCGTGTGCCGGTACAGAATAAGAAAACGACGGGACCACGGCACGTTTGTACTGCCAACAATTGTACGTGTGCATCTCTCACATGTACGAGTACGCGTACTGAACTTTCGGCATGTACTATTGGCGATCTACTACTTTCTTTGGTCGTGTCCGGACGGCATCAGCGCGCGCGGCCCGTGCTGTTACCAGTCGTGTCGATGGGACAGCCGTCTAGTGACTACTATAGTCTTTTCTCGTCTAGTGACTACTATAGTCTTTTCTTTCTTTGTAGTTAAGTAATAATGTTTGGTATAGCAGCCTTTCCGAGCGAGTCTCTGGGATCTCCATGACGTAGGACCCGGTGGATCTTTAGCTAGCGTGTATCTTATGAGAATACAGTATGGTATAGATAACCCAGAAGAGGTATGCATAAAAGTCTTTGCCCAAAAGGATAATCCTAGAATCCCGTCTGTCTTGGTCACCTCGTCGCACGTCACCAGTCGCGTCGATGGGACTGGGGCTGGGAGGTCCCACCGGTCAACCGTGCTTTGCTGCTTGACTGGGCTACTTCTTCAAATTTACCGTCAAATTTATTACGTAGAATTCCTATTCCTCGTCATATCAAAATACCAAATATTTTAAGCCTAATTAATCAAAATTTAAATAATTTTTATCAAATACAAACGAAATGCTACAGCGCGCTAATTTGACAGCGCACTGTGCAGAACGCCGATGTAAACAAGGCCTGAGCTCGGGGACTTTCATCAGCATCGTTTTCCTGCAACAAAAACAAGCATTATCCATAGGATTTGTTCTTATTGATCGGCGTCTTCCTCTTGACACTCTACGGTAAAATGCATGCAAACACGTCACGAGGTGTAAGTAGTGCAATGCATGCAAACATAACACTAAAGACTGTTCGAGACCGGCAGAATCAGACCGCGCTAATTCGTTCTACGGAGCAGTAGTAGTCAAAAAGAAAGGAAAAGTCAGAGAGCGCGCGACCTACTACTATTATACATACAGCACAGAGCACGTATTAGCTGGCTTGCTTTGATGACTGATGAGCACGACGAACAGGCCGGCAATACCAGCAGTCTCCCTCCGGCGACTGGCCGACAAGTTAAGGCGAGTCACCGCAGCCCCCTGCAAGGCCAAGACAAATGCAGCCGGGTGCCCGTGTGGACCCGTCCCCGACGACTCGCACGAGCCGGAAGCGGACACGCACGGGCAGCCGGCGGCGGGCGGCGGGGAGGCAAAGCAAACACCAAACAGTTGCGACTGGAATGGATGAAATGGAACCGGCCACAGCCCACAGTCGAAGGTCACGTGTCACGTCACAAATTACTGTCCCGTGTTGTTAATGTAGCAGGGTCCGTGTTAATTCAGCAGGTGAATCCATTGCCGGATTTGCCCCCTCGTCTCCCGGCAGACGAGACGAGAGGACCCCCTCAGTTTCCCGGAAAATCCCATGGAACATTTTCTGTCGTCCTGCGCTGCCGCGCGCGGTGGTGTCGTCGCTGGCCGCTAGGGCTGCGCTTGCATTTGTTTCGGGCGGCCTGCGCCCTGCCTTGACTCGGTGACTCCTTCGCGGCTAAGCAAGCAAGGAAGGAACAAGGAACACACTGTTTGGGGACGCGGAGGCGCGGAGCGACCCGGCGCTGCGGATGGCCGGGGGATCCGTTCTCACTGTGAAACCACGATGCCGTTCTGATCAGTGATTAGGCCCAACTCGTGCAAGTTCAGGCCCATACAAATACCTGGTGCAAATCCTGGTTGCTCAAGTTGCAGATAATTCATTGTTTGGAGTATTGCGTTAACCAGCTGCTAGACGATATTGTTATTTTGATTATCTCTAAGTCTCATTTCATTTTGCGTGACCATCCCTAGCGCCCGCAATACTTACGCTTTGTCGGGCGCCCCTCCGGCCAACCGTCCCCACCGGGCATAGCTCTCCATCCTGCCACCTGCCATTTATTTTGCGTTAACCAAATAGCTAGCTGAGTTGGCAACTCATTTATTTTATTATGACTTATTTTGTGATTATATATATTTTTATAATGAACTATGTATTTTATTATTTACATAAAAAAATTTAAATGAGACGAGTAACTGTTGAAGTCAACGACGTTCTTTTATTCGTGGAACTGAGTCCACGACCACGACTTTGACTTGACGAGAAGGACGACCTCGCGGTCTCGCGACGCGAAAATATCAAGTCAAGTCAAGCGAGTGTCAAGGGATGGTGGATCAGGACCAAGAGTACATGCCCTGCAATGCAAAGGCGGACAGCGTATCCGAGTAGCAGAAGATGCCGGAAGAAACACACAACGGACTGATTTGGCTCGGGCGCTTGACATGCCAGGTTGACACCCTGACAGGGGGACATCCATCGTGTACTAGGAGTATGCTTCAGCAAGTTGAACTCCGAGATTCAGCAGAATAAATAAAAGCTGGACGGCAGATCGCTGGACACGAGAGCACAAAGGCACTTCAGACTACAGAATAGTATGTACAATGTGTGCTCAGAACTCAGCATTTCGGACTACTACCTGTGTGTTAATAGTGAATCTTTTAGACCTTAGTGAATCATTGTTTTGCCATACAAACTTCAGACATGACTCATTAGGTGAAGCTAATGCTGTGGCAAACGACGGCGAACATACATACATGCGACTATAGGCTGAAACCTGTCGCTCTTTCTATCACTTGCTTTGTCTCGCACGAATGGGGAAACCACACCCCGCGCGCCGCTCGGCCGGCCGGCGTACCCGACCAGCAGGACATGCGGAAGAAACACCCAAATCTGTCTCGGCCTGCGGGCATGGATCGGGTGCCAGACATGGCTGCCTGACAGGGGACATCCAGCCGCCCTAGGAAGTGAACCTCTGCGTGTATGCAAAGGCATGGTACTTAATTGTACGCGAGTCACTCGGGTAGCACATTTAATTTGTTAGCAAGTCACGGGTGACATCAGGTTAGGGGAGTGACAATTAGCCCCAACTTGCATGAATGTAACCATGACGATCATCAGTGGATGAATGGAGTTATGCAAGTCTGAGTCACCAAAAAAAAAAAAAAAAAAAAGTTTGGAGACTCATGAAGTGGCTGGCTGGAGAGCAGACCGCTGGACAGAAAAGAGCAGTGTGCCGGTGTCTGTTCGAACTTCGAACTACTACAAGAATTGTGTAAATTCAGCTTGAAAGTTCAGTATACACTCCCTGAATCCTTTAGACCTAAGGTCCTTGGAAAATTGTAAAGTTGAACTGTTTTCTATTTGTTGTACGTAAAATAAGTTCTAGGTTTTAACGTGTTCCATACAAACTTCAGATACGAGGTGAAAGACTAAAGGCTGTGGCAAAGGACGCCTGATGAAAACGGATGAAAATGATCGGAGAACTCCTCAATCGTTTTCTATTTTTACATTTGACAACGAAAACACTAAAGCCGGTCGCAAAAACGAACATGAACTTATGGAATTATATGACACATAATTGGTATACGAAATCAATACGGAATACCGACCCATGGTATAAAAAAAACAAGTGCATGACAACATAGATAACAAGTTAACAACTTTTTTTTGAGAGACATAACAAGTTAACAACTAATAAGTAAGATAAAACAATGAATTATTATAAAATAAAAAGAGAAAAAAATAAAAGAAGAATAAATCACTACCTATAGGAAAGTAAAAAGGGAAAAAGAAATATAAAAAAATACTTAGAATCATGCATGGATGTTTTGTCCGATTTTAGAGTTTTATTTAGGAGCAAAAAATACGGGCTTAGAAAGTTGAGAGTTAACATGGACTTTTTCCATAAAGGTTGTCAAATTATTATTGGGCTTGGGCTGGGCCTAGAAGAAGGGCGCCTCTGTGGGTTTGTTGTTGCCTGCTGGTGTGGTGCTTACTGTTTGGGCGTTTAGTACGACCTCACTGAGCTGTATCGTGAACAGGCTGGACGCCGCTTATATGAGAGAGTGTAGGTGGCCACCGATTGAAATCACGCAGCTGCATGGTGATTTCAAATTCGGATTGAACCGAATTTAAAATTTTATCAAATTGAATTCTGGATTCTGGAGATTTCAAGCAGAAATTGGTCGGACAAAGGTCTAAACTGTTGCCGTTCTGATTTTGAATTTGTTGTTCCGAATTTCGAACTGAATTTGAACTGTGACGGTTTGGTTTGGGATATTTCTGTTCTGTTTTCATGCTTTATAGTACAATTGCTTTGTCACGCACGAATGGGCAAAACAGATACTGCTGCTCCCTACAGACAAATATTAGGACCTGAATGAACAGACCATGAAACTGTAACTACGTACATAACTAGGCTAGGCTAGGATTTGCCAATAACATTACGTCGTTGAACAGCAGTACAGCACCATACAGCTTGAACAGGACAGTACATTGCGCTAACGCAATGCTGGTTGCTCAGCCGCTGGCGCCATGGAAGCCAGATTTTTTGCTCAAAGAAACATAGATCTAGCATTCAGGCAAGACTACGGACAAAAGAGAACACCAAGCAAGTTGCACATGTGAATTATCTGCAGAGCAAGGCCCGGTTCTACAATATGTAATTCTCAAATACCACTCGATTTGCAATCTACAACAGCCTTTTGAGTTTATATATCAATCAGGGAAGTAATGAATGGCAATGACATCCGGATGTAAGCACAAACTGCTCAGCTCAGCTCGTCTGGAAGGTGGTACAGCCACAACCAGCCTGGACCAAGCATGCGCTATGCTGTTAGGTCCCCTCCCAAGTTCTATTACACATTACAGAACCAATTCTTCCCCCAAGCAATTGTCCACCTACGTTAGGAAATCATACCAGGTGAAGTGCCACAGGCATCCCATGGACAACTGTGCAGTGGCACCCACCCATGCACAACAGATTGCAGGGTAGGGCCATAAAACCTAGCCACTTTCTCTCCTGCAATTGCCTGGTAGAAGGTATCTAAACCGCTCGACATTCTTTAGTAGATAACTAGGGAGATGAACACCAGAAAAGGTGCTTGGGATCGGCCCCAGCTTGGCAATGATTTCTTGGAATGTGTACTCTTCTGGAAGCATATCAAAAAGATCCGCACCTCTGCAGATGACATCTTGAATCCTTTCAGGGTTCAGGAAGTACTTGAACCTGATCCGGTCAACATGGCTGTATGCTTGCATCTTGAAGACAAAATCACTTATGTAGCGGAAGCAAAAGCTGCAGTGCCACCCCGAATCAGCAAGAAGCTCATCCGTCTGCCGGAAGTGTGCATACCTTGTCTTTCCAGATCGGTACTTGTGTATTGATGCCCTCCAGCTTTTGTCATCCAGGAAAAACTCAAACGAGTAAAGATAATTCCTGAGCTGAAGATGAAGTATATCTGGAATGTCATCGCACCACCTCAAGAGATCAATTGTGTGACCACTTGGGATTTCATCAACATCCGACATGATCAGCAGGTCATCATCTTCTATTCTTGCATACCTAAGAAGCCGGTCCAGGGCAACCCTCTGGTATGACTCCTCAACAAATGGGTTTTCCCCCTTCACGAACCTTCCACTAATATTACCATATGTCAGCCGTGATTTAACAAAATCAAACCGATGCTTGTTCTCCTTGAAGTGGAGCGGCTTTTTAATGCCAGTAAAGGTTGAGTTGGACTCAAGAAGCACAAACTCGGACACATAGGGACTAAGCTCATTCCAACGGATCTCCAGGATATCAAGCTCATTGCTGAAGATTACCGCATCAAAGACGCGGCGTGGGATATCACGGACTTTCCACCCATGTAACTTGCAAAGGTTCTCCATGGTGACATTCTCATGGTAGTAGTGAGGGATTGTCTTGAAGGGCTTGGGAGGAGACTCCCAGATTGGCCGGAGGAAGTATGTGACCTTCTGACCATGCGCATATATCATCAGAATTAGAATTGGCACACCAATCAAGAGGACCATAAGTACCCTCAAATCAAATCCTCGGAGCGCGCACTTTAGTCTTGACATGGTCAGAGCTGCCTTGGATACAGGCTGCAATTAATTCATCAACCATATAAGAAATCAAACAAGCAATAGTGGATAAAAAAGAATTCAGTAAAGCAAATAAGAACACCAGCTATCTTCAAACAACTACTAGACTAATAAACTATTTAAAATTCCAGTATTCACATGTATTAGGCACTCTCTACGACCAAAGCAACATAACTTTGCTGTAAACAAAGCCTTCCTGTACCGAAGAGATACAAACTCCTGAAGCAATAACCCAAACATCAACTTTTCAGAGCAGAAGGGCTTGTTATTTCCAGGAAGGCATCATCAAAAGTTAAACACTTAGAAGCTGACTAGCACCGCACAGAGCTAGCAAAGAGCAAACAAAAACCTAACTAATGTCACAACGCAGAAAACTGAAGTTAACGAGGGGCACGTGGTTAGCAAAAAAAAAAAAAAAACATTAGGAACAGCAAACCAAAGCATTTAGGATATGACAATGGCCAACTGAACTAAATCGGCTTAGTAGGTTACAAGAGCACTCTGACACCACTGGTTGTAATGTTGTTCACAAAAAGGCAGTAGCTTTTCCTGTCTATCCAAAGGGATCAATAATAACAGTCCAAAATTCTGCAAATTCGGCGCAAAGCATAAAACTCTGGCAGCACGAGAGCCCGCGTGATGGATGGAATCAAGAAAGCAGCAGGAAAAGAACACCCCCAAAAGCTCATCCAATCCAGAGACATATTCCGAAACTCCAAATGTCATGCCCGAAACACGCGATTCGGCCACGTCTTGAGATTCTGCCACCCAAAAGGCGTGAGGAATTCGGACTCCCCAGCGGCACGGGCACCACACCAAATCCGCCGCGTCGCCCATACCAGGGCGGCATGGCAGATCAACGACGACACCGCACGAGCATGGAACAGCAACGGCCTCCACGCCCCAAGAATCCAACCGCAACCAGCATGATCCCATCGAGAGCCCGAACCTTCGCGTGACGACGCGTCACGGGCGCGGCGGGTGGCACGCCGAATCGTGTCGGGCGGGTGCGCGCGCGCGCCGGCCGGGCCGAATGCGCCACGCGCACAAAGCAGAGAACCGTCTCGGAGGGCCAAAGAACCTACCGCCTCGCCGCCGCGCCGCAGATCTGGCCGGGGAAGGGGAGGGGAGGGGAGGCGGGTGAACGGGGCACCCGGGGGGGGGGGGGGGGGGGGAGGGACGAGGACGGGACGAACGAGTGGGTGGGGGCTCACCTCGCCGCACACGCCGTCGCAGATGCCGTCGGTCTTCTTGTACCCGTAGTGCCCGGCCTCCGGCATCGCCGCGCCCCGCACGGCAGGAACGGCCCCCTCACGCCGGAGCGAACGAATCAGAAACGCCGACGGCAGGGGGAGGGAGCCCGCAAGAAGTAAATCCCCCCGAGAGGGGAAGAAGCAGCCGTGCCGGCGCGCGAGGAGCAGCTCCTCCAATGGCGCGGGCGACAGAGCCGGGGCGCGCGGCGTCCCCGGCGGGCGGGCGATCGATCGCCGGGGGCGGGCAGAGCTCCGCTCCGGCGGTTGGCTGGCGCTTTTCCGGCCCCGGTCCCTCGGGGCCGCAGGCTATTCGTCGCAGGTCCCCCGCGTGGCAGGGCACCTGGTGGTGGTGGCGCTGGACCCGGGGACCTGGCGGTGATTAGCCGGGATCCGCGGGGTCGCCGGCGCAAGAAGGAGCGAGAGAGCCAGAGGGGAGAGCGGCGTTTCGTTTGGAACCGCCTAATTATAGCCGTTTGGGTGGTGCGGTGCGGTGGACGGTGGTGCGACTGGTGCATGGTGCGGTGCGGGACGGCTGCGGCTGCGGCTGCGGCGACCCCTCATATCCGTCGCCACCCGAGGCCGGCGCTGGCGATTGGCGCTTGAGAGGCCTGCGGCCTGAGGCGAACAATTCTTGCCTCGGCTACGCACCCATTGATAGAGCCACTAGCGCCGCTTTTTGTAGATATATAATCAATCTTGTTTATGGAACAGATGGAAATCTGATATATATGACGCCAGCAGTTACTACCCATGATCAATTCTTCTAAAAAATTAAAATAAAAATTCTCCGGTGATTGCAAAGTTTTCTCTTAGTAACAGCGAAGCTTAAAAAGTTGTATGTCCTGTTTGCTTGGTCGTTTCTGGCTGGTTGGTTCTGGCTGCTGCTGATTTTTTGTGAGAGAAAAATACTGTTGAATGGCTGACTGATTTGGCTGATAAGTTCAAACGAATGCTAGCGGACTGGTAGTATGCTAGCGAATTCGGCGGGTTTCGCGCCCAAAATTACCACGTAACTCATCCTGATGGCTGAAAGAACGATGACCTTGACCCCTGACAAGCCGGAACAAGTTCAGTAGTTCTCCCTATTCCCAATGGTGAGCAAGGGAATCCGTGGCGTGATGATGCAAGGCATCCAGGCGAGATGCCCTAGCCCACAAGCTATCACATTCACAAACTCACAAGGCAGGCAGCCATAACCTCGCCGGTTATCCATCCATACGACAGAATAATGGTGGGGTGCAGGGGGCAGCCGAGCTGCTATCCGACGTCCTCGTCCTCGTCCACCTCCACCAAACCAACCCTTTCAAATGCGCCATGCGGGACTGCGGGAGCACGACACGGAACGCACCTGTTCTGTTCGCGGCATCGTATTCGCCAAAAACTTGGCCCGGATCTGCCCCGGCGCGCACCGCACGCCCCCACGGGGCATCTTCCTGTTCTACCACACAAAGGTCCAGTCGTGAAGCATGTGTCCGGCCAGACAAAACCCCATCGTCCCCTGTTATCTTTTGCTTCGTTCCTCAGGCATTTGAAGCAGTATTTTTTTACGCAGCGCCGCGGAGCGAGGAGCACGAGGAGTGATTCTTTCCTGGAACACCGTACACTGGTCGGAGCACTAGAGCAACGACAGTCTCCGGGGGGATCGTTTGGCCCGACGGAGCGGGACCTAGCAAAAGCGCCGGACGGACACGCCGAGGGCCGAGGGGGCGGCTGGGCAAGCGGACAAGGGCCGCGCGCGCCACGAACGCCATGGCGTAGCGTGGCTAAAAGAATCGGGGCAAAAGGGATGTCTCCGTCTCATCCCCCTGGCGTCTGGCGCCAGCTTTCCACAGTACTACGTCGTCCTCGTCGTCAAAACAAGACTCCAAAAGCTACCAGCGCACAGGCGCGACGTGATAGCATAGGCATAGGCGCATAGCATAGGACTACGATGTCCTGCAAGTACCACAAATTACTGCCAGAGCACTTTGAGTCAACATGGTCTTATTTAATCAAGTTTGTATTACACTGAAGACACCAAATAGACATTGTTAGATACCAAATGAAAGATTAAATTCCTGTAAACGTGTGATGGCTAGAGAAGTTCGCTTATTTATACTACTATATAGTGTGCCTAAGATGTTGGCTTGATGCATGTATCTTTCAAACAGTGCAAGCAATTGTCAGGAAAAGCAAGGAAATCGCCCGTAGTGGCGCGTGTCAACCCGGGCGATCACATCACGTACCATGTCGCCGCTGCCGCCGGTCGTTTTCGCTCTCAAAAAGCAGAGCATTTGCCGTCGCTGCCAGTGGCGGTGGCGGTCCATCAGAAGATCGACAGCCACGCGCTCGATCGCAGCGCTGGGGCTGGTGGATCCACTAGCCTCTGCCTACTAGCGGCCGGATCGTAATAACCAATCACGTACAGTACCACAAAGGCAAAAAAATCATGCGAGACAGGACGACGCACCCACGGTTTGACTAGCAAAAACTCTCCACCTTCGGCAACGCCTCCGCTTGGCCCTCACCGATCAGATCAACAGTCCCTCTAGTGGCAATAGGAAGGATTCTGCTAGTACAAGATGGCGTGCGTGACCCTTTGGGCGGTGGCCGGCGCTTTCCTGAAATTGAAACGGCCATCTACGGGGTAGTATCTATCTATATCCAGTGTTTGTACGTCTTGGCAGACGAGCCATATGTACATGCGCCCAATTGCTCAAAAGTGGTCAGCGGCGGGTTGATCCAAATGGCATTTCGTGGTGCGTGGAAAACGAAACGGAAGGACGGTGGTTTGGTTGCTCCGCCGAACGCGATTCTACCTCGAAACAGAAAGGGTTGTTGCTCTCTGCCAGCTTATTGTCACTACAGATTTATTGTACGTATCAACAATCCAAAATTGGAATGCAGCACACAGAGACACAATACAGTGATAGGTGTGGTATTGGCGGGATGTTGATTCTAGCCTTTGTATCATCACCATCGCCCACCAAAGGCGTGTAATAATATACATATACTTTGTCACTAAAGTAAACTCGACAATTAGTATGGAGGCAAACATGGCACACGGCCTATTTTATTAGGCTGGTCTTAGCCGAACAGAGGGTTTTTTTGAGGATTTTAATTATATTAAAGAAACATACATGGCATATCACATACTCCATATGTTTTAAATTATAGTTTGTTTA
This sequence comes from Bothriochloa decipiens, assembly GCA_023333625.1. Lineage (NCBI taxonomy): Eukaryota > Viridiplantae > Streptophyta > Magnoliopsida > Poales > Poaceae > Bothriochloa > Bothriochloa decipiens. The sequence goes on along the minus strand of CM041642.1, from coordinate 20,210,085 downwards.
ATTTTTTTAACCTCAAAATCGATCACTCGTCTTACTCAAAAATTTGAGCAAACATAGTCAAATTTAGATCATTCTCGGAGATCTTTTGGTAACAAAGCAAGACACGACAAAACAAGTGATATTTTGAATAAATTTTTAAATAAAATAAGTGATCAAATTTTAGTTAAAAAATCAAACGAATTACAATTTGGAATAAAATTACATGGGATGAAAATTGTTTACACTGTTTTCAACGCATACAAGTCTTTAAAGGTGGGACATCAAACTCCTACTAAGACTAGTCTTAGAATGATTGTTATAGAACGGGCCAGCACTTACTACATCATAGCCCATGTTGTCGTATCAACGCGATGTGGTCTCTTCGTGGCTAGAAATCCATGCGCATCTCGAGGAAATGTGGAAGAAAAATATTCCTTAATTAGGCGGTAAACTTGATTTTAACTTGGAGAAAGTAGAGGGTTGTTGATGATCAGGACAACGAATCTCCTCTTTTTTTTTCCTTATCACAAATTACAGGACGCACCACATCAGCAAGCACCGCCATTGTGTCATTGTGTGGTTGAAAAAGGCGAGATGGATGGATCTGGACGGTTCGGCCAGCGAGCGCGGGTCCATGACGCCACACGGCGCGTGAAGCACTGCTGGCAGATTCCGTCGTCCGCGTGATGTGTGACGTGCTTACGCTAATTATCCACGTAGGCTACGCAATACTCTCCCTTTTTCCTGCGCAAAATGAGCTGAAACCTGCTTGAGATAACAAAATTCCCTGCCAGCCGCATGATGTGCCCCGACCATGAACTCCACATGGAGCCATGGTCCATGGAGGACCTCCGGCCATTATATATGGTCATTTTTTTTTTAATTCTAGGGCCACGCCCCTGTCATTGCATTGTAATGCAAGGACCAAAACCACGGTTTTACAGTTTATATATGGTCATTTTATCTCCCTCGAATACTCCGAGCCATCCTTATTTTATTTCTCGGGGCGCCACCTATTACTGTGACGGTTCTTGTGCTAACGACGTATCGCAAGTCGGCATTGTATTAGCCAGAGCCTGATTGGATGCTGCAGTCTCGTGCTCTGGTTATGCCGAAGCATAGAAGCCTACGCTTTGGCAGTAGTAATATGCCGGACGGCCGGGGGGGCGACTATGTCGCTGTGTGTCGTCCTGGCTCTGACCAGCTGGCTCTCGCGGTCGGCATCACGGAAGGGATTACTTAAAGGCCGTGCCAAGCCATCATATGACAGCACGCGTTAAACCAAAGCCAGTTTTATATCATTGTATCCTCCGATCCCTCAACAACATCTATATATATAGATCATCCACAAAGTCAATGAAGGGAAGAAAAAGAAAAGAACGTGTATCCGTCTCGTCACTTGAAAACACGTAGGAGTTTCGCGGGAACTCTAACTTGTATATATATATATATATATATATATATATATATATATATATATCCGGAGTGTAGCATCACTTAACAATGCGGTCTTCGCCGTCCGTCAACCGCTATTCATCAGAATTTGAAAGTACTCCGCGTGCATTATTGCCCCAATTGATCATGTACTACCACTGCTGTTCAGGAAGGATTATCTTTGCCCACTTGCCAGGGCAATTACTGGCATGGATCGATCGGCTTCGTTCGTCTTAAGACGACGACGCTGTGAACAGAACAATAAACAATGATTCGCATAGGAGCTGTCTTCTCCAGTGACCCTTTTTTTTTGGCGAGCTCCAGTGACCAAATTTATTCATTGGCCATATAGGCGAAACTGATTCGGCTCTATTGGACCTGAGGTCCCATATTCCCATGATTCCATCATGGGCCGGGGCATATCCGCATATGCATGTTCCTGTCACACGCGGGGTATTAGCAGGCATGTTCAAAACGCCAAGTGGAAGTAATTAGCAGCTGAATTTTAAGTTTGAGGGAGTGCAGACTTATGCTGCCCGTCATTTTGTTTTTAGCTCGATCGGGACGTATGGGATGAGTTCATCGGCGCTAGCTAGCATTTCTTGTATAGTCGTGGCCGACTGCACGCGACTGGCCGTGATATTGTCGTCTTGGACAGCGATGCCTTAATTAGCTAGCTTCGTCTGCTTCGTTTGTACGTACGTACGTGTATGAGGACGGATCGTTACCGGATGCAAAGGCCGGCTTTGCCGCGTGTGTGTTTTTGTACCGGTTGTGTTGGGATCTGCGCGGTTCGGAATTTGGGTACGGCGTGCCTCGCGAGTGACAGGGCGGAGTAGTCCAACAGGTTTGAAAAACTCGGCACGATGAGAACGTGTTTGGATGTTTCTTTCACTACGGAAGACAGGTTCTTTGTCGACTGCCGGAAGCAATCGGCAAAAGCCTGAAAGCAATCGACGAATCCTTTGCCGACTGCATTCTACGCTAGCAGTCGATAAAGATCCGTCGGTAAAGAAAGCCTCGGCAAAGGATCATTTGCCGACTGCCAAACGAGGAGTCGGCAAAGGAAGCGGCTTCCGTCGTCTGGCGTCTTCTTTGCCGACTGCCGACACGTCAGTCGATAAAGATTTTTTATTTTTTTTTTCCAAAAAAGTCTTTGCCGACTGCCTGAGCTTGCAGTCGGCAAAGAGATTTTATTTATTTTTTAAAAAAACCTTTGCCGACTGCCAGCTCTGGCAGTCGGCAAAGCTAGTGCCGTGGCAGTCGGCAAAGCTGAAATTTTTTTTTTCATATATATCACAGCAGGCAAATCACACACACATATATATACATATATATATAACACAAATCCACATATATATCACATGCCATCCATAACAAACGCATCCAACAAGTCTAACATCGCAAGTCCAACATGTCCAACAATCACAAAGTCCAACAAAGTCTCACAAATCCATACAAAGGCCCTCACTCGTTCTGCGACCCGCCGCCCATATCCCCATCATGGTGTGAAGGCCATGAAGACCACGAAGACTGTCCTGGCTCGAGCCCGTGTGGCGCCGAATGGTACTGGTGCCCTCACCCGGAGTGCACGTGCTGGGTAGACGGAGGAGGGCAGCTTGCCCACGCGGAGGTCTCGTGCTGCGGAGGCTGAGGAAGACCGCCACCCGGATGCCAGAAGTGTGGCTGAGGGGCAACAACCGGCCACCCATGGCCTGGAGAATGTCCATCTGGAGGAGTCGGGTTCGAACCCGCCGACTGTGCCTACACAAAGGAGAAGCGATTTCATTAGTACCTGCATGATGGCCGCACAAGCCAAAACAATGGACAAACATATATACTCACCGGAGTCCCTATAGGGCCAAGAAAAGGTGGTGGAGCGAACATCGAAGCAGGCAACAAAGGCAAAGAAACACCAGGGATCTGAACGTTCTGAAAGTAGCCGACAATATCCTGCATCAGACGCTGCGAGTGCTGCCGGACAGCCTTAAGCTGGCGCGCCATCTCCTACCGATGGGCCTCCTCTTGGACCGCCATCTCCCGCCGATAGGCCTCCTATGAGGCCTCCTGCGCGGTCCGCAACTTGGCCAGCTCGGACTGCAATGTTACACCTCGATGTTTAAATGATGCAAAAGGAAAGGTATATATGCAAAACCAATGAACGATGAAGAAAATTAAAGTTACCTGAACCGCCGCCAATGCCTGCGTGTGGCTCGGCTACCGAGGTCGTATGGGGACAGCGGAGGAGGTCGTGCTGTCGGATCGATAAACCTGACAAAGGGTGGGAACGGTGGCCGGGTCGAATAAAGTACCGGCTGTGCTGTTTCCCTCCTCCCGTCCTCATTAGGATGTCTGTATCCAGTGGCTAGATGGCAGGATCGAAGGTCGGACCATGGCGCTTGCGAGCCGCCTCGGTGTACTGGACCATCTTCTCGTAGGCGTTCGGGTTAGTGTAAGCCTCGGGCCAATCCACCGAGCTGTAGATGTTATCCGGATCTGTCGCTTTGCCCTTGTGAGACATGGCGTAGCCCTCGTACTCGTTGATCACCTGCCCACTATGCGACTGGGACTGCGAATAAAACACAAGGTTGATTATACGTAATGAGATTGAATAAATAAATAAATAAATCGACAGAAACATACCCATGCGTCCATGAACCCTCTGAGGGAGCGGCTCCCTTGGTGGTGTGTCGGCCCTGTCCTCGCCTTAGCATGTGGAGATGTCTGGGTTTTAGACATCCGACGTCGGAACTTGCTCCAAACATTCCAAATTTTTATCATAGCCTCTACATGCGATAACATGACACCTAGACAAGTTTCGTGATTTCGGACTTCATTTGAATTTTATATAATTAAAAAACACTTCTGCCGCACCTGGATGGTCATGTTTCGTGGAAAAGGCGTTCAAACTTTTATGTGAGTTTATGGACACGGCCTCAAAATACACTCTCCAACATAAATATCATTTTTTGAATGGCTACATTTTGTTATTTCATGCACCTGCAGTTCAAATTTGAATTATGCGAAAAAATTCAAGTAAATGAAATAAATAAATGAAATATAAAAAATATTGTAAAAAGGTCCCAAATTCGAACATGTGCTTGTAAACAATATACTTGGGCCATAGAAAAAGTTTTAATTCAAAATTAAAAAATTAAAAATTTGCCAAGTGCCAACAAAGGCACTCGGCAAAGATTGTGTTTGCCGACTGCCACATCATCAGCAGTCGTCAAAGAAGCTGACTTTGCCAACTGCCCAGCTTGGCAGTCGGCAAAGACGGCCGGCCCCGGGCCCAGCCCAGGCCACGTGTCAATTTGCCGACTGCTCGGCGTGGCAGTTGGTAAAGAAGCTATCTTTGCCGACTGCCGGATGTAAGGGCAGTCGGCAAAGTTTACGACGACGGATGTCGTTTGAGCCCACCAAAATTTGCCGACTGCCCCTCTTTGCCGAGCGTTAGGCTCTTCTAGGGCAGTCGGCAAAGAATGCTTTGCCGACTGCTGTTCTTCGCCGACTGCCGGAAAGTAGATTTGCCGAGTGCGTTGTTTGGCTGTTGGCAAAGGGCTTCTTTGCCGACTGTCCGATCTTTAGCCGTGGCCGTCGGCAAAGATCGGGGCAATTGGCAAAGCCGCTGTTTCGATAGTGTTTTGCATATTGGAGCTGTAATTATTTTTGACGTACGGGGTGATATCGATACTAGTATTTCACAGCCCTCTTTCTTTCCGTACATTTGTCGTAACAATCAGAACTACAGTAAAGTTTAGTTACCTTATCAAGGCTTGTTTGGATGATTCCACACTAACACCAGATAGATGCGAATACATCAACATCTAAACAAGACTTAAAAGTTAATTCTAAGGATATTCTATATGCATATTTATATTTTTTTATATATTTATTTATGTATATCTATATATCTCCCACAGATAAAAAAATAAAAGTAAGAAAAGTAAGAAAGCTCTTTGGTGCGGTAAAAGTTCTCCTCACTTTCTACCGCGACGTGCGATACGGCCTCCCCCACCGCGCGCGCATTTGGAAGGTGCGATATCATGCACAAATTTGAAAGGTGTGAATTGTGCAATCTGATGCCTCCCCACCCACGCACAAATTTGGAAGGTCAGGGCGTCCTCGCCCTCGCCACCAATCTCTTCCCCAGCGACAAATTTGGAACCCACCTCGTGTGTGACAGCATATCGCGCCATCGCCCCGCCCTGACGAGCCGTCGCCTCGACCCCGTGCGACCTCTCCTCCCGGTGTGTCAGTGCCGCCGGAACACCGCCGCCTCCACGACGCCCACGCCGTCGTCCTCGACGCCCGCGCCGTCGTCCTCGCCGCTCGCCCCGGCGCCGTGAAGCGTGAACCCAAGTTGTTGTTCTCCGCTGCCCCAGCGCGCCCGCCGCCTTGACGCCACCGGACGTGCCACCGTCTCGACGACGTTGAACGCGCCGTTGCCGGAAAGGCCGCCGCCTCCACGTACGACCTGCTCCATCATCTCATCGGTGCGACCGCGTCATTGTCCTCGCCGGGCGCCAACGCCGCCGTCGTCGTGTGGAGGAGGTAATTCGTCAATCTACACCCATTGTTCGTGCCGTCGCAATTTGGTTGGTGTGGCTTGCCATCGGTGCCGCTGTGGCCGGTCGTTGCTGGTTGTGGATGCCGCCGCTGCCGAGAGGGTGCCAGCCCATGTGTGTCTTCAACTATGCATGCTACCTGTCATCTAAAGTTTCTGAATATGCCTGTCTTGTGAACTATGCTACCTGCATCTCTGAATTTACATGTTCTGAACTATACGTGTCTGCAAACCTACCTGTTCTCATAGTTCGTTCATAGTTTTCCTGAATATATTAAAATATCAGATACTAAGAGTAATTATTATTTGAGAGAATGCCAATTGAAATGGGAATTCGATATAAAACTTTGGTGCATGTTCAAACAGGAATAAAAAGCCATCTTGATTGTTCTATTGTCGTAGTTTTAAATATTTTGATATGACCTTACCATTTTTGCTCATCAATGATTGCCTTTTCAAGAAGCACGATCAGCATGCAAGTGTAGTATGGTATTCCAACTCTAGCTCATCATCAAAATTTATCGGTGGACGTTGCCTCATTTTGACCAAAAGATGATCAGGCAACTAAAGAGGATGATGGCTTAGATGTTCTTCTGTGTATTTTGTTCTATTGATTTGCTCGTCAAGTGATTTGCTTTTATGCCTTGCAACAAACAAGTTAGATCAGTGAAAAAATGATTTTTGTTAGATCATGGGCACATTTCTTTTGGGAATCTAGATGTAGTATATTGGATAAGACCATGGACACATTTCAGGAGCTGTTTCTGTTAGTTAGGACAAACATTGCACGGACTACAGAGAAAAATCTCTGTTTCTTATGGACGGCCTTTCAGGTTTCTCACTGCTTGATTCATGTGAGAATATTGGCGTATTACACTTGTGATGTAACCAATTTGTGACTTTAGGTTTTCCAGGTAATCCGCCTTTTTTTGTAGAAAAGGTAATCGGCCTATTAAAGTATGTATCAGAAGTCTGGAGTTTCTGCAGTATTCAGAGGAGAATAGATGAACACAATTAGCATCTGTGGAGTAATTTTACATTGCAGGAAGCAACTCGACGCAAGTCGACAGGCAGGTTTCACTCGGCAGCACGTCATCATGTGGTCAGAAAAATTTAGACGGGATGTAGTGATTAGTTACCTTATGCCTTCTAGATACATTATTTGCAAAAATAGGATTAAAAGTTCAGGTGCATAGATTATTTGATTACATTATTAATGCCTTCTATCTGTAGGTAATAGTTATTGTCTTATAGAGAACAGGCAGTGCCCTTTTTGTAATTACAGAGAAGTGGCACAAAGAAACTTAAAATTAGTGATTGTCAACTTGAATGAGATTTTAACTATACTCATACAATGCCACTCTGAAGTCCCCAAGTTTATGTAGCAGCATCCAAGCTGATATTTACATATGACCTTTTAGTTGCTTATTACATTCTTTAAATAATCTGTATCCTCTAAAAGTATTGTAGAGGATGTCAATCTAATTAGTAATTACAATATATTTTTTTCTAAATGCCCTTGTGAGGCTGTGATTTGGTCATTACTCACATATTCTGATTATATATTAGATTGATGAAACGTTCATGGAGACCTTGTGCGCAGAAGACACAATAGAGATGGAGCACCGCATATGGGAGGAGGCAGAATAAGTGCTGAACATGGACTTGCAGCTGTCGAGCAGCAAATGACTGATCGACATCACTACTAACCTATGGTAAGCAACAACAAGCTCATGCAAAGCTCAGCTGTGTTATGCATTTTGCTGCTATATATAGTGGCAAGGAAACTTGTGAGGCTGTGATTTGGTCTTTTCATATGTTTGATGCTAATGTACAGATAGAAAAGGATCCACATTCAGATCAGTACAACTGAAGTCATAAATTAACATTCAGATCAACAAGGTCAATAAAACAATTGCAATTCTCAGTAATTTAGAGTACAAAAAATGTAGCAACCCCTTCACCTTGGTGATAGTTGATTTCTAATTTTAATTGTTCATATCCAGCTATCCTGCTTCCATTTTCTGATTTTGCAAGTAATTAGTTAATTGATTTCTGCTCCTATTGACTGCTGGTTGAGTGACCATTGTTTGAAGGTAGGTGAACCATGCAAGTAATTAGTCATTTTATTCTTGTAGAAGGTTTGCCTTCAAAAATATTCTTGTATGAGGTCATCGTTACACTACAGATTTTGGGAATACTTTTTTTCCGAAAGGATGGCAAAAGCTTTGCCGCGATTTCTATTAGACGAATAAAAGAAAAGGCAAGTGCAAGCCTAGTTTTTTGACTGAAAACCGGACCAGAAAAACCATACAATTATGGAGGGTACCCTACTCCATCCGCACACCTAGGTACCAAAACAACTCGACTCGCGCCACAACTAGCGCCCACTCAACTCCTTGCTCAGTCGGATTGGGTCATTGACACGAGCAACAACTTGACGCCACTTAACTCGGTCGGATTGGGTCATCGACACGAGCCACCCCTCCCTAGAAGCTCAAAGAAAACAACCAAAAACAAAAAACTATGCCTACTCCACCACTGCCACCCACCGCGTAACAAAACAGCGAGAACGACGAACCAACCCTGCTGTTGACACCTCTAACACCACATAAGCTAGGTTGTCATCCCAGCATAGCGCCAGAGGTGCTGGTATTAAATGCATATGCTTTCTCAAAAATGAATAAGGGATCCGCAAGCGCACAGATAATAGCGACGTAGCATTTTAACCGGGAGTAATTCAGGTATCGTTATTTATATTTTTACCACTGGAAAGGGGAATGCTTATGGATATGAGCAATAAGCACTGTATGTGATAATGGAGAGCTTAACCATGTCTTTATCTATCTTCTCATACAGGGTAACTATCACATAAAATAATAATAATATATAATAATGAATGGTAAATGATAAATGATAAATAAGAGCACACAGCCACATAAAATAATGATACACATCTCAATAGAGTACTCTAAGTTTATAACACTAGCATGGACTAGGACGATGTACGAGAATAAATCCTAAGTTATTCTAACTATAAAGCCTAAGCATACAATGATTAGTGCAAATACACCTAATAATCATAGCAGGAAAATGTTATATCTATGCATAGTGATATTACAAAAAAATCATGAACAGAGCAATCACTTTTCTGTAATAGTAGTGTTATACTAGTCCTATACTCGGGAGGAGGACTACGAAGGACTCAACAGGACTGTCACTCCCGCAATCTACCTCACGATTCAGAATATATAGGGTGCAATCATAGATAAATACAGCCTAGGCACCACACCTACACAATATTTATCACTCACCCATCAATCTAATGAGCAAGCGCTATACGATCCTATGCATAAACATAATTCTAATCCAACTATACTAAGCATATAATTAAAGTTAACTAAGAACAATATAATTAAGAACATAAGCAAATAGAGCAAAGTCATATCTGATATATTAGAATAGAATAAAGTACTATACATAGTAGCAAGAACAAAGATAAATATTATAATAAAGTAGAAGAAATTACCAAGAACTCTGACAGATCCGGACTCCAAGCTAGGCTTGACTCCTTCTAGATCTATTCCTATGTAGCTATACTACTAAACTATGGAGCTCTAATTAAGATGGTGGCTCTAAGGCTTCTGTGGAGTTGATGAATGAACTAGAGAATGAATTCTAGAATGAATTAGGGTTTCTCTAGGGGCCCTATTTATATAGCCCCCTAGGATGCACCATAGCCCTTGGATCAAACCGACCTATATGGACGCTTCAAATTGATCCTCAAAGTCGGTGGAGGCAGGATCCGTGAGGTTGCCCGTGATTGGGCCAGCTGGCCGGGCGGCCGCCCAGGTGGCTTGGGCGCTCGCCCAGTCACCTCTGCCACGTGGCCTCAGCTTCGTAGGGTCGCCTTCTCGAGTCTTCTAGAATATTCTTGAGTTACTAGACGTGGTATTCTCTCTATGTAAATCTGACATGTGGGCCTCTTTTGGTTCTTTTCTGATAACCCCCTGTAGAAATAGACATTCACCAAAACTCGTGGAATTCTATTAGTGTAACCCCTATAACTAGATGATATTCATATTTTAATCTGTTCTCATGCTATGTTGATGGTTAAAAATTGATACTTAACGCTCATCAACAAACTCCCCCAAGCTTACCTTTTGCTCGTCCCTGAGCAAAGATAGACTCAGTGATGGATCAGGAGTTGCTACAATGCTTCCACGCCTCATAAGTTCACATGCTTTCAAACAAGAACTTTCCTCCGGATTAGAGTGAACTATTCTGACTCAAGACTTACCCATATTACCTTTCACCATGAGGCTTGTAGCTGTCATTTGGGTCTTGAGCAGTTGAAAGACAGAATGGTCAAGTCAAGCGCTATGTTTCTCGCTTCTTGATCAACCATTATTTCGGAGTTTTTGCAAGATTTTCAAAATAAAACTCAGAGATTCCTTGTATGACCTTTCAAGTCTCTCATTTGTGGTATTTCTGGATCCTCTCCAAGGCAAGTGTAAGGTATGCCTTCTCTCTTCTCTTAGAATATGTGGTATTTGTGGAACTTAGGCATAGTGAGATTGCCTTCTCTCTCTCACCCTAAATCTAATAGGCTTTTGTGGAGCTCATAGGTGGGGAGACAACTCAAACTACTTGCATGTATTTCATAGTTAAACCATGGATCCAGAGGAACTAGTCATACAATCAAGTCATATGTGCATGTGACTTAAGAGGAATATAAAGAGTGATATGAACGATGATGAAATAAAGAGATGATTAAGAGGGGTAATGGATTATGGTGAAGATCTAATTCTACAATTGCTCCTTGGGGATAACATACCTTCCTTTGTTTGGAAACTTTGAAATTCTTTGATGAGGAGGAATTTGCTGCTTTATTACTCGGGACTTTTGTCCTCTTTCTCTCTTTTTTTCTTCTTTTTTAGTAGCAACCAATCCTCTTGACATAACTATAGCAATAGGGAGTATCAACTGAAATAACTGGAGCTTTATTGTACAATGGAAAGAGATACGATGGCGACAAATATTTTTGGGTGTTCACTCCTAGTGTAGGAGTTAAAACATTTTCTGAGTGGATCTGAATAGGGAATATATATGTGGATGGATGCATGCGTACTCCTAGAGTAGGAGCAGCATAGGTGCGTGTCTCCAAGATAGAAACAACACATGGTGTATGTGTGGGTGGTACTTCTAGGATAGAAGTAGTACAGAGTGAATGTAGAATGATAAGTATAAGTGGGTGCACACTTCTGAGGACAGAATAGCATAGATCAATGGATTGGAGAGCACATAATATTGACTTTAACTGTATGACCAATCCCTAAGGGTCGACACAGCTTAACTACCCTAAATGCCTACAAAGAAATATATATAAGTGGATGGTTTTCCTATTCTAGTAAGCATGAGTATATGTGTAACAACCCGAAAATCCGAGCTACAAATTTTTTTTCAAAAAACCCTGAGTGATGAGTGTGACATGTCATCATCTACATCCTGAACATGCACATAGCCCTATCATGTCATGCATAGCATTCATGTGATCATAAATAAATTAATGTCTTATGTCATAATCCATGTTTCATATGTTATAGCATGATGTTTCAATAGTTCATTTGTCATGTTGCATTATATTGTGGTTTGGCTTTTATTGGATTTATGTAATGATTAATGAACCAACAATATTTATTTGTGAAGTAAATAAATATAATCTATGGGAATATACCCAACATGGCCTATGACCCTTAATTATGCCATGAAGTATTTTACAACATGCAAAACAAGTATATATACATGTATAGGAAAAATGAAAAGAGAAAGATAAAAGAAAAAGAGGAGAAAGCAATCTGGCCCGAACCGGCCCGAGCAGCCCAGCACCGGCCTCTCCTCTTCTCTCCCTCCGCGCCCGTAGCGGCCCAGCAAGGCAGCCAAGTCGGCCACCCTCTCGCTCGCTCCCTCTCCCGTGCAAGCAGGCCCAGCAAGCCACGAGGCCCATCAAGGACCCGCCTCGCGCCGTGCTGAAGGGAGCCGGCCTGAGCCACTGATGACCGGACCCCGCAGTGGGGACCAGCTATCATGAGCTCCCCACGGTCCCCGTGTCACCATTTCAGCTCCTGCAACCCACGTCACCCCTAAGCAATTCACCCCGGCCGCTCGATTCGTTCCTCCGCCTCATCAACGCGCGCCCGCTCGCCACCTGGGCCGACAGCCCTGGCAACAAACGCCCACGGCCGTGAGGAACTTTTCCTCCCGCGCACATGCGCTGCCGTCGCGGAGAAACCGTGCCACTGTAAAGCCATTCGGCACCCAGCCTCTGCTAGCCCTCTCTTGCTGCTCCATGGACCCGGCCCAACACGCCACCAATGACCTGGCACCCCTCTCGGCCGCCTGATCAAGCCTTCGCCTGATGGACCATCCGCCGGCCACCTACCTCTGCCACTCCCCTATAAGAGCAAGACCTCAGCACCCTAGGGCTTCCCAGCCACCGCCACCAACCCTGGTGGTGCTCAATTGCTTCTTGCCAGCCTCAATTGGAGAAGAGGAGAAGGAAGGGAGAAGAAGGGAGTCGGGGAAGAAGAAGGAGCCGCTGCCGGAGTTGGAGAAGAAGAGAAGCGCCGCCGTGCTCCTGCGCCAGGAGCAAGAAGGAGAAGCCGTACCGTAAGCCAGAGCCACAAGAACCCCAAAGATTGGACTTGTACCGCACCTCCATCCTCTGCAATTCGTCGGTGAGCACCGCCGCCATCTTCGCTCTCCCGAACCTCCACCTTGCTTCTCGATCATGGCGCTCCACCGTGAGCGCGTAGGCCAAGGTCACTGTCGACCTCACTAGACACACTGCACACTCACTCACACGGACCAGCCTAGCCCCATGGACCACGGCATCGGGAGGATGCCGGAGCGGATGCCGCCCTGTCCGTCGTCGCACGCCGAGCGCCACCGCGGCGAAGTCACCCAGCCGCCTCACCGTCGAGCTCTGCCCTCCATCGACCTCGGATCTGCACTCGCCTTGATGAGGTGGACTCCATGCACCCCTTGGCTCCACGTTTTCCTCGTCAGAGCACCGACCTGAGCCACCTTGCCATCGTCGTGCCGGTGCGCTTCCGCTCCTGAGCACCGTCGTTCACCGTCGTTTTCCTACCGCCTCCGACCATAGCAAGGACCAAGAAGGAGCCGAGGAGCACCACTGGAGGAAGCTGCGTTGACTGGATAAGAAGATGGAGGCCATGGGCCCTCTCGGAGTGCTGTAGCCGTGCACCGTGGACGCGCCGAAGCTCCGCCGTGGGAGTTGCTGCCCGCGCGGACTCCGCCGTGGATTATGGTCACCGCCGGCGCCTTGGGCAGGTGCTGCGTGACTCCAATCGCATATCTACACCACAATTTAGAGCTGGAGTGACTTGGTGTGAAGAGTACATCGAGCGCCGCCGCCGCCGAGCCGCCGTCCGTCGTGGAGCTCGCCATCGAAAGCTAAGCTACCACCTTGAAGACCATCATCGTGCTCGCCTTGACATCCTGGAGCCGACGGGCAAGAAGATGGCGCCAGAGGATCAACGGAGTCACCGAATTTTGGAGGGTTGCCACCGTCGGTGAGCCGCCCCATCGGGCGGGAGCAGACAGAGGAAGGGGATAAGTGGTGGAGCGGTTGGTGGACTCGGTGTACGTGAACCAGAGCCGCTGCGCGTGGGACCAAGCCAAGCCAATGCACCGAGGGACCTAGCTGTGGACCGTGTGAACCAGAGAGCAAGTCCGTGCACCCGGCGTACATGGACATGAGCCGCTGCCAGTGGACCCTAGTGAGTGCGGTGCACCGTGGACCAGAGACCGTGAACCGCGCCCGTTGTGGATTCAGAGTGATGACGTGGCCGCACCAGCGCGTGCCACGTGGCGGGCCCGGCCCGGCCCATATCCGGTCTACTCGGCCTAATAACGGCCCATTAACGACCCATTAATGGCCCAGTGGGGCCCACCAGACCATTGACCGTTGATCGTTGACCATTGACCGTTGACTGCTGACGTCAGTAGTGACGTCACCCCGGACCCACCTGTCAGGCCTCAGTTGACCCGGTCAATGCTGACGTCAGCATGACGTCATCCGCTACGTCAACCGCTGTGTTGACCTGTTTGACCCACGCGTGACACGTGGCCCAATCCCGTGCTGCCACATGTCAGCACCAGATAAATCGCCCCTTTTCTTTTTTAGAAAATGGTTAAATCTTTGAAAATTCATAACTAATTCATACGAGCTCCGAAAAATGCGATCCACATATCCAAATTTTCTATAAATCGAGCCCTACCTATCTAAGCTATGTTTGAGTGCATTTGGATCTTCTATTTAGAATTTTTTATACTAATCTATAGGGGTCGCTCCCACGACCATTAAATCTTGTTACAGGCTCGAGCGAGGACAAGTCTGACGACAGTGACTATCAGGAGAAGTCTGACAGCTACGTCAGTGAAAGTGCCACACCTCACCCAACCTCATAGATCCCATTACACATGGCAAATGTAGTATGGCTAGTGCTTTAAATTCCTGTTTCTGTAATGATTTGCCTATGCTAGGATTGCATGGTAGATTATTACTTGATGAGCCCTACCTTGCTGTAACCTATCCCCTGCTTACCCGCTGTTATGTTAGACACTTGCTTATCTGCTATATTTATATATATAAAAATATAAATATATATATATATACTTCACTCGCTTATATTTTGATATGATGTGATGGACCCTGGGAAGGCCTGGAGGGTGCCAGGCTAGTGATGTGTGAGATGATGGATCAGATGGGCATGTGAGCTGATGATGCTATATCTGGGTTTGGGGTGGAGCTTACGGCAGGGAGTAGGATGAGGGTTGAGTCGATCGAGCCAGGATCTACGATGAGCTTTTGGAGCAAGTCTTGCCAGGGAATGGATCTGGACATTCCCATGAGAGGAGCCTGTGGCGGGCTAACTGAGATGTGATGGTGGTCTTTGGGTGTGATCCTCTGATAGGTGGAGCCCGGGATAAAGGTGCCGTAGTAGCACGTTAAAGATAAACCCTGATGAAGATATCCCGGTCTGGTCACACTTAGGAACTGCTGCGCTGGTATCCGGACCTTAGGAATCTCTTGCTTTCCACTCACTCTCCATGGGGGGAGACGGCTGAACTTCTGGATAGATCGATGCCACTACTGCTAGGCGAGTAGTGATAGGAAGGTATATGCATGGGATGGAGCTAACACCCTACCGAGACGATCATGGCACCCCCTTCGAGAGTGGTTACATGGCATGGCATCCTCTTCGGGAGCGGATACATGCTCTCTTCATAGTTCCAGCGGTCCAGAGCTGGATGGTAGAGTGGCATCGTTCTATGGCAGTAGGCGCCCAAAATCTACCTAGGTGATTGCAAGCACCGAAGATGGCTATCTAGTGGATTAGTGAAACCTCTGCAGAGTGTATGGTTGATCGATCGATACATAAGCTAATTCATTGGCTATGGACCTTTCCTTAGGAGGATGCACCGGACTAGTGAGTGGAGTGTTCTACCTTTCCCTGAGTATGATTCCAGCTGTGAGCCAGGTTGAGGGCTGCGGGCCGCTGAGGCAAGCCGAGGAGGAGTTGGCTTGTCGACTCGAGTCTGAGATGGTGTTGGAGGAGATGGGATGGTAAGTCAAAGAAGGATGGTGATGGATGTGTGGGATGGGAAGGTGTTTAAAACTTGTTTATTATACTGTTATTTATATACCTGATTAATGCATAGGAAACCCCAGCCATATAGGTTCCTTTTGATATATCCATTTTGCATCCAACTTCCACAAAGCAATGCATAGGATGGGAGTGTGGCCAGTACAAATCATACTAAAAATTTGGTTTCAGGTTCAAGGTGTGGGTACTCTTCTGGGGAGTACAACGATTGAGGGTTTCGTGCCTACGTCAAGTTGGATCGAAGATGATAGCTTCCGTACCTCAAGCTTTTATTGTTATGCTACATGAACTCTGATTCCGCCAAGTGGCAATGTAATAAGTTATTGTAAACCTCTCTACTGCATTCTTTTGTTCGATGTATGGATTATGGTATTCAACTGTTATCGGGTAATGTGATTTAAATGGTCATATTACACTTCGGCTCTGTGGATTTCCCTTCATGGAAATCGAGGTCATTTCAATATGGTTGTGGTAGGAATTGTAAACTCTCATCATAAAGGAACTCATCATGCAGCAATTTAAGATTTTCAAAATAAATTCTCCCGAACTCTAGTGTCTCTAGGAGCAACATGGACAGCAGCTCAAAACCTTCCCATATCTTATCCGTCAACTACCTAGACTTAGATCAAACATTTGCAACCCACAGGTTTCAAGCTCATAGTAAAACTTAAGTCTAAACAGTTGTGTCTAAAACTCAGGAAAGTACAAGGTTGAAAACCAAGTACTTAAGAGGAATTACGGCAGAGCAACTATTCATCATGTCCATAAAGAGTTTGTTCTAGGGGTTTATTTTAGCAACAGATTCTTAAAAGAAAGAGCTCTCTTTTTATTTAGCTAACAAATTTAATATCACATAGGAAAAGGGGAATTGGGTTTCTAAGGTTATTCATCTTTTTAATTGTTTTATCATAGCACACAAAAAAATAGAAAGACGATCAAGAAATACTTAGCTCGATACACGGGGGTGCTCTCCCCCAAGCTGGATGTTGACATAATCTGTTGATGTTGCTAACTGGCAGTGAAGGCGTACTGTTCCTCCTAGAGTGTCATGAGTGGTTGCTGTTGGAAACAGCACTTGACTGTTGAAGACAGCACTCCGACAGAGGACAGGATGTCCTTCTGCCTGTTAGCTATTTTTGATCCTTTGATTCTTGTGAAGCTCAAATAGACAGCACAACTTGTGGAAGTAATTAAGAGTTAATGATAAACCTCTAAGCCTTAGATGTCTAGAACTTTCTTAGCCTTTTATCTTTCAATAGGATCATGGACATTTTTATAAATTTTTATATTTATGGTATGCAGACAGAAAAAAGTAAAGATGATCAAAAATTATTTTTGTGCCACCACAGTGAATAACTATATGAGTTGTTGCACCACACATTGTTCACATGGGGCTTAGCATTTTTATAGATGCAATGCATGGCATATATTTATTTTCTTTTTTCTAAGGCAAAAATAGAAAGGTAAAGATGCAACTAAATACTCGTGTAGGAAAAAGGTAAATATGTGAAACGGGAAATGTAATGCTGAAAAGAAAAATGCAGATAGATACCAAGTTACCTCTTGGCGCGACGTTCGGTGATTTTAAGTCCTCCGAACAGGACCTCCTTGTTTGCTCATTGTTTAAGGGGCACGTTGGACGACGCCACTGGTGTTGTGTCTTGTGTAAGATTTGAATCTGATTTTACCATGGGTTTCCATACCTGCTTTGTTGGTGATGTTGTCTTCGAGGGAGGAGCTGGTTGCATTGTCTTCTTTTCTGATTGTATGTTAGGCATTGTATTCTGACGGTAAAGGGAATGTACCTTAGGTTCTTGATCCATTCATACCAATCCACCTAAAATTGCTTCTTCCCAATGATCATCAAGAGACTTTTCTCCCTTTGGTTTACTTGCTAATGTTTCCAATTTTTCCACTGTTGAGTATACTTGTTTTGTTGGTGAGGCTGACTTGGAAGAGGAAGCTTCTATGATCACTATCTCTTCTTCTGGTGGTGGTACCTCTTCTACCTCTATGGCGACGTTCTCCTCGTCGGGATACCGATCTTCGAATTTGAACACTTCTCCTTCATAGTTAGCCCATCCATCTACAATGATCTTCCTGTTCTGGCGATGGGTACGCTGCCTTCTCCTTGACTTGTTCTTATTTGGCTCATCATTGATTATATAGTTATCAGTGAAATAGCGGCACACCTTTTCTGAGGGAAAGTGTAAGTGGACCTCCCTTGTTCCAATATAGATGATGGTCTTGGTAGTGTTTAGGAATGGTCTTCCTAGTATGATGGGTGGATCATACTCATCTTCACCCATGTCGATGACTAGGAAGTCATTGGGGATATAGTGGTCATCGATCTGAACAGGGACGTCTTTGGCTATCCCTTCCACGAAGCGAAAGGTCTGGTCCACCATTTGTAGCTATGCATAGGTGGGGTCTAAAGGCATGTTTCCATATAGATATTCATAGGTCACCTTGGCCATTATGTTGACACCTGATCCGGTGTCACAGACAGTTTTGTTGAAGGAACATTTGTTGATGGAGCATTGAATAGTTGGGACACATGGGTCATCCTTCTTGATCAAATGTGGGGACTTGAGCTAATGGTCATGCTCTCTGTGGACTGCAGTGACCATTCTCACTGTCTCCATTTTCTGGGTCTTCTTATTGTTGCCCTTTTTCTTGGTCTTGGTTTTGATCTTAGTAACGGTCTCTCTCTCCAGCTCATAAGGGTACTGAGGGTGGGCTAGAAATTACAAAACCCTATTCTTGAAGAAGAAGGTTTCTCGCTTGCCCTTTATGTTAAAGATGATCTTGGCAGTGTTGGAGTAGATGATGGCTCCGGCGGTGTTCAAGAATGGCTATCCCAAAATGATGGGGGATCTCTCATCACCTCCCATTTCTACTACCATGAAGTCTGCAGGAACGTACGAGCTGCCTACTCATACATAGATATCTTCCAGGATTCCCATTGGGTAGCAAAGTGACTAGTCTGCAAGCTGCATGCACATGGTTGTGTAGGATAAAGGATAATTGAACAGTTTCTCGTATATCACATTGGGCATGATGTTGACGCTTGTGCCGAAATCACAGATTGCCTCATTGAAATTAGTACTTCCAATGGAGATCGGAACAACTGGCCTCTCTGGATCACCTTTCTTGATTGGTAGAGTTGGGTCATCCCATGATCCTCTAGGAGGATCACTCTAATAGCTTCCTACATTAAATATGTCTACAAGATGCGCAGTTTCTAACCCTTTCGGTTACCCCAAAATCTTACCTTGGTCGGCGGAGGGAACAAAATTGGCAAGCTGTTGCAACTGAGACTCTAACATTTTATTGAAGCTAAGCTAATTTTTTATGGCATTGGAAAAACTATCCATTTTGTTATTAGCTATTTCAAGAGTTTTATCATATGATGCTAGTTTCTTAGACAGGTTATCCATTAACTTACCTTGATTAAGCATTAACTCTCTCAAAGGTGGCTGATTGAAATTATTGTAAGAAGAATTATTACCTTGGTAGTTACCTGAGTAGTCAGGCCTTTGCTGTTGATTCCAGCCTTGATTCTGCTGAGGACAATAGTAGTTATTATTGTTGAGGTAGTTCACGTCCTCCTTTATCTCTGGGCAATTAGCACCTGTATGCCCAGTCTCTCCACACTCTTCACAAGTCATGCGAGAATCATGAATATGCGTGACTTCTTTCTTTTTAATTGCTTTCTCATCGAGCCTCTTCATTAGCAAGTCTATCTTGGTGGATAGCATGTCTACCTCCATGAGCTGGTGCATCCCTCCACCTCTCTTGCGGTCTGAGTTCTTTCTTCACTCCAACCTTGGTTGGAGGCCATCTTCTCCACAATAGTTGTGGCTTGAGGAAGAGTAAGTGATAAGAATGCACCTCCAGCAGCAGCATCCATGGTTTCACGAGTGCTGTTGTTGAGCCCATGATAGAAAGTCCTGCATGAGTAGCCAATTCTCCATCCCATGATGAGGACATTCGAGGATGTAATCTTGAAAGTGTTCCTAGGCCTCTGGGACTGTTTCTTCATGTTGTTGCTAAAACTTGATATCTTCCCACAGAGAGCTTTGGTCTTGCCCATTGGAAAGAACTTTGCCAAGAAATTAGTGGAACATAGTGCCCATGTAGTATTCTTCTCCTTATTGGTGTAGAACCACTGCTTCGCTCTTCCCAAAAGTGAGAATGGGAAAAGGCGAAGTAGTATAGCATCTCTGGGGACATCCTTGATAGTGAAAGTGCTGCAAATCTCTAAAAAGTGTTGGAGATGAGCACTAGCATCTTCATGGGCCTTCCCACAGAACTGACTTGCTTGCACCATATTGATCAACGCTGGCTTGAGCTCAAATGGGTGATCAATGTTCGCAGCAGGTCTAGTACGGATGTTGTCCGTAGTGGGAGCTGAGAACTCCCGAAGTGACTTGTTGGCCATGTCAAACTTCAAACAAAAGGTGGATCTTTCGGTTCAGAAGTACAGGTAGGTTGAGCTGATGAGGATTGTAAGTGCTTTCTCAACTTGGCCTTGGTCCTCCTGATTAAAGCTTCTAAATTGTCAATGTAATTGTTTGAAAGATCAAACCTACTCATACATTACCCTACATATATATAACATAGACAAAAGACAAGGGTAAGTCTGTATGAGTAGAGAAGGGTGGATGATGCTCAATCACATTAGTAGATGCAGTGATTTCTCATTATCCATTTGATAAGCTTTCAACCTTCCTCGGCAATGGCACCAAAAATACTTGTTGACACCTCTAACACCACATAAGCTAGGTTGTCATCCCCAGCATGGCGCCAGAGGTGCTGGTATAAAATGCATATGCTTTCTCAAAAATGAATAAGGGATTTGCAAGCACACTCCCAGAGTAGGAGCAGCATAGGTGTGTGTCTCCAGGATAGAAACAACACATGGTGTATGTGTGGGTGGTACTTTCAGGATAGAAGTAGCACAGAGTGAATGTAGAATGATAAGTATAAGTGGGTGCACACTTCTGAGGATAGAAGTAGCATAGATCAATGGATTGGAGAGCACATAATATTGACTTTAACTGCATGACCAATCCCTAAGGGTCGACACAGCTTAACTACCCTCAATGCCTACAAAGCAATATATATAAGTGGATGGTTTTCCTATACTAGTAAGCATGAGTATATGGCTGTGGTAGAAATTGTAAACTCTCGTCATAAAGGAACTCATCATGCAGCAATTTAAGATTTTCAAAATAAATTCTCTAGAACTCTAGTGTCTCTAGGAGCAAGATGGACAGCAGCTCAAAACCTTCCCATATCTTATCCGTCAACTACCTAGACTTTGATCAAACATTTGCAACCCACAGGTTTCAGGCTCATAGTAAAACTTAAGTCTAAACACCTGCCAGAGACACCCCGACCTAGACGTAATCCACAGCGACACCTTCAAGAAGGTCACGATGCCCAAGCGCCGTGGCAGCTCGTCTAAGACAGGACAAGGCTTTCACCCGAGGATTGTGCTGGGGATGTGACGCCCTCAACAGGGGAGCAGCACCTGCAAGAGTCGCCGTCGCCAGGCTTGCGCCCAAAGAACCCATTGCACAGATGTCGGTCAAGATGTTGGGTCCCTGTTAGACACCAAGACGTTGTTGCCGGCTATCTAGAAGAAAGCTCACCGGGGTAGACACGCCGGCCACGTGAGCAGCCGCAGAGCTGCGCCAGCACCCGCCAAACCACCCACCGAAAACCAGCCTCCCACCACCAAGTACGTCCACCATCCACCCGCCGTAGTCGTAGCCGCCGCTGGCCACCGCTACCGACCAAGCTCGATTGGGCACCGCCCCTGCCCAAAAGGTACTGGAACTAGGGCAGGACCCCAGACCAGCAACCTATAGATGCCAAGGCCGCCTTCCATACAATATCTGCCCTATCATGGCAACCAGGGTCAAGGGGAGAAGAACGGCATAGACGAGGGCCACTCCCCCAACGCCAGCCTGAACCCAGCCACCGCCATGAAGCGGCCACTGACAAGGAGAAGGCGTGCAGCGAGGGAGGGAACCCCGCTACAGCACCCCGCGCCCCCACGGGCACCATCCTCACCCCACCGGCGAGACCCGACGGGCAAGAACGAACTCCACCAGACCCGGCAACGCAAGAAGCACCACCACGGCACCTCTGACCTGCCACCGCTATGGCTAGCCGCGTCGCCATGACGCTGTCGAAGGAGTCACACCACCACCAATGGGGGAGGCCACACCGGCTCCAGCTGAGAAGGCTAAAATCAGCCTCCAGAGTACCGGGCCACACCCCAACGCTGCCATCCCCTCACCCGTCGTCGCCCAGCCACACCACCAACCACCGCTCCGCCGCACCACCATCCACCCCGCAGCCACCTCCCACCAAACCACCACCGCCCACAGGGAGAGCCAGATCCGGCCTGTGGGAGGCCGTATCCGACCACCAGGGCACGAGATCTGGTGTCGAGGCCGCCCTGCTACAGAGGCCTGAGGAGGCCCAATGATAAGCCACCTCAGAAGCCATGGGACCATGCAGCACCGCCGCGGCCCAGCGCCTCCACAACCGCGCCACCCCTTGCACAAACGCGCTGAGGAAGAAGGAGCGCCGCAGGGCGCCACCAAGCCGCCCGCCGCCGCCATGACCGTCGCCAGCCTCCCCTCTCGAGGATGGCCATGGTCTGGGAGAAGAAGCCCCACCGCCACCATCCTAAGGGGCCGCGTGGGCATCCCAGCGGCCTTCTCCGATGGCGGCGAGGGAGGGGAAGGCGGGGGAGGGGAGAATTTGAAGGCGGCTAGGGTTTCGCCCCACGTGTCGCTAGAGCGGGGGTGACACGGGGGGCGGTTATGACAAATCAATGGACCTTTGGGAATACTTTGGCCTGACTCTTTTTTGTTTCTCTTATTCTGTATCGACTCAGAAGGTTCTACCAATGTTTTGCTTATAGACAAAGCGGGGATTGTCTCCAATCCTGTTTTGAGAACATATATATCATGTTGTGGTTCTGTGAAATGTTTGTTCCTTTTCAATTAGGAAACAATCCTTCAAGAAATAGAATGAATTATGTATGAAACAAAGATGAATATGTGCATTTAGTTACTTTTGTATATGCACACACTTTGTTTCACAAATAGATTACAGTTATGTCTAGCTGATATGTTTTCTTTCTCTTAATTGGATAGAATGATCTAAAGCATTTGACACTAGCTCATTTCTTTGATAACCAAGGCTTTCTTTGGTCGCTTGCATTTCAGGTGGGCTGAACGCCGATCTAATTCCTAATTGTGAACTCCGCCTATGCTGATTAGAAGACTTACTTGAATCGTTTCAACATAGCCGGTCCCAAGCCCGGGTAAAGAAGGCGGGTGTGTTAGGTTCGGCTAACTAACATTTCAAAAATAGCCACTCTCATGGATATGAAACCCACAAGAGATTCATTGGGACGTAACCCTCTTAGCGACGCGCTACATCGGAACCCGGGTGTAGTGTTAAATGGGCAAGGGCTGGGTCATCATCCCCTTAGTGGCACGTCGTATCATGATCCGGGTACGATGATAAATGAGTAAGGGTCGGGTCGTCGCAACCTTTGTGACGCGCTACATCTGCGCCCGGGTGTAGTGATAAATGAGAAAGGGTCTTCACACTTCCCTTGACAGATGCAAAGGGTAAGGAAGCTAGCCAAGCCAACTAGGATTTATCTAGGTAGCTGGAATATAGAGTCTCTAACGGGTAGGTTAAGAGAGCTAGTCGATACAGTAATTAGGAGGTGTGTAAATATTCTATGCGTACAGGAGACTAAATGGAAGGGCCAGAAGACGAAGGAGATGGAGGATACTGGCTATAAACTTTAGTACACGGGGACAACTTTGGGTAGGAATGGTGTAGGCATCTTGATCGATAGGATCCTTAAGGATGGAGTGGTTGATGTGCGGAGAAAAGGCGACCGGATTATCCTAGTCTGGTTGGTAGTTGGAGACTCGACTCTGAATGTGATCAGTGCCTATGCCCCATAGGTAGATCTTTGTGAGAGCACCAAGAGGCAGTTTTGGGAAGATCTTGATAGCATGGTTAGTACCGTGCCTATCAGCGAGAAACTCTTCATAGGAGGAGACCTCAA
Organism: Bothriochloa decipiens; assembly: GCA_023333625.1. Classification (NCBI taxonomy): domain Eukaryota; kingdom Viridiplantae; phylum Streptophyta; class Magnoliopsida; order Poales; family Poaceae; genus Bothriochloa; species Bothriochloa decipiens. Next base: position 20,186,297 of record CM041642.1, on the reverse strand, counting down.
CGGCCATGTGGGTGCGACTAATGTAGGTTTCGAGCGGGTGCTTGGAGATTTCGGGTATGGTAGTAGAAATCAAGAGGGGGAGGATGTTTTGAACTCTGCGTTGGCCTACGATTTGTTGATAGCGAACACTGTCTTTAAGAAGAGGGAATCTCATCTAGTGACCTTTCGTAGTGGACAACACCTGAGCCAGATCGACTTTATCCTTGCAAGGAGGGGGATAGACGTGCTTGCTTAGATTGTAAGGTGTTACCTGGGGAGTGTGTTGTCCCTCAACATAAGCTTGTGGTGGCGGATTTTTGTTTTCGGGTACGTGTCCACCAGGACAATCGGGCCAAGATTACGGAAACAAAATGGTGGAAGCTTAGAGGGGAAGCAGCGCAAACATCTAAGGAGAGGGTGCTAGGCGAGGGGCGAAGGGAAGAAGGAGAAGATGAAAATGACATGTGGCTAAAGATGGTGACATGTGTTCGGAAGGTGGCTTCAGATGTGTTTGGAGTGAGTAGGGGAGGCAAACGGGAAGCGAAAGACACATGGTGGTGGAATGACGAGGTGCAAAGGGCTATTAGGGAGAAGAAGGAGTGGTTCAAGCGCCTCCACCATGACAAGAGTGCGGCCAACAGTGAGGGCTATAAAATAGCAAAGAGGGCTGCAAAATGAGCGGTGAGTATAGCAAAAGGTCAGGTGTATGATGACATTTACCAGCGGCTAGGCACGAAGGAAGGAGAGAAGGACATTTATAGGATGGCTAGGATCCATGAGAGGAAGACGAGGGACATCAACCAAATCAAATGCATCAAGGATGGGACAGATCGACTTTTGGTGAGGGATGAGATCAAGGACAGATGGAGAGAGTACTTTGACAAGTTGTTTAATGGGGAGAATGATGAGGATCCTACCTTGGAGTTGGATGACTCATATGACGATACCAACAGATGCTGCATGAGGAGAATTTAGGAGGCAGAGATTGAGAAGGCTTTGAAGAGGATGAAGGAAGGTAAGGCAATGGGCCCTGATGGTATCCCCATTGAAGTGTGGAGATGCCTAGGTGCCAAAGCGATAGTATGGTTAACTAAGCTTTTTAACCTCATTTTTTGGTCAAACAAGATGCCTGAAGAATGGAGAAGAAGTATATTAGTTGTACTAATTATCGTGGGATTAAGTTGATGAGCCATATGATGAAGCTCTGGGAGAGGGTTATCAAGCATCGCCTAAGAATAGTGACAAGTGTGACCCAAAACCAATTTGGGTTTATGCCTGGTAGGTCGACCATGGAGGCGATTTTCTTATTACGACAGTTGATGGAGTGATATAGGGAGCAGAAGAAGGACTTGCACATGGTCTTTATTGACCTCGAGAAGGCATATGACAAAGTACCAAGAAATATCATGTGGTGGGCTTTGGAAAAGCACAAAGTCCCAACTAAGTACATCACCCTCATCAAGGATATGTACAGGGATGTGGTGACGTGTGTCCGAACATGTGATGGCGACACCAGTGACTTTTCAATTAAAATAGCGCTACATCAAGGGTCAGCATTGAGCCCTTATTTATTTACTTGGTGATGGATGAGATCACAAGGGACATACAAGGTGATATCTCTTGGTGTCTGCTCTTTGCTGATGATGTGGTGCTAGTTGACGAGACAAGGGCAGGGGTTAATAGGAAGTTAGAACTATGAAGGCACACGTTAGAGTCGAAAGGGTTTAGACTTAGTAGGACAAAGACCGAGTACACGAGGTGCGACTTCAGCGCGACTAGGAATAAGGAGGGAGACGTTAGTCTCGATGGGCAAGTGGTGGCCAAGAAGGATAATTTTCGGTATTTAGGATCGATGCTACAAAAGGATGGCGACATCGATGAAGATGTTAAGCATAGAATCTCAGCCGGTTGGTTGAAATGGCGTCAAGCTTCAGGCGTCCTCTGTGACAAAAGGGTGCCTCAGAAGTTAAAAGGTAAGTTTTATAGGACAGCGATTCATCCGGCGATGCTATACGATGCTGAATGTTGGCCTACAAAAAGGCGACATATCCAGCAATTGAGTATAGCAGAGATGCGTATGTTACGATGGTGTTGTGGGCACACAAGGAGGGATAGAGTCCGGAACGACGATATTCGGGATAGGGTTGGGGTGGCACCAATTGAGGAGAAATTGATTTAACACCGGTTAAGATGATTTGGCCATGTCCAACGGAGTCCACCTGAGGCGCCGGTGCGTAGTGGGGTTGTAAAGCGGGTCGATATTGTAAAGAACGGTAGAGGTCGACCTAAACTGACTTGGAACGAGTCGGTTAAGAGAGACCTTAAGGAGTGAAATATCCCTAAGGATTTAGCTATGGATAGGAGCGCTTGGAGACTAGCAATTAACGTGCCTAAACCGTAATCCTTTTTTCTTGTACCCTCTATGCGTCCTTTGTTTTCTGGTCTCTTTTGGGTTTTATCTCTAACCTACCCCAACTTGCTTGGGACAAAAGGCTACGTTGTTGTTGTTATTGTTGTGGTGACACCTAGGGATTATTTGTCTAATTTACAACAAATGGTTAAAATATAGAACTAACCTGCTGCAGCCAGAATCACGAGTACAAACTGGAACCTAATTCTGTTATCATCTGGTGGTCGGGCACTACAGCTTCAACAATATTGCTTCTTAAGGAGCATGACACTACTTATCCTGAGTTGACACTGCTGGTTCATTTCCTGATCCTTGAAACATTGTCATATTTGGTGTTCCAATAATCTCCTCCCCATGATTTTTTTCATCCAGGTACAGATTATTGTAGCTAAGTTATTTTGTAGTTAAGAGATAGCTTGTTGATGGCTCTTTTCAGATCAGATTGCTTGTTTACGGCTCTTTTCAGATCAGATAACCTATATCATATCAGATTGCTCATTCTGCTACCAGTTTTTTAAAACTGAATGCAAGGTTATTCTCAGGTTTCAGGAAACTATATGTTTTCTATGTATTTCTAAATTATTACAAGCAACGTATATCTAAATTATTACAAGCAATCCGTTTTCTATGTATTTCTAAATTATTATAAGCAATCCATCCAAAAGTAACTGTGCTTCGAGGTATTTGGTGCTTAAGCTGCCACACCCAGCAGTGACAGCGCAAAGAGAAACAACAGCAGGAGGAGAAGGCCAGATGGGGTGGACGAATTTCAAACTAGAGAAGTCGCAACCAGATAGGTGACAACGGGGCTCTGCATGGTGCTATGACGTGCTCAAAATCTCTTCTGGTTTGCACGTTCATACTTTAAATCCAAAAGTAAAATTTTTATGGTTGCTGGCCATGGATTGCAGATTCAGTTTTATTTTGAACTCACGGATGGTGCGATGGTATGTTTGTGGCACACTAGGTTAATTTTTAGTTGTTAAGACATGCAATTAGGGCCAAAGGGAACCAATAGAGAAGCAAAGCATAACCATTCAGGCTTGCTTTTGCCCTGTTAAATTGCATAACCAATAGAGAACCAATAGAGAATCCAAAAGTAAAGCATAACACCATACTGGTTTCCTTTTGTTTCAAAGAAATTAGCTTGAATGTGTTTTGGTCTTAATTAGTTGTGATGACGTGAGATTATTACATAAATTCTACCCATAGTATGTCATGAGACGTTTTGTATATCCGTAGCAATCCATGGGCACTAAAATATAAAATAGAGTTTGTGAGTCTACGATGTCTCGCACTCTATTGTTGTATTAATTTCATAGACTTTGTCTTTTTTTGTTAAATGCTACTTTAACAATAGTTTAAATTTTATAGTATTGTTGTCGTATTGTGCGATCCTTGTGTTTTTAGTATAAAAGTTTAGATTTTCCGTAGCAACGCATGGGCACGCTACCTAGTGTATCTGAAAGTTAGAGATATATATTTTTAAAAAAGGTAAGAATTATTTTTAAAAAATCTATGTACATGTATTTATATCTATATATATCTATATTTATACCTATTACTAAAAGTACAACTACGTTAAACTATCCTATTTTAATACTCAAGTATATCTATATCTATATACATTTATATCTAAATATGTATCTAATATTTAAAGATACAATGGATTTTTGAATTGTCTGGTTTTATTACCGACGATGCACCGATATCTCAAGATGCCTATTTACATGAAAATTAAATCTCTCCCTGTCCGCTTGAACTTATCAATCATAATATGGTGTTTTACTTCATATAACAAATTAGCGAACAATACTTTTTAGTCTAATTTTATTGCAAAACAAACAAGACGACATGCTATGTATTGATTTTATGGATATACTCCGTATTTATTTTGGCTAACTAAAAAGGCTAAAAAAATCTAAGAAACAAGAGGTGGAAGGGGGAGGCCGGGATAAGGTCCGGAGCAGTCTCTGTCTGCGCCCGGTCAGATTGCTCTCGAACCAGCTCCTATTAGGCGTGGTCCTACGGACTCCCTGGTCGGCCGTCACTTGCTATGTTCCTCTGCCACCGCCAGAGCTGCGCACGCAGTCACGCACGCCCAGTCCGAGCCGGGGTCGCTCGCCGCGTCACCGATACTATTTGGTGCTTCGGTTTGGGCGCGACTCGCAACGCAAGAGTCAATTACTGCACCGCTTCTGTGATAGCGCCGAGCAGCAAATCGCGATGACAATAGCCTCGGCGGCTCGGTAACTACTCAAGTCAACGAAGCTGCAACATACTCATGTCTTGTTATCTATATATCTATATCTATGGCTCTATGCATTGTGACACGGCGGTGGTCGGGGTCGCCCGTGTGTCGACTTGCGCAGGATCGGACAGGGATGGTCGGATGGACACGGCGACGCATGATATCCCACTAGATTGCTAGAGCAACAATTGTCACGATAGAGATGCTCAAAACACGACCCTCCTTGCAAAATCGCAAGAAAACAGTAGGGTTGACGTATATATCTTTTTTCCCAAAAGGGAGACGGGTTAACAAAAATAATATGTCCATGCGAAATGAAAGAACTGTGTGCGTAACACGTACGACGGAGGCCTAGGAGAATTAGAAGGAAATTGGGCCAACTCGGGTCCAGATGAGGAGGAGCGCCGCGACAGCTACGACACTTAGGCCAAGGAGGCCGTATGGGTGCACCAAGGACCAGAGGCGCGCAGCCCACTCGTCGTCACGGTCTGCGTAGACTAGGGTTTAGGTTGCTTAGGGGCAAAGTAATCCTCGGGCTATAAATAAGAAAGCATTGTAATCAGATCCAATCAAGTAATAGAAGGGAATTTCCTTATCTACCTCGCCCCAGCTCTTAGCCGTCGCCGCTGCCGCCCTCGGGCGCGCGTGCGCGCCGGTCTCCTGCGCCGCCGCCGCTCGGCCGCCACCCGCTCCACCGCCGCCGCCCCCTATGCCGTCGTCCACGCCACCCACCGCGGCCAGCGCCGCCGCCGCCTGCCACCGGCCGGCCCCCATCAGCACCGCCAACGCCACCGCCGCGGCCTCCGTCGCCGCTTTCGGGCCACTCTCAGGGCTGCCACGTGCCCCCCGACGTCGCGCCCCTTACAGCTGGTATCCGGAGACCAGCTACGATCCATGGCCATCGTGACCACCATGAGCGCCGCCTTCGAGAAGGAGGAGTTTGCGATCTACACCTTCAACTTCGAAGATGAGATCGCGACACTAGATCGTCGCATCCACACCAAGGAAGACGAGCTGGCACGCATCACCGGCAACGACACCGCCAACGCTGCAACCACCAAGGAAATCAATGCTATAATCTCAGGTGGAGTACCACAAACATCCCAATCTATCCTGCAGCAACAAGACGCGATCAAAATCAGATCAGATCTGGACGTCGCCAATGACGCCCACCAACTTTTCGATGTTGAGCTCGCCGAACTGGATCGACGCCTTGCAGCCAAAGAAGCCAAGTGGAAACACCCCGACATCAACAGCAATGCCATCATCAACACCGTCAGCACCGGGCACGTCTCCACCAACACCCATGACGCCAACATCACCAAGGTCCAGCCCAGATTGGGTTTGGGCGCACCAACGTCAACGCCGTCGGCAGCACCGTCATGGAGGCACAACAAGAGGGTGAGGACAAACACCTCCAGATCATCATCGGCAAACTGGCGCTCGACAACGACAACACCACGCGCCAACAACTACGTCATACCTCAATGGCGACGACATCACCTCGTCAACGACAAGGCACCCATGTGCAGACATAGCGCCAACCTCGTCGACACCAATCCAAATGCCGCCATCAACAACCCTGTCATGGAGACACAACAAATTGGGAACATCACCGACAAGGAGGACGTCAGCATCGACGCCCAACAACTATTTGTTGATATACCCATCCAAGCAAAGCACCATGGCACAGTCACGACCACGCCATCAACTACAACGACAACAGCAACAACGTCAGCAGCAACACCGCGGCAAGCATCTACGTTGCCAGATGCCCTTGCTATTGTCAGCAGCACTAGCGACATCATATCAGCGTCACGAACCTACATCAACACCATTAACGACGCCGTCCTAAAGGAGCAGCAGAAGGACACCAAGAATCATCCCTCAACAATCCTCATCAAAGCTGCACCTGACGTCATGCAAACAACGCCTGGCCTAGTGAATTGTGGAAGATTTGCCAACTGGAGGGTCCATGAAGGGAGCAACGTCAGCACCAACAACCACCAGCTGTTTGGTCAACAGATCAACCTTCCAAATCAACAGCTACTGGCTACAAAAGCAGAGCAGATAGGTCCCCGCATCCACAACAACAACAACATCAGCACTGCAGACACCAGGCTCGCTTTTTCAACACATATGGTGGCCAACAAAGAAACCTACTCCGTCAACACCACCAACAACATGCTGCTATATAGAGTTGGAATTGGGACCATACTCGATTCAACAATAGCAACTCATCAAGCAGCACACTCAGCAACGGCATGAGAACCAACGCAATTGAAGCTGTCTTCCCTCAACAAGAGCAGTTGCAAACCACCCTTTGGATGGCCTGACATCTTCAATAACTGCATCAGCGGCCGCACAACTCGTCAACACATGGGCAACTACCTCTACGTCATGCCCATCAATAACTACCTCGACGCCATGCAACGCCACATCAGCTTCGCCAACTCCGTCACCCTCAACAACTCCACGAGCAGTCGCATGACCTACCATCCGGAGGCCACATTACCAGGAGCAGCTTTCCTCAACTCCTGCCTCCAATTTCGCCGCGAGGACGCGTCGGAGAAGGGGGAGAGCTGTAACACGTACAGCGGAGGCCCAGGAGAATTGCAAGGAAATTGGGCTAACTCAGGCCCAGATTGAAACGACCTTGATTTCCGCGAAGGAAAATCCACAGTGTCGGAGTGTAATATGACCATTTAAATCACATTACCCGATAACAGTTGAATCCATAATCCATACATCGAACAAAAGAGTGCAAATAGAGGGAGTTACAATAACTTATTACATCGCCACAGGGCGGAATCAGAGTTCATGCAGCATTACAACAAAAGCTTGAGGTGCGGAAGCTATCTTCTTCTCTCCAACTTGAGCGTAGGCACGAAACCCTCAATCGCTGTACTCCCCAGATGAGTACTCACTCCTTGAACCTGAAACCAAATTTTCAGTACGATTTGTACTGGCCACACTCCCACCCTATGCATTGCTTTGTGGAAGTGGGTGCAAAATAAGGGTATCTCAAAAGGAACCTATAAAGGCTGGGTTTTCCTATGCAATGTTCAAGTATATAAAGCAAAAGTATAATAAACAAGTTTTAAACACAAACCCATTCCCATCATCCATCTCCGTCCATATCTGTAGCATCATCTCATCTCATCTCATCTCCAACACCCTCTCAGACTCTGGTCGACAAGCCAACTCCCTCTTGGCTTGCCTCAGCGGTCCGCAGCCCTCAAACTGGCTCACGACCGGAAAACACACTCAGAGGAAGGTAGAACACTCCACTCACTAGTCCGGTGCATGCGAAACATAGGAAAGGTCCATAGCCGAAGATTCGGCATATGTATCGATCGATCAACCATACACTCTGCAGAGGTTTCACTAATCCACCAGATAACCATCATCGATGCACGCGCGCACCTAGGCAGATTTCGGGCGCCTACTGCCATAGGTGATGCCACTCTACCATCCAGCACTGGATCACTGGAACTGTGAAGAGAGCATGTATCCGCTCCCGAAGAGGATGCCATGCCATGTACCCACTCCCGAAGGGGGTGCCATGATCGTCTCGGTAGGGTGTTAGCTCCATCCCATGCATATACCTTCCTATCACTTCTCGCCTAGCAGTAGTGGCATCGACCTATCCAGCGGTTCGGCTGTCTCCCCCCCATGGAGAGCGAGTGGAAAGCAAGAGATTCCTAGGTCCGGATACCAGCGCAACAGTTCCTAGATTTGACCAAACCGGGATATCTTCATCAGGGTTTATCTTTAACGTGCTACCACGGCACCTTCATCCCGGGCTCCACCTTTCCGAGGATCACACCCAAGGACCATCATCACATCTCAGTTAGCCCGCCACAGGCTCCTCTCATGGGAATGTCCAGAACCATTCCCTGGCAAGACTTGCTCCAAAAGCTCGTCATAGATCCTGGCTCGATCGACTCAACCCTCACCCTACTCCCTGCCGTAAGTTCCACCCCAAACCCGGATATAACATCATCAGCTCACATGCTCATCTGAAGCATCAACTCACACATCCAGCCTGGCACCCTCCAGGCCTTTTCCGGGTTCATCACGTCGCATCAAAATGTAAGCGAGTGAAGTATAGAAATTATAAGTATAGCAGATAAGCAGGTGGCTAGCATAACAGCGGGTAAGCATGTGATAGTTTACAACAAGGTAGGGCTCATCAAATACATACTCTATCATGCAGTCCTAGCACAGGCATAGCATTATAGCAACATGAATTTAAAGCACTAGCCAAACTATAATTATCATGCGTAATGGGATCTACGAGGTTGGATGGTGTGTGGCACCTTCACTGACGTAGCTGTCGGACTTCTCCTGGTAGTCACTGTCGTCAAGCTTGTCCTCGCTCGAGCCTGTAACGAGATTTAACGGTCGCGGAAGCGACCCCTATAGATTAGCACAAAGAACGAATGCAAAATAGAAGATCCAAATACACTCAAACATAGCCTAGATAGATAGGGCTCGATTTATAGAAAATTTGGATATGTGGATCATAATTTTCTGAGCTCGTATGAAAAAGATATGAATTTTCAAAGATTTAACCATTTTCTGAAAAGAACAAGGGCTCGAGGGGTTACGGTCTCAAGGTTACGATCTCGAGGGGTATGCTCTCGAGGGTACTGTCTCGAGGGTTAGAACTCGAGGGGGGTTACGGTCTCGAGGGCACGGTCTCAGGTTACGGTTTCGAGGGTATGCTCTCGAGGATATGCTCTCGAGGGTACTCTCGAAGACGGAGAAACTGCTCTGCTCCCACAACGGTGCTCGCTCTCGGGGGTACTGTCTCGAGGGTTACGCGCTCGAAGACGGAAAACTGCTCTGCTTCGACAGCGGGGCTCGGCTGGTTACGACGGGGTTAAAGATCCGGCGAGGGCTGCTCCAAGACTTCGCTAACTCGTGCATCGTCCTCGGGTCGTCAAGGCGAACACGTAGGCGGTCATCGAGTCAGGAGCTTGGTTCCGGTGACGTGCTTTATGGCGGACAGCGGTTCGAGGGTGTCGGAGCTCGAGGTGTAGAACTCGAGGGTCGACGCGTCGAGGTGTCAAACTCGAGGGTTGGTTTGTCGAAGGGTCAAACTCGAGGTTCGGTTGTCGAAGGGTCGGTGCTCGAGGTTCAGCTCGAGCGCGTGATCCGTCTCGGACGAGATCGGCTCGAACGCGGAGTTCCTCCTCGGCGATCGACGGCGGAAGAACCCTCGATTCTTGGTGCCACAAAGGATCTCCGGTGCCATTAACCCGCCCATCGATTTCGGGACTTCACGACGGTCACGTCGATGGGCTTCAGGGCGACAGCTTCACTTCTGTGTCGAGCTCGACGGCAGACGGTGGCTCGATGGCGACGGTGCTCGATGTACACTTCACACCGAGTCACCACAGCTCCAATTGGTGGCGTCGACGGACGGTTGGAGTCACGCAACGCCTGCTCGAGGTGTCGGCGGTGACCAAAACACACGGCGGAGTCCGCGCGGGCAGCAACTCCCACGGCGGAGCTTCGACAGGTCCTCGGTGCACGGCAACGGCACTCCGAGAGGGTCCACGGTCTCCATCTTGCCCACTCGATGCAGCTCGTCACGGCGGAGCTTCCTGGCTTCTTCCTGCTCCTCAAGGGTGGTCGATGGTGGCAGGAACGACGGTGAACGACGGCGTTCTGGAGCGGCAACGTACTGACACGTCGACGACAAGGTGGTTCGGGTCGATGCTCTGGTGAGGCAAACGCAGAGCTAGGGTGTGCACGGGGTCCGTCTCATCAAGGCGAGCGCGGATCCAGAAACAACGGAGGTCGAGGCTCAACAGAAAGGCGACTGGGTGATCTCGCCACGGCGGAGCTTGGCGCGCGGCGATGAACTGGGCGGCTTCCATTCCGGCATCCTCCCGATGCCGTGGTCCGAGGGGCTTGGCTAGTCTCGTGTGTGTGTGCGGGTGTGTCCAGTGAGGTCGGTAGTGACCTGGGCCTACGCGCTCACGGCGGAGCGCCATGGCCAACAGCACGGCGGAGGGTTCGAGAGGGCGGCGATGGCGGTGCTCACCGACGGTCGAAGAGGATGGAGGTGCGGTACAAGTCCAAGCGGCTCCGGCTCGCGGTACTGCTCCTCCTTCCTGCCCTCGACGCAGCAGCAGCGGCTCCGAGTCGACGGTCTTCCTCCCCAACTTCGGCGGCGGCTTCTTCTTCTTCCCCGACTCCTTTCTTCCCCTTCAGCTCTTCTCCAATCGAGGCTGGCAGGGAGGAATGGGGTTTCACCAGAGCGGTGGCGGCGATCTGGGAACCCTAGGGTGCCGGGGTGCTTGCTTTATAGGGCGGACGCGGTGGTAGGTAGCCGACGGACGGCCGATCACAGCTTTGCTTGATCGAGCGGTCAAGGGATGTCCAAGTCAGCAGCTGGGGCTCGAATTGGGTCCAGAGAACAGCGAGAGAGGGCTAGGTAACGCTGGGTGTCGAGGTTCTTTATGGCGGCAGCGTTCCACTGCGGCGACAGTGCAGGTGCGCGCGCGCGCAGAGAATATTGCCTGCGGCCGTGGGAACTTTACGCGGGCTGGTCGGTCCAGGTGGCTTGCGGGCGCGCGTCGATGCGGGGCGACACTGGATCGAGCGGTCGAGGGAGGTTGCTTAGGAGCGACGCCGGGGAACAGTGCTGACGCGAGCACGCACGGCCGGTCGGGTGACCTCAGCGGGCGCGATGACACGTGGGTTCCACTGCGGGGCCCCATCGTCAGCGACTCCTCGGCAACGGAGGCTCGGTGCGGCGCGCGGACGCGCGCAGCTCTTGCTGGGCCGTCGGCCTGGTTGGGCCTCGCAGCGCGGGGTCGAGCGGCGAGCAGGGGGGGGTCGAGCGGCGAGCAGGGGGTCGAGCGGCGAGCAGGGGGTCGATGGGGCTGCTCGGGCCGGTCTCCTCCTTTTCTTTTTCCTTTTCTTTTTTCTTTTTCATTTTCAAATATATTTATATATATACTTATATATATATGCAGTGTGCTTATTTTATGTTACAGAATAGTGAGCATACATGGCTCAAATACTTCTAGGGTATTATTCCCTTAATATTTATTTGTCAAAATAAATATTATGTTGTTATTTTTAATAACCAGCACATAAACCAAATAAGAATCCAAATCACTCTTTTTAATGCAACATGATGATTGAACTATTGAAACATTAAAATGTAACATGTGAACATAGAGCATTGTTATGAGATGTTAATTAACTGGCAACATATGAATGCCATGCATGACATGCTAGGGTTGATGCATATGTAAGGGGTAGATGATGACATGTCGCACCACATCACTCGAGGTTTTGTCGAAAAAAATTTTGTAGTTCGAATTTTCGGGTTGTTACACAGATGAGGAGGAGCGTCGCGACGGCTACGACACTTGGGCCAAGGAGGCCGCATGGGTGCACCAAGGACCAAAGGCGCGCAGCCCACTGGCGCCACCGCCGTCGTCGTCACGGCCCGCGTAGACTAGGTTTTAGGTCGCTTAGGGGAAAAGTAATCCCTGGGCTATAAATAAGAGAGCATTGTAATCAGATCCAATCAAGTAATAGAAGGGAATTTCCCTATCTACCTGGCCCCGGCTCCCAGCCGCCGCCGCCGCTGCCCTCGGGCGCGTGTGCGCGCCGGCCTCCTACGCCGCCGCCGTCCCCCCTACGCCGTCGTCCACACCACCCACCGCAGCCAGCGCCGCCGCCAGGTGCGTCGCCGCGGCCGCCTGCCACTGGCCGGCCCCATCACCGCCGCCAACGCCGCCTCCGCCATCGCTTCTGGGCCACTCTCCTGGGCTGCCACGTGCCCCCCGGCATCGCGCCCCTTACAGTGTGGCTTGTTGTGGAGTTAAGACCAGTGTTAGGGCGAGATTTGCCATGTAGCACCTGTCCACTATTGCAGCACATCTTATTATTACAGTTTATCATTATGTTTCTGATTCCACCACTGTGATGAAATATACATAGCAGTCTTGAGTAAACAAAATTAGATAAAGAAAACATTTTGGTTTGATCCTTTGCAAAGTTTTGCATTCAATTATATATTATCTATTAGTATAACGTTGTAACTTTTGATGGTGAAGAGCAAAGAGAAGCTATTAAACAACGACTAAAGCATGAGCATATAATATAAAAACAAGTAGCAAAGAAATTAACTTTGGAAATGAAGTGCATCTGTTCACAATGCACAAATGTAAAAACAATTAGGGTTAAAATCTCTTGGATTCCGATTTTTGCTTTATTTAGCTTATCTTTAAAAGAACGAAATCCGTACTATAACATCAGGCCTCTCATTTAGCCACGTGTCGGCCTCTCATTTGGCCATTCTCAGCCGTTGGATTCACGTACAGACCTAGATCAAGCCGTCCACGCATCCATTCTCTGCCTCCCCTCCTGTCTCTTCGTGAAGCCTCTCTCACAGTCTCACGGCGGGGACGTGACGCGGAGATCCACGTGGGCGGCGGCAAGGCAGCCATGGCGGGGCGCAGTCTGCAGTGGGGCCACGTGGCCCTGGCCCTGGCTCCCGAGTCCCGGCTATGGCGGGGAAGACCCGCTCCCCGCGCGGCGGCTTGGTGGCCCTGGCCTCCCGATGCGGCGCGCATCTCCTCCCTTCGCCTACCTCTTCCCCACTTCATCCTCACCGCGGACACCAGTGCCCCCTAAAACTAATCCTAGCGGCGGCGCGCAAGGAGCAGCACGTGCAGGCCACGGTGCGTCGGTGGCGCTCACGCAGTGTCTCGCGAGGCGGCGGCGCGAGCGCAAATGCGAGGAGCGGCGCGGCCGGCGGCGGCAGCATCAGCAAGAGCTGGCCGCGGTGGCGGCGGTGCCCACGCAGAGTCGGATCATGTGATAACTCCAGGAGGCAGAGTGCCCACTAAAACAGCGGTGCGACAGCGAGTGACGAGGGATCGTGCTGTTCTAGCTTTCCATATGCAGGTCGACGTCCTCCTCCGCTGCACCGCTCCTCGCACGGCTTCAGTCTTCATCTGGTTTGAGACGGCCAGTCGTGCTCTCACGCTGACCATGGATGTCGTGGTGGAGTTCTGCATCGGCCCCTTTGCACGCAACAGTTCCCTCGCTCATCCGTGTAAGTCTGCTTGTCACCTGCTACTTGCTCGATAAAATGTCTAAACCAAATCGACCAAATCGATTCAACTTATAATGTCTGAACCAAACCAAGTCAACTTATATATGCAAATCCTATTGCTTGATGTTCTAACACAAAGAAAATAGACGAACAGAGATATTAGCACATCCTCAAACATCTATACCAAGCTTATTTTAATGCCCTGGCTAACTTTTGTTTTCATTATGTTGGCTTCATTTGCTTATCAACTAAAAGACTCAGCCCTTGTGATAGTATACTGAACTACTGTAAGATACTTATCCTCGGTCAATTTATTTATGATAGAAATTTAGGGAGCTTATATTCAAGAATTTAAATTAAATAATACTTAATATAAGCCAGGTGGTGAATTTGGCAAATCTTTGTGTTCTTATTTTCTCAGTGCCCTAGCCAAGCTGATCACGGTTCTTCTATAGAAGTTTACACGCATACATGAATGATGAATGGGCTAGCATTTCACTCAATCTAGCAGCACACCATGTAAGCCAACACGTATGAATGTCATTTAGTTAAATAAAATACTAATTTCAGTCTAAGTAGGTAACCTCCTCTTGTGTGATGCTGCTTATATACTATTTGCATGATGATTTAACTGAATGGTTACTGTTTTTAGCCTAATCCTTCCATCTCGAGCCAAGTTGGTCTCCACAGTAATTATTCTTTTAGGTGTACATGTCTTCGTATTACGCGGGGATCGTATACCTATGGTTGCACTCTATCATGGTGCCCTGCTACTCTTCTTTGTTTGCCTATATTTTTATTTTGATTTTTCTCCTTTTCGGTTTGGCTGTTTGCAAGGCATCCTATTCTTTTGGACTTGCTATGAAATTTTTAAGTGTAATAATCTATAGAATTATTCATGCATAAATTTATAGATCTACATACATATTGTATACTTGCATCCAGGTGTGTTTCAATTGCTACAGTTGCACAATATACACATTTTTTAATCAATTTTGAACAAAACAAATCCTAAAGCACATATTAGATAGACTACTTGGATGATATTATGTTCTTATTCATACTTTGTTAAAATGTATACGTCCTTGGTATTCCAGCTTGCTTGTAGTAAGCACTTAACTGAACTTTTATTTATGATAATCCGTAACGATAAGTTGCAATTGATGCTTCTATAATCACTCATGTGACGCCCCTGCCTTAGCATTGACACTTCTATCCACTTAAATAAGGTAAGGATTCCTTTGTTATAGGTAGATAGATTGATATACTATGTGCTTTTATGTATTTTGTTATCAGACCGACCAAAGTGGTGCCTCTAATGAGGCAAAGACAAAAAAAAATGTTGTGACACTCCTAGCAGCATGGTATAGTCATTGTGCCATTAATTATTATTCCATATTATCATGGCCTTGGTAGTGGATTCTTAAATATTGTTTCCACAGTTCAACACTACTCAAGTGTTAAAATTGCTTCTCTATCCTCTGATTCCAGAAGCTGACAGAATTCTATTCTAGCAGTCCTTTGAGAAAGAGCTAGAGAATGCCTTACATTAAAGTTTTATGTTAGATAGGCTAATAAGATTTACAGTAGTTCTTTCTCTGTTGTATGTAGCAAGTGCAAGGTGGAAGCTGTCAACAAAAATAAGATTTACAGTCTACCTCTGTATTTGATGTACAGATATTCAGTTCTTGGTCTCTGAGTATTTTTACAAAGAATAATTTAGACTTCTAGAATGTTCTGCTTCTTTATTCATGTGCTTCCATGACTGTATGCTAAGAAAAATGCCTCCATGATTTTCTGCCGTAAGAAAACTATTTATCTAAGTAAATGATATCTCTAATGTCGTCTCCTATTTATCTGATCCTTTTCAGAGCGAATACTGTCGAATTATCATGATGGGATCCAGAGCTGTTGAATTTGATGGAAAATCAATATTTAACTTTGGCCATACAGGTCAAGCACTGATGTGTATATATGTTATCTGTGGTGGGCCAATATCTGAATGGTATTTTTTTTTACAACTGTATCTAAATGGTATTGGTCGTCCTTCGCTTAGTGTTACCATGGATATATTATTTCATATATATTCGTGTGGTCCTTTGCCTTGGACCGAATAAGATTGAACAAGAGCTATATCAACAATTTTGATCACTAGAGATCCTGCACATTCTAAAAACTTGAGAACGATTTAAAACCAAAACACTTTGTCTTTCCAAGGTTTACAAGCAAGTTTCTAAAATGTCAGTCCCGCGAATAGCAGAGTATCCCGGGCTACAATTTGAGCTCAGTTTTCATCAATGCCCAACAGTTTGTTGTTTGTGAAAATGACGATTAAATATACAGAACTATGTCAGGGGACTGATGCAAGATCATATGCAACATCTAAAAAACAACAAAGATTCCATAGCACATCAATTTGTACCATAACATAAAATAAATTGTAACTCACACTATAAATAATGAAATAATTTGGACAAAGTTATTATGACCTCAAATCCTAAACTGTAATACATAGGCATAATCATAACAGTAGGCATCAAGCTGGCGCGGCAACGCCGCGCCCAGGGTTTTCTAGTTGTTTCTGTGCTTAATAAGCCGTCTGATGCTGATTTGATTTTTTTAGAGGATGTTGATATGAAGGGTTTTTTTTTTTTTTTTGAGAATTTGGTTTGAAGGCTTTTGATATCGGCTTCTACTCCGAACCTCGAATGTGGTAGAGCCTCTTGGGCCAGGCTAGACTGGAGGATTTTTGACCGGCCTTGAAACTAGCCCGTTAATAATTCTACATACGGAAGCCCATCTCGCTTCAGGACTTTTCAAGGGCGGGAAACCCCAAGTCCGCTCAAAATCACCTTCTCCATTCCCCTGTCCACAACCTCCTCCATTACCCAATCCCCAATTTCCCCAAAACCCTAGAAAAATCTCGCGCGCGCAGCTTGGCTGCTTGGCCCGCTCACCATGAGCGCCCCTATGGAGATCTCCTTCTCGGCGCCCCCACCTCCTCCGGATGCCGCCACCGCTGCTCCGTTGCCGGCACCTGCCACCGCCCAGGTGCTGCCCCCTGTCGCCGCGGTCTCCTCCTCGCCACCGCCGCAGCAGCAGCAAACGGCTGTGGCTGCGGCCGTGGTTGCTCCTTCCCCGGCCGACGACATGGTCCTCGTGTCAGGTGGGTGCCGCCACGCCCTCGTTGGGCATCATCATTAGCAATTTCGAATTCGAGTGCTGCTGACACGTTTTGTGCCTGCTGTGCTGCAGTTGAGGTACTGTTGCACGCTGCGAGCGCGGCTCGCCATGAGGACGTCCAGGTGGCGGTCGAGAGGTTCGTGCTTGATCTAGCTAGACTTTGTCCAGAAAAATACTCTTATCGTTGTTTTGTTATTTGGTGAGTAGTATGAGCAGTGCCCATGAGGTGGTTTAGAGATGGTGGGTCTGAAGAATGTGGAATTAAGTGTTCATGGCCTTATTCTGCACTGATCCATGCTTACAATGTCTGATAAGTAACTTGTATTTCTGGATGAAGTGGCAGAAAGCAAAGATGAAACAATGTGGCAAATCGGGACTGTGTGTTCAAGATTTTCGAATAGGTTCCCGATGTGCACCCAAATGCTGAACAGTGAAATCACCTGACAAATAGCTAATATGAAGTAGAATATCAACTAGACAGTTTGTAATAGTCTACAAAGTTTTCTATGGTACTAACAACAAGGTACCAGTCACCAGGTCAGCTGCAAAGGGCAGTGCAGACCACAGGCACCAGTCACCAGTTTGCCACTGATGCAGATCCCAGAGCCCAGACCAGTACTATGTCAGTAATCCACACTCCTGCCATTGACATTCACAAATTAGTAATCAGAGCCTAGACTATGGAGTAGGGGCAAATTTGGAAAGAGAAATGTCATATAATTTCTAAGTCCTGTGATCGATTAGTGGTTAGGTGGAGATTATTGGTTTGTGAAACTTAAGCCAGTCATTGCCTTATTGAAATTATGAAGAAATTATGAAGGGCGGCCCTGGTGCAAGCGGTAGAGCTTTACCGTCTGTGACCAAGAGGTCCAGGGTTCAAGCCCCAGCCTCTGCACATTTGTGCAGGGATGGCTGCTGGCTATTTTTCCTTCCCTAAACCCCGCAGTGCGGGAGCCTACGGCACTGGGTACGCCCTTTTGGTAGTGGTGCCAAAAGGCTCGTCTCTTTCTTATCAACATGTGAATTGGTCGTGTAAAGCCATGGACCTAGCATAGAAACTTTCTGCATTTTAATACTAGCTTAAGTGCTTTATTAAACTTTTTTTTCTCTCTAACTGCCATCTTCTCTCATGAGATGTTAAACTTTACTATTGCTCATGCTTATAGTCTTGTACTTGCTTGCTCAATCAGGATGCTAGAAGCTCGAAGCTTAAGCTATGTTGATGGGCCCGTGCCAATTCCTCCTGATAATTCCTTTCTCCTTGAAAATGTCAAAAGGATACGAATATGTGACACTGGTATGGTCATTCACTTAGGCTGGGAATTATGGTTACTTGTTCTCTGTTACTCATAACATCCTTATTCTGAATGCTAAACATTTATGCAGATGAGTGGGTTGAGAATCACAAAGTTCTCTTATTTTGGCAAGTTAAGCCTGTTGTGCATGTGTTCCAGGTATGAGATTCTTAATGTTTTACGTTTACTTCCTAATCACTTGCAGTTCTATCCAAAACTGTTGTCATTTTTTTTATGTCAACATGATTTCCATGTGACCATGCTGGTTATCTTCCTTCTTCACTCAGTAAAATGCTATAGCTGTTTCATCTGAACATACTTCCACCACTTGCTAAATTTTAGCTGTTGTTTTGAGTTCAAGTTACAGTTGTTTTCTCTGGGAACATTTTACATCTTAATATTGATCCTGACTCCTGAGGAATGGTTTCGTTCCGAAACAAAAACTGTTCCATGTTTTGTATCCATTCAATATACTAGCTGCTGTCCAGTTTATTCACCTCAAGCTCATTTGGTTATGTTGTAGCTGAGTGAAGATGGTCCTGGTGAGGACCCAAGCGAGGATGATACACTCTCTAGCTTTAACGAGTGGTCCTTACCTGCCAAAGAATTTGATGGTTTGTGGGAAAGGTAAATACTGTTTATCCTTAACCACTTCAACTTCCATTTTTGTTCTGTGGATGATCTCATTAGTGTTTGCAGTTTACTATATGAAGTTGGTCTCAAACAGAGGTTGCTGAGATATGCTGCTAGTGCTTTGCTTTTTACTGAAAGAGGTGTGGACACATGTCTGGTTTCATGGAACCGGTAAGCATCTATAACACGGTCATACACATTTGCCGTCATTATTTGTTTTACAAAAAAAAAACAAAGTAAAAGATTGTGTACTCTATAGTCTATAGTGTGAAATGATTTTTCATGCTTTTTAGTTTTTACAAATTACAGGATTGTACTTTTGCATGGTCCGCCTGGAACAGGAAAGACTTCCCTGTGTAAAGCACTAGCACAGAAACTTTCTATTCGCTTCAAGTCAAGGTCCATGCTTAATGAGATATACTTTTTTTTACCAGATGTGTTATTCTTCACTGACACTTGTATATACTAGGTATTCTATGTGTCAATTGATTGAAGTGAATGCTCATTCATTGTTTAGCAAGTGGTTTTCTGAAAGTGGAAAACTGGTATGCCTTTTTGTGCTAGCCTGTTATCATATGTTCATATGCTCATATATTAGACTTGTTTTTTATGGATGCACCTTTTTGCATGAGTTCCTAATTTAATATCCTGAACCAATTCTATCTTTTCTGTACGGTAGATTGTCAAAGAGTAAATTGCACCCGGGGTACCTAAACTATTAGGCATGTAACAAGTAGGTACTCAAAAAAAGTAACTTGTGGGTATTGAAACTATACTTACGTAACATCGAGGTACTTCAACTGATGTGGAGCCTTGGCGTTTTTACGATAACCCCCTCCACAAATAGGCTCTCTTCATTTCAGGCGTCTTTCCCTTTCTTCCTCATGGAATCGAAAGATGCGATTCTTGCTCGATGCTCGCTGCCACGCGCGGGAGGCCGCGAGCCATGGCGGCCGCGTGCCCCAGCGACAGCGCACCGGAGGCCGCGCGCCCCGGCGACCGCGGCTCACCCTCCCCTCCCCGCGGCTCCCACGACGGAAATCTGGGCGGTCCCAAGCAGAGTCGCAGTGGCCCCTCACTCCCTCTCCGTCGCCACATGGTGACCGGCGGAACTCGATGACCACCACGGCGGTGCCTTTCTCTCCGTTTCTCCGAACGGCGGCCTCAAGTCATGCTGATGGCCCAGCCCCACGGTAGCGGCAAGAGGCTGACCTGCGCGCACGGCCCCTTCCGCTCGCTCGCGCTCGGTAGGCCCTTGCCGGCGGCACGTCCCCGTCCCCGCGCCCTCGCAACCGGTGCCGACGATGATTGTGACGGCGAGAGGCGAGGAGAGCGGGTCCGTGAGGAGCGCAAGGAGCAACAGAGGCTGGGTTCGCCAGAAATTGAGCAGTGAATGGAGGACGCCATCCACGCCGCGTCGCTTGTCGCCGGGGCACCACCGCTCGACTTCCATCACGTGATGTCGTCGCGCGAGCTGCCTGACTCCCATCTGCTGCGGTCAGCGTCGTCGTTCCGTAGGCTGTCGGTGCACGCACTCCAAGCGGACATCGTTCCGTAGGCTTGTCAGAGCCATTAACGGCGAAAACAGAGCTTCTTTCGTTCTTCAAATTCGCACAGACCGTAGCATCTCAACCCAATTCGTTCCACCAGTAAGCAGCCATGGGAGCTACCTAGCCGCGCCACCCACATCGGGAGCAAGACATTACCTATACACGATGAATTTGGAGTTCCCCTCGCTGCCGGTCGTTTCCCTGCCGAATCCGTAGACGATATGGGGTAAATCGGTATCCTTGGAATTAGTTCAATTCCTTGTACCGGTGGACTACCCTTGACCTCGTTGTTACGATGCTCTCCTTGGTTTGACCAGAAACCTCACCGCCAACGACGTGACGCCGCCGTGCCAGTCACGAAACGGCGCCATCCCGCCGCTTCGTCCGTGGCCAGCCCTGCTCGGACTTCATATGCCTCAACCGACACCTCAGCTATGTCCGTGGTAAGCCCTTCGGGCGCACCCTGCTCGCACGTGTGAGCTTGGGTAGCGGCGAGGTGGCGGCGCGGCGCCGTCGCGACGAACGCCCCCCGCCCCGACCCTTTGCTCAACCGCGCTGAAGAAGAAGAACATATTTGGGAAGGGGGTTTTTAAAAAATAACCAGTATCCAAAAGTTATGTAAGTATAGTTTCAGTACCTCAATGTTATGGTTTTCAGATGAAGTACCTAGATGTTACGTAAGTATAGTTCCAGTACTCACAAGTTACGTTTTTTTTGTTTGAGTACCTAATTGTTACACGCTTAATAGTTTAGGTACCCAGGGTGCAATTTACTCATTGTCAAAATAAGATAAACAGTATTTCTACATAAAGCACCCTCCAAGGGTATTTTCAATTGAAATACCCAAACAGGAAATTAGCTCTTTCTCTTGTTTGATGATTTTGTAATTGTACGACGCCCTATTTCTTCTCCTTTTTTTTCTCTCAGAAATCCAAATTATATTCTGGAAATATTGTCTTATTCACCTATAGTTACATCTGACAATCCACATTCTATCCATTATCCTTTAGGTTGCCAAACTTTTCCAGAAAATTCAGGAGATGGTGGAGGAAGAAAGCAACCTGGTATTTGTATTGATAGGTATGTTCTTGAGTTGTGACAGGTGACCCTGAATGAGTCTGCTTTATTTGGTACCTTGATCTGAATTAGACAAGAGTCCACACCCCTGATCACATCTTGCATGTGCATAGGCGCATGGACCCTCAATCCAGCACAGTTTCACTTAACCTCTGCATTGTCTTCTAGTTCAAGCAAGCAAAAACATAACACAAGCAGTAGTGCTATAGAGTGCTAACTAAGGCTTGAGAAAATATAGTATTTGATTTGCTTCATGCTATATATTTGAAACCTCAATGTTATATATGATATGTATATATATTGTAGATGAAGTTGAAAGCCTTGCTGCTGCCAGACAAGCTGCCATATCTGGCTCTGAACCTTCAGACTCCATTAGAGTAAAGTTTTTCATCCTACCTTTTTTTCGGATCATGTATTATTTCTTGGCTAATGTTTACACTATATTCTTCGCTTGTGCAACTTCAGGTTGTGAATGCGCTGCTAACACAAATGGACAAACTGAAGTCTTGGCCAAATGTTATCATTTTGACAACATCAAATATCACTACAGCGATAGGTGCTGGATTTCCTACCATTTGACTCTTTATCCGTGGGGATATGAATAAAATAATCATGTTGACAGTCACACGTCATTAGTTGGTTGAGTGAATCCCTCTATTATGAGAAAGCAGTTCTGCAGTTACACCACTAAACATAATAATATTCTTTAGGGTTGATGAACTATCCATTTCCATGGATGCAATTTTCCTAATTTTTATGATTAAAATAATATAATAGCTAACATATAAATATCTTCTTGCCATCAAAGTACAAATCATGTGTGCTCTGTAGAATGTCTTTCTCTTGGATCGGCTACAGTCATGGTTTTTATGGGCACTCGTGATTTTATCTCGCAGTTTGTTTCTGAGAACACACTGTATAAGGACTCCTAATTACCTAATGCTTACTGTCTACTGGCAGATATTGCATTTGTTGACAGGGCAGACATTAAGGCATATGTCGGACCCCCTACGCTTCAAGCACGATACGAGATCTTGAGGTCATGCATACAGGAACTCTTACGAGTTGGCATTCTTACATATCCTCAGGTATGTCCTGCTTTGCCAACTTGGTGCCCAACTTTCTAACTTTTCATTACAGTGTTACTGTCACTGCATCAGCCTAAGCTCATGATTGCTTTTATCATGCAGCACTATAAGCAATTTTTTTTCTCAATCTCAATGGCAGCATTTGCCTTGCACTTTTATTTATTGCAACTACTTGTAACCTTGAAATTTTCCAATTGTAGGGTAGTAGTGTGCCATGTATTCTGAACTATTCGACGCTGAAGGAGAAGAAGCACTCTCCTGAGGCTGCAGAACCCCATGGTGCACTTCAGCTATCCTGTCTACTCTATGAAGCCGCAAAACTGTGTGAGGTAAATAATGAAGCTGACCCCACTTGCTGTTTGCTGTAACCAAGGCTTCTCCATCTCTGGTTAAATGGTGGCAGTTCATCTCTCTTTGCAGGGACTTAGTGGCCGGTCATTGAGGAAACTCCCTTTCCTGGCACATGCCTCTGTTACCAACCCTTCATGCTGCAATGCTTCTACTTTCTTGCATACATTGATACAGACTGCGCAGAGAGAAGTCTTGGAGTCACGGGGTTAGTTCAACCTTGAGACATTGGCATCTTTTGGAAGAGCAAAATGCTAACAGTTCATCCCAAATGCCATGTTCCTGTTGTCCATGATATTATGGTCAATTGCCAGGTCGCTAGAAGCATAAGAAATTCCATCCCATCTCTAAGGTTAGGTTAGTGTTTAAATGTAAAGAGACAAGAACAAAAAATCAATGAACTGTCTTGACGCCCCTTCGAGATGTCCGTGCTTTACACGGATGAATAGTAATCATAGGATTAGATCTATGTCCGTGCTTTACATGGATGAACTGCTTTGAAGATGGATCCATGCGATGACATCACCGACTTCTGTTTGGTTGATCTGATTCTTAACAGTTAGGAGCTCAGAATGGATGTAAAAGGTGCATATCTGATTGTATTGTGCTTTGACAACTTCGAGCTGTACCCCAAACATGTCTTGTGAATCTCACAGGGATAAAGAATTCAAGAAAACTTAACAAAAACAGATGAGAAAATTGGAAATCTGCACCTATGGCAAATGGGTATTGCCAAAATGGCATCGAATTTGTGGGTTTTGTCAAGTTGCCCTTATGAAACGATAGACATCCACTAAAATGGCATTTCATGATTTTAACTCATTTAATCTGTTTTTGCAAAATATCAGACCTGAAGTGGCAATTTTGCCCATACGTTGATTTCACCTCTTCTTATCCCTTCTCTTTCGTTTCGCCTCAGCTGCGTGAGTTTGGGAGACAGAAATCAAACAAATGAAACACCTTCCGTGGACCAAGTATCAGTGATAAACTACATCAGAGTCTCTCTACTGCGTCTTTCAATAAACTACTGACAAAGTAGAGAAATCTAATTAATCAAGACCATTGCCCATGTAGTCTTGTGGTTTCATTGACTTTCTGGATGGTCACTCCAGGCTCTCCATTTAATTCATTATTAGTTTTCATTATCAATTGAATAACTGTTTATCAAGTGTATCAATAGGTTACATTTTTTATAAAGATCATAATAAATCATCAAGCATACTCTAATTCTCTCCACTCACATACTTGTTTTGGATTTCCATCAGTTGAGTGTGAGATCAAGATTCTAGTGCATAGCATTGAATTATTTCATATTGGAACCAATTTTCTCATTACTCTAGGTGGTTGCTGCTGTCTAGACGAGCTAGAGCTTGCAGAATCAGTGAAGCATAAATTGTGTTGGTGTAGTGGAGAAGGATTTGTTGGGGGCTATTGTGGGAGGAGGCGAAGAGCGACTCTAGTTTAAAAGAGGTATTGAGTAGCTTCTTGTTCTATACTGCTCGAGATCAAGTGCTCGAGGCACCTAGACAACCTTTGTGGGTTTGGAAGCTTGATAGATGAGCGATGAACCAAGAGCTCACGTCAATGTGGACTAGGGGTGACTGCTAAGTCACCAATATCATGGCGACATATCATGTGTCATTTTGTGTGGTATCTCTTGAGCTCATTATCAATTTTAGTTCCAACATTGTGTTGTTTACATTCCTAGAATTGTTTTGCTTGCACTTGTCATCTTAGAAAGCAAACCATTAGCTAGAAATATCATTATGAGGGTCATTTATGTTTCTAATCAAAATTACTTAGTGAAAACAGTCTTAAGCCTGGCTAAGGGGTGTTCGTTCATGCACTGGCTACGAGCCTTGACAAGGCTACCAAACACTTAAAAGTTACACTGCTAAAGCTTGAACAGGGATAGCCCAGCAACCAAACACTCCCATAGTGGGGAGACAATGAAGGAAGAAGATTTTAGTAGGTGCATTCATCGTGTACTTATTTGGATCATTCAACTCATCGCATTGGGTCTGCATTTTCAAACGGAAGTCTTTCCTATAGGCCCCTTGATTCTCAATGATTTATGAACTGGCCTCCAGCGAACGGGTATGTGATTATTTTTTTTCAAGGATTCTGTTAATGGCAGGAAGCACAAGAGGATTAGCAGATGAATCCGTCAAGAGGACGTCAAACTTGAACCAAAAATCGTTTGATCACACCCATAAGCGACTGAGCATATTGCAATGCCAAGAACTCACAAATACTGTAGTACTACAAGATTGGGAATAAGTCCTATTGTGACCCTATGAGCACAACTGAATCTCTGGAGATGGGAATGGCGGATAGATTACTTGCTCTAACATGACATTAGATCACATGTTAAATTTTCTGTAACACATTTACATATGTATAGCTCGAGAACATGACAAACAATCTTCTAAACCTGCGAAGACACATGGAATATGTTGATTATCTTCAATCTAAAAAAGAGCTTTCCAATATTTGAGAAAAAAGGCATTCCATAATTGTTGAGCTAAACATGGCCCAAATTGTTTCCTGGTATATCTAAAAGGTATTGATAGTGCCATCTTGATGATATATTGTATATATAGGCAGCAATTAGCAAGTCGCTGACCCATTATATGTTGACAATGATATATTGCGTGGAATGATATAAACATGATGACACCAAAAACTTCATTTTGAACTTATAGCGGCTACGTGGATTGATCTCCAGCACTCTATTAAAGCTGATAGAAACAATGCTTTCTCCATGAAAATGCAAATATGAAACTCTTATACATACCAAACCGACTGACTTCTGTGTGCAGCCATTGCCTCATAGCTTTTGGATGGTCTACTGTTAACTAGAGTATAGATTGATTGCTTTGACCTTGAGAAGGATATCAACGAAGAAAGCCATATGTCAACCGGACCACTGTACTTACGAAGAATATTCAGGCAGCATTTACAAATAATCCAACATGGATCATCTTTCCTCCACACTATGTGCTACATCCAGCAATCAACACCAAAATAAAAATGAGAGGGTAAACTAAAGATAAGGTGGCCAGGAAGTTTAGCAATACAGAAATGATGTTAAATAGTAAAGTCACTAGCTCTGTCTTTATCCACTATCTATATAACATAAGAATAAGAATTAAGAATGCAACAGCTTAATTTTCCCATGTAAAAATCAACTATGACAATAGTCATCCTAGTACCAAAGTCTCTGGAAAGATAATATATATAAAAACACTGGGTCATCACCCCAATAGAGATGGCAAATGTTGGCTGTAAAATTATAGACTCTCAGTTTCTGACTCCTATGAGATCCGTAGCTTTTGCTAAACATAGCACTAAGTCAAGAAAGTAGCACATATTATCTTCCTCTCTAAAGTGAAAGTCACTCTGAGAAGTAAATCTAAAAAAGGTTGTCAAAGGATTTAAGGGAAAAACTTACTAGTTCCCAAGCTTGAACATTTCCTTGCCTGTTTGCATGGAGAAACTTGCTGTTCATATAGAAATAAGAGTTTTTTCAGACTGAGTGATCAAAATACAAAACTATCTCATAAATGTGACATGATGTGTAGTAAAAATTGCAAAAGTAAATGAAATGAGAACAAGGTGTGTACAATCAGAGAACAACAACAGTTCTGATGCCCAACATATTTCTCAATGTTTTCAGCAATTCATGCATGCGGCTAATCATGCACTGAACTAACCATATGCCGCGATGAACATCTTTGTGGTTTGGGTGCCCTGATACTCCATATGAATCAAATGTCACAATTTAAATGGTATCAAATATTGCATCAGTAAGTTGGGCCTAGAAAGGGAAACAAAATAAGTACAAAGAAAAAAGGACATAGCAAATGAAGGTAAAGCAACTGAATATGGTGTACAGTACTTAGTAACTATTAGCAAGGAAATCATATTGAGATTTGAAATTATGGAAATTTATTAAGATGTATTGATTCCCTCTCAGGATTTTTAAGTAGAGTTCACAAACTGTAGTCACAAGTGTTTTTTTTTTCTGAAGAAAAGATGATAACGTTTGAACAAGCATCACCCCAATATCATTTGCTAAATTATTCAGAAGTTAAAAAGGAGAACTGGCAAGTTGTGAGATTTGCTTTGTAAACATGTCGTGTATTACACATAATGTAGACCCGCACATTTGTGTACTCAACTAATCATGTTACTTCAACACTACAATATGGAGGGTCAAAGAAAAAAGCACACTCAATGGCACAAGAATAAGAGCGAGAGGAGAAGCTGGTGGAATACTTAAAATGCTTGGAATTTAATGATTAGTCAGGGTTGTTTCTCATGTTTACTAGCCACGTGAGTTCTATTTTCTTAGGTATGTGTATGAACTGTGCGGGGCTCTAATCCCCATAATGATATAATGATACACAGCTCTCCTGCATGTTCAATGAAAAAAATACTAAAAAATGCCATGT
Source organism: Bothriochloa decipiens (assembly GCA_023333625.1). Lineage (NCBI taxonomy): Eukaryota > Viridiplantae > Streptophyta > Magnoliopsida > Poales > Poaceae > Bothriochloa > Bothriochloa decipiens. The sequence continues at coordinate 20,158,932 of CM041642.1, read as the reverse complement.
ATTTTGAAGTTCATAAGGTCTCTGAGATGCAGCCACTACGTGTCAATGTCCCATAGTTGGACATGCTCCATAGTAAGTTCTGCTAATATACCATGGTCCCATTTCTCATGAAATCCATCCTGTGAAATGTATAGGGTCAAGATCACATGTTTTTTCTTGAAACAGTATGTGCAAGTATGCTGTATGCAAGTATGGACTCAAAACGGAATACCTGCAATTTCAGGTGGTCTAAGACCTTAACTTGTTCATGTGGAATCTGTAATGACATGAGCTGATTCAGGAACTGTACAGAGCTTGCTCTTTGAGTGTAAATGAGCTAGTTAACGATCTGAGTACCTTAAGGGTGTCACAGGCATGGTACAGTTCTTCTTTACGAGTATTTCCAAGACCATCAGCATTACCCGTGGAAGGAGTAAGTTAGTTTTTGGTGATTTTCTGTTCACATGTCAGGGTTAAAATACTATTAAACAATAAGCTTCAATAACGCTTGAGATGTACAGAGTACTGTTTTTACTTCATTGGCTATCAATGTTCTTAATTCACTAAAAATCAATACATAATGGCACTACATGTTTAAGCACCGTGCATCCATCAGATATGAATATCTAATTTGTGCTGTCATTCTGTCAAGCAGAGTAAACAGACATCATGGTTGCCTATGACAGTTTTATGATGCATCCTAGCAGACATTACAATAGCCAATTGGGCATTGGCCATTCCTGTTCGGTGCTGGGCTCAGATGAACAAATCCAACTCCTAAAAAGACCCAAAACTAGACTCTACCGGCAGGCCGACGTGAGTCGCCCCGCTTCGCTCTGCCCGGCTCTCGATGGCTCGCTCGCTCCCTCCCTCACCGGGCGTGCGAAACAACCGTCGGCACCTTCGCTCGCCCAGTGAAATCGCATCCCGCCTCCCACTTCCTCCCGGCTTCGCCCTGCACCCGGCAGTTCCGCGCACGCCCAGCTCGCCCCCACGACGCCCAGCATCGGCGAGATGCCACTGCATGAAAGATGGAGGCAGGCACGGAGATTTGCCCGGAAAAAAATCGCTCGACCTCCTTCTGCACATCTTCTCGGCCACGATGCCGCCGTGCCCCGTTCTGCTCTGCTGCACCGCCGCCACAAGTCCGAGTCACCACCACATGGCCATCCACGACCTTGTGCCGCCGGCTCGCCCATCCCCGCACGCAAGGTGGGTCTACATCGGGCCCTTCATCGGTGACGAGCAGTCGAGCACCCGATAGGTATGTCCACCCTTCTCTTCCCTTCGTGCTGTGTGAAACCGAGCGCCCAAATCGTAGAGTCATTTGTACTCAGATCTGATCTAATTTCTATTGTATACATGTTTCAGTCCATCGGTCTTTGATTTCCAGTGAAATAAAGGATTGCCCTTGTCGTATATAACTTTCCTTGCAAAATGTGTGCATAAGAAATTAGATTCTCTTGGCACGGTTCCTTTCCAGTTGCATCCAATTAGTATCGTATTTACTGTAATTTGAGATTTCAATGTGGGAAGAAGGAGCAGTTCCCTTTCAGAGTAGTTTCACATTTCAGATGTGGTATAAATGAGTCATTACACAATTTGCAGTCATTAATTATCTCAGTGAATTTTAGTTTTCAATGAATTTTAGTCATTACACAATTTTACTTTTCATATATAATCTAGATAGAGTTTTGTATGGTTTGTTCAGAATTTTGTTTGGTGCAGTCTTGCAAAATTTAGAATCCAAAAATCGTCATAATTGCTTGCAATTTTCCAAATTTCAATATGCAGTTATGTCAAATGAACAGGGATCTACCAACTATTGTAGTGTCGAGATTGATCAGGATGCACAAAGTGGCAAATTGTTTTTAGTAGAACATTTGAAGAAGGGGCCACTATTTCAGGTATGTTTGTCAGAGCCAATTTTCAGTCCTCTCAGAGATCAATTGATTGTCTGACGTCATGCTTGTCTCAATGCTTGTCCTAAGCAAGGTGTATAGGGTCACAGGAGCAAGAGCAACATACAATGTGCCTTTGTGCTATTTCAGTTTTTTTTGGTGAGCTTGTGCTATTTCGTTAGTTGCTTGTTTGAATAGACAAAAATGATGCTTAGGAGTATGACATTGGCATGCTAGATCCCTGCTTAGGAGTCTAATTTTGGCACTATAAACCTCCTAGCACGCTAAAAGCCTAAAACAGTGTTCAGGAATTTTTAGACGAGTACCAAAAATTAAAAAAAAAAAGATCTTCTAAAATGGTAATATATCATAATAGTAGCGGTACATTTTTTAGATAATGGAACAAAGTTCCAGCCTCTATCATCCGTGGATGGTACACAGCTGAAGTAGCGGTACATCGTACATGTTTTTTTTTCTATACAAAAGGAAAGAGAGAACATTTTCTTATCATCTTACGGTCTGACTCGGTAGATGACCCCTCAATATGTTTTAGTAGAGATGTTTAGAACATTGCATTGGCCATCAACTCAATTCATTTCCTCCCCAACCCGCTGCATTTCTCATAGATTTACTTATTTTCTGAAGCACCGACCTGTGCTTACCTGATTCTGAAGCTACTACTGTGTGGCAGATAAGTTTGATAAGGTTCGGTTGCTTAGGAACTACTTGTGCACTCTTCAAATCAAATTTTTGTTACTCGTCAAACATGTGTTGTATATTTCCTGAATACTGTTTTTCTTACAATTGGATCTGATCTTTGTTGCCTGCCTCGAGACACGGTGTGCAAGAGGGTGGGCGCAACTGTCACTGGCGTCCGACGAGATCTGGCACGGCCGCACGGCCCACAGTGGTCCAACACCTACGACTCCCATCTCCAAGTACTTGTAGACATAGTTCTAAACAATATGATAAGATTACTGGCAATTTATTCTGCTTTGCTCTTTGCACAGTTGGTTTAATTATGTCAGATTTGTGGATTTTCAAAGATTTTGCCTTATCTTTTAATTTATTTCAGATACCCATTTTTTACATGTTTGATATTATTTGCGTAGCTGTTTTAGTTACCTAAGTTAGGTTATCCAGAGATCTCCAAGTTTCCAAGGTTGGTTAATATTGCTGATTTGCTATCCTTTTAGCAGTTCATGGGGGTCAAGCACTGGTTGTTCCCTGCTCCAGCAGCTTAAAGAGCATGAGAATGGATTGGTGCTTGAAAATAACAGACATCATTTCAAAGCCTGCTATCAAACTGTAAGCTTCTTATGGCTATCAATCTCGAGTGTTGTGACCAGACAATGCATTCCTGACGGTGTGGTGGTGAAACTAAATTGGTCGGAGAGATGACTTGCAGTATAAATGGTCTTCAATGCTACGATGATCAGAATAGTCCAACATTTTACAGAATTTAGCACTATGACCTGAAAAATGTAATAATCCATATAAGAAGAATCAAGTTTGTAAAAATATATTGTTGAGTGAATCAAATTGTGTAATTTGGGTGACCTATGAAGCAGAGCTTGACAAATTGCCTTGAGTAGCAGGATGGTACATGATTTATCTATGGATTATATATAGTTTATTGTCTATGATGAAGCGCTTGACAAATACTCTTTCAAATCATAATGCGCTTGAATATTTGTACTTAGTTGAGCCTAGTACCTTACATTTACAAATGATTCCCATGTTCAAGATATATATGCTTTTAGAAGCCCATGTTTTGTATTAAGATGCTAAGCACGTTGCTATTGTGTCATTAAACATCTGTACAGATATATAGATGGGAGAATTTTGATGTTTCCTATTGAATCTTCAGAGACAGATGCCAGGCTTGGAGTTCTATTGGCGATGCCATCTCGAGAAGCTTGACAAATCATAGGGGCAGCAGTCAAGGTGCACACAAATCATAGACTGATTGATGAAGGATGTGTTTTATAGCTCACTTTCACTTTGATCTATGGACCTCCTACACTGGGCTCAAAATGCTATTGACTAAATTAGAATAAGCTTTGTGGAGGGACTGTGTTGGCGACCTCAATTTTGGTTGCCACTGAACCTCCAATATGGTGGTTGGGCAGTGTTTCATTCCCATTGCAACGCACGGGCACTAACCTAGTATATAAGACAACTTATAAACAAACATATAACGTCAGTTGCTTGCCATCTAACCTTGAGACATGCACAGAAAGTGAATATTGTGACCTTTTGACTTGAGGAAAAGAATAGTTGGAACAAAGAACCTGTAGCAACACAAAAGATGATAATAATAAAACAATAAGAACCAAGCAACATATCAAACGAGAAGTAAGCAGATGTTTCACAGACATGGCGATTGGGCATTCAATTCGAAACACGAGAAGTAGCATACATGGACTCGTCGTCGGGGTGGGCGACGACCAGCAGCAAGTTCCGGCTCCTCCTGTCGTGGCGGAGAGCGGGCATGAACTGCGAGCTCGGGGGCACACAGGACGGCGCGGGGTAGGAGAGGATCCGCCCCAGAGAGATCGCCCACAGGAGCACGGCTCCCGCCACGGGGACCATCCAGATCCAGGCCATGGAGAGGAGAGGCAGCGCTCTGGAGCCTGGAGGGAGGCAGAACGAGCAGAGAACACGAATTTCCAAAGAAAAACTGTTGCTGTGTTTCTGAATCTGTGTATGTACTCCCTCCATAAAAAAAATGCAATTCTAACACATCAGCAGTTTAAAATATCTTAATTTTGACTAATTATATATTTATTAATTATAAATAGTTATAATATTAAATAACTATAGTTAGATTTTCCATAAGATATATTTTCGTAATATATTCAATTGCAGACACTAATATTTTAACAGATAATTTTTTAGACACTATAACAAAAAAAAATTATAATTGTATTTTTTTCTCGGGTAGAGGTAGTAAGAAACTGTATGTCAGCGGTAAGAGCAAAATAAAAACCACTTTAAGCGCTGTGGCCAACTGGCCATAGGCGCTGCATCTAACTAGTTACTACTACATTTACAATTTTCATATATTCTTTGGTGATGTGCATAAAGTAGCTCCATGCCATCATGTTCCTGACCATATCAATGCCAATATATATGTAGGCTTTTGGTTGGATTACTAACAAGCCAGCGTCCAACTGATTTTTCAAAATTGTAGGGTTTGGTTGGTTTAACAAGCCAGCGTCTACGGATTTTCCAGAATCTGAAGGTCTGATGTAAGAAGAGGCCTGTCTTATGCCACAAAATGCCTCTCTAGGAAGCCATTAAGCCAATTGACTTTGGACCTGACTACATCAGCATATACACAAACCATAACCTACAGTCCCACACTAACTTGCATATAGAAGATATAAAAGAATACAGAATAACGACGGTACGACCTACAATCCTTACATGCAAATAGATGATATACGAATACAGAATAATATAAGGGCGCTACACTTTTTTTGGTGGTTTAATGCCGCATTGATGACCGAATCATCCTTAACCAACAGCTAATCCAATCAACTCATGTACCAATCAGTTGAGCATACATCACTCTTCCATCATGTCAATTAAGCTATCCACGACTGAATCTACATAGCTGAACCAGTAATCAATCTACAAAAGGGGCATGGCAGAATCTATACAATTGTCTGCTCAACAAATGTGCATGCCAAACAGCCATCTGGTTTACATCCCAGATTTCACCTCTGGGCTCCTCTGGTTTGGTCATATGTGCCAGGATATGTAGCTCCCGGCGGTGGTGGAGGTGGTTGCGCTGCATTTGCAGTGGCACTGATCGGCTGAACTTGCCCGGTGGGATATCCAGCACTACCAGCTGTAGCTGCACCGCTGCTTGGCTGCGGAGGTACAGCATAGGAATAATTGGGCACTGCACTTTGCGCATAGCCTGCAACTGGATAGCCAGAGTAACCTGCATATGCATAAGCCGTGGCAGCATCATAAGCATAGGTGTATGCTCCAGCCTGGTTTCCTTGCTGATATGGCCCAGCTTGGGTTCCCTGCTGATATGCCCCAGCTTGGGTTCCCTGTTGATATGCCCCAGCCTGGGTTCCCTGCTGATATGCCCCAGCCTGGGTTCCTTGCTGATATGCCCCAGCCTGGGTTCCTTGCTGATATGCCCCAGCCTGAGCTCCCTGCTGATATGCCCCAGCCTGGGCTCCCTGCTGATATGCCGAGGGGTAATTGGCATATGCACCTGCATATGGGTCTGTAGCTGCTGCTGAAACCACTGTAGCTTGAGCTGTCCCCGGCTGTGAAGCTGTCACCTGTGCACCAGCTGCATGTGCCGCTGCTTGAGCTGCAGCTGCTGTTAATTGAGAAAAGGATGGAAATAAAATATCAGAGTATGGTATTATGCAATTAAGGAGTATAAAATATGTATATGTATCTCAAGAAAAATCATGCACCCATGCCCAGAAAATTAATCAATTCAATTTCTCCTAAATTGCATACGCAAAGGTTTTTCCTCTATACATTAGAGGCCTTGAGCTACAGAGCAGTTTGCTATTGTCCTATATGCTTCCAGCTATGATATTGAAGCCCAAAATAAAATGCTTGTTATATAAAAATTGGCAAGGCTTAGGCAACATCTCCTCAGGTAAGTTTGAAAAAGAAAACCTATCACTCACATGTCAGCTACCAAAAGCTTCCAGTTAAGCTGCCTGCTGCACCACAGAAATCAGGTGTAGCAAATTTGCTAGACAAGTTGAAGCTTAGTTTAGGACAATCATTTTTGGTGCCATTTGCTAATGATAGATTAATATGCACACGTGCAATGAAATCATGGAAAATTTCAAAGGATTCATAACTTATGCCTACATTTCAAGACTGTAAACAACACAATTATTCATTTCTAGAGGAAAATATAGCTATGAATTTATGTTGTGTCACAACAATGAACTATAATGAGAACCAGTCAATACAATGCCAATGGTCTGCTAACACAGAATATGGAATGATAAGCAATAGACCCAGTTTGTTCCTATATCAAACTGGATATCAAACTTGACTTTTCAAAAACGATATGTATGTAATTGTAATACTGTATTGCAATATATTGAATTACAAAGGGCAGCACTCATGACATATGAGAACTACAATTATTTCGTTTGTTGACTAATGACTTTTTCCATTGGTCAAACTGCTCATTGCAACAGTAATACATGGTGAGACATTAAATAGGCCTGCAGTTCAGCCTGTTGGGGATCTATGGGCCATGGAACTTCTATGCGGAGACCTCCACTAAGATGGTAAGACCTACAAATGATAATATCACATTGCAAATTCTGTTGAAAAGCAGGGAAATCATGATTCAGATGGGAAACCTATGAACGAGCAGTTTTCAGATTCACACTACTAGGGGAAAAACCTAGCAGTCTTCACAAACTAAACAAAAAACAAGATGGAATAGAAATAATACTACTCCCATCTAAGAGTACAGCGCAGTAAGGTTCAACTCAAAACCTAACAATTTCAGGATGAGGATAACTTGCAGGCCAAATCAAGAGGATGAGAATATTTACCCCGTGCCCGTCTTCCAGCATTTGCCACATCACCACGTAACTTCTCTGCTGTTTTAGTCATGCTTATCAGGTTCATTTCCAATGTCCGCATTTGCTCAACTTGCTTGATGTTCGTATTTTTCTCAAATTCAAATTGAGATCTTCCAATAGAAAGGGAAAACACAGATATATTAACACAAAGCTCAGGAAGTTGCAAAAAATGTAAGGAAGGAAGGAACATTGTCACGAACCGTAAATTATGATGCTCTTTCCGTAGCCCATCTAGCTCAGCAAGCAATTCAGGAAGGCTTTTACCGTCACCAGAGGCAGAGAGTTTCTGTAATTCTTTAGTCACATTCTCTATCTCAAGGGTTAGCATCTGCCTTTCAGCAATAAGTCTCTTTGCCTCCATATGCACTTGGTGAAGCTCCTTCTTCACTGCATCACCACTATGTATGTCTGCCTCCATTAATCTGATTCTCTCCAACAATTCTCTAATCTGCAAATCAGTATCTTTCTGAACTTCACCTAGGTGGGTGCGGATCATTTGCATCTCTTTCTCCGTATCAACAATGTCCTGCCTCAAGACCACATGGCTATTTGCTAACCGCTGATTCTCCATAATAAGCTTTTCCACTTCTGCAGTTTGCATGGCAAGCTTGTTCTCCAGCATCTCCAGTGTGGATGAGGACTGCAAAGGTGAGTGGCTAGAGAGGCTGCCTGCAGCAAAGGAACCATGGCGCATTGGAGCTTGGGCAGTCAGTCCATCTAAGTGTCCACGACGAGCCATTATCCTGAAAATACAAATACTGTAAGGGAAGATGAAAATAAAAGGTGCTTTCAACAAATGCAAGTACTAGTAACAAATAAACACATATAACTACACCAGGTCAATTAACATGGCACTGCCAGTCAGAAAACCGTTTAGCTTTAGCAAATTCCACACTCAGTATTTTATTTAAAAGGTTGCAGCTACTGCTTACTAGCCTACTACATATTTTGCCCATACATCGTGTTCCAGGATATGTATCCAGGGAGCAGGGACAGTGAGGTTCCTATCCAAGGAAAGCAATAAAAAAGAAAGAAGAAAAAGAACTACAATATGATCAACGCAGATAAAGGACATTGCATTGATGCAATCAGCGCAGGTATGTAAACATTTCATCAGGGGCGGATCCAGTGTAGGGACATGGGTGTACACATGTACACCCAATAATTTTGCAAAACTTCGAAGTTTGGAGGCTTGTCAAATAGCTAATAGCTTTAGGTTAGGGCCGTTAGGGTTTCGGTGCTCAGCTTGAAGGGAAGGGAAGGGAAGGGAAGAGAGGGGAAGAGAAGGGGTGGAAGTACCTGGTGGGTACTCGTGGCTGGCGAAGAGACCAACTAAAGCCTCAGCACCTGGCTTAGGGCGGCGGCGGCGGCGGCGGCCCGGCAGTCGTCGAGAGCGAGAGGGGGCAGACGGATGGGGAGGGGTCCGGGAGCGTTTGGTAGTTTGGAAAGATCGCCAGTTGCATTGCCGGGCCAGCCAGCCTCGCCAATATTATCCTGTTTCTTTAGCAAAAGCTAAGGAAATCCTTGTCTATAAATATATTTAGAAATTTCATCATATAAATAAGTGTGAAGTGATAGTAAAGAATCGTGTCAGGCGTTTATATGAAATTAATTCCACATAACTTAATGATTTTATGGCCAAAAGCATGCGGCGAGAAAAAAGGTAGAATTTAAATATTATAATTAAAATAATTATCTATAGCTATATCACCTGATAATAAAGAGACAAATCTTACGCGGAATCTTTCATCCAAGAGATTGATTCAATTACATTTTAAATTGAGTCCTTTTTTCTCATTTTTATATCCGAGTCTATTTTCTTGTCCACCACAAATATTTTCATCCGACCTAATACTAAAGGGACTCGGTCATCAACCCCAAAAATATGGATTCATTTTTTCTCTGTGAACCACCATTGTTTTACCTTCCTGTGTCCTTCTAATTTTTTCCCGTTTCCTCCACTCCTCAATTTTGTCCGTGACTTCATTTAATTTTTCTCATATATTTTTCCAACAGAAAATAGGACAGAACACAGAGAGAAAGAAAAAGAAATTAATGCAGGTTCCGAATCCAAATGTAGGGCACTGAGAATGAATATCTAAAAACAATGATAACAAAATGGATTCAACGTTCCAATAAAAAAACAACACAGACCACGTCTCACAAATCTTTTTCAAACCGAGTCTAACACAAACCTACTGGAGCGAGGTAAACAAGGAGAAAATCTAAAATAAATAGCTATAAATAAAATCAGACAACATAAACCTGTCATCGACTTAGTGCTATGTCCTCGCATCGCAGTTGCCTGGGATGGGTCCGGCGCAACATCTGTCGAGCTACTGGCCTACCGCAGTGCCCGCATGGACAAGTCACTACGGCCAGTCCGCCGCCCTGTCGAACTACTCACCACCGCATTATGTGCAATGGACCTCATTGTGGCCATGTAGGTGGGTCGCTTGAAATGGCCTGGCACATAGCGAAAGGTCATCAATTCAAGCCTATCGCATCATAGTTGATATGTCATGTGGGTCAGCCGGGATTGGCTGCATGCACCAGGGTTATGGTCAATAGCAATTAGTAGATGGTTGGGGATTAGTAGTTATGGCTACAACAATAAATGTGGTGGTGAGTAGTTTTGGCTTCCCCACATGACATGATACCTTCGCTTGGGACCACGTATCATCCTTGCACTTTGGGTGGCCGTAGATCTCTCTAACCCACAATATTAGGACCTAGGCCTCGTTTAGTTCCTGAAATTTTAGCCTGAAAAGTATCGTAGCATTTCGTTTGTAGTTGAAAAATATTGCCAAATCATGGTATAACTAGGTTCAAAAGATTTGTCTCATGATTTACTAATAATCTGTGCAATTAGTTATTTATTTTATCAATATTTAATACTCCATGCATACAACATAATATTTGATGTGATGAAGAGAGAGTGGAATTTTTAGCCTTTTTGATGCAACTAAACAAGGCCCTACTCGTGTTGAAAAGGAAAGACTCCACCATGACTCACTTCACGCAGATTGTGGACTAGTACACCACGCCGGGGTGCTCGAGGAGGAACTACTCTAGAAGCTCACATGTTACCATTATTGACAGGGGCTTGGAGAAGCTCACACCAAGCTCTACTTTTGTAACACCTCTGGTGTTATATTAACTAAATCCTGTCATGTCATCATATGCACTGCAAAGCATTCATGATTAGGTCAACCTTGATGTGCATTAACTAAAACAAGTTTACATTTCATAGGTTGATTGCGTTTCTGGAATGTGTTGTCACATGAAATAATAAAACTCTACTTTCGAATGTCATCTCAAATACTTAGTTTATATTCTATGTACTTGAGGTGTAAACCGTGCTTACACTAGTGTCAAGCATAGTGTATAAATCTAAGTCCAACCCTAAAAATAATTTCCATATTTGGAGTTGAATTTGGATTTCAAAGCTTATTCCCAAGTCTTGTAATTCAAATTTAAATTCAAATTGAAATGCTATAAAAATGATTTTCAAAAGTCAACCTGGTCAACCAAGGGTACTATTAGGTCATTGACCTAAAAATGTCCTTGGATGATGTATGTGATCACTAATAACCAACCAATTAAATTAGAAACTAAATCGAGTTTGAATTCGATTTCAAAAACCCTTTATTTCAAAACCTAGTTTTATCCCCTTTTCTGTAATTCAAAATTTATAAGGAATTTGGGGATACTCTGAAAAGATAGTTTGTAGATCTTGACAAGAGCTACAAAGTTGGTATATAAAGTTTTTCAAGTTTCCAAAAGAAATTTCAAATAAATTTGAAAATATAGTTTTCTAGCATTTGTCCCCTTTTGATTTTAAAACCATAATTCAAAAATTATGTATAATTTGGGGAAAACTTTGTATATGAAAAAGGTTTGGTTTGAAGAGTTAAACATTTTATAGTTTTGAAGATTGTCAAGTTTTATTGAAAAATCAAAAGTAATTTTAAATGTTTGTTTCTAGGGTTTTATTCCTCTTTTGAATTTGAATTCATATTTTAAAATTCAAACAGAATTTGAGGATGCCAATTAAATGAAAAGTGTAGCTCTTGAAAAGTTATGCAAATGATATTTTTGAATATTTTCAAGTTCTTATATAAATTTTGGAGTAATTTGTAATTTTAAATGAGTGGCAATTCTGTAATTTTCTTGAACAGCACCGAGACCTATCGACGGCGCCATCGCCGGCTTCTCAAGCCGCGCCGCCGTCCACCGCCGCACATGCCTCGGCCGCCAACTCGCCCCCGACACCCAAAACTTCGCCGTCGTCGTGTCGTCCGTCCGTGCGTCACCATTGGCCTATAAATAGGTCGACCGCCGTCTCTTTTCTTCTTCTTTTCCCTCCTACCGCCGCCGCCGACGACCTTGCTCCGCCGCCCAAATTTGCCACCGTCGCTCCATCTCTGCCCGCTTCGTCTTGCCAGAAGCTCCGCCACGTCCTTGTGCTTTGATTGAGCTAGTTCGTGCTCGCTCTCCCCGCCCGAGCCGCCCGCACGACGTCGTCTTCCTCGCGACCGGTCGTCGAGCCGCCGCGAGCTTCCTCGCCGTCTACCGCCGCCAAGGTGGAAAACATATTACCTTTAACCCTCTCATCATGTTCTCCGAGCTTCGTTGCCCCTTATGCGCATCTTGGTCGGCCTGATGGTGCACAGGAAGCGCCGTGTAACACTCTGGTGTTAAGCATGCATAATCAATTGCATTCTTAAGCATAAGCATCATTATGCATAGCATTGATGAAAAGATCGATCGTCATTTCATGTATCATGCTTGATTAGTCGAATTTTGCTTGCCTTTCACATGAAGTGCATATGTGGTATGAGTGTTTGGTGTTGGATGACCCCTAAGGTAACCTAGACATGATTAGGACACCAAATGAACCTAGGTTTATGTTCATGGTTTTGGTTGATTAAGCTTTGTTGTCATGGTTGACCAAGGTGGACCATGAAAGTAGTTTTGTTTGACTGAATTAGAAATGATAGCTAGAGTGCTTGCATGTATGTGCACCCTAAATAAAGTTTGTAGAGAATTTTATAAGGAACAAAAGTTATTTTTACCACTTTTCATGAAAATGCTTGAAAGGTGTTCAAAAATGTTGAAAAAGGGCAGAATTGGGGGCTGATTTTCTATTTTGGGAATTTTTAAAAGGTATTTTATTTGGATTTTTGTATTTCAAAATCTAGGCAGAATCTGGTAAAACTTCTTTAAGATGAAATGTTCTACTCTTCAAAAGCTACATTTCATCTATTTTGAGTTTTTACTAATTCGGCCTAGTTTAAGAGTTATTAAGTAGCAAAGTTTGTTTTAAATTAGTGAAAATAGCTTTTCGGTGACTGTTGTTTCCTGGCCGTCAGGGAAATCCCCGAACAGGAACGCGCCGTGGCCGCCCGCGGCAGCATGCGTCGGCCACGTGGCGCTCGGGGTCTGCCGAGGCCGGGCTGTTTTGGCCGCGTGGGGCGTCGTCCGAACGCGCCCACTCCTTCACTCGCCCGAGCCCTCACTCTCTCCCCCTCACCCCCGCACATTTCCTTCTCTGCTCGCCGTCGCGTCGCCCGAGCTCGTCTCGCCGTCGCCCAAAAATTCATCGCCGGCAGCCGCGCATTCTCTCGATTGACCCCGCAATCGAACGCGCCCGAGTGCGCTCCACCATCCTCCACCCTCGCCTCGGCCCATTCCGTCAAGGTTCGCCCGAATCGCTCCATTTTCTCCCCGGCCGCCATTGCCGCACCTCGGCTTCACCGTGGTCCCGCCGCTCTGGCCATCCTCTCTCGCCATTAGTGTGCTAATCAGACACGTCGTGGTGGATAGCTGCTAGGACGATGGTCAATGGCATCGATTAGGGTTTCATGGGGTCGGATTTCCGTCGGGCCGCCGCTCGGAGTGCCGCCGCTCCGCCGTGCTCGAGCTCCGACCGCCTCAAGCCGCTCCCTCGCATCTTGAGTACCCTCGATCGATGCGCGCTGCTCTCCTCTCTCTTCTCCGCCGGTTGGTGACGCCGGAGCGCCGCCGGGACGGCCGGCCGAGCCTCACCACCGACGAGGACCATCGGGTTAGAATGTAGGAAACCCTAAGGTTCTCGGTGTAAAGTTGCCAGACACAGAGATTTACCTAATAGGGCTTGGTTAGTTTCTGGAAATGTCAGGGTCCCCGGTGTAAAGTCCTTTTTCCTTTTTCTTTTCCAGAATTGATTTCAGATTTTTTTTAAAGCTTTGGAAATTCATAACTTGCTCATTTTTCATCCAAATGAGTTGGTTCAACTTGCAGTATTTTTCTTATGAGATGATCTATGCATGAAAAATATGAAATGTGGAATTTGTGAAACTTTTTTGTATAGCTTTATTTATCTCTATTAATTGTATTTATCTTAGAAAATGCATAACTAATTCTCTGTTGCTCAGAAAAATGTGAGACCAAATTTGTTAGTCTTCTTATATCATGCTCTATCTGTGAAAAATGTTATGAGGTTATGTCATGTGTAAATTTTGCTATGTCTAGTTATGATGCCTATTTTCATGTGATGATAAATAATTCATAATAAATAATGTATAAGGAATTTGTGCATGAAACTTTTTGGAGAGTGTTTTTAGGTCAATCTAGAGCTAATCATATTCTGAGATCTATTGTTTGATATACTTTTATGTACAAAGTATTTTATGCCCCTGGAATTGTGCTGCCTTGTCATTTTTGTGTAGGATAAAGTACTTACTGTTTTGACTTGAAATTTTTATGGTAGTCTTTATTTGGTATGATTAAGCTTCTGTAATTTTTACAGAATTTTCTGAGTAGTCTGAAGTCATGTTGTCGTTTTACCCTAATTTCTTTTAATTATAAATAATGCTTTAGAGTTATCATTTCATGTGTGTAAAAATGCTTTTTATGCTATTCATGATATGTATGATCTTCTATTGGTTTTAGTTCAGTAGAGTGTAGTGTACAAAACAATGGTTGTTTATAATTCCTTATAGTGTGCGAGTAAATTGTAATGCGAGGTTTATTTAAGTTTTATCGGTAGAAGAGAATGCAGATGACATGTGTTTATCATACATGTTTTCAAATATCATATCATTCATCTTAGCTGAGCATTCATTCACCATCACCATCAGCATTGTATTTATATGTATGCACGGTATTCATACGCACTATGCATCATACAGGATCGTCAGAGCTCGAGACGGTAGTTTCCGGAGCACCAGGAGAGGAAGGCCAACAGGAAGCTTTGGTGCGGAAAGCAGCAGCAGAAGAGGAGCCCGAAGCTGATCTTCTGGAGTGTCCTGACCACCAGCCAAGCGCTTTCCTGAAAGGCAAGCCCCGGAGCATTCTCCCTGTGGTTTGCAAAATATCTAACTTGAGTTCTTTATTTGTTTGTTGCATTAAGTTATAGGCGTTGTTTTATACCGTTGCTGCATTACTTATATTCCTTGCCACTGTTTATACTTCAACCCTGTTAGGTTCAGGTACGATTATTTGCTTAGCCCTGCTTAACTAGATCGGTAGAAGTCGGGTGATTTCCTGTCATCCGCGAGTTATAGGTGGTAACTTGGAATGGTTGAATACATTGTTATCTTGGATAACCATGTGGAGATAATAAATCGAGACCGGGCGGGATTGGAGTTGAGAATGAACTGGAGGTTCAATATGGTTTATCCTGTCTGTGTCAAACTAGGACCCTGTCCGTTGTACGTCCTCAAGTCATATTGAATTTATGCCTCACATTTAGCTGGAAGGATAAGTCGTTCCGACCGCGAAGCCTAATTTTGATTTGGGCCGGGAGTCGACCTGCTGTACGCATCGCATTGGTGAAGATGGGGGACCACGGGTTACGCGGTTGTAAGGCCTAAATATAGCATGGTGCACCCTGCTGGCAGCCGGACGGTGCCCGGATGTGATGGTACCTGTTGATCTCGTGTTTTTCCTGAATTGGATGTCGGTGACCTGTAGCTCACCGTGGCTGGTGAGTGTGGTTTGTGTGAGGAGTACCCGCCAGCTGGTTAGTAATCAATTATAATCGCCATCGTTCCTGGACAGTGAACACTTGACTTGAGCAGCGGCATCGTAGTAAGAACTTGAACAAGAGGTGAGATGGTTGAGCTGTTGAGACTGAAAGATACTCAACCGGAAATGGTTACTTTCTGTTGAATAATTATTACCATGCTTGTTTAGTACAGGTGCTAATGTAGCATGATAAGGATAATCAGATTAAAATACATTGCTAGAAGGTTCTTATTAATTGTTTCTTAATGCAAGCTTTTCCGCAATTTAAATGAGTCAGCTATCCTACTTATACAGCCTTGCATGCTCCTTGGAGTCTCTTTATTTTAGTTTATGACGGGTAAGTCTAGCTGAGTACATCCTCGTACTCAGGGTTTTATTTCCCATGTTTTTGCAGATGGTGAGATGTTTTATGGTTATTGTCTGAACTGTTTCTATCCCGCCTTGGGAGATGATTAGACCTTGGGCATGGTCACTCTTCTCGACTTGATGCTTTTGCTGGATGTGGACTAAGTACCTGGCACTGTATTTGAACTAAATGCGTGTGTGACTTTAAACTAAATCGCTTCCGCTTTTATTTGAAATTGAACTGGTTTGTAATCACTCTATTTCGTACTCCGATGATGTTTTAAACTATGTGCGAACTGTGTACTTGTGAATGGAATCGCTAAACTATTACGATCTTGGTCGTGCCGCAAAAGTTTGAAATCCTTCGAGATTTCACGGACTACCGGGTTTATTAGGTCTCAATCATATGATTTGCTGAATTAGTGGCGAATTATGTGCTTGTGCTCTAATAAATTGGTCGGTTCTGTCACACGCCGGAACGCCGTCCTTGCCACCGGAGCGCCGCCGCCGCCATCAGCGCCGCCATCCACAGCTCGACTCAACCGCTCTGAGCTTTCATCAACGCGCGCACCGTGCCCGTGGTGAGCTCTTGCATCTTTTGGTGCCCTCGATTTCACCTCTCTTGCGCCGTAGGGTCCGGCCGTCGTGCGTCGCCGCCGGCGTGACCTTGCCGCTCCGCCGCGCGCATAGCCGTTGCGGCTGGGGGCCAAATTGAGCCTCATCTTGTTGTCCATTACGTTCGCATGGATGTATAGATTGTATCCGTGCACTCGTCGTCGTCGAAAATTGCTCCGGTGAGCGTTAACGCCGCCCCCGAGCTCCGCCGTGCCGCCATGGTCGCCGGCGTGGGTGCCGCCGTCGCTCCGCCGCCGCGTTAGCTAGCTCAGTTTGCTCGTCGTGTTGAGGTGATCGTGTAGGTGCTAAGCTAACCCCGTGGCCGGAGACCTCCCGTCGGCGAGAAATCGCCGGTCAACGGCGTCGGCCGGCGTGGTCAGCGCGGGAGCACTGTTTCCTTTTTCCTTTTTCTTTTTTCAGAAAATAATTTAAATGCTATTTTCTTTAGAAAATCATAGTAATCATATATAGTTCCAAAAATTCTGAAAATTTTTGTGTGTGTTCTTTATGATATCATCTACCTAGAAAAAAAATATGAAATGTCAAATTTGAATACTTTTTGCATATGTTAAAATTAGCCCTTTTAATTGAAAAATACACCTTTAATGATTTTTAATAAATAAAATAATTGGTTTTTAATTCTGAAATTTGTTTTGCCATCTAATTAGATCAAGAGCTTTTCAAAATAAAATTTTGAGCATAATTAGACAACTTAATTTTTTATGCCTTTATTTTATGCTTTTAAATAATTAATTAACCCCTTTAATTAAGGTTAATCATTATAGGATTTGTTTGACTTTGGGATTGATTGATGACCTTGGGTTATTAACCCTAATGACCTTTGGCACTTTAATTAATTATTTGCGCATAGCTGGATCATGTCACTCGGGCTTAATTAACGTTATTTTATGTGTTTAATAACTTTCTTAAATAATATAGTTAACCCTAATGAACTTAGTAAGTATGTTTTGGGTGGCTTACAACTTTATCGTAAAGAAAAGTTGTACTCAAGCCTTTAAACTAGTTATGTATCCATCGAGCATCATGTTTACTATTCAATCATGTTGAAGCATATCCTTGTATCATATAGTTTCCGATAACGGAGACTTTAACGTTGTCGTCCCAGATCCGAAGGCAGAGCAAACTCAGGAGATTGGAATTGATCCAGAGCCCGAGACTGTCTACCCTGACCATCAAGGCAAGCCCTGGATGCATTCAAACTCTATTCTATTTTATAAAAGTTTTATCGCTTCAGTTATGATATGTTGCATTAAGTAATAGAAGTTAAGTGAAAACCCACCAACTGCATTACCTGTTCTACTCCCATAATTCCTTGTTACCTGTTCTAGAAGATGCGTAGTAATGCTTAGCCATGCTTAATTAATTAAGTGTTCAAAGTAAAAGAATGAAAAAGATGAGTTTGATTTTATCTGTTGAAATCATGATGATAGTTAATAAATCGAGTTCGGACGGCTAACTTGCATTGAGAACGGAGTCCCTCTGTAGTGTTTCCGTCTGTTGATGCCCTAGGTCCCGTATCGATGGTGAACTGGTGATATCGAGAAACTAGAAAATCCACATGCATGAAGTGGTATACGGTGGGCCAGAGTCCCCACGTATGTCATGGAGTGACTTATAGTGGGCCAGAGTCCTCACATATGTCATAGTGTATTATACTATGGGTTTAAGTTCTCACGTATCTCGGTACACCGGATCGAAGTGCTCACGTGTATCATGTGGTGATATATGGCTGCGGTTGTTATCCCGGTATATCGGTTCATCTGGTATGCTTAGGAGTTAGAGTCTCCTGTATATCAGTGACCTAGGTCCTAGCTGGGTATATAAAATGGATTCGAATCGCCGTTGCTTCTCGGAGAAGAAAACTCGATCGGTGTTCATCATCGTAGTAACAACTTGAATGAAGATTAAGGTTTAAGAAGAAAGTTGGTTGGTAATTTTGATCTTAAGCAAGACAGCTTTTCTTTCTTTCAAGCTTTTCTACAAAATTCCTTATCCCCTGCAAGCCTTACCTTGTCCCTCTAGCCTGCATTTTCTGAGTCTTTCCCCCCTTTTTCGTCGGGTTAGTCTTGTTGAGTACTTTTATACTCAGGGTTTGTTAAACCCTTGTTGCAGGTGAGCCTCATGGGCAGGAATGCTTCGCATCCTGCTACATGACCGTCGTCGAGGAAAGTGACGACGAATAGGATATCTCGCTCTTGGGCAGAGCATATAATCAAGGTTGATGTAGTAAGTTATATTGTATTCCACTGCTACTATGGTTTGTAATAATTCAACTTATGATTTGTAAGGTTTGAACTTAACGGTTTGTAAATTTATGTTATTGTAATCCTTTTGCTCTTTTACTCTGATGTATATTATTTATATAAAACTGTTGTAATACTGCAATATCTCTTTGTAATGATTGATCCTGCTCGAAGAATCGTGGATGATTCGGGATTTACCCGACAGACCTTTTAAGTTTTATGGAACACATTCATGGTTATTTAGAGTCTATTTAGACAATAATCATGAGTGTGGGCCATAAGATTTAGGAGGTTCTGCCACAACTTTATGATTATGCTCACCACTCAGCAAGATGAAAGAAAATAGAGAGACAAGAAGTGGTTTCCCATGCCTTAGTATGCTCAAGTGCTCATGGAGAATGCTCAAGTGCTCATGGACATGTGAAACGCTGCAAAAATTTATGGTTTTTTTAATAGAGATTTATGGTAGTTAATCGTTATAATTCCTTAACTAATAGTAAGTTAGTAACTATGTCATGAGATACGATGTCTTTTATTTTGTTCCATGAAGGTATGGAGAAGACAATGAATAAAATGGTAATAATTATTGTTCATGACAAAGACTGATTTTCCCTCATTGAAACACATAGGCATATTTGCTAGTAATAATACAAAATAGGTACATATAATCTCTACCCCTAATATGCCCCTAGCGGAGACTCTACCCGGCTAATCATCGTGCATCCTCTGCTTTGCTCTGCCTTTCCGATCAAATTACTGAGAAGAAATTAGCAACCTCGTTCTGCTCAGACACCGACCCCCAATAGCTCACGACGGTTTTACTAGAAATAAAAGGCAAGTACAATCTCATAACAATCAACACACTCGCAAGATTGCCCACCCGGCGTCGTGCACGAATCAATCACGTCAAACGAGATGGTGGAAGAGCAAAACTTATCACTAGGGTATGAGGCCAAGATGGAAAAGCATAAAAGTTTTAAAAATAATACTATACACGACTAATGGAGATAAGTATACATTAAATGCTAGTGCTAAAGATAGCAATGCATATTGTGAAACTTTCTAGATAAATAGTAAGCATACACGATGTTTGTCATATTTGATAACAAAAACTATGATACTCTAGGTCCAAATATTCTTGTATGCTAAAAATATCTCAGAAATAAATAAGAACTATGGTGTGTGTATATATATATACACACCATAGTGAACATAGTCAGATATAAATAGATATGTCCATTGATATGCTTCGTTTACATCAATAACAAAGCCAAAAACTCCATCCAAGCCTCTACTTGAGCCATTCTATCCTTCCCCTGCTCCTCATTTCTTTCTTTTGCATAAAGCTGACAAGTTGAATATGACCATAACTATAGTGTAAAGTAGATTATAACTACAATGTAAAGTAGATTTAATTTTAGAGATTGGTTAGAGTGCGCCGAAGAGAGAGGATGAAAAATTTTAAAACTATGATGTTAAATTATTAATAACATCATATATATTATTGTTAATATTTATTTATAGGCATAGTCTTAATAATTTTTAATTATGTACGCCCAATATTGTAAAGCTATGTCCGCCATTGCATTTCATACATGCATCCTATAGTGAGCATAAAACGGAATACGACAAACACATCTCCCACTACAACGACATAAAAAGCAAAGCATAATCTAACCTAGTATAATAATACGACCTGTGATTATATCAGATCCGAATACAAATAACCAAATAGCTTAAGTTAGGGTTTGGGTGTCCAATTCGGCACAGCAGCAAGGGAAGAGAAGGGGCGGGCCTACCTGGTGTGGTGGGTTCTTGTCGCTGGGAAAGCCCCGACGAGGACCTGTGAAGCTGGGCGTAGGGCGGCGACGTAGGACGGCGGCGGTCACCCTCGCCGCTCGCGCACGCAGGTGAACGGGAGAAGAGGAAAACAGCGACGCAATCCTCCTTCCTTACGGGGCTGTTTGCGGCTGCTTGTGCTTCTCCGCGCCCGCGAGGACTACTGGGCCGATTTTTGCACGCGCATGAGTAGAAAGAGACAGAAAGCGGCCCATGAAACTGTTCTTTTTTTGCTTCCGTTCTTTTACCATGCCACTTGGTTCCTTTTTTTTTCCATTTTTCTGCTTGGATGACACAAAAATGTTAGACCTCGATGCTCCTACTAGCCTCAATGCCACAAAGTAAAATATTGTTTCTCTTTTTGAATCTCTGTAACGTGAATAATCTGAATAGTGTAACTCCTTTGGATGCATTTTTGTATGGAGGCAACAAGGCCATGCTAGAACATCTTTCATCCATAGTGGGTCCTGTGAAACGATGTTTTAACAATTGACACTGCAACCTAACAGTCTGAAATCCATTTGGGACATCGATCTTCACGTACACTGTGGCGGGTGCTCTAATCTACTCCCTCCGTTTCAAATTATAAGTTACTTTGATTTTTTGGGTTTATATATTTTTGTCATGTATATAGACATATTACTATATATCTAGCTGCATAACAAAATAGATGTGGCAGATCCCAGAAGGAATATTATAAGTTACTTTGATTTTCCTATGGGAGGCTGGGAACAAGCTGAAGGAAAGGAAGGGAAAGGGAGAGGAGCAGATCCCAGAAGAACCAGCTGTGACCAAAGTGCACATGGAGATCAAGACAACTGCTGATCAGATGTGGTGGAACGCTCTGGATGTGGCCCTGAATTGAAGATGGCAATCACAAGAATCAGGCTTCCAGGGAGCTTTTGGTGCTAAACGGTTGTCAGAGATGTTAGGCTTATAGTTGGTTTTCTATTGTTCTTAGATGAGGGTCGCCTGATTGCTTGCTGGTGATGTGTTTTCGTTGATGGTTGTAAGCCCAGGCGGGCATTTTGGCAAAAACCTTTGAACTGAGAAAACAGTGCTGTAAAACGTTTTGTCTTTTGGTATAAAAAGGCCGGGGCGTAGTCCCTTTAACTCAAAAAAAAACGGATGTAAAAAAAATCAAAGCGATTTACAATTTGGAACAAAGAAAGTATGAGAAATGACAGAGGATAATAAATGACGCTTGTGCCGGCCATCCGGCTTCCATCGAAGCACGCCTGTGAACTCGAAGTCAAAAATCGGCCCTAAGGTTCGGAACAACTTACTATTCTTTTTGCAATTCTGATGAAATTTGAGATGCTTTGACTCTCCATGTAAGTCAGAATAACTTGTAATTGGAACAAATTAAATCTGTTCACAGCAGCTGGGTCCATTGATCACCAGACGCACAGCCGGAAATCAAGAAACAGGCACATCGCCTTCCAAGTGTAAAACCACAACGTCCAAACAGACAGCTCAATGTAGTGGCAACCATGGACCAAAGCTCCAATCTGAGAGACAATTATCAATTCAAGTTATTTTGAGATTGCCATCCATTCCCTTTGGCTTTTGCAACTCAAGGTCTTCCACCTTGATAAGTGCAAAGTATCACGTGAACAACAATCATCGTGGGTTCCTCAATATTATTTCTAAACAAAATCTGAAACAAGGTGTAGAAAGACAGAGAATGGGGCAATTGGCCACACCTCAATGTGAGG
>CM041642.1:20103578-20136651 GCA_023333625.1 Bothriochloa decipiens | reverse complement strand
TGGCTATGCTATCCATAATTAGCAGGGGATATTCTATTTCCTAACACAAGGGATACCTTGTAATCCCTCGAAAATGTGAAGCAATCTAAATCTATGTAAGAAGAAAAATAACACTCAGGAGTCAAGACTAGCCAACTAGTCACCCCAAAGAATTAACCTTTTTTTAGGCATGCGCCAGGAATCTAATCAAGACTGGCAATCACAGCATCGGTAACTTCTTGGGTGGTGCTGCTACCGCCCAAATCCTTTGTTCTGTACGTGCCTTCTGCAACAACGCGCTTCACCGCTGTCTCCAGCCGGTCAGCAAATGATGGGAACTGCAAATGCCTCAACATCATAGCAGATGACAGAAGCAGTGCAACAGGGTTTGCTTTCTTCTGCTCCACGATGTTGTCGTTACCAACGTTTCCTGCAGAAGCACCTTGCTCAAAGACAGCATAGTCCTGACCCACATTGCCTGGAACATAATTTAGTACCTAAGATTAGTACGCTGAACATTAAACTTATTCCAAATCAAAATTAATTAAAAGCACCAAGAGATGGTCCATATGCCACAAAGCTTTTACAAATATGTAACAATGTAGGCACAGAGGGAGATATGTCATGCCTAAAATATTATTTCTGCAACAAATTACAAAAATGAAATGCTACCAGAGGAGAAAACCACAAATAATAAAGAATGAGCAGCAACCCATACCTCCAGGCATGATGCCTGTCCCTCCAACAATACCTGCAGCCGTGTTAGCCACCAAATTGCCATAAAGATTAGGCGTAACCTACAAAAAGGAAAAAGAAAGTTTGAAACCTGCAGGTAATCCTAATCCATGATGTGCTTGCAAGGAAGCAATTGACAAAATTAGGAAACCAGAAAAGGAATGAGATAACAAATAGAAAAGACATTTAGTAAGCACATGCTTTTTACATTGCATCTAGCTTAGCTTGCTAATGATGTACTTGCGTCACTTACATATGGTAAACTAGTCACAAATGTTATAAATTCTCAAAAATATCAATTTCCATTCCTTAAGAACAATGGGAGTTTGATTAGCCCAATATATCTTGGTTTGATATGTCTTAGAGAAACGTTATCTTTATTACATGGCAAGCTCCGTACTCAAGCAGAGCATTCCCCATTTCTCACATTCTGAATGAAGTTCCAAACCCCCAGAAGCCACAAAGTTTTCTAGTTTTATCCCAAAAGAAAAGGATCTCAAATTTGTCAATAAAGAAAAAGGAGTAGAGGGTTACTCTTTACCAAAAAATTATACATATGCTTGAATTGGTAAAGTTCAGGAACTGTTCTTCTAGCAAGATCAAGCAATACTATAATAATAGCTATTCAATAGTTCTATAATTTTGGCATTGGAACCACTTGCAACTCAAGTACTCAACAATATGCAAAAAAACATTTGATAGTGTAAAATTGCCTAATGCAGATGAAAATGAACTCGGTGCAGGACAGAAAAAGGTAACCCAAGGCTAGCTTGAACAAAAACATGATGTTCCAAATTAAATGACATATATACAGAAAATTCTCAGAAATTTAGATGCATACCATGACATCAAATTGTTCTGGCTTTGAAACAAGTTGCATAGAGCAGTTGTCAACAATCATTTCATTGTACTGAATACCAGGATACTTTGAAGCAACCTCGCGGCAAGACTCCAAGAACAAACCATCAGCAAGCTTCATAATGTTTGCTTTATGCACTGCAGTGACTTTCTTTCGGTTGTTAAGGTAAGCATACTCGAACGCATATTTGGCAATCCTCTCAGAGCAAAACTTTGTGATCACCTAGGAAATCCATTCAGTAAGGGTAATAATGGAAGAAAGGTTCAGATAAGAACTGAAAAACGATGACAAACACTAAATGAGTGGATTCTATTTCAACAACAGTTTCTTGAGAGAAGTCTCAAAGGAACTCATGGTACAAAGCATAAGAGAAAATTTCTTAAATGGATTAACCCAAAGAAATAAATATAAGACAATACATGCAAAATGTGGATCATTGAGTCGAGATAGTATCTGCACATTTATTCACGAGTTGGCAATATATTTATATGTACGCGTGTGATTCAACAAATGAGCACAGTGAATATAACCCAATTTCCTACTGTCCAAACATTAGAACATGGTGCTAAGCTCACGACATGTCCTATAGCTGCAGCTGCAACCATTAGAAACATAAAGCGATCATGACAATGCTACAGGCTATTGGTTAAAAAAATAAAACTAGTCGTCTTTCATAAAGAAATTTTGGTAATCACAAAATCAGATGAAACCAAGTTCGTGCTGATTGAGCTATTAAGCTAACATCATCAATCCCATTGCAATTAGATCATGGGAGCACTCAAGTGGTGGTAAATTATTGATAAATAAAAGAAACTGTTTTGTCATTTGCGTGAAAACCATGACCTGTAAAATCTATCAACCAACTTTAATACGCGCAAGTAATAGGTGGCCTCACGAATTTTATATAATACAGAAAGACAGATATATCCGGAAAATCATATCATAAACATGAAGTGCACATAACTGATCCCCCAACCCCAACCGAATCGACAGTCCGTCGTACCTTGAGGCTCTCAACGACCCCGGGCACGACCTCGTGCTCGAGCCCCGAGTACTCGCCCTCGGTGTTCTCCCTGATGACGACGATGTCGACACCCTGGTGCCTGGTGGGCAGGCCGGGGAGGTTGGAGCAGTGGACGAGCGACGCGTAGAGGTCGAGCTCCTTGCGCAGCTGCATGTTGAGGGAGGAGACCCCGCCGCCGACGGGCGTGGCGAGGCCGCCTTTGATGCAGACCTTGTTGCAGCGGATGGAGTCGATGACGGCGGGCGGGACCGTGGGCATGTCGCCGTGGACGTCGTAGGTCTCGAAGTAGACGGGCGCGTGCATCGCCTCCATCACCTGCCGCACGGCGCCCGTGACGAGGGGCCCGATGCCGTCGCCCGGGATGAGCGTGACGGCGCGCGGCGCGCCGTCCCCGGGCCGGGGCATGTAGGTCACCGTGCGCCGCGAGAGGCCGCCGCCGAGCGTCTGCGGCGCGGGTGGGGAGGAGGAGGCGGAGATGAAGCGGCGCAGGAGAGGGGCGGATCGCCGCGCCATGGGAGAGGAGGACGAGGGGTCGTCGGGATGGTGCGAATTGCGATCACGGAGGCGGAGGCGGGCGGCCGGGAGGGAAGGAAAAGAGGGAGGGAGGTCGCCGGGAATCCGGGAGAGAGGAGAAAGGGAAGGTGGAGATGGGTACTTGAGAGCTCTTTTCACGGTTTAGCCCTCGGGTTCCTCGGCATTTGCCACTATTTGACCCTGATTCGGCTTATTTCCCAAGAATAACGAAGAGTCCCTGACAAGCGGGCCTAGACGGAAGGGAATTTCAGATATCCTCACAGAGAAAATTCGTCTTCGCGTTCCACATTGGAATTGGTGCACGAACTCCTATATACACGCTCAAAAATATAATAACAATCGCCTGAACCGACCATGTTCTAAAAAACAATGAGGGCTCGTTTAGTTCCTGAAATTTCTAGCATAAACAGTACAGTAGTATTTCATTTGTATTTGATAAATATTGTTCAATCATGGTTTAATTAGGCTTAGAAGATTCGTCTCATGATTTACTACTAATATGTATAATTAGTTAATTATTTTATCAACATTTAATGCTCCATGCATACGACACAATATTTGATGTGATGGAGAGAGAGTGAAATTTCTAGCCTTTTTGAGGCAACTAAATAAGGTCAGAGTCTCTCTCGACGTTTCGCTTCTTTTCCCCTTGCTACAGTTCACCAAGGCGAAAAGAGGGCGACGCCTGTCTCCGGCGGCGATTCCGCCCTCCTCTCTCCTCTCCGACGGTCATTTTGGCACTGAAGATGGAGGAGGGCCGGGGAATCGCTGTGCGGTTATATATAGCCTAGTTAGGGTTAGGGTTTGCTCGCCGTCGAGGGTCGTCGGCGGAGCTAGGTTTAGGTTTTGCTCGTCGTCCGTTGGTGGCGGAGCTAAGTGTAGGGTTTCCTCGCCATCGGTTGATGGTGGAGCTAGGTTTAGCCGGGTGGTTGTTCCTCCGTGGCGAGTCTGTGGCGAGTCTGTCCGGGCGGCGTTGATGAGGCGGAGGCGTCGACGGCACCATGGAATAAGCTTTCGCAACCTCTTCTTCGCCCCGTCGGTACTCCCCTCCGGCACCTACGGCGGGTTGGCGAACCCTTTGCAGGAGTCCGTGGCCGGAGCTCCATCATCTGTGTCAGGCGATGTTGTTGTTGGCTCCCTTTCTTTTGGATACGGAGAAATCTGTGGGTGTGATGGTTGAGTGTTGGCCGGATTTGGCCCTTTCTCTCTCTGATGGTGGTGGTCATTGGAGCTGTAGCCGGATCTGGGAGCCGGAGGAGTTGAGGCGCGGCCCCGGTCGATGGGTGTTCATTGTCTTCATCCTGTCTTTCGAGATGGGTGTTTACTTCGGCTCCGTTCAAAGCCTTGGGGCGATGGGATTTCTCCAACTCATGGTGTTGTTCGTCTTCTTCGGCGGCGGTGACGATCGGCGACGATGATGGCGACTTCAGGTGGTTCGCGAAGCTTCCAAGGGTATCGATGTAATTTTTTCCTTTGTTAGGGACCTTCGTGTAATTTGGCTGTGGCAGATGTCTCTGTATTTCTATACGTGCCTGTATCCGTACGCTTGTAATTTTGTTTTCCTTACTTGAAATATACAGATACATATTATAAAAAATATATATAATAACAACTGTTCAACGAGGTTTTAGGAAAAGATGGGGTGGCCGTCGCCATCAAATTGACCCAGCTTCTCCTACTAAAACTTCTCCTAATTCTTATATTCGGGTCAACAACTAACGAGTCTTAATCGTGTGATCGTCAGTTGAAGCCTTGAAGGTAGCGAAGTTGGCCTTCCTTTGTTCCTTTTTGGTACAAAATTGGGAACAAATCTTCTTCGGTGTCTCGGTGCATATCATGGAAGAAAATAAGTTGTGTATTTCAGCCAACAGCCATCACAAAGATGACAGTTGCAATTTGCTAAACAGTGTCCATTTTAATATGCACAATATATACAACACATTACAGGTTCTATGCTTGATTCATCCCTTACATCCCGAGTCTTTCACCGTTGTTTCGCTCCTCCCCATAGGTAGAAGACTTTCAGGGCACATTTGAATGCTCATATATCAACTTAATCAATATATGTTGAGGATAGTTTGGTGAGTTTAAATTCCGCATCAATTGTTGTAAAAAAAAATCCAAACCAACAAGAGCAGAGGGAAGGGGGTTGAGGGGCACGGCAACACCCCCCCCCCCCCAAAACATTCCTATGGGACGCCTATACTTACTAAATTTTTTAATTAACTAGTAGTGATGTTATTTATGATTTGATTGCTTGTCTTCTCTTCACAATAAAGAATTAGGTCTTTCTATTACTTTTCCATCTCTTTTGTTCTTTTCATTATTGCCTACCAACATTCAGGGATGCAACAGCTCTACAAACATGCAAAAATAGGCTTAATTTTGCGGTTAACCTGTAAATTTAAGGCCAATTGCAAATTCGTGCACAACCCGTCTTGCATCACTTGCTAGTCGCCTGGCCCTCTCCACCCTTGTCGACTATTCTAGCCAGGATGCCTACTTATGCTTAAGGATGCAAGTTGGCACCCGAACAGTGTTTTTGGATAAGCTAACTTATCAGTGTCAAATATCATTCTTGCTCATTTCTCCCATGGCTCAAATTTCGTGACACATCATTTTAGTTCATTTGGTCAAGATTTTGGGTCCATCCAATAACCCAAAAGTGTAAGGCACCCCACACAAGTTCGGCTTTTCAGGTGTCTCCTATGCTAAGGACGGCTCAACACACGGTGCATACTTATGGGTTATGGCAAAAAGGACATTAGGGGTCTGGAGGCCTCTTCTTGTGAATGTCGCTCTGAAGTTCTGGAGACTGATCGTCACTTCTTTGTCCAGTGTCCCTGGGTCGTGGATGGATCTTGCGCAGCCTGGACATTCAGTTCCCCGCAATGTGCTTCGCTCACCTTGGGATTAATTTGTATGTTGATGCTGCTCTTCTGCCGCAGCTTAAGATGGATGTTGTCCTGCTTCTCCTCTGGTGCATTTTGAACTCCATAAATGGATTAATCTTTGATGCCCGGAAATCATTTCGAGTTAATTAGTTTACGAGAGGAAATGGAAGGAATGTTTTTATAGAATAGAAAATTAAGGAAAGAGAGCTCACAAGAGTTTGGCACGTATCATTTCCATGATATTAATTTCTACTATGTATTTGTTATAGGATCTGATCGTATAAAGGAATGAAGGACCATATGAATAAACTTCTTTGTATTTGTAGGCGCTGGTTGGCGGGTTATTCATATGGTCCTACAAATACACGGGTTATTCATGTGCACCAATCCTGCCGCACCAATCCGCTGGGCTGTTTATGTGATCAACCCGTGTACGTCCGCAATCTAGCCCATTTTAGATAGAGCGGGTTGAAGTGTCTGACCCGCATATTTCCAGCGGCAACCCACATCCTGCATCCAGCGCGTCCTACTCCCCGCCGCCGCCGCCGTCGTCCTCTGCTCGTGGCGCCCGCTACTCCGACCCAACGGCGGCTTGGGAGAGGAAGCAACGGCAACGTCCTTGCTGCTGAACACCTATGGCGGCCGCCGTGGCCGCTCCGCTGCCGACCGCCGACGAGTTGTCTGCCCGTTTTTTTGTTCGCTATCCTGCGCGGAGCACGCCAGGGGATGGAGTGCTCTGTCTGCCCTGCACACTTCAACGATGCCAACCTCCTCTGCCTCCTGCCGTGGTGCCGCCACGCCTTCCAGTCTTCCACCTCGACGGGTCGACCGCTGGCTCCAGTACGGAGCCACCTGCCCGCTCTGCCGGACTAGCGTCGACGCTGACGACGCCACGCTCGGCCTCAAGTACCAATCCAGCCCGCGCATCGTCTTCGGCGGCTACGTGCTGTCATCCGGCCCATTTGATGACGCTGCTGCGGGGACAACATGGAGCGGACGTGACCTCAAAATCGAATCGAATGGAGTGCATTGAATTTGATGACAGGCTTGCTTCTCATCGAACTCAGGCAGTAGAGCAGCGTGCAAGGGACCACGGAGGCGGCGAGAGGTAAGATCAGAACCCGTGCATGTTGGCGTACACGGCGGCGACCGCGAGAGGGAAGATGAGAACCTGTGCATGTGGACGTATAAGTGGGCTGGCAGAACCCGCATCCTGCCAACGTTTATCTTGCGGCTGTTGCGAGCTCGCCGCATCAGCCCGTAAAGCCTTCGCGGCTTGGCGGATGTGGGGCGGGTTAGCGGCTTCCGCCCCACTTTCATCCTTAGCTACGGGCAGTTACCGCGCGCTCAAGATTGTCGGCCTCGTGAAGCTATCCAAGGCCAAGGGGTGTGCTTTGCGGCCAATGCCATCATACCGTAATTAATACCACAGCTGCGCTGTCATTCATACCAACTTCGGATCAAGCTCATTAACTCAAGTAAAGAGATCTTTCCCCGCACGCAAGCAGAGGATGAGCAGTTTTACTACGCAATAACGTGCGTCAGGTGCGTTATCCCGCAAGGTTATATTCGGCCCGAATCGTTGGCCCGTCTGCGTACATGGGCCGGGGATTCCCATTCCAAATTAAAAGAAATACATTATCCCTTCCTGAATTATGAAATTTATTTATAAACTTTAAGAGGGTTGTTTGAAAAAAAAAAAAAAAACTCATCTTCTTCCTCTCGTCGTGTTGTCGCCATTGCCTCTGCGTGGCGGCATGGGCACGTCACCGCCGCGGCTGCGCAGGCATGCGGGCGCCGCCGCCACCACCACGTAGGTGCGCGAGCAAGCCAATATAGGCTACACACCGCCATGACCGGGCGAGTTGCCATTGCCGTCGCTCTAAGAGGCATGGGTGATCCTTCGATGGCACGAACAGGCTGACATGAGTCAAGCTCACCGTGGCGACGAGGGCGACGAGATATACTAATATCTGGCTTTAGACCCGTTTGGATTAATATGAGACCTAAACAGAGTTTAATGACAAAAATGACACACTTTTTTTTTTATTCGGAGACTTGACATAGGCACACAAGTTCGAGGACTGACAGTTAATTTTACTCTTTTTTAACCATTCAATTTACCTTATTGTCCTAGTTTCAAGTGTCTTATCTTTATTGGTTAAACAAATTTAGTAAATGCTTAATATGATTTCTAAACCATAAAAACATTTCAAATTTAAAAAGTCTAAAAAATCAACTAAAAATTCTTAAAAAGAGATTTAGTTCTAGAAATAAAAAATATCTAGAAATAAAAAATATTTAGAAATAAAAAATAGATTTATTTCTAGAAATAAAAAATAAATAGGCAATAAAATCCGTATAGTCGGATTTATTAATAACACCGTGTATCTTGATGTCCTATTTTTTTTATCATTGTTAGCATGTACACCGAAAATAATTTCATGACATTATAATCATTGTAATCAATAAGAATCATATTGTACTTATTTATTCGCCGCTACCAAGAAAGATTGCATCCCAACTCCAGTGACCCTTGGTTAATTTGATTTTTCATAGTTCCTTTGTTGGCTTAATTAATCTTACTTAAAGTTTGATGAACTAAAACACTATAATGATGATGACATTAATTTACCTTTTTTATTTTGAAGTACTTCACAAAAATTGCATGACAAACACCACGATCATGGTAGACCAGAGAAATAGAATTTTATTTTTGCGTGGTTGATGAAAAATAGGTGCTATTGGTTTTTTATATATATTTCATGTAGCACTTTATTAATAAATACATTAACCAACTAAACGTGATAGATAGAAAAATCTAATATTTTATTTTATACTATGTATTAACCAACCATGAAAGGAATGCTATGTTGTCCAAGATATTTTCTATAAAGCCAAAGCTTTAAAAAATTATTTTGTATAATGGTATAGGTGGGTAATGTTTTACAAAATAAAACAAATCTAGTGGTTATGAATGGCTAGAGTTTTGATTTAATGCGCAGATGCTTGTGATTAATATGAAATTTTCTAGTGTTTTTAACTCATGTCTATTGAGGATTATATTAATTAACGAATCATGAACGTGTTTTGATACATTAACCAAGTGAACGTGATTAGTTGGCCAATCTAATATTTCATATTAACTTATCTATGAATAACCATATATAAGGCGGATCAATTTTTTCTTATATATTTTTGACCAAACAGTGGCATTTTTCATTATAACAAAAAAGTTTATTAATTATATAGTTATAAACATGATGACTACAAATATTTATATTAAATATTAAAATATATTAACTAAGTCAACCGTGATAGATAGACCAATCTAATATTTTTTATCTTTATACGACCGTAGCTCGTCAACGCGGACGGAGTAGTTGGTACGAAGTACGAAGTACCGCAGCTCGTCGCCTTTGGCGTTTTAGCTTACTTGCCAGTGAACTCAAAGCCTCGTTTAGATTGCTAAAGTTGAAAAATTGACACTGTAACATCTCGTTTGTGTTTGACAATTAATATCCATTTATGAATTAACTAAGCTTAAATTTTAACAAAACATAAAAAAAGAGTCTCCATCCTAGCTTGCCGTCCATCTCAACTTGTCGTATCTAAATATACGCGTGCCTATCAAACTTGGCATCGCGACTTCGTCTCCCTGCGCGAAGCCGCGGCTACTTCCTGCCGCCTCGACGGACAAGCACCAGGTCCACGTTGTTGAAGATTCTGTGTGCCCTCGTGACAAGATTGAACAATTTTGGTAGGTACCCCAACCACGACACATCAGGTTAATCAGCCGCGGCATCATCAATAGAAATCGGTCCTCTCTTTGTTCTCGTCCGCGTGAATAGAGGCATCGCAACGCCAGCGTGAAGGAAGTCGCGCCGCTGCCGTTCTTCTCTTCTTCTTCGCGCCGCCGCCGTCCAGCGTTCAGGACGGTGTCCGTCCTTTCCCCATCCCTGATCTGCAGAGCTCCGATCTTCATGCCCACGTAGCATAGTCCGGTGGAAGCTCCGCACCCCATCGCCTTCGCGACGGCGCGGCTCAATGGATCGGCGGCGTTGTCCGTCCTCTCTATATTAGAAATACTAAAACATAATTTTATTTGTCTCTTAGGTTCCCGATGTAAGTTTACTATAGAGAGAAGTTTTTAGATTTAAGCTTGGTTAATTACTAAAAAGTATAGGGACTTCGGTAAAAAGTAACTTTATGTTTTGCCAACCGACAGATAATCATAAGATTTACCAAGTAAATTTTGATAAACTCTTAGAGATACTCTAACCCTATAACAGTAATAAAGATTTAAATGTTGTTTGTGCGTTTGTTTTTTGCAAAGAGAATATTCTTTGTGTTTGCATGGAGACATGCATGCCATCTTTCGAAAACCTTGACAATAGAAAATCTTCACCAAGCACGGTAACGGAGGTTTTGCAATAGGTTAAGGATATACCTTTTGCTTTTTCACAGCCGTTTTGCTTGGCCCATTGAATGTGTTTGCTATACGAGCGACGGAGGCCGCCTCATAGCACAATTTGTAGTAATAATCGGTCACATACATCGTCTGATGTAGAGACCGGGTCTTTTTATTTGCCTGATTTAAAATAAACTATTTATCTAAAAACAGTTGCAGGAGGAGGACATGGTGAAATGGCACAACAGCAAGTGATGGACAACAAACACATTTTTTTTGACGCCGCTCATCTGGGTACAGCCATAATATCTATTCGTATACACGCACACGTACGCCCACTCAACACACAATACACACACCACCCGTGTACAAACAAACCTACAACTACACTCAAATCTGAAGATCGCGTCCTTCTTGAGGTCACCGGAGTCCTCCGTGAGAGGCAGACGCTTGAAACTCGGTCAAACAGAGACTGGGTGGGTACCGGAAATTCAAGTCCACCCCAGGACTCGAACTCCGGCCGACTAGCTATGGCCACAAGCCAACGCAGCTAGCCAGTCGAGCCCAAGGCTCGTTCCCAACACATTTTGTTTTATTCCAAGAGCAGTGCTGGCGCGTCGCGTCCGGGGTGTGGCTCCCGAAACATATGCCTTCGCGCGTCCGCATCCCCTTCCCCCACCACACGACCATTCCTGCCGCGCTGTGGCCTTCCCCACCACACTGGCCATCTCCCATCTTAAAACCAATTGCTGCAAACACTCAAAAACACAACATTTCAAATCGCATCTGCAACATCTCACCAGAAGCAATAACTTAAATCAACAATTACAACATCCAAAACACATGTCACAACTATTGTTAAAAAGCATGTTGCAACATCTCACCAGTTGCCGATAATTTAAAATCAACTATTGCAATATCCAGAAACACATGTTGCAACTATCGTTAAAAGGCATGTCGCAGCATCTCAAATGGATTCTTGCAACATTAAAATACTCATGTTGCAACATCTTAAATAGCCAGCTCCAATATCTCAATCACCAGTTGCAACAACTTAAAATTGAATTGCAACATCCGGGAAATCAATAGTTGCAACATCGACTAAAAATGTTGCAACATTCAGAAATCAGTTGTTGGACAACTCAAATCGATTGCTGCAACACCGCTAAATCTACTGCAGACGTGGAGGCCAGGGGAAGTCGGGGAGACACATGGGTGGGAGGCGTCATCGGGGCTTGCAGATCGAGTCGCCTCCATGTTCACCGTCGCCTGCTGGTGAGGAGCACACCACCACGACACTAGATCTGTGTGGTGCTCTAACCCACCACGTTGCACGCAATACCAGCACGTCGTTGAGGTCCATTACGGGGAGGCCACCACGGCCACCGACAATGTTGGGGAGGCACGCCAGTCTGGAGACATGTCAGGCTCGAGCTCCATCAGGGTGGATCGACGACGCCGTCATGGTGAGGAAGGAGCTGCCTAGGTGGTGGAGGAGGGTACACAGGGTGCATGAGGCCGCCGACGGCGGCGTGGAGGCAGCCATGGCCATGCTTAGATCCAGCGACGACAAGGTTAGAGAGAAGGAGCTAGGATGTAGGAAGAGGAGGCAGGAGAGTCGGAGAGTCGGTGCAGGATGCACCAAGATAAGAATGAGTAGAGTCCGTCCAACGAATTTGGTGCCCTTGAGACGCTTATTCTAACTTCCCGTCACGGCCAGCCGGCAGCAACGATAAAGCATGGCCCAATAAACTCCACGAAAGTGGGCCGCAACTAGCAAGCCCGAAGGCCAGCAATTACCCATCAACGGCGATACCGTTCCATCGAAACGCAGACAAAGAAATCTGGGACGGAACGGAATCCCCGAATCCCGTCGTCATCGCGTTCGTTAACTGCTAATCGATCTTCTTCCTTGACGGACATCCTTTCCTTGCTCGGCTTGCTTTCGTGCTTTCCTCTACCTTTCCCTCTCTTACGTGGCGCGCAGTTTGTCCGCTGCTTCACGGAAATTCCTACGCGACTGTATATATCCGCCGCGCAGTCGGGGCGGGCCCGCCCACGGCCGTTGTTGTCTCCGCTCACCCCTCCACAGCACTACTGTACTTAGAACTAGCAGTGTGCTGTTTTGGTTTCCATACCAGTCCGTTCGGTTGTAGCATGAATAGCCGATGTAACTAATACTAACGGTATTCGTTCCCTTAGTTATTGATTATGTCAGTCAAACCAAACAATAAGCAATGTAATCTATTGCCGATGTGAATAGTTACACAAAAAAAAAAAGCCAAATCAAGCGGCATTATCATGTACTCCATTGCTGAGGCTACTGGAAAGAAATGGGTAAGCAACTTGCTTTTGCCGATGCATATCAAATTCTTTACTTCACATGCAAGGTAGTTTAGACGGGCCTCGATTGAATTTGCCGAACAATTTCGAGCCAACCGAGAAGTTGGATAGTACATGAACGATTAGCTAGTAGCCACATGCCCACATTGATGCTCTACGAATACCATACCTGACAATCGATATCAGACTCTACTAATTACCATATCAGGGGCTTTTAAAGATCGTCGTGAGCTGTTCATAGAATAGGAAGCAACAACACATATCCAAAACAGGAGTTCGTTCAAAGAAAATCCTAAAATACATGTAAACATGAAGAAAAAGGGAAGAAAAGAAAATAAAATAAATCAATAAACAACACCAAAAAAAAGTCTCCCAAGAATCCTCAACGTCGCAAAACCAGGGGCAGTCACGTCATGTTGCACACGCTGCCACGCCCGGGCGAGCCGCTTCTCCCAGGCCTTCCCCCTCTTCGGCTCCTCCTTCCTTCCCCTTGAAGCCCCAAGTGAATGTATGGACGTGGCTCGCCCGCGTTCACTGTTCTCCCGATGACGTCACTCGCCTGAGAAAACGCAAGGTCTCTGAACGCCTTGAGTTGACGGCCCAGATATTATGTGTTGTCTCGATGTCACACGGACAATGGAATATTGGCACTTTCGTTGAAGTTTGAAGATGTGCTATTCCACCAGCTCGCAGCCAGCGACTCCACCAACCGCCCCGTGCCTAACCAGTGCGCTACCCGTTCACTGGTGCTCGTGTGGATAAAATCTGACTGACATTACAACTGGAGAGGAACGCTTTACTTTCCATATCGTGCCGGAAACTACGGTAGTCTACGTAGCTAGGAGGGTGAATAAAGCCTAGTAAAGGTACCAGGCCACCAGGGTGATGGGAATCGATCGAGCTGCACCGGCTGTTCCTGGCACCTGGACCTGTATACAATGTACTATGTACAATGTACAACTCTAGTGAAGTCGTCCATGGCAGGGCTGAGTCCGCCCATGGCTAGGCACGAAGTACGTCCGCCACGTTCAACTGCACTGTCAGTCTCAGTCGTCGTCTGTCACAAGGTTCTTTTTTTCTCTGTCTATGTCTATCTACGTTACAGGTTGATGATGAACACGGCAAATAATTACTGATGATGATCCGATCCGTGTATATCTGATGCTGATGGGTGTGATTAGCTACTGTAGACTGGAACGGATCGTCCACTCAAGATGGGATCGTTCCCTCAAAAAAAAAAAAAAAAAAAAACTCAAGATGGGGTCCGTTGTCTTAGCTGCAAGTGGAAAAAGGTGAAGGGTGGCCGGTGGCATTTCCAAATTCAGTAACCATGTCACTACGCGGCGCGGTGCAGTGCACGTCTGACAATCAACATGTGAAGAAAGAATAGGTGGTGATAATGTACTAGATATTTCGCATTCTCTTTCCTATAGGAGTCTTCATCACGTACACATATGTGTAGCTTTCCTCTGGCCCCTGCCGTTTCGTATAAACGTACATATACTATATATACGAACACAAGAAGAATGTGGTGACCACGCGCTCCGACGATCACACACCCGTTTCATCTTTTTTTTTTTTTTTTCGTTTCATTCCACAGCCGTAGATTTCGAGAACGCTATATGCCGTCATTGCGTGCTGCATCACGCAGCCGCAGGAAGTTTAAGCGCGTCGGCCCGTGGAGTTTGCACGTCAATCTTCGAGTGCGTACGACGTGGTATATACAGACAGCGAAAATCTTCGAGTGCGTACGACGTGGTATATACAGACAGCGAAAAGCAAGATAGGAGTACAGTACAGCGATGGCATCTGATCCCTTGAAAGTTAGCGAAATCGTGGCAACGGATTGGTTCACACCGCGTGCGGAATAAAAAGAAGATAGTCTAACCTATATGCTAAAGCTACCCCTATGCCCCTATGATCGTGCCTATGATCTGAGCTGTTCTGACCCGCTCGGAAAGCATTGAAAGCGTGTCATCCGTAAAAAAAAAGAACGCTCTATTTCTCGACTAGTTAGCTATCTGCTTGCATCTGACGAAATCATTTAGGATAAAATGATTAGGCTAGTACGCCTGACTGCAGTTTTTAGGCTCTCAAAAGTATGATCATCATTCATCTCTTTGATGAATAAAGCCTAGTAGCCAACGTTTCAGATCATGGCTGTAATAAGGTGCATAGAGTACAACTTTGTCTACGATTCTAACTCTTTGATCTTTGAATTAGGAAGCCAAAACCCCAACACATAATTTGAGACACATTAGTTCATAGAAATTAACTAATACACCGCTAAAGAAAATTTCTATTTGTTTCGTCTATTTTATCCTTTTTCAAAAGTTTTATCCTCGAAAAGTCTAGTCTATATGTTTCCTGAGGAATTTGGCGTTAGTGGTTTACAGCGCATAGTTGAACTAAATAAATGCTTTATTATAGCTAATTTTGTATAGTGCTTGTGCTAATGATAGGTAATACCTAGGGTAACACAAATTAAACTAAAATGGTGTAAATGCTTTGTTGATTTTTTTAAAAAAATCGACGATCACATATTATAATATTAGATAAAAACTTGATTATGATGACAACCTCGTACCAAATAAAGATTACTTCCACGGGAACAATGATATCAGAGTATAGTGGATACAATATCCAATTTTTAATATACAACAAAAATAAGTTTGGCAGACATCGAGAATTTGCATGTTGTAGCCTAAAAAGTGTGGCTGGGAGCCTTGTTCCCATTCCCGGTGCCCGGCAGCCTTTTCTTCCACAGGCGGCATCCTACTGTTGGAGCATGGTGTTGATGGCTGGGACTATTGCTATTGGCTTTTCATATGCAATCCAGATGTGGAAGTCATGAGCGAGAGCACATGTGAAACTACACAAATAACGACAAACATTTATGAGTAAGCACGGGCTAGAAAACTATTGCATCAAACCATACATAGAGACATAGAGTGCCATATATTTTTCAAATACGGAATCATGATCAGTCTGTGGTGATCTTAGCTTGAAACTTTATAATACATTTTGGCCCCCTTCTATTTTTGTTTAAAGTTTAAGAAAGAAAAGCTGATGCTAAAATAGACACATTCTTTTGTAGTATAGCATCACAATGTGCACTCTCTTCAGATTTATGCAAAGGATTGAGCTTATAAATATTTATCAGTTCCTGCACATATAGCTTACAGTATGCCAAGCTTCCACTATGCTAGGGAATAGGTTCTTTTAGGTACCATGGTTCTGCAAACAATATATTAGCATGGTGTAATCTGAAAATTGCATCACAGAGATGCATCTAAGCTCATGTTATGAATAACATATACTCCCTCCATATTACAAAACCTGTCTTTAGGACAAAATTGTGGTAACCAAGATATCATTAATTAGGGGGTATTTTTCCCTATCTAATCTGTTAAATAGGGTCGAGGGTGCATTCCATCTGAGAAAGAACCATGAAACAGTTGGCTTGCGCAGTGCGTTTCGGGGTAGGAGGCCCAGGTTCGATCCTTCGCTGACGTGTAGTGGTTTTTTGCATGAGGTTTTTCTGCATGATACTGTTATGTTTTTTTTTGAAAGCGATACTGTTCTGTTTTGGTGGAACGTGGCAGCGCGCGTGAGCCGCTAGAGCTCAGCTGGGCGCTCGTTTTTTCGCCGTTGGCGCTCTGGATTTTGCGTGGTCCGCTCATTTTCTGCTGTTCGCGCTCGTCTGGGCGAGTTTTGCTGCTGGGTTTGTGCGTGGCCGCGTAGGATTTTGCTGTTGCCGCTAATTAATGACGGTCTTGCCGCGATTAATGACGGGAGTCTACACGATTACCAAGTGAAGGCAGCCGAAACGATCAGAGGCAAACTCGTCCAAGAAAAGGCTACGGCGGCCAGGACGTCTACTTATACGAAAACGGTGGTGGAGCCTAAGACGACAGCTTTTGTAGCTTGGAGGGAGTATTAGAAAAACTACCACTTAAACCCTGTCTTGGAGATGGAGCTTCCAAATTCTCGAAATGTACTAGTAGCACATGGTGGAGGCGGGACCACCACCCAATGATTGATCCTACTTACGTTATAACGGAAGAATAATCTCAAATACAAAGACTTGCTACAGCACTGTGGAACTTCCAAATTCTCGAAATGTACTAGTAGCACATGGTGGAGGGACCCCCATCCAGTTGTGTTGAGGCTACTTTTTTACGAAATTCACGATTTTTTACTAAATGCTACATTACTGTAGAATTTTGCTTGGAAGCTTCCGATCGACGCGTTTCGAGCCAAGAGGAAGCCGGTGCACTGCAGCCGGCCTCAGAACCCAAGCCTACTACAAATACGACCGTCCCACCCCGAGGCATGTTCAGCCTCGATTTCGCAGCATTGTGCTCACAAGTCACGCCAAGTTCTAGCTTTGTGTTCATCAGTTCATCAACTCGCCAGTGTTCATCCAGTCCATCAACTAGCCAAGAGGAAGCAAAGCTGCAGGTAATGATCTCCGCGCAAAAATCGTCAAGTGCAGTGATTAGCTCAAATCGTGAAGTACGGTGACTAGTAGCTCCAACATGTTGCTAATCGTACCCTCTTTTTTCCCTTCCTTTCTGTTGTGTATAGGGTTTTGACAGCTCAAGAGTCAAGACACTAAGACAGGGAGATGGGTGAGAAGGTCATATGCGAGGTCCTGCTGGGTATCACCGGGGTCATCCTGTTCGTGGCTTCACTGGTTGATGGCCTGTAGCGCGTGCCACTCATCGTCCGTCGCCGTCGCGCCGGAGGCGCTGCCGCGGCAGAGGCGCCGCCCCGTCGTGTGGTCTGGGTGTGGCGTGTTGTCACACCCGTGGCCCGCCGGCGATCACCGGGGACGTGAGATAGGCAAAGGTTCAACGCCGACGAGCGGAGGACACCTCCGAACTCGCACAGTTCTGTACTAATTCGATAGATGATCCTACACGCAACGGTGAACAGCTCATATATGGCACACTCCCGACTCTGGCACGAAGGCCTCACACGTCATAGACTCAGTTCGAAATAACAAAAGGACCTGATAACATATTACGCTAACGCTAGAACGAAAACGTCTTCATGCTTCTTTACGCCTCCAGGTCCTGGGTTGTTACATCTCCCCCCGCCGAAGAACTGGCTTGTCCCCCAAGCCGGCGCAAGTGGAAACTTCGTCTTCAGAACGTGGTAGTCCTCCCAAGTTGCTGATGACTCAGGGAAGCCAGACCACCGCACACGCACTTGAACGATAGCCTTGTTACCTTTCTTGGTGAGTCGACGTTCCAGCACTTGTTCAGGGACCACATCCGCTGCTTGCAAGTCAGTGGTCACCGGCAATTCAGAATAGACCGGAGTGTAGTCTGGAGTGAATGGCTTCAGCTGAGATATATGGAAAACTGGGTGGATCTCACTGTGTTTAGGTAGGTCTAGTTTGTAAGCCACAACACCGATGCGCTCCAGCACTGTAGGGGCCAAAGAACTTGAAAACCAATTTTTGGATGTGGCCTGCTAGCCACCGAGGACTGTGTGTAAGGCTGTAAACGCAGAAGAACTTAATCTCCCACATGGAAGGTTCTGTCAGTTCGTTTCTTATCAGCCTAGATCTTTATCCTGTTCTGAGCTTGCTGCAACCTTGTTTTAAGCCTTTGCAGATGTTGTTCTCTATCAACAATCTGCTTTGTGATAGAGATTGGTGCTTCCACAGATGATGTAGGTGACAGCCCCAGATTAGGTTCAGAACCATACAGGGCCATAAATGGCGAGCATCCTATAGCATTGTGAAAAGTTGAATTGTACCACAGCTGAGCCAAGGATAGCCAGGATTTCTAACTTCTGGGGGCATCTTGAACTGCACAGCGTAAGTACATTTCCAAACATTGATTTGTTCTCTCGGTTTGCCCATCAGATTGTGGGTGGTAAGCAGTGGACATGTTTAACTTGATCTTGTATGTATGAAAGAAGTGTTTCCAGAAAGTACTTACAAAGATCCTGTCACGATCAGTAACAATACTCTAAGGCAAACCATGCATTTTGACAACATTGTCCATGAACAGTTGAGCTACCATTGCTGCTGTGTAAGGGTGTTTCAGGGGCAAGAAGTGTGCAAACTTTGTCAGCCTGTCCACAATGACCATAATGACTGAGTACCCATCAGATTTGGGAAGACCCTCTACAAAATCCATAGATATGTCCTGCCAAATTCCTGATGGTATAGGCAATGGTTGGAGGAGCCCTGCTGGGTGATCCAGAGAATGTTTAGACTGTTGGCAGATGCTACATTGTTTGATAAAGCTGTCAACATCAGCTTTCATCCCTTTCCAGCAAAATAGCTTCTTCAACTTGTAGTAGGTTGCAGTCACCCCAGAATGACCCCCAATGGTTGAACTGTGCACAACAGCAATCAGTTTAGTTTGAAGTGCAGTGTTATTGCCAATCCAAACAACATTGTCCTTTTTTATCAGGCCTTTGTCCAAGATGTATCCAGCAGGATTAGGACTTGCAACTACCAACTGCACCAACAAATCTTGAGCCTATGGATCAGTTACATAAGAATTTGTGATTTCTTGCACCCACATTGGTTGCAGTTGAGACGTTGTGTGTAAGGCCATCAAATGAGGGGCTCTAGATAGTGCATCAGCTGCCAAATTCTCTTTTCCTTTTCTGTAAATGATTTTGAATTGGAGTCCCATGAGTCTTGTCATAGATTTTCTTTGCATATCTGAGTGTAGATGCTTCTCATTCAGATAAGTCAAAGATTTGTGGTCAGTTAAGATCTGAAACTCCTGCCTCTGCAAATATGATCTCCACTTCTCCACTGCCAAGATCAGTGCCAGGAATTCCTTCTCATAAATAGAGAGATGCTTGTGCTTGGGGCCTAATGCTTTACTAAGATAAGCAATAGGTTGCCCTTGCTGCATGAGAACTGCCCCCACTCCCTCTACATCAGTTTCAACTTGGAATTGCTTGGAGAAATCAGGGAGAGCTAGGACAGGGGTTGTTGTCGTTGCTACCTTCAGGTTCTCAAAAGCTGCTTGAGCTTCTGCAGTCCATTGGAAAGTCTTCAACCTTAAGATATTTGTGAGTGGCCTGGCAATAATGCCATAGCTGTGCACAAATTTCCTGTAGTAACCAGTGAGGCCTAGAAATGCTCTGAGTTTAGTCATAGAAGTAGGAGTGGGTCACTGAGTCATGTCTCTGGTCTTGGAAGGATCTGTAGATACTCCTTTATCAGAAATGATGTGTCCAAGATACTCCAATTTAGGCTGAGCAAAAGTGCATTTGGATGCTTTGAGATAGAACTGATTGGTCCTGAGCACTTCAAACACCTGCTGAATATGTTCCAAGTGTTCCTCCCTATTTTTGCTATTTTTGCTGTAGATTAGTATGTCATCCAGGAAAACCAGCACAAATTTCCTGAGAAAAGGTCGCAATATCTGGTTCATCACACATTGGAATGTTGCAGGTGCATTAGTCAAGCCAAATGGCATGACCTTGAACTCATAATGCCCCTGATGGGTTTTGAAAGCTGTCTTACACTCATCTGCTGGGAGCATTCTGATTTGATGATAACCAGATCTCATGTCTAACTTAGTAAAACACTTGGACCCAGCCAACTCATCTAGTATTTCATCCACTATAGGCATAGGAAACCTATTTTTAATGGTGAGAGCATTGAGCTTCCTATAATCAACACAAAATCTCCACTGACCATCTTTCTTCTTAACCAGCAAAACTAGAGAGGAAAAAGGGCTATGACTGAGTAATAAGACCAGCCTCCAGTAGCTGCTTAACCTGATTCTCAATCTCAGTCTTATGTTTAGGAGAGTAGTGATAAGGTCTTGAGTTAACAGGAACAACATCGGGAAGTAAAGGCACAGCATGGTCATAAGCTCTATGAGGTGGCAGATGCTTGGGGTCTTGGAAAATATCAGCATACTACAGCAGTAAGTCTTGGACATCCTCATTCTGAGATTTGGGAGGAACTGCTGAAGAATCAGTGTGTGGGACAGGAGGTTGCACCACAGCACAAGCCCATATATCATTATCCTGATAAGATTTCAACAGTTGCTTAGGAGAAATGTGATTCAGGGATAATGGAGATGGTTGGACCCCTTGTAATTTCACCAGCCTACCCTCATAGGGAAACTGTATGGTCATTGTGGCCCAATCACAGTTCATTGGACTGACTGTCTTCAACCAATCATATCCCAAAATTGCATCATAAGGCATGGACTCCAACACAATCATATCAGTTTGAAATGTGTGTCCCTGAATGAACCATTCCAGACCCTTGACCTGTCTGTTAGTATGCATCACAGAATGATTGGCCAGTTTGACCTGCTGCTGATGAATTGGACTGACAGGAAGCTTGGTCAGTTCAACAAAATTAGCACTCACAAAGCTATGACTACCGCCAGAATCAATTAGAATGAGCATGACTTTGTTCTGCACAGTGGCCTTGAGCTTGATAGAATCAGGTGTTTCAGTTCCAGCCAGAGCATTTAGAGAAAGCTGACAAAAATTTTTAGTTAGCATCTCATCAATGGCAAGTTCATTCAGAAAATTTTCATCTAGTTCCCTATCTTTATCCAGATCATTGACCACCAGAGCATTAACTTGTGGTTTGTTTCTCTTAGCACATACTTCTGCATGCCTTGGTTCATATTTCTCTCCACAACCATAACAAAGATTATTGGCTTTCCTATAATCTCTGAGTTGTTTGTCCCTCCACAAATTACCATAAGGATTGTTGGGCTTTTGATCACCCCTTGTAGGTGGCAACCTTTGCTGCTGCTGTCGAGCTGGCTGTTTCAATTTGCCTCTGTCAATCACCTTCTACTGTATTTTAGCAATCAGCAAGGCAGACTCAACAGTAGCTGGTCTCTGAGGTTCAACCACTGCTCTGATGTCTTCTCTCAGGCCTCTTACATAGTTGGTTGCAAAGAAGATGTCATCAAATGTACATCCATTGAGGCAGACATCATACTGTACGGACTTAAACTGAGTGGTATACTCCTCCACAGTGGTAGTCATTTTTAGGTCCATCAATTCATTCAAAGCTGAACGATAATCATTAGTGCCAAACTGGGAACGAACAGCCTGCTTGAAATTCTCCCAACTGATGGTAGCATTAGTTAGTTTGAATGTCTGCCACCATTTAGCAGCACTATCCTGAAGGTGCATTGTAGCTGCTTCCACCCAA
Source organism: Bothriochloa decipiens (assembly GCA_023333625.1). Lineage (NCBI taxonomy): Eukaryota > Viridiplantae > Streptophyta > Magnoliopsida > Poales > Poaceae > Bothriochloa > Bothriochloa decipiens. Next base: position 20,114,694 of record CM041642.1, on the reverse strand, counting down.
AGGTTCTGAGGAAACTTGAAAATGGTGAAATAATTCAGGCACTTGTCCAACCATACTTTAGGCTGGCTGCCATCAAATGAAGGAAATGGCCATTTAGGGAGTGCATGATGAGGCAAAGTATCCTTCTCCCTATGACGGTGATGACCTCTAACTCTGTGTGGCCTCTTATGTTGAGATTTAGCACCCAGAGCAAAGACATTGTCAAAAGCCATCTCAGTATTCTGCACATCAGAGTCCTCACTGCTAGAGCTCCCTGACTGATCAAACCCCTCGAGCAGAAACTTGTTCATGGCTTGAGTAGTGGCATCCACTTGCTTGAATAGTATCTGCTGATCTGACAGACACTTATCAACTTTGGTGTTAGTTTTATGAAGCTCTGTCTTGACTTCCTGCTGCGCCTTCCCAATTTCACCCATCTGCTTACACAACATACTCAAAGTTTCATTCAATTCAGTTCACTGACTCTGTTCAGACGTCGATTGTTCATCCATGTGAGCCAAAATCAGCAACGTCTGCGCTGAGGGAATGGTAGGCTTCTTCTGTGGCGCCGTCATGACCAAGCCAAAATGAAACCAAACACCGGTACTGTCACAGGTTCAGCAAAGCCTCCCCTCTTGCGAACAACACTGAAAACCCAACACCTGGAATTGAGGCGCGATCACGGAATCACATAGACCAAATCTGTAACCCAAATCACGGACAGTTCCCCGCCAGCACCACCGCCTCGCAATCGACGAACACAGCTTCCGGAATTTTACACGAGAACAGCGCCTCGCAACCCTGGGCTGCCGAATCGATGCGAGCAAAGTAATAACAAGTGAGCTGAAGAGATTAAGCTCACAGTGGTTCACGCCGCCGAACCCAATTGCCGATGCCGAACCCCAGTCGAAGACAAAGACGAATCAGTCGGCGCTGGTTGAGGTTGACGCCTCGCTGGTACGCCCGTTCTGCCGCCACGTCGCAGGCTACACAGAGCTGGATCTCGATGCGGAACCCCCGTAGCCCCGATTTATGGTTTTTGTGGCCTCAACTCGGAGATAAGCTGGTGGAAATCGAGCGCGGACGAGCGTCGTCGTGGATTGCCGAAACAAACACGAAACTTGACCCGCCGCCGCTGGAGTTCGTTGCTATGAATGGAGCTCCGAATTGGGAGGGTGGTTGGGGATAAGGGCCGAGGATAGAGGGCTCTTGATACCAATTGTCAGACCTGTGGCCCGCCGGCGATCGCCGGGGACGTGAGATAGGCAGAGGTTCAACGCCGACGAGCGGAGGACACCTCTGAACTCGCACAGCTCTGTATTAATTCGATAGATGATCCTACACGCAACAATGAACGGCTCATATATGGCACGCTCCCGAGACTGGCACGAAGGCCCCACACGTCATAGACTCAGTTTGAAATAACAAAAGGACCTGATAACAGATTACGCTAACGCTAGAACGAAAACGTCTTCATGCTTCTTTACGCCTCCGGGTCCTAGGTTGTTACACGTGTCCTCCTAGTCGCTGCCGGGATGGTGTCTGCTCTTGTCATCGAGCTCGTCGACATATACTACGCAGGGGATAACGAGATGGTGCGCCACTTGTTACTGTTTCTGGCCCTGACCTGCCCTCATTTCATTGATTCCGCCCTTGTCCACCTTCTCGCACCGGCGGCCCTCAAGCCGGTGTAGGAAGGCAGGAGGAGGGGTGGTCCTGGAGGCAGGAGGACCGCAGCCGGCCTAGTATAGTACTAGTAGATTGGCGCGCCTTTGCGCGCCCAGCGGGGATGCAGAGCTGGGAGCTGATTGGAGTTCTCAGTGTGTGGATTGGAAAGGGCTTGAGAAAAAATTTACACTGATGTTACTTAGATAAGGTTCGCAGTCTAACAATACAAACGATGGTACATCAGATTTTTTAGCAGTGCCTTAGCATACATGCATAGGATAATTTGTAGATGCAGTAGCTGGTGGAACTATCTATCATGTTGATCTGAAACCTGGCGATGGCAGCGGCAGTAAGTTCTGGATCTGTCAAGGATTCCTTGATATGTGTGGTGAAGATCGGTACCTTGCGTGAATCTCGATGGAGTTGTATATTGTCTATTGACGCTTGAGCTGCTGTTCCCATTCGTTTGAACCAAGATTAAAACACGATCAAAGAGATAACATTAGTTGGATGCATATGAATTAAACAAACACTGATCACATAGATTTAGCAGTATGTACTTCTTCCCAAAAAACGTGGATGAATATAGCAGTATGTACCTGTTCCCAAAACACATGAGATTTGGCCATTGAAGATGACCTAAACTGGGGAAATGACGCAAGTAGTAACGCAGGTTAGTATCTAATAGGAAGTAGAACACATTTTTTCAAACTTAAACATGATCAACGGTACATAATTGGAAGCCTTTCTCTAGTACCATATGTTTTTGTATGAACATGTGTGCCAAGTTTAGGTAGAAGCTGAGTAAAATTATTCATCCAGTACAAAGCATAGTGTAAACCATCTGGTATTAATTTGTTTCTGAAGAAAGCAACCAACTGGAAGGGAGCAGTGTAATATAGTACTGGCAATGAATATCTAACAAGCAATAGGTGGACAGACAGTTTGACAATGAACATCTATAGCTGAAGTGCACACTGAGATTTAAGGAAGCCATTTTTTCAATCTTGAAAACAAAAAAATGCAGAGTAACACATATAAAAATGACATAGATCAAGTAAACAACAGAAACAGCGGATCTAAACTGAAACAAGGGATGACAATATTACCTGCAGCTATATGTTATGAGACTGAAAGGAGCAGTGGGTCATAAAAAAACACCAGCTGGAAATAGGAGTATCTCTGCAAATGGGAAAGAAGAATTAAGGCACAATGAAAGCTATAGACTCTGAATCTCAAACATCATCATAAAAGAACAGGAAGCAGAAAGAACAATGGCTTCAATGCATCTTTTTAGCAGAAAATGAGGAACCAAAGATGACTCCTATACTCCTATTAAATGTCCAAGATCATGTAACAGCAACACAACATCCTAAAGTATGTAAAATATTTCTACTCCATCTCACAAAACCAAAAATGGATGACATAGGTAGTGAGCTGGACTATCAGCTAGCAGGACCAAACTCAAGAACAGGTGGCTGTAAAAATGGTAGGAAAAAAAACCAAAACCAAGAACACGAACCTGCATTGCATCTTTACCCCTCCTCTTTTATGTTTTCTTAATGTATAACTTACCCTTACTCGTGATGAAAGAATCTGTAACCTCAAGTAACAACATAGGCAGTGGATACTTTAGATTTTAGATTGTAATAGGCATATTAATGTTAAAGGTGTAGATTTAATCAAGGACGCAGAAGCTTAAAGTTGCAAACTAATTAACTAACCAATACACTGGTTCTGTAAAGTACATGTAGTTCAATGTGAAAGACGATCTGATTCAAAAAGATAGGTACTCTAAACTGACTTGTGAAAATGGCACAAACACAGTAAATCAGGTATTCAGAAAAATGCAGAAGAATTGAAATTAGCAAGTGAACATTTTAGCCCATCTAGAATCTCCCGTACAGCAAAATGGACACATAATCATGAGCAGGATCATTGTTTGAACTGGAACCGCAAAATGAAGGCCAAAGGTAGGCCAAATCAAAACCTAGCTGAAATTAGGAAAGCACAAGATCAGCAAGCAATAAATTGGAGCATTACCATAAGAAAAGGAAGAGGCATAAACCACGATGTTTAGACTAACATAAACCACAGGTTTTTCGCAGACTAAGACTAAAGAACAATTTGGTGATGTTCGTCGCCAAAGTAACTCATTCTCTTGCACCACATTTTGTAAGAAGCGAGTAACCATGTACCAATAGAATATTAAAAAAACGTAGAATTGTATGGTTTTCTTGACTCAACCCAATACTCCATAGGACAAAGGTATTTTAAACTGGTTCATGGTTCATTCTCAAGGACCAAAAACAATGGAGCTGTACTAAGTTAATACCGTAGAAGGGCGGCCCTGGTGCAAACGGTAGAGCTTTACCGTCTGTGACCAAGAGGTCCAGGGTTCAAGCCCCAGCCTCTGCACATTTATACAGGGATGGCTGTTGGCTATTTTTCCTTCCCCAGACCCCGCAGTGCGGGAGCCTACGGCACTGGGTACGTCCTTTTTTACTAAGTTAATACCGTAGAGTGAATAAATCACCTTCTAGCCACCTACTGGAGCCCAGGACTGCTCAAGGGCCACCTGGTGCAACATGTAAGGTGAGACTGAAAATAGTTAAACTGCAGTTAACTGCAGATTTGGGTTACCTGAGACTCTGGAAGAGAAAAAAAAAAGCTGAACTACGCACATACAAGCTAATAAGGTATGCATACAATATATTACTATCTTCTATTCGGCATGCATCATATATCTACCTGGAACTTGTTTGTGCCTTAAAGAAAATACCACATTCGTTTATGAGTTCTGCATGGTCTTGGCACAGGTGAAAATAAAACTGAAACCAAGAAATTGATCCATAACCAATGTCTGCCATTGCAAAGGAAGAAAAATGAAAATTAAAAATGCAGCAATATACCAAAAGTACTGAATGCAGCAGCTACACATCTAAATGGAATAATTCATGGCTTAGCAATAGAAATGCAACCCTATAGAGGAGGTATGTGAGTAACAGGCTGGCGATGTGTCATAGTAAAAGGTGGGCTGTTAGAGCATATAGGATTATTATATCAATACAAATATCAATGGCAGTTCAAAGCTTTCATATCCCTAGGCATAGACAGCAGGCTTGCTTCCTGAACCGGCACACATCCATGGCACAGGCTATAGCGATATGGTTTTCCATAAACAAAATGTGTATGGGATGGTTTTCCATATATGCAATAAAAATAGCAAAGTTTGTATTATAGAGGAAAACATTAGTGCTTCAATCTGAGGACACACACAAAGCTAATCAGAAATGATGTACCTTATCATCATAAAAAGGAAACAGAGACTGCAATAGCACCATAGAAAGAGCATTCATTTTGCTATCATTGTCAACAGAAAAAGGAAACTGAGATTGTAACAGCACCATAAAAAGAGCCGTTTATTTGGCTATCATTCAGAGAATCAGAGGCCAAGATTGTCTAAGCAGGTGCATAGATGTTCATAACTTGAAGCATCAATCGAAAACAACAGCGGTGGAAAAAATGAATTGAACAACCATATTTACATGTCAATACATAAGAAGGTAATGAGACTGCAAAACTACAAATAAGACGAATTAGCCCTTGCCGTGGAAGCCTATTCAGCTAGTCAAAAGCTTACTTGTTGATGCATGAGGACCTGAAGGCATACGAAATTTATGGCTACTTTGTTCATGGTTACTATATTAATATAATTGAACTGACATATATCGATGTGGTTCTATATACCAAAATGTGTATGAGATGGTCTCGCATATAGGTAATAGAAATGGCAAAGTTTCTATTATGAAAACATTATTGGTACAATCTGAGCACACACACACGAACACATTTGAATTGATGTACCTTGTCGGCATAAAAAGGAAGCTGAGACTGCAGCAGCACCATAAAAGAAGCCGATCATTTTAGTATGATTCTGGGGCCAAGATTGGCTAAGCTGATGAGAAGTCCTGCAGATAACTTGAAGCACCAGTCAAAAGCTACAGTGGTGAAAAAAACCTTAAGGAACCATATTTTCATGTAAGTACATAGGAAGGAAATGTGTCTACAAAAATATGAGTAAGATGAATCCTTACAAAAGAAGCATTAAGTAGCAGCGCAAAGTAGATTTGATTTATTTAGTAAACTTGAAATCTGTGACTCTTGGACAGGTTTGGGGTTGACAGTAATTGACAAACCTGTGTAGTAACACAAAAGTATTGAGTTGAGTCCTAAAAGTATGTTTGAATTTAGAGGCAAGTTGCTTATGTTTTAGGAGGCGTACATGATGGTTTAGATGTGCATATGTAAACTAATCCATGGGAAAACCGAAAAAGTATAACATTTTGCACATAAGTCATGGTAAATGAGACTGAACATCATATAAGTTAAGGGAGGATGGCGATCTGGCAAGTGCAATGAATTGGGATGGAATTAGGAAGGGGTAATTTGGGGAGAGACATGTAGAGAATCCCAATATGTGATATTGCAAAGAATAATAGCATGGGAAATTAAAACGGCAAAGTTTATAGCAGAGGAAAGCATTAGTGACTAAATCTGACCATACACACAAAATCAAATTGAAATGATGTACCTTGTTGGCATCAAGAGGAAGCTGAGACCGCAAAAAACCATTAAGAAAGCCATTCATTTTGCTATCATGATGAGGCTAAGATTAACTAAACAGATGAATAGACCTGCTGATAAGGCGGAACGTCAGTCAGAGAATCACTGCTGGGAAAAAATTGAATTAAACAACCATATTTACATGCCATTGCATAGGAAAGGAATGAGTGCAGGTGAATATAAATAAGATGAATAAGTACGAAAATAATCCATTGCCATGGAGTCATATGATTCATTCATGGTTAGGTAAAGATAATCCCTGTAGAAAGATTGAGCATAGGTGACTACGTTGCAACCATGGTGCTGACATTATATTCTTGTAAATGCGATGAAGCATTGGAGCACATGCGTAGACCTATATTTGGTGGTGCCAAAACCTGGCCAAAAGAAGTCGTGGATCCATGAACCTCTATCTGCACAGACAACTAAAAATAAAAACGAGGAGTGACTCCAAATTTTAACAGGATCCCAACAAATATGCACGGACTCCCCCCAAAAGAAAGCTGCATCCTGCACGAACGAATCTGAAAACCTGAACCCTAGCTTGCAGATCCGACGGGGAACAACAAAGCAGCTGCTACGAATCAGAATCGCAGTGGGAGTGGGGCGGGAGATGGGCAGGCTTACGGAGCGGCATCCGCCATGGTAGGCGTGCGCGTGGCAGCGGCATCGTCGTAGGCGTCGTTGTCCATCTCCTGGTTGTGTGGACGGCATCGGAGAGGGTAGTTGCGTGGACGGCGGCGTCGCGACCTCATGGAGGTTGAGGGACAGCGGGCGACCTCCGGCAGCACGGGCGCGGCGGCGCTGGAGGCTGGGTAGGAGCGGCGGAGGTGTGAGGACTGGAGGGGAAGCTTCGGGAGGCACCTGGACCCGCCCGCGCCGGCGTCCTCCACACCGGGCGGCGGTGGGCCTGCTCGCCGGCCGCGCCGTGCCAGCACTGGGCGGCGGTGGGCGCGCTCGCTGGCTGTGCGACGCCGGTGGGAGCGCTCACCGGCCGCGCGTCGACGGGGGTGCACTCCGCCTGCACCCGCGGCCAGCGGCCCGCCGCTGGCCGGTGCGGCGCCGTGGGTGTCCTCGCCCTGTGCCCGGCGGGAGGGAGACCGAGGGAGAGAGAGTAGAGGAGTGGGCAGGGGGAGGCGCGGGCTGAGGCGAAGGCGCGGGCGGCCGAGCCGTGGTCCGGGAGGAGCACCGAGGGCGGGGAGAAGATAAGGCTGGCTTCTGCGGTTTTTTTTAATATATACAAGGGCGAACCTAATTATTGGCGGGCTTCAAAAGAAGCGAATGGAAGCCGGAGCACAGCAGCTAAGGCGACGAGAACCCAGAATCTTCGAACAAGGACAGATTTCGATAGAAAAGAAGAATCCGACGGGTGAACTAGGGCCGTAGAAACCAGGGACGGACGGTGAACGAGATTTTTCACCTACATGGATGCAGCTCTCTAAGGGAAGTCCCCTGGGGAACATATGTCTTAATATCCAGTAGTACAGTAATAATAGACTACTAGTGGCAGCATGAGGGCACCCACTCTTTTACCGTACTGTAGGGGGGGGACGGGTTTTGACGGGAAGGTGCATGCTTTTTCTTATTTCCTCCCTGATTGTTAATGCTACTATATCATGATTGTACCTATGCATTTGCAATAAATAACAGATTTTCCTGTAGTCAACTGGTCCGTCCGATCTATGTTAATAATTTGCTTCGTCCTCTCTGCCCCTGTGCGCCGCCTTCTTTGCCTGTCCGCCTCCACTGTCTGTCTGCTTGTCAACTGTCCCCTCTCTCTTCTCTTCTCCGTGGCGAGGAACGGAGGCGAAACCCTAGCGGGGGGAGCAGGCCCACGGGCGTCTGCTGCTGCTGTGCTAAGGCGGTCGCCACGCGCGCGGCTCCCTCGTCTCGCCGCTCGATTCGCCGGATTCGAGCTCCGGTGCGTTGGGGGAACAGTCCCATGCTTCGCCTGGCGCCACACGTCGGGAGAATCAGATTGTAAGTTACGGTGGATGCCAGATTTTTCTCTTTTTTTTCAGGAGTTGCCAGATTTTCCTCTTTTTTTCTCTCTTACTTTTTCTGCCTTTGGTCTTCTTTGTAAAATGTTGCAGTAAGTAGTTTATGATATTGTAGTAGGTGGTTTGAGATGTTGCATTAAGTGATTTTTGGATGTGGACAGTACGTGGGTTTTTAGATGTTGCAGCACTAGAAGCCCTGTGTGGGTGGGTGTCTGTATGTGTGTGTGCATTCTTTTAAATTTTTTTCCTTTGTGTGTGTGTATTTGTGTGTAGGCTGTTGCTGTAGCTGGAGCCCTGTGTGGGTGGGTGTCTCTGTATCTGTGTGTGTGTCTTTTTTTTTAAATTATTTCCTTTGTGTGTGTATTTGTGCTTAGCCTGTAGCTGTAGCTGTTCTGGTCTTTTTTTCCCCTTGATGTGCCAGCTAATAGTGGTACACTTCAGCTAATAGTGGTACGCAATTGCGGATAGATTCAGCTCTTTACTCTGGTCGGATGTGCTGACAGGGGACATCTGGAGCCATAACATTCTGGTGGGCAGGTGGTACCAACGCACGCTGAAACAAGGCCTTGGTTGGATGCGCCGTGCGCGAGCATTTATACAGTAGGACGGAGTATTTGTCTCCCTCTCCTGTCGAAAGCTGAACTCGGCTGCTTTTGCTTCTTTTTCTGTCTACAGAATTGGAGTCATATCTTAACCCCGAAGGAACCCCACAGGCCCACCCCATAACCCCATATTCGACCGAAACACTTGTTAGATTTGCCCACCAGCGGAAATGGCCGCCGGCGACCTGCGCAGCCTCGCCACCGTCGCGGCCGCGGTGATCGCGTGCATGGGCTACGCCCGCTTCGCCGCGCCCCGGCTCCGCCCGGGCCTGCCCCGCCTCGCCGATGCCGCGTTCCTCCCGGTGCTCGCCGTCTTGCCTTTCCTCCCGCTCGCCTTCCGCGCGGTCCACCCGCGCGCCATCTCCGGCTTCTTCCTCGCCTGGGCCGCCGAGTTCAAGCTCCTGCTCCTCGCACGCGGTCAGGGCCCGCTCCACCCGACCCTCCCCCTGCCCACCTTCGTCGCCATCGCCACCTTCCCCGTGACGCTACGGGACGATCCCAAGAGCTCCGCCGCGGCCGCGAGGCCAGGCCTGGGGCTCGTGGAGTCCGCCGTCATGGCCGCGCTGCTGGCCGCCATCGTGTCGATGTACCGGTACGAGGAGCGGATGAACGGGTACGTCCTGCCCACGCTCTACTCCGTGCACGTGTACCTGGCGCTGGAGCTCGTCCTGGCGGCGGCCGCGGCGGCGTCGCTCGCGCTGGTGGGGCTGGAGCTGGAACCCCAGTTCGACCGGCCCTACCTCTCGGCGTCGCTGCGCGACTTCTGGGGCCGGAGGTGGAACCTCTCCGTGCCGGCGCTGCTCCGCCAGTGCGTGTTCCGCCCCGTGCGCGCGCGCCTCGGCGCCCCCGCGGGCGTGCTGGCGGCGTTCGCCGTCTCCGGCGTGATGCACGAGGCCATGTTCTCCTACATCACGCTGCTGCCGCCCACGGGGGAGGCCGCCGCGTTCTTCACGCTGCGCGGCGGGCGCGGCCACCCCTCGTACTTCGCCCACCACCCCTCCGCCACCGCGCACGCGGTAGCGTTCCTCCGGGACGCGCTCGACTCCGCCTGGCAAATCTTGTCAAGCCGGTCGTCAACTGAAAACTGTGTGCCGGACGGGTGCGGTGCGCTGGTGCCCGCGTCCAGCGTGCTTGTAGCCGAGGTTTTATGTAGACTCGGGTGAGGAAAAATCTCTATGAAGATTGTACCTTTTTAGGTAATGTACAACTGTTGTAGACTTGTAGTCGATGAATTTTAATTTGAAAACCATTTACCCCAATTTTTTTCCGTCTAATTAACCATCCAGGATTGCTTACACACGCTGTCAGACCTGTCTTCTTAGTTTGTTATACTCAAGATTACAAGAACATCACCTAAAATAGAAGTTAGTTTATACATAGGACTATGGCCCGGCGATGTACCCTGTTGTAACTTCATCAGGTTGTAGTATGTCCCTCCACGCCCGGCAGCCACGAGCTCTGCGTGCCGCCCTCTCTCCACCACCTTGCCTCTCTTCACCACCGCAATCATGTCTGCCTTCTGCACCCTGGAGAGGCGGTGCGCCACGACGACGGTGGTCCGGCCCACGGACGCCCGGTCCAGCGCGTCCTGCACCGCGCACTCCGACTCCGAGTCCAGCGCGCTGGTCGCCTCGTCGAGGAGCAGGATCCTGGGGTCCCTGACGAGCGCGCGGGCGATGGCGATGCACTGCTTCTGCCCTCCCGATAGCTGCGTCCCAAACTGTCCGACCTGCAAGCTCAAGCAGCAGTTTCACTCACTGAAGTGTGATCAAACTTGTCGAAGTACAAGTGTCCAGAATCTGAAATATCTGCATACATTGGTTCGTATCCGTTGGCCAATTTGTGTTAGAAATAAGAGTAATTTAGCGATGTATAAATTAATTCCGACAATGAGGAAAAGATCAACATCATGTACCCTAGGTATGTGATTTGATACTAGCAACAGAGAGAATGCGAGAACGAACAACGGGGAAAGAATCGATATTCTTACAGTGGGATTGCCGGCGAAGGAAGACGTAGCAGACCGTCGACTGAAGTCCGGATCAGCGGTGTAGAGGGAAGAAGACGTCCAGCGAGCAGTCGCGACAGCGCTTCCCAAAAACCTGATACGCCCCCTACCCCGTGCAGGGACGCGAGGAGACGTAGGCTTCGGAGCCTGCTCTCCCGACACCGATGGCACGTCGGCGACGGGATGGGGAAGACGGCGGCAGCGCAGCACTGTGGCGAGGAAGAGATGAATCT
>CM041642.1:20016298-20094087 GCA_023333625.1 Bothriochloa decipiens | reverse complement strand
CGCGGTGGTGCTACAGACGCGACCTCCGCTCGACTCCGCCGGCCATATGCTCGGACGCGGCTGCACCAGCGCTAATACAGGATCAGGACCCACATGCACTACAACACTAAGCATTTTTAGGGACGGGTGGGCATCAGGCGGTTTTGAAAACCGTCCTTCCGGGGGGAACTTTTATAAATGCCTCCACTGTAGTAGCGGTTTGCTAACCGTCTTTACAGTGCGATTTGTAAGAGCGGTTGATGATTGAACCGTCCCTATAAATTGATTTCCGATTTCGAACAAAAAATTTTAAAAAATAGCAAAACATTTTTTTAACCCGGAAGGCCGCCACCAGCTCACGTCTCGCCCGTCTTTGTCAAATTCGCAAGTCACGGTATTTTTCATGCGAAAATCGCGCGCTTCACGTCCAGTGGGATTCAAACCTCGTGACCTCTCCCTCGCGCGGTCCTTGCCTTAACCACTGCACTATACTATCACATGTGTCCATAGGTAATTTTGGTTCCCCACATATTATACTAACCTGAGGGTAATTTGATTGTTTAAGGCCCTAAACGAATTCAATTAAAAAGTCATCAACTACAACATTTCATAGCTTTTCGAGATCTATACTTTTCGTTTAGAAAGTTTTTCCATCCGAGGTCGTTTAAAAAATTAAAATTTCAAATTTAATAAATTTAAACGTAAATTTAGCGTGACAAGATGAACTCAAATAAAAAAGTGTTCAACTATAAAGTTTCATAATTTTTTGAGATCTACACTTTTTATTTTGGATCTTTTTCCATCCAATGTCATTTATAAAATTTAAATTTTAAAATTTTAAAGTTCTGTTGTAGTTTACCATGATAAGATGAACTCAAATGAAAAAAAATTCAAGTATAATATTTCATAACTTTTCGAGATCTACAAAATTTATTTTGGGTATTTTTCATCCAAGATAGTTTTCAAAAATTCAATTTTTAGTACTTCACTTTAAATTATCGCCGTGCATTTGTAAGAGGGTGCAATCACCAACCGATCAACATATTGTGTCTATTTCCCGAGCATACCGTCAACAGGTTCCAAGTTATTATTACCTTTATGTTCAGAGGTTAGTGTTAAAGACTATTGAGCTTCAAAGTGTTGATCCTGTATGAACGCTCGTGATTCCTCTCTTTCATTTTTGCAGTCGCTATAAGCAGTCGGTAGATTGTTTCTATTTTTCGAGCATACCCTCAACAGGTTCTGAAGTATTATTTCCTTTATGTTCAGAGGTTAGTGCTCTCTTCATAACCCTTAATTTTTCTACTTTAACTCAGAGGCCATGTTTTCATAGCAAAGTTCCGAAAGTGGCTGCTCATTTGAGTATTTCTGGTAGTCTATAGGAAATGACACCCAACTTAGTCAAGTTCTGCCAAATATATGATACTCTCTTGCCATATAGCAAAGGGATGCCCACGCTCCGCGCCGCGCGGTGCCGCTGCAGAGCCAGCATCGACTCGCCCAGCCATCTGCACGGAGGTGGAAGCACCTACGCTGAACCTGATCCAGATCACGAGCCACGTAAAACCTGTGTGCGGGACTGCTGTATACTATACTATCAGCTATGCGCCTGGCTACCCGCGCGAAGCGCGGGGCACACTAGTTAGATAATAAATATTACAATCCACATGCCCACAATAAAGTCTAAAAATCTGCTCTTTTTGTCTGATATGCTTTATGTACTAATAACGACCTCCATGTTAGAGTCCATAATAATCTGCAAGACGGTGCACTCCGATCTCGGCCCCGACGGCGAGCAAGACATAGTGCAACAGAGTTATAAGTTCGGCGACAAAGTAGCTGAAGCTGAAGCGCGGCTGAATACATTCAAGTGGCCAGCTCCACTCTGATATCACCAAGCACGCGTGCCGGTGGGCGATGCTTCCACAACCTGTAGCAGGCAGCGGCGGCTCCCGTGCCCGCACCCGCGCCAGCATCCCCCTCCTCTTGCGTCTTGACGACCGGACGTGACTTCGCGTCGGCTACCTGCAGGGTCTCCGCATCATCTTCCGCGCCACGGTCGCTGCGTGCTTCGTGCGCATGCGAAGGCAACTCCCCGTGATGTTCCACTGGGACGATGGCGTTTTGTGTTTGGGAACCGAGCCCAAAATAATGCAAGGAGCGATTGATTTATGTATCCAATGCGTGATCAGTCCGGATCCAAAACGATAACCAGGATATCCAGTCTGATTTTGTTTCGCTTTTCTATCACGTCAGTCACAAAAAAAAACAAAACCTCCCTACTCGAGTATTAGGAAATGAGCGACAGTCTCTCACCGCCTGCACACGCTATCAAAACCGTATGGAAATCCTTTTGGACGGGCTGTACGCTGAAGTCGACGAAGAGATGCTCATCAACGGTGTCAACAACATGCTGCGGTTTTGCGGCAAGATTGATCTACACCAAGAATACAGCTGATGGACACAAACGCCTGTCTGGAGGTGATGATGAAGAGAAGGACATGTGATGGATCATGGATGCTGGGTCTGTTGCATCGTTTCCTGTCTCTAGCTCTGTCCTGTTGCTGGGCGATCTTCCTCAGTATTCCTCAGTCTTCTGGAGATAAACTTGTATTAAACCTATGTTGCCTTTGGTGGTGGATGCTAAACTTGCGACCGGTTTCTTAACTCTTCTCCCTAGCTTTCTTGCTTTGAGACACATCGCAGTTTAGGCTAGAAGTCGTAGTTCTGTTCTCTTTCTGTCGTACATCTGTTCGAACTCATGTATTCGTTTATCTCTAAATGGAAATGGGGAAGTGGCCTTGGTGTGGGGAAAAGGTAAACATGGACTTGCGTACGGGCATTCAAGGAACATCTAAACATAGTAACATTATTACAAGTGGTCTAAAAAAAAGGTCTAAAAAACATTATTACAAGGCGATGATACAAAAAGAAACACGGGAATATAAATACTACTCCCTCCGTTCTAAATTGCAGTACACTTTAATTTTTTGGTCCATATATTTTGCTATGTATTTAGACATATTATTTATCTAGGTACATAGCAAAATACATGAAGAAAAAAAACAAGGTGAACTATAATTTAAAACGGAGGAAGTAATACTTAATAATCTCACAAAATATTCTTCAACAGTTGCGGAAGTGAATGGGAAACCTCTTTGAATTTCACAATATATTCTTCAATAGGCTGGAGGGTTCACCATCCAGGAAAGAAATACGAAACAAGTCATTCTCATGCATGAACACTTAATATTTTAGCTGAAGTATATTTGCACTCTGCAACTCAGACTTCTGAGTTTTTCGCCTTAAAACAGAAAGCAATTAGCAACTATGCATTTTACCTGATACTTGTGGCGGATGAGAGCTGAATGGAAAGGATAAGTAATTTATCCTGTTTCAAAAGTCAAGCAGAATTTAGCATAGTCTGAAGAAGCCTCCCTTCATGAGCACAACACACATTAGTGTAAAACATAGATGAGCAGTACAACAAAATAAAAAAAATATGATCCACTGTATGATTTATTTTTCAAAGAAGAAAGCCACAAGCGAAAGATGCAATGAGTCGCAACACGAATGACAATATTTTTCTTAGCAATATCACGACTATCATTTTTTGAATCGCTAAGTTTCAATATTCCATGCACCTGTAGTTTAAATTTAAATTATACGAAAAAATTCAATGAAATAAAATAAATCAATTAAATATAAAAAAAGCCAAAATGGGGCCAAATTTTAAAATAGGGCTATATTTACTGTAGAAAGGCCTTACAAAAAAATGGCTAAAAAAAGCAAATAAAAATGTATACTTTGCCGAGTGCCATTGGTGACACTCGGCAAAGGCAGGACTTTACCGAATGTCATGACTGTGCACACGGCAAAGGATTTTCGAAAAAAAATAAAAAAACGGGACAACAACCAGCTGGCCGGTTTAAAAAAAATCTTTGCCGAGCGCCTAACGGCAAGGCACTCAGCAAAGACCGACGGACGGCGGCCGTCGCCTGGTCGTCATTCTTTGCCGACGGCCAGCCTTTGTCGCGTGCCAGGCACTCGACAAAGATTTTCTTTGCCGACGGCCTATCTTTGCAGAGTGCCTGGCACTCGGCAAACCAGCCTTTGACGAGTGCCGCCGGGTCAGGCACTCGGCAAAGACAGCCTTTGCCGAGTGCCCGGCGGAATGCTATGCAAAGAATTTTGCACTCGGCAAATTAGGTTTTTCCGGTAGTGAATAACCGTAAGCAAACTACAACATGAGGCAAAAAAACCCCGACATGTATTCTAAGCACGTGCGTGCCGCACGTGTATTGTAATCTATATATATATATATATGATAAAGGAGCGAAAAAATTGATAAATACGTGTTACCTGAGAATTCATACCCATCCTATGTTTTAGCCGCTAGATGTAACATAATATCTTGATTCAAGGGATATTAAGCTTCCTTGCCTCCTAACAGGTAGGCCACCCCGTAAGATGTAAGATTTGTTTATGTTTTTACTATGATATTTTTTGTTGATCAAAATTCTACCCACTTTTACACGTACACGGATACATAAATTGCGGGTCCAATGGTGCTCTTATACTCGCGTCCGCTCTACCCGTCTCTTTTTTTTTCACGAAGAAAAATATATTACCCTATGCTGTCCGATGCATGTGCCTTGTGCGTCTCCTGCTGTCCTGCAGCGGCGGCGAGGTCCGCCTGCTCGTGACCGCCACCGCCAAGGTGTGAGAGGGTTCGTCCACCTGGCCACCGTACCGGCGCATGCATGTACATCTCAGGCGGCCTCAACATAATTAAAGCACACCATGCAGTATCCTTCCCTACTCAATCATTGCCTGGGGCAATTGGAAATCCTCGACAAGCATATGCAAGTGTGTACGCGCTGGGTCACGCTGCACCGTGGTTACGGGTGCGCGCTGAAGGTCGATGTCTGATCGATGGGCGCGGCTGCCGGGTGTGTACACGGGCGGATGACGGAGGATGATCGCGCGCATGCATGCCTAGCCGCCGGCCAAACTCCGGCGCGGCGGGGATGCAGGAACCTGTGCCGGCCCTATAATTTTAAAAGCCCTTGGGCGAACTCGTCGCGACGGCCCCTCTAAAGCATATATAAAATTTTATGATATATATAAGCACTAATTTATTATGTGTAACAATTAACAAATAACAATGTACAATAAAATAACAATATATTTTTACTTCTAGAACAAATTTGATTAACAGGTGCATCACGCTGAAGGTGAAAAATACTTATCTAAAGCACCTTCTTGTGATTTTACAAACTGTTCTTCGTGTCTTTTCCGTTTTCTTTTCGCAGCTCCGGACAAATGTTTCTTAGGTAACATTCTAAAATTCTAGTATCTGACCTAAATTATAAGAGAAACAATGACTATATAAGTTCAATTGTACAAAGTACTGGACAAAAAGTGATTAGTGAACAAGGAAAAAAAACCTAGGGCCTAGACAATTTAGAGGCTGGACATGAACGGATTCAAAATCAAGATTTGCAAAAGGGTAAAAGGCAATAATGAATGGAAAAAAATTGGGTGAAAGCCGCCTGCAGCGGCGCCGTGTGCAGACCTCCACTCATCTCTTGACACGTCAGCGCACTGGCCCACAGCAGCCGAAAAGCGCGCATTGGCCCACAGCAGCCGGAAAGCGATCGTGGCTCATTTTGTTGCGAGGCTCATCGGCTTTCTCTCTGCCTCCATCCGGCTTGGCTCACTGATAGATTATGGAAAGCTAATTGCCGCAAATTACGTAGGAGAAGGCCACGACAATTACGAGAGCGCCGCCAACGACACCGAGCGGTTGGAGTTCTCATCTGCAGCGTCTGTCGTCGTCCTTCGCCGGCAATCTGATCTGCGACGCAAGTAGCTGACGCCTCATGGCAGGAGCCGCCCGTCAGGGTACCCTTGCCGCTGCAATACATGGAGGACAATCTAGCCTTCAGTGTTGCCACTGATGACATTGTTGTCGTAGATGATTTTGCAGACGCCGATGATTCTCCGTACACCATGAATGCAACACAGGTAGTGGATGTTCTATTATTTGTGCAATATTTTCATAATTGGTTACCACAAAAATATCTCAACGTATGTTCTTGCTAGGAGAACATCCATACAGGCACTACACCCATAGAGGCAACATCAACAATGAACGAGACTGCATCAGGTGTGCACTTGTCTGAAACCATGGCACCACAAGGAGTTGAGGTATGAAACACCACTCCTTTTCTGTATCGCAGATATTTTCATAAATAGATTCGGCATATCTATGTAACTATATCCATCCTATTGTACCACAGGTGGTTGATAAAATTGGGAAATCTTTGATCACTCCGGAGGTTGGAATGACTTTCTCATCAGAGGATGAAGCTTATGAGATGTACAATGCATATGCCGGTAAGGTTGGATTTAGCATTAGAAAGAGTTATATCAAGCGTAGAGCTGATAAGACAATATCTCAGTAATATATAGTCTGTAGCAACCAAGGGCATTGTGAAAATGAGTCATCACAGAAGGACACTACAAGGACAGGTTGCAATGCTAGTGTTCAGTTTAGTGTCAGCAGAGAGGGGGTATGAAGAGTACAAAAGGTTGTACTTGATCACAATCATAATCTCACTAGTCCAAATAAGTCACACAAACTGAGGTATCAGCATCGTATTATAGATGCAAGCAGAAAACTAATAGGCCAAATACGGGAAGCAAGGATGAAACTAGCCCAAGTATATGAGTTTATGAAGGAGTTTTATGGAGGAGAAGACAAGGTGCCATTTTCTCGGATGGATAGCAATAATGAGATTGGTCGTGAGCGTAGGAAGTACTTAGAAGCTAATGATGCAGAAACACTATTAGAATACTTGAAAAAGAAGCAACTAGAGGATCCTTCTTTTTTTATGCAATTCAGATAAATAAGGAAGATGGTCGGATAGCAAATTTCTTTTGGGCTGATGGATTACATGTGCTTTGGTGATAATGTGTCATTTGACACCACTTTTCAGACTAACAAATTTGAGATGCCTTTTGCACTGATCCTTGGAGTCAATCATCACAAGCGGACTGTAATTTTTGGGGCTGCACTTTTATACAGTGAAACTATTGAATCATTTATTTGGCTCTTCGAAACCTTTCTCGATGCAATGTCTAGTAAGCATCCTTGCACAATATTCACTGATCAAGATGCAGCCATGGCGGGAGCAATTGCATATGTATTCCCAAATACAAGCCATCGACTTTGTTTGTGGCATATTTGTTTAAATGCTGCTAAACATCTCAGGCATGTAATTCATGAGTCAGAAAAGAAGTCAAATAACAAGTTAGATGACAAATCAGATGGCAAGTCAGATGGCAAGTCAGATAGCAAGTCAGATAAAAAGTATAATAACAAGTCAGATAGCAAGTTCCTAACTGACTTTAAGAGTTGTGTGTATGAGGACAGGTCAGAGGCTTACTTCATTGAAAAGTGGAATGAATTATTGAGGGAATACAAACTTGAGGATAACTCATGGATGCAAAACCTGTATAGTTTATGAGCAAAGTGGGCTGCTGTATACCATGACTCTTTCACGGCAGATATGAACTCAACTCAAACGTATGAAGGAATGAATAATGTCTTCAAGAAAAGATTTCGTCGAAAACTCGGTCTTTCAAAACTACTAGTAGAATGTGAGAAGGTTTCAAATAGTCTTCATCAAAATGAGTTGGATGATGATTTTAAGTCACGTAACAAGACCCCTGTTACTTATATCCTAAATTTACCCATGTTGAGGACTGCAGCTGAATCATACACATGGAGGATGTACTCAGAGTTTGAAGAAGAATTCAAAAGACAATTCACATTGTCTTTTGAATTTAGTGCAGTCCGAAGGGACAAAATTAACATTCATGGTTACATATATGGAGTCTGAACGTGGCGCGACAGTGGTATTCAATATCGCAGATTCCACCATTGCATGTTCTTGTAGAAAGTTTAAATCCATAGGTACGTGTACACATTTCAATTTACAATATAGATTGCAATACATCTAATGAAAATATCTTCTACTATATTTTATAGATCTGTTGTGCAAGCATGCACTCAAGTCCTCAATATGAATGGAGTTTACAATTTGCCGTCTCAATATCTAATAAATAGATGAACAAAATATACAAAAAGAGGATTCTATATTGAGAAACAAGGAAGTCAGAAGGAAGATTTGAAAACACATGCTGCTCTTATAGCTCGAAATGCAACATCTATTGCTTTGAAATGTTCAGTTTCAAAAGAACTCCTTGATGATTTGCAAAAAACTATAAAAAAGTTTGACTTAGAGGCAGATGCTCGCCTTAGGAAGATGCAAGAAGAATCCAATGATGCTTTGCTGCTTTGCATACAAAAACTCAGTCATCATCGCTTTGCTGCTTTCAACACCGATGTATTCAAACACTCTGTTTGTTTTGCATTACATATATTGCTTGTATTCAGGAGAACCATATATCTATCAAATAAGAAAGCACATTCTACAGATTATTCTACAATCACTACAAGCTCTCAGGTTGTAGAGAAAGGCTACAGAATCAAAGCCTTTACATGTCAAACACTAATAGCCTGGACATTATCGATCTCCTCATAACATGTCTATTGTCTAACATCAAACCAACAGCCTGGACATTATCGATATCCTCGTAACATGTCAAACATCAAACTTCAGTCCTATACAGAGTTTTAAGTCTGTCATTCATACAGAGTTGGCATTCCATCGAGCATGTGGTGGGCTTCGGGCGCACCGATCCTTGCTCCCATGAGGACCTTCGCCAGGCATCGCCACCGGTGGATGGACGACCCAAGGGGAACGCAGCTGACCTTCGCCCTTCATTGCCTCCCCGGAGACGCTGTCCACCACCACCATGGTGGCCGCCGCACGCGCGTCGGCTGTGATGACTCTTAGGGCACTGCAGGGTAACGTTACTGACCTTCACCCTCCCTTTCCTCCTCACAAATGCAGTCCTGCATCGCCATGGTGCGCGCCGCGTGCGTCTCGGCTCCGTAGCGGCGGCGACCTGTCGCCGCCGCGGCGGTCTGAGCGCTGCAGCGTGTAGGTTTCAGTTGCCTAATCTAACTCGGCTACTGAGTTGAGTTCAGATGAGCCGATGTGCCTTGCAAGTTTTAACTGAAGCTGAGCCATAGCGTTGCAGTGGAGCCGATGCGCCGACGAAAAGTATCAGAAGACGAGCCGACCCTCACCTGGCCATGCGATGAATTTCGTGGACACGTGCCTCTCGTCCGCTATGGGCCTGCACACAGCGTCGCTGCAGGCGGCTTTCACCCAATTTTTTTCCATAAGGAATAACCAAGTACCAAGATCGAGATAGATGCCGATGCCATCGTCCGTTGAGCGTGGAGCCCTGCGCCCTGCCTCAAGCCCTCAATGTCTGCTGGTCACCGCCGCCGGCGCCGCTGGATGGAGTAGGTCGCGACGCACGCGACTCGCGATCGTGAAGAAGGCAAGAAGCTGCAGCGTCGGGCACGGGGCGTTTGGCTGCTCGACTTCTGAAACAAATGCCGTCTCCTTCTGATGGCTGATGGGCCACGTACGTATACGTAATTAGCTGAAGCCTAAAGGTAGGTATTACATACTTGGGTCTGGGCCCCCAATTCGTCTAAGCCCTCGGCAGTCCGCCCCCCAATAGGGCCGGCACTGCACAGGAACACGTACGTATGTCACGCATGCATGCACAAGTACTAGCATGCGTGTGTACATGCACAGCTCCGTGCAAGATGAATCAAGAAGATGCAATAGCAAGAAGGTCAAGGCATACATGTGTATGCACCAGTCCGTGCAGATGCATCTAGGTCGTCGCTACGAGCAGGCAAGGTGGCTATGCATGCATGATGCAGCGAATCAGATGATGATTATTTAGAGCAAGTTAATGGAGTGTTTGTCAGTGATCCCTGGGGAAGAGTTCTACATGTCCTTTTTTTCATGTATATATGTGTCTTTTTTTTCATGTATATATGTGCGCTTCACTAATAGGAAGCCTTCTTGGGTTTCATCTGTTTCATTTACACATAATATTTTAATTAGTGTGTGATCTGTAAACATCTTTTCCTCTAAACGTGCATCTTGTGATTACTTCTCAGACCGGCATACATAAGTAATTTTCATATCTCGATCCCATTTGTATTTTGCAGTTGATGATCTTGAAGGTAAGATGATATGTCAAGAATAGTTCTACAGGATGGGTTGCCTTCGGAATACCGTTGGAAAGCATCTTCAATCAATATGTCATTTTTATATTTATGCAACTATGTAACAGCCCAAAAATTCGAGCTACAAATTTTTTTTTAAAAAACCCTATGAGTGATGAGTGTAACATGTCATCATCTACCTTAATCATGCATTAACCATATCATGTCATGCATAACGTTCCATGTGATCACATCATAATTAAAATGTTTAAAAGTAAATCTTGATCAATATTTCATATGTTGTTATCAAATATGGCAATGGCTTTACCTACATGTTTCATTAGTTCAAATGTCATGTTGAATTAATGTGTGATTTGGGTTTTTATTTGATTTATGTGATAATTAATAAAATAAAACCATAATATTTATTTTCACAAATAAATACTAAGGGAATAATACCCTAACAATATAAGGGCCTTGTATGCTCACTACTTTGTTATTCAAAGTTGTCACATCACACACACACATATATATGTATATATATAAAAGTATTTGAAAAAGAAAAAGAGAAAAGAAAATAAAAGAAGAAAAAGAAAAGCCTTTCGGCCTGATCAGCCCAGCCAGCCCGGCCCGCTCCCCCTCCCCGCGCCGCACCGGCCCACCAAGGCCGCTGGCCCGCTCGCTCGCCCGCGCCCCCGCACGCTGCGCCGGCCTAGCACCGCGCGTCCGCGCTACGCCCGCGTCGTTTCACTCAGCCCCGCCGCTGACGAGTCGGTCCCGCTTGTGGGACCCACCTGTTATCTTTTCGCTGAGGTCATCCGACCTCCCTGCTTTTCCCCGCGCCGCGCGTGCTCGCCCGCGCTCCGCACCACGCGCCCTGGCCGCCGTACCACGCCTGCCCGCGCCCAACCGCCCCGCATGCCACGTCGGCCGACAAGCTGATGCCACAAGGCACCCACGGCCGCGAGCACCTCGCTCTCCCGCGCGCTCGCAATTGCCCGCATGACCCTGTCCCCTGCCTGTCCCCTCTCCTTTTCTTAGCCGCGAAGGCGCCTCACCTCGCCTCTCTGCCCGCTGGAGCCCACCAAGGCCGAGGGAGCAACCCAGAAGCTTCCTCCAGACCAGATTGCCCCCAGCCGCGCGAGCAAACCACCATGGCCGCCATGCCCCTCGCCCCGTCCTTATAAGCCGAGCCCCGGTGCCCTCTAGAGTTCCCAGGCCGCCGCCACCACTCTGGTGGAGCTTAATTTCACCTCTAGCCTGCTCAATTTGGAGAAGAAGGGGAGGAAGGAGAAGAAGGGAGGCGGGGAAGGAACAGCTGCCGCCACCGGAGTTGGAGAAGAAGGCCGCCGCCGACCCGGAGCTGCTGCTGCTGCGTCGGGAGCAGGAAGGAGGAGCAGTACCGCGAGCCGAATCTGTTGGACGTGTACCGCAACTCCATCCTCGACCCCGCTGGTGAGCACCGCCGTCATCGCCCTCTTCCAACCTCCGCCGTGCTGCTGGCCATGGTGCTCCACCTTGTGGACGCGTAGGCCGAGGCCACCGCCGGCCTCCTTGTTGACACACGCACACACACGAGACCAGCCGAGCCCCTTGGACCACGGCATCGGGAGGATGCCGGACCAGAGCACCACCATGTCTGCCATCGCGCTACACGCCGCCACGGCGAGGCCACCTTGCTGCCTCGTCGTTGAGCCCCGAGCCACTATGACCACGGTTCCACGCTCGCCTTGATGAAACGGACCCCGCACGCACCCAAGCTCCGTGCATGCCGCAGCGGAGCACCGCCCACACGTTGCCTTGCCCTCGTTGCGCCACCGTGGTGCCGCTCCAGAGCGCCGCCTCGCACCATCGATTCCCGCCATCTCCGACTACCCCGATGGACAAGCAGATGATGAGCGTCTCCGCCGTAATGAGCTGCGCCGACTGGACAAGAAGATGGAGGTTAGAGAGCCTCTCCGAGTGTCGTGCCGCACACCCGAGGCCTCGTCGGAGCTCTACCGTGGGAGTTGCTGCCCACGCGGACTCCGCCGTGGATTTAAGTCGCTGTCGGCGCATCGGGGAGGCGTTGCGTGCCCTCAATCGTGCTGCTGTGCCCCGAATTGGACTTGGAGTGGCTCGGTGAGAAGATGTCACCGAGCACCGCCGCCGTCGAGCCGCCATCTGTCATCGAGCGCGTCATCGGAAGCCAAGCTGCAGCCTTAGAGCCCACCATTGTGTTCGCCATGGCGTCCTGGAGCTGATGGACAAGTTGATGATGCCGGAGGATCATCGGAGTCGCCGAATTTTGGGAAACACCGCCGTCGACGAGCCCTGGCATCAGGCGGGAGAAGACAGAGGAAGGGGATGGATTGGAGGAGCAGTTGGTGGACGCGGTGTTCGTGGACCAGAGCCACTGCAGGTGGGGCCAAGTGGAATCGGTGCACCGTGGAACGGTCAGTGGACCGCATGGACCAGAGGACGACGCTGTGGATGCGGTTCACGTGAGCTTGAGTCACTGCCAGTGGTCCCCAAGAGAGCCGATGCATCATGGACCAGCATCTATGGACCGAGCCCAGTTTGAATCCAGCAAGATGACATGGCAGCACCAGAGCATGCCACGTGGCGGGCCCGGCCCGGCCCAGATCCAGCCCACTCGGCCCATTAACGGCCCGTTAACGGCCCAGTGGGGCCCACCTGTTAGTTGACCGTTGACCTGGTCAATGCTGACGTCAGCATGACGTCATCTGCCACGTCAGCACCTGATCAGCCGCTGTGTAAACCGCCCGTGACACGTGGCCCAATCACAGGCTGCCACGTGTCAGCACCTGGTTAATCCGGCCCTTTTTCTTTTCCAGAAAGTGGTTAAATCTTTAAAAAATCATAACTAATTCATACCAGCTCCAAAAATTATGATCCACATATCCAAATTTTATATAAATCGAGCTCTATCTATTTTTGCTATGTTTGAGTGCATTTGGATCTTTTATTTGGCATTCATTCTTTGTGCTAATCTATAGGGGTCGCTCCCACGACCATTAATTCTGGTTAGAGGCTCGAGCGAGGACAAGTCTAACGACAGTGACTACCATGAGAAGTCCGATAGCTACGTCAGTGAAGGTGCCACACCTCACCCAACCTCGTAGATCCCATTACGCATGGCAAATGTAGTATGGCTAGTGCTTTAATTCCTGTTGCTATAATAAATTGTTTGTGCTAGGATTGCATAGTAGATTATTACTTGATGAGCCCTACCTTGTTGTAAACTTTCAGCTGCTTACCCGCTATTACGTTAGTCACTTGCTTATCTCCTATATTTATATATATACTTCACTCGCTTACATTTTGATGCGACGTGATGAACCCTGGGAAGGCCTGGAGGGTGCCAGGCTGGTGATGTGCGAGTTGATGGATCAGATGGGCATGTGAGCTGATGATGCTATATCTGGGTTTGGGGTGGAACTTACGACAGGGAGTAGGGTGAGGGTTGAGTCGATCGAGCCGGGATCTATGACGAGCTTTTAGAGCAAGTCTTGCCAGGGAATGGATCTGGACATTCCCACGAGAGGAGCCTGTGGTGGGCTAACTGAGATATGATGGTGGTCTTTGGGTGTGATCCTCTGAGAGGTGGAGCCAGGGACGAAGGTGCCGTGGTAGCACGTTAAAGGTAAACCCTGATGAAGATATCCCAGCTTGGTTAAACTTAGGAACTGCTGCGCTGGTATCCGGACCTTAGGAATCTCTTGCTTTCCACTCGCTCTCCATGGGGGGAGATGGCCGAACCGCTGGATAGATCGATGCCACTACTGCTAGGCGAGTAGTGATAGGAAGGTATATGCATGGGATGGAGCTAACACCCTATCGAGACGATCATGGCACCCCCTTCGGGAGTGGGTACATGGCATGGCATCCTCTACGGGAGCGGATACATGCTCTTCATAGTTTTAGCGATCTAGAGCTGGATGGTAGAGTGGCATCGTTCTATGGCAGTAGGCGCTTGAAATCTGCCTTGGTGGTGATCAACACCGAAGATGGCTATCTAGTGGATTAGTGAAACCTCTGCAGAGTGTATGGTTGATCGATCGATACATATGCCGACTTGTTCGACTATGGACCTTTCCTGTGTTCCGCATGCACTGGACTAGTGAGTGGAGTGTTCTACCTTCCCCCTGAGTGTGATTTCCGGCCGTGAGCTAGGTTGAGGGCTGTGGGCCGCTGAGGCAAGTCGAGAGGGAGTTGGCTTGTCGACTTGAGTCAGAGATGGTGTTGGAGGAGTTGGGATGGTGTTTCAGAGATGGATGGTGATGGATGTGTGGGATGGGAATGTGTTTAAAAACTTGAGTACTATATTTTTATATACCTGATTGTTGCATAGGAAACCCCAATTTATAGGTTCCTTTTGATATATCTATTTTGCATCCAACTTCCACAAAGCAATGCATAGGGTGGAAGTGTGGCCAGTACAAATCGTATTGAAAATTTGGTTTCAGGTTCAAGGTGTGAGTACTCATTTGGGGAGTACAGCGACTGAGGGTTTCATGCCTATGCTCAAGTTGGATCGAAGATGATAGCTTTCGCACCTTAAGATTTTACTATTATGATGCATGAACTCTGATTCTGCCAAATGGCAATGTAATAAGTTATTGTAAACCCCTCTATTGCACTCTTTTGTTCAATGTATGGATTATGGTATTCAACTGTTATCGGGTAATGTGATTTAAATGGTCATATTACACTCTGACTCTGTGGATTTTCCCTTCGTAGAAATCAAGGTCGTTTCACTTGGTATCAGAGCCATACTTGACCCAAGGACGAAACCCTAGAAATGGACGATAGAACAGGACAAACCAGCTTTTCTTTCGGTTATATACCGACCCTCCATTTATTCTTATGCAAGGCTTCTCTATTATTACTGACTTGCTGACCTCTTTCCCTTTAAACATGCAGATGACAAACTTTGGACCCTCGCTTGGACCGTTGAGAAGCATACCCAAGGCTGAGTTCATCTACAAGGGACAGGAGTTTCCAGGCTTTCCGTACACCCTGCGCCGCGTTCTGGGAGTGCTCGGAGTGCCTGTTGAGGAGATCAAGTACACCTTCACTGGAGCACCTAACCTAGAAGGAGGAATCAAGGGTTACGTGGTCACTCACTTGGACATCCTTGCAAGTCAGACTCTGCCTTCGGTAGCAGCTCTCCTAGAGATGACAGTCGAGGACTCAATCGAGGAAGGAATTCTGTCTGTGTCACTCAAGGCTCTGCGTGAGGTGGTGAAGACTGCTTACGAGCTCCTTCGCAACATAGAGTTTTGTCTTCTTCCTCAGGCCTTGAACTCTCTCCTCACACCGGAGTAGCAGGATGACCAGGTCAGACCGGTCATCCTACCTGAGACGAGCCCTTACAACCGTGCTTTCGCCGCTCACCTCTTCGAGCAGAACCGCTACATAGAGCACTTGGAGAAGAAGAGGCGCCTTTATCACAACACTCTGATGGAGTACCAAGAGTTTTGCAAGAAGGAAGCTAAGGAGAAAGAAAGTCTCAAGGCAACCGTCGCCTCGTTGCAGGACAAGCTCGCACGTCAGGCAAGAACCCACAAAGCTAAGGTCGCTGACCTGCGAGACAAAGTGGAGGACATTTGGCTTCGGAACTACTACCTTGACGCAAGAGTTCTCCAGTTGGAGGGAGAGAAGATTGACAAGTAAAAGGAGATCAGAGAACTTCAGAAGAGGAGACGGGAAGATGGCAAGAACAACTTCACCGTGCAGCATGAGAAGACAATGCTCGTCAAAGCCATGAAGAAAGCAGAGACAAAAGCACAGTGCAACCAAGGCCATCTGATTGCCCTGATGATCTAGAATGAGACCTTGGTGGACAGGTACAAGAGGCTCAAGACAGCTTGGAAGAATG
Organism: Bothriochloa decipiens; assembly: GCA_023333625.1. Taxonomy (NCBI): domain Eukaryota; kingdom Viridiplantae; phylum Streptophyta; class Magnoliopsida; order Poales; family Poaceae; genus Bothriochloa; species Bothriochloa decipiens. The sequence continues at coordinate 20,078,053 of CM041642.1, read as the reverse complement.
CCGATGAGAGACGCTGCCAGGAGTACGCTGAGTTGCAGGACTGACTTCCTTTGTCAGCCAGACGCAAGGACCCCTTCAAGGAAACTTTCCAGATTGTCCAGACTCTATTGAGGCACAACCACTGTCCAGCCCCCACCAACCTACCGCTTACCAAGGAGTTCAGAGAGGCCCAGGCTTACGTGAAGCGCCTTCACATGTCACAGGAGGAGCTGATGGTTCTTGGCAGCCGTTTTCACCCAGCAGTGTACAACACACTGATGTACGAGTTAGAGTAGTGTGGACCCTGCATGGCCACGTCATGAGTTAGATGTTATCCATGAGTTATGATGTATTGTCCCTGATGTACCCTCCATGAGTTACCTTCTCGTAGTGCAAGTCTCGCACGTCATCTAGCATAGCTGCTAGAGATGATGCCATGTAATGCAAACCATGTAATGAATGTTCAATATTATTGCATTTTATGGCTCTTATTGCTTCTTTATATGAGTGTTGGATAGATTAAATGTTTTTCTTAAATCGTTGAAATCATTTAATTATATTGAATCAATAAAGTACTAAATCGTTATCGACCCGTGTCGCAGATGTCTGCACGTCGCTCCGCACGTCTAGGCAACCGTCCGCCTCCACCCGAGCCCGAGCTTGGGCGTGGAAGACGCTATGGACACAGGGGTAGTCGTGTTCCACCCATCGACCTCAACCAGGGTGGGAACAATCATGTGCAGACCCCGCCAGCTGGAGGTGCCGCTGGAGGAGGTGATGCCAATGGCAATGGACCTTCACCTCAGTCGAATCCTCCGTCACAGCCGATTCTGCTACCACCACCGCCACCGAACCTGGCGGAAGTGATGGCGCAATAGACACAACTGCTCGCCGCATTGGTCAATGGGGCCAATCACCACTTTGGAGGAAACCCGAATGACTTCCAGAGGAAACTTGAGGGTTTTCTGAAGTTCAGGCCACCCACTTTTGATGGCACCTACAAGGAACCGCTGGAAGCTGATGACTGACTTCGTGAGATTGAGAAGAAGCTGGAGCTTACCACTTGTACCCCTGAGGAGTGAGTTGGGATCGCTGCTCACCATCTCACTAGAGCTGCACACTCCTGGTGGGACAGCTACCGCCAAGCTCATGAGGACCCCGATTACATCACCTGGGATGAGTTCATCGATGAGTTCATCGAGTACCATGTTCCTGAGGGAGTCATGGAGCAGAAGGAGGAGGAATTCTGCAACCTCACCCAGCAGGGATGTGACATCTGCGAGTACACCAACACTTTCACCAGTTTGTTGCGCTATGCACCTCTGCATGTTGCGGCTTCTGAAAAGAAGAAGATCACTCAGTACAGGAAGGGTCTGAACCCTAAGATCAAGGTGGCCCTGGGAGGCACCAAGAGTCACACTCTTCATGACATGATCGATCGCTGCATACAGATCGAGAAGGACTAGAAGGAGGTAGGAGAAATGTCCAGAAGGGAGAAGAAGAAGTCCGAGGGCTCCTACCGTGACCATGAGCATAAGAGGTTCTGTCGGGACAGGTCATCAAGCCGTCCTCACTTCGGCAAGGACCCTACCTATGGCTCGGGTAAGAGTAGTGGTGCCTACTCTGTTGACCACTTCCGCTCTTCCCGTGACCATCGCTCCCGCGACCGTCACTCTCGTGATCACCGCTCTCGTGACCACTCTGGGAAGGATCGCTACCCCTGTGAGCACTCTTCATAGCCGCGTCATAGGTCTGACCACTCTATACCTGCTCGTGCTGTGCCAAACTTAGGCAACTAGAAGGCCGTTGCGCCAACCCCCACAGGCAGTGTGCCGTTCACTTGCTTTGGTTGTGGAAAACCTGGACACAAGGTGTTTGACTGTCCTAAGAAGACGCCGCACCTGCTGCACCCAAGTCTCAGTACCGTGGATCTACAAGCGCGGTCGCCTCACGCACATGAACACAGAAGAAGCTCAAGGTGCCCCAGATGTTGTGTATGGTATGTTTTTAGTTAATGGCATTAAATCATCTGTTCTGTTTGATTCTAGAGCTACATGTTCTTACATCTCATCCAAGTTTGCACGAGAGAATAACATACCTACCACTCCACGTTTGGAGCCTATAGTCACTAGTTCTCCCCTAGGTGAGATGAGAAGCACCAATATCTATAAGGGAGTGAAGCTTTCTATCGAGGGTATAACTTTTCGAGCTAACCTTACCCTTCTACCTTCAAATGGGTTGGATGTCATCCTAGGCATGGATTGGCTTACCAAGCACAAGGGTTTGATCTCTTGTTCACCCAGATATGTTCAGATAACTCACCCTTCTAGCCAAGCAGTTAGATGTACATCGCAGAAGGATAAGTCTGTATCTGTGTTATGTGCCCTGAATGCACTCAAGTCTGAGGCAGAATCTCAGAAAAAGGAGAAGACTCTCGCTGATGTCCCCGTTGTCAAAGAATATGAGAATGTGTTTCCAGAAGAGTTGCTAGGCATGCCACCTGATCGTGATGTTGAGTTCATAATTGACCTCATGCTGGGTACTGGTCCCATTGCTAAGCGACCATACCGCATGTCAGTTGATGAACTAGAGGAGCTCAAGATGAAGTTGAAAGAGCTTTCCAATAAGGGATTTATTAGGCCTAGTGCCTCGCCCTAGGGATCACCTGTTCTGTTTGTGAAAAAGAAGGATGGATCAATGAGGATGTGTGTTGACTACCGCAATCTCAATGCTGTTACCATCAAGAACAAGTATCCTCTGCCAAGGATCGATGACTTGCTTGATCAGCTTTGTGTTGCTAAGTACTTCTCAAAGATTGATCTCAGATCTGGTTATCATCAAATGAAGATTCATGAGGAAGACATTCCCAAGACAGCTTTTGTCACTCGCTATGGGCAGTATGAGTTTACCGTTGTATCCTTCGGTCTCACGAATGCCCCTGCCTACTTCATGAACATGATGAACAAGGTGTTTATGGATGATCTTGATCAGTTTGTGGTAGTCTTCATTGATGATGTTCTGGTCTATTCATCCACAGCCGAAGAGCATGAAGCACACCTGAGGATAGTACTCAAGAAGCTGTCCCAACACCAGCTCTATGCCAAGTTCAGCAAATGTGAGTTCTGGCTTGAAGAAGTTGCTTTCCTTGGTCATGTACTCTTAGCTGACGGTGTTGCTGTAGATCCTGCAAAGATAGAGTCCGTGAAAGAATGGGAACAACCTCGCAATGTGTCTAAGATCAGGGGTTTCTTGGGATTGACGGGTTACTATCGCCGATTCATTGAGAACTTCTTGAAGATAGCTTGTCCTATGACAAATCTCTTGAAGAAGACCAACGAGTTTGAATGGACACCTAAATGTGAACACAGTTTCCAAACTCTGAAAGAGAAGCTCACCACCACACCTGTCCTAGCCTTACCTGATATCACTAATGACTTTGTCATCTATTGTGATGCCTCTCGCCAAGGACTAGGTTGTGTGCTGATGCAGAATGAGAAAGTTATTGCTTATGCTTCCTGACAGCTGAAGGAGCACGAGCAACGATACCCCACTCATGATCTTGAGTTAGCAGCTGTTGTGCACGCCCTGAAGATCTGAAGGCATTATATCATTGGCAACAAGTGTGATATATACACCGATCACAAGAGCTTGAAGTACTTCTTCACTTAGGAAGATCTGAATATGAGACAACGCAGATGGCTAGAGCTAATCAAGGACTATGACATGGAGATTCACTATCATCCAGGAAAAGCGAATGCAGTCGCATATGCTCTTAGTCGCAAGACCTATTATCATGTTCTGTTCACCTCAACCCTGCCACCTGAATTAAGAAAAGAAATTAAAGATCTCCAGCTCGAGATAGTACCCCATGGTCTATTGCACGAACTTTGCATCGAGTATAATCTCATCGGGCGAATTCGTGAAGCTCAGAAGAGTTGCGAGGAAATGGAGTACATATGAGGGTTGATGAAGCTAGGCTATAGCCCAAAATTCAGAGAAGATGAGCATGGAACCATCTGGTTCAAGAACAGAATCCGTGTACCCAGTGATCCTGTATTGCGTAAAGAGATTCTATCAGAAGCACATGACTCTAAGTATTGCATCCATCCTGATGGTGCAAAAATGTATCAAGATGTGAAGAAGCACTTCTAGTGGAAAGGCATGAAGACAGACATTGCCAGACATGTGGCTGAATGTGACATCTACAACAGAGTCAAGGCCGAGCACAGAAGACCCGCTGGATTACTCAAACCACTCGATGTTCCTGAATGGAAGTGGGAGAGCATATCCATGGACTTTATCATGGGATTGCCTTGAACCCCGCAAGGTCATGACTCCATCTGGGTAATAGTTGATCGTCTGATGAAGGTAGCATACTTTATACCCGTCAAGACTTCAATACATGCTGAACAGTTGGTGGACTTGTACATCAAGGAGATATTGAGGCTTCATGGAGCTCCTAAGAGTTTTGTGTCGGATCGTGGACCTCAATACATGTCCCAATTCTGGCAAGCTCTTCACGGGTCCATTGGGACTAACCTCGACTACAGCACAGCCTACACCCCTAGACGGATGGTCAGACAGAGAGGTTGAATCAGATTCTTGAAGATATACTTTGTGCCAGTGTTCTCAAATATGGAACAGATTGGGAGAAATGTTTGTCTTTTGCTGAGTTCTCTTACAACAACAGCTACCAGGCGAGCATCAAAATGTCACCTTTTCAAGCTCTTTATGGCAAACCATGCAGAACCCCATTGATGTGGGACCACCCAGGTGAGAGAGCAGTCTTTGGCCCCGCCAAGATTAAGGAAGCCGAAGAAGGAGTAGCTCAAGTTAGAGAGAACTTGAGGATCACTCAAAGCCGACAGGAGAGCTACGCTGATAAAAGACATCGAGACCTTGAATTCAAGGTTCGGGACTTTGTTTATCTCAAAGTATCTCCACTTCATGGTACTGTCAGATTCCATGTGAAATTGAAACTAGCTCCAAGATATGTTAGCCCTTACCGCATCCAACAGAGAGTTGGGAAGCTGGCATACAAGCTTGAACTACCCCCATAGTTGTCAGGAGTACATCCCGTATTCCATGTCTCACAGCTACGCAAGTGCTTGAGGGTACTCGAGGAAGAAACAGTCACCACTGATGTGCTTGATATCCAAGATACACTAGAGTACAAAGAGCATCCCATCAAGATTTTGGGTTATGACACCAAGGAGACCCGAAGCAAATCTATCCCCATGTGCAAGGTTCAATGGAGTAATCACACTGAACGTGAAGCGAAGTGGGAAGATGAGAATCAACTGCTACTACAGTATCCTTACCTCTTTGAAGGGTATGTCACTTTGTAAATCTCGAGGACGAGATTCCAATGAGGGGGGAGGATTGTAACAACCTGAAAATCCGAGCTACAAATTTTTTTTGCAAAACCCTATGAGTGATGAGTGTAACATGTCATCATCTACCCTAATCATGCATCAACCATATCATGTCATGCATAACATTCCATGTGATCACATCATAATTAAAATGTTTAAAAGTAAATCTTGATCAATGTTTCATATGTTGTTTTCAAATGTGGCAATGGCTTTACCTACATGTTTCATTAGTTCACATGTCATGTTGCATTAATGTGTGATTTGGGTTTTTATTTGATTTATGTGATGATTAATAAAATAAGACCATAATATTTATTTTCACAAATAAATACTAAGGGAATAATACCCTAACAATATAAGGGCCTTATATGCTCACTACTTTGTTATTCAAAGTTGGCACATCACACACACATATATATGTATATAAAAGTATTTGAAAAGGAAAAGAGAAAAGAAAATAAAAGAAGAAAAAGAAAAGCCTTTCAGCCTGATCAGCCCAGCCAGCCCGGCCCGCTCCCCTCTCCGCGCCGCACCAGCCTAGCAAGGCCGTTGGCCCGCTCGCTCGCCCACGCCCCCGCACGCTGCGCCGGCCCAGCACCGCGCGTCCACGCTACGCCCGCGCCGTTTCACTCAGCCACCGCCGCTGACGAGTAGGTCCCGTCGTGGAACCCACCTGTCATCTTTTCGCTGAGGTCATCCAACCTCCCTGTTTTTCCCGCGCTGCGCGCGCTCGCCCGCGCTCCGTACCATGCACCCTGGCCGCCGTACCACGCCTGCCCGCGCCCAAGCGCCCCGCGTGCCACGTCGGCCGACAAACTGACGCCATAAAGCACCCACGGCTGTGAGCACCTCGCTCTCCCACGCGCGCTCGCAACCGTCTGCACGACCCCGTCCCCTACCTGTCCCCTCTCCCTTCCTTCGCTGCGAAGGCGCCTCACCTTGCCTCTCTGCCCGCTAGAGCCCACCAAGGCCAAGGGAGCAACCCAGAAGCTTCCTCTGGATCGGATTGCCCCCAGACGCTCGGGCAAACCACCATGGCCGCTAGGCCCCTCGCCCCGTCCTTATAAGCCGAGCCCCGGCGCCCTCTAGGGTTCCCAGGCCGCGCCATCACTCTGGTGGAGCTCAATTTCACCTCTAGCCTGCTCAATTTGGATAAGAAGGGGAGAAAGGAGAAGAAGGGAGGCGGGGAAGGAACTGCTGCCGCCGCCGGAGTTGGAGAAGAAGGCCACCGCCACTGACCCAGAGCCACCGCTGCTGCGTCAGGAGCAGGAAGGAGGAGTAGTACTGCGAGCCAAAGCTGTTGGTCGTGTACCGCAACTCCATCCTCGACCGCGCCGGTGAGCGCCGCTGCCATCGCCCTCTTCCAACCTCTGTCGTGCTGCTGGCCATGGCGCTCTGCCTTGTGGACGCGTAGGCCGAGGCCACCATCGGCCTCCTTGTTGACACACGCACACACACACACGAGACCGGCCGAGCCCCTTGGACCACGACATCGGGAGGATGCCGGACCGGAGTGCCACCATGTCTACCGCCGCGCTGCACGCCGCCGCGGCGAGGCCACCTTGCTGCCTCGCCGTTGAGCCCTGAGCCGCTTTGACCACGGTTCCGCGCTCGCTTTGATGAGACGGACCCCGCGCGCACCCAATCTCCATGCATGCCGCACCGGAGCACCGCCCACACGTCGCCTTGCCCTCGTTGCGCCACCGCAGTGCCGCTCTAGAGCGCCGCCTCACACCGTCGATTCCCGCCGTCTCCGACCGCCCCGATGGACAAGCAGATGATGAGCGTCTCCGCCGTAACGAGCTGCGTCGACTGGACAAGAAGATGGAGGTCGGAGAGCCTCTTTGAGTGCCGTGCCGCGTACCCGAGGCCTCGTCGGAGCTCTGCCGTGGGAGTTGCTGCCCTCGTGGACTCCCATGGATTTAGGTCGCTGCCGGCGCATCGGTTGAAGCCTCTAATTAGTAACATGGTGCCTCCGTTGAAGCCTCTAATTAGTAATAGTAAGATTTATCTTTTTTTCTAGCGCATCTGGTGAGAGTTAACTTGGTGCCTCCGTTGAAGCCTCTAATTTCTAATATTTTATATTAACCAACTTTTAGGCAACTGCACAATTTTACTTTTCTTTTGTAAAATAGATTTTATTTATTATAATGGCATAGGTGGGTAATTTATATGTAAAATTAGGGGGTTACTTTAAGTATTTTTAATAATGGCAGAGGTGGGTAATTTCTTTTATAAATTATAATAGATCCAATGGCTATTATTAAAGATGATGATTAGAGTCTACATAATGAAAGGCTAGATGGTTCTGATTATTGTGCGAATTTCTTGAATTTATCTTTTTTTCTAGCGTATCTGGTGAGAGTTAACGTGGTGCCTCCGTTGAAGCCTCTATTTAGTAATAGTAAGATGTCAAACAATCATCAAAACTACTGAGCATTGGCAGCAACCTCATTCCTGCTCCTCTTGCTGACCAATGAGATCTGATGAAGTTCACTTTCGGCCTTCAGGAGCCCGGAAGAATTGTTAACGAAAAAAATAAGTATGCAGTACCTCCAAAGCAGACAGAGCTTCTCCAGCATGCTCGAAAGTAAGAAACATTTAGTCCTTAAAGCAAAACATGCATCGGCTAAAGTACACAGAATCATTCGAATCTAGGAAAACAATTTCACAGGTTCTTCATTTCCAAATTCAGTACATACCCTCCATAGCATACCATCTATATTTACTCTATGTGCCTTTCCCTTTGCATTTTCCCAATCAGTATAATCTCTTGTTTTCTTTGGTTATCTACTAAAAATTATTTAGTACAAGAGCTTACTACCTCTTCTTTTCTCCGTCAAAAGTGCAAGGCATTGTTTATCCACTTACAAGAACTGTTGCCTTCCCTCACAGCTGTTATCTCCAAATATTTCACTTTCGGAATTACATTGAAGGCTGGCTCTTCACATTCCACTATGGAAACTGGAAAGAACATATTTAATTAACTCAGTTACAACCTGGTTTAACTTTGATCACACAATTCCTCCCCTGATATTTATTAATTGATCAATTTAACTGTTGCAGAAAGTGATAACATGGAACAAGATACAACTGCTCCATTTGACGAGATGTGCAAGGTTATATTGATCACATCAGACGCGGCAGTATGTCATAGCTGTGGCTCCTGCGAAACACGTATTAGTCTGTTTGCGAAGGTTCATCGTGACACACCGTCTTCACCAGCTATGTTTAGTGTACTATGAATGTGTATAATGTTACCGACTTTGTACCTGTCTACTTGGATATTAACTCGGTTGAATCTGCATTAAAGCAATCAATATATATTTTCCTACATGAACCTACATGTATTTACTAAAGCACGCATGCAGGGTCGCGCCTTCCACCGCTAATGTTTGGACTCATCTACGGTGTGATATGTCTTCTTGCCGATCCATTTGCTTGGTCCATACCGACAATCGAAACACACTTTGCAGCATCCTTTCCTACTTGGCGCGCAGGTGCGCGCCCGTCGACTAGTGTATTAGCAAGTGCATGCAAGAGCTTCAAAATATGGCACGATGCCAAGATCGATTGTCTCTTCCAAAATACTACTCAACTTGACAACTGAGAACCCTCGCCGCGTGAGGACGTCATCAAGGTACTGGTGACTAAACATCAAGATACATGAGGCGGGATTGCCCCGCTCGTTACTATGAGAAAAGAAACATTGACGCCGAGAGGCTGTCAATTCAATCGCGTGAGCAAGTATTATCCAAGCATTACCTACGCCGCTAAGTTGTTGCGGATCTTATATACCATTGTTAGTTTGTTACACGTTTAGTGCCGACAAGGCTAGACGGAACTCTGGCCACGTTTCGACGAGGCGAGGTCACTATTCCACCGACATGTTCTGGTTCACGGGATCGGACATATTGTTGCTGGGCACCGACAAGGCGAAAGCAACTCTTACATACGTCCATGTTAATGAAGGCAGGCGTACATGACTGGGCACCGACGAGGCGAAAGTCATCCCCTTCATCAACAACATTTTCTGTTTACTCCGACGTGGCGATGGCGATGTCACGACCGAACTTCGGCGACATAAAGCCACCCATATTATTACAACGCCATATATCGCATATGGCCAATCATGATGATCAGATATTTGACGACCATGAAGCGCAGCTTAATCGGAGGTTTTTCGCAAGCTCGTCTTGTTAATGTAATTAACCGGTCGCGCCCAACAAGCCCCGAGAATCGGCGAACTATACAATCTCTTATCACAGTCAGACCTCTCCTTAAGCATGACGCTGAAGACGGAAGAAGACAATTTTTTTATTAATCATGTATTTTGTATATTCAAGAAAAAATTAATAAAATATATGGTTCTCGAATATGTGTGCATGTGTCCCCTGCATTACATTATTTTTTTATACATGTCTTCGTTCAGTTTTCGACCAAATAAAATGGCACGTCCGGTGGGACCAGATTCTCCTCCCATCTTCGCTGCGCTTCAATGGTTGTCTCGAAAAATATTGATCTCTCTTGCTCTACACTAGATGATGCTTGCTCCGATGATATGTCTTTTAGCTTTCGTGTGGCCAGATTTATATTTGGATGACGCCAACTCCGAGAAAACATGCCGCTGAAGATAATCTCAGCTCGACATGTGCATACGTGATCCATCATGATGTCAACACTATTGGTTACAAGAAAAAAAATTGATGGCTGAATGCTAGATGAAAATAGAGGGCCCGTCATTATGACTTATGAGCCCGCCAAGTCTCGCACATAGCTGAATATGCACAATGGGAAAAGGAGATAACTGCTACCCACCTTATTGAAGGCACGCTACGTGCTCGCTAGCCAATTACTACAGTGGGACGATGGTTAAAAGGGCTCATAGGTGCCTAATTTTGACCTCATATCGATGAAGTTCGGCATCACTTTCAGTAGCTACAAGCCCCATAAAAGAATGGGAGAAGCAATATTGCCGAATGCCGATCAAGTGCATACGCAGGGGGCAGCACGAGCCATGCATGTTGCTCATGTTCATTTACTTCCGAGATTCCTGCAGGCCGTTTTCATGAACTGGTGGCAGGTGCAGTGTCCAAGTAGGCATTAGTCGTTATAAACATGTGCCTGGATCCGCCACACAAGCTGGTGGCGAATTATGCTGCTAACCGATGTCCCCAAAATGATCTATGGACGTTAGAACAATGGGGAGAACCCCTTCCACGTCCATTTTATTACTAAGGCAAGCTTCACTGCCTTCAAATTGGAATTCATCATTATGCTAAGAATGGCGACACGACTCAAGATGAAATCAACATCATCATTTCTACAATATGCAAGTGTCCATAGCAGAGTTGACACCTTGCTTTATTTTATATAAACGGGCGCCTTAGCCTGCTCTTTGGATCACAGATCTTTCTGGAGATGCTATTCATATATTTAACCAGGCAACTTTGTGCACTTGTTGCCTGTAACGCATCACAATGATACTCGTGAAAATGAGATTCATAAAGGTCATGCCTCCTGTTACCGATGGCGGCAGAATCTTCACCAAAAAAATGATCATGGTCAATTGCCAGTGGTACTGCTATTATTTCTATCACCCTCTGTATATCAATATAGTTGTGGCTGTGCACAAGAATACTTGCTAATTTGCTGGTAACCTGGATTGCCTACTAATTCACCAAAAAAAAATCTAGCTGGTTGCAGTTTAACATCTGCAATATACAAGAGCTAGTTAACCCCAGTTGACCAATGGAGGAGATACTCGCTTCATCAAGGTCGACAAAGAGTCCATCACATGCTACGCCATTGGTGGAAATTTTCTATGAACATATTCCCCAATTAATCGATACACTCCATGATATATATGTTGTGCCTTCGGTGGGCTGTCACTAGCATGTTGCTCTAGGATGAAAATTTTCCAACTGGCCAAGCTTGTGTGGTAAAGCAACCTCAACACAAAGCACTTTGTTTACACCAACAAGGGATGAAAGTGGGTAATGGAATTCAATCCGCACTGACCCTGGAAGTCGTGGGTTTATCGTGCCTTCCGCTTTTTGTTCAGTTTAAAAGGAATGCCAAGCCTCTAGGTCTAGGGATACTATAGCGAAAAGAGCATGAAAGGGCTACCTGACTCGACAAAAGTCTGGGTCAAGTGTGACGCCGCATGCCACCCTAAGAGGTGATAACAAGGGACTAAAAAAAATGAGCCTGTGAGGATTATTAGTTCCACAAAGATGGATAGCTACCCTCTGAACTCTTGGAAGATAAATTTCAACAAACAAGTCCAAAGGACAGAAGCAAAAAAAAAAAAGGATAGAAAGAAAAAGAAGACATAATTAACTGTCTCGAAGCTCTCAAGAATCAAATAAAGTCAAGCCCTCAAGTCAAATATCTCAAAGCTCTGAATAATCAAATGAAGTCAAGATATCAAGTGAAGCAAATGAAGGAGGAGGGTAGCTATTCATCACCCTCGGCAAAAATAAAGGCAAAAAGAAAAGCACCAGCTATTTTCCCCAAAACTTACCTTGAAAGTTAACCGTATCCTACATTCCCTACTGGATGAAGGCAGAAGGCGTGAAGCACATGACCGAAGGGAGGTTCAGAGAGAATTCCTCTATCTCCGAGAGGTCCTGACGAAGTGTTAACCTTTTCACACTATTACCACGAGGAAACGAAACCACACATGTTGGTTATGTTTGGACTTGGTCATCATATGAGAAACATGCCTATGACAGTTAACCATTGGCTATGATATAAATGTTTTGTTTAAAAAAAAATTGATATTGTTTCTCTCAGATATTCTTTCAGAAGGATCAAAATTAGCACTCTCTCTGCTGAAGCATTTGGCAACTCTTTGGTGATATTTGACAATTGACAATACATGCACTCCATATGAATGTTCGTGTAAATGAATGAAGGTTGTGTAAAACCTTCATATAAGAAATGTCTTGCATTTAAGTCCTTTGGCACTGATGTCCATGGTGGTTGAGCCAAGTATAAACAGGAACTCCAGAGGAGCAAAACACACTAGCATGGTGTGCGTGGGAACAGGAGATATTTTGACTCCACTAGTTGGATTTATCTTAATAAATGATCATGCAGTCAGGTTGTCAAACTGACTTAAGAAATGGCACATTTTTTGCTACCAATTGGTGCATACTATTGCTACTCGGCTTAATCCAGTAGCGCATCCTGTGACAAAATATTTGCAGCAGTATTGACAACAAAATACTATTGCTACTCTGCACCACAACATTTTGATGGTAGCAGTAGAATCTATATCAGGTCCGGCGTTGCGACTTGATTACACTGGGGGCAACTCTGTTCTCTCATAAGCTTGAGAAATTTAAGAAACAGAGATGTGCTTGCTAAATTGGAGGTGATGACAGTATAACCTTGTGAGCAACAAGGCTGTCACCGCAAAACTTTTAAAACCTTGATGAGTTGTGACATAGTCACCCTCTACAAGTTAATTTGTTGGGATGTGATGTACTATACCACATTCTCCAGCATTAACCCAATGGCAAGTTTTTTTCGCCATAAACACATATCTCCTTTATCACTGGAAGATGGCATGGATTTTTCTTATTTATCCATAGCATTTCAAAATTTGTTGTCATTGTGGGTCAACTTATTCACAAAAGGACTTATGACGGGGAGTATTTTTCTTCCTGGAGAATAAATTATGTGCATGCTGTTTCTCATCATTTGCAGTACAGAAGAGAAGACAATGCACATGTTTATGTGGTTGTTGTATTTCTACTGCAGCTGCATTAGTAAGCATCTACGAGTTTTCAGATGCATTAACAACTCGTCTGGGAGCAGTGTAACAAGCCAACCCGGTGATTGCGTAACTGTGAAACCCTTCAGGATGGGTGGATAGTACCGCCACAGTCAAATGGTCTCATCCATCTTGAAAAAATCCCTTGGTGTTATATTCAATTGACTGACACCAATGATCGACAACAGAAACCAGAATTTCATTCGTCGCTTGTGGCATGGCTTTTCGCCATATTGTTTCTCTATAAGGTTATGGTATGATTTTCACCATATTCTATTTATTACTATTGCCCAATAACTGGCATGTTTATTTCGCCAAGTCAAGGTCATTTTGGCCACAGATATTTAAAGCACCATGATTTGTGCTCTAGTGGTTTCTGACAGAAGAAAATGCTATTAGCAAGTTCTCACGTTCAGCTATTTGGTATGCTATTAATTAGGCTTCTGGTGCAGCTGAGGTTCTAATAAGGATTCGGTTCCCAAAAGCGTGTGATTCCCATGCTAGCTTGACCATGTGTTGGATATAATGTGCACTGTCATCTGCTCTAGTAATAGAGATTTGACCTGTAAGCATTGGTATGAATTTTCACCATGCTTTGGTTATGATCCTGAAATAATATTAGTCAAACTGGATATGCATTTGAGCACCATCACCTTGTGCCCCGGAGGCTCAAAAAAGAAATCAAGTTGTCATGTATATTCGGTGTGAATGATACAAAAAAAAGGAGAACAAGGATCAGTAAATAAAAGGGATATACCAGAATAGTATATTCCTAATTAAAAATAGAGCACTCCGTAGAGAGTAGACTCTAAAAAAAAGAGAAGAGAGTACATAGTATTTATGACTCAAAACTATATATGAAGAAATTGAACAAAGAGCGGACATGCTCTGAGATGCCCATGTCATCTTCATCTTGCTTGGTAGAGCTGGCAATCATTTTTTCAAGGTTCCGCAACAGAACCTGATCTTGAGAGCACATCTGCTCTAGTTCTGATTTTAATAAACTTGCCTCCTTCACTCGGTCTGTGTGAGAAGATAAAGAATGAACAGTATGCTATTTAAACTTCCTCGCTTGGTCATGAGCATCTTCAACTTCACTAAGTTTTTCATTTAATGCTTGAATCTGAATCCTCAATTCCTGAGCATGGGACATGTATTGCTGCATCTGCAATTCTTGAGATGAGAGTTGATTCTCCAAAACTTCAGTCACCTTGGCCATGGAGGCACATGTAGAGGTCACGGTGTCATGACAAGACTTGGTAGCAGCAGCCTTTTCGCGAGCTTGGTCTTGTTCTGCTATATGGTCTACAACCAAGGATTGCGGATCTAAAGTAAGGGCTTCCCTTAGAGAACTGAACCCATCAAGCAATCTCTTGATTTCAAGTGGGGCTGGTTTGAACCAATCTGCCCACACTTTTGTGATGCCATCAATTTCAGATATTACTCTCTTCTTGTCCAGAGGATACTCTGTTATTGTGTCCTTGAAGCTCTGAAGATCCACACGAATATAATTCATGTAACGAGATGATCTGTCTTGCATGAGCTTGGATAAAGATACAGGCTTATGAGTGTCAACTTATCTTCTCGTGGCTTGTCTCTGACACCATGACTTGCCTCTTTGATTTCAGTCTATCGGATATGGATTCGATGCTAGCCCATAGTCTCTTGGACTCTGCAATAATGGATCCAAGATCTTCTTGTTCAGCTTAAAAAAAAATGGGAAGATCTGTTAGTCATAAGATCTAACCAAAATTATTTCAGTCGTGGTTAAAATGGAGGGAAAGCTGATTACATATATATATATAATATATATATATACACAGTTAAAAAAAGAGTAAAATGCATGAATAGACCATCAACTTGTGTGGGTGTGTCGATTTGGGCCATCAACTTTAAAAATGCATTTTTTGTCCAAAAACTTGACTAGGTGTGCGATTTAGGCCATCAACACGCCGAAACAGGGGAGGATCTTGACCGGCAGCTCCTCGCCGGCGGCAAGCACCTCCAGCGATGGGGCACCCTGCTCGGATGAACCTGGCCATTTTCCCGGCCTTCTCCTCGCGTTTAAGCACCGCCGGCGCCTGCTCCTTCTCTTCCATCTCATTTCCCTCTTCTGCCCTTGCCATGCGGCTGCGCCGCGGGAGCCCGCCATTGCTGTCGCCGAAGCTTTTCTGGCCGCGAGCACTGCCACTGTGTCATTTATTCCCCAGCTTGCGTGTACGGCTCCGCCATGGACCGTGCCATCTTCTGAGCCCGCTCGCCGCCATTGTCTACCTAAGGTAAATGCCAATCGGCCGTTTTCTTCTCCACGGCCGGCAACCATCGCCATGGCCGCGCTCGCGCTCGTCGTGGATTTGGCCTCCGTTTTGTTGCAATTTCTTGGGCATCCGCATCACCTTGCCCTCATGGAGCCCTTTGTTGGCGTTTCTTAGCGCAACTACTAAAAATAGACTAAGAGTTCATCCTTAGTAATAACACTAGAAACGTGTGTTGATATCCCTAACCACCATTACTTTAGAAAGGTAACCTTTGGCCCTTAATGGCGCCAGCCTAGGTAATGCAGTCTGGTAATAATAGTTAGAAGTGTTGGATTGGCTTTCCTAACCATCATTACTTACGATATGCAAAACTGTAGTACGGCGTCGTGGGGTGCAACAAAAATTATAATCCTTAAGTAACGGTACTTAGGTACGCCAATCGATAGCTCAGTATGAAATAAGAATAAATCTGCAAGCGCACAGAACTATCATTGTAGCATTTCAACCCGTGAGTATTCAAGGGTGTCATATTTATAATTTTCCTGTAGGAGGGCATGATGAATGCATCTAGATTTGGTATAAATGTGATTACTTATTGAATGCATAGGTAAACATACCATAGACAGGGGTAAATCAGGTTCATAAGATAGTGGACACACACATCGGAGCCAACCTCAAGGATAAAAGGTAAAACAAGAATAAAATAATAAACTACGTGAGAAGGCATTGGTCGTATACGACTATGCAAAGAATAACAGTTATCATCTAACTAATATGACTAGAATTAGGACTAAGTCTGGGATGATAGGGAGATCCCCGCAGCTGGTCTGCCAGCCGATAAAGACTTTATGAACTCCTACTCGATACCCAAATGTGGGGGAATGCTAGGGATGGATAGGGCTGTCACCACCTGCCCACCTACCCCTCTGCCCGTTGGTCACAGACCGTGTAAGCACCACAAATAAATAACAAGAAAGACCAAGAAAAGCTGCAACGTCTTGGCAGCGCCATTCCTTTCGTGTTCAGTTACATTTAGTAAGAACGAGAGAGCGTGAGCGACGTCGTGCGCGACCACGGTCACCGAGCGTTGAGAGATCGCCATCGGCGTAGCCATTCCGGCAGCCGACGTCAACAACTGGTATTAGAGCCACATTGCATGTTCTACGGTGGCTCAGTGAGCCCACCGCATGAACCACCTCACAAGAAGTTCGTTGTTCCACGAAGATCGCCAACGCCGCCACCGAAGATGACTGGGTCGGCCGCGTCGGGCTCAGGCGGATTGGGGCATGGAGTCCGTGAGGGCTTCTTCATGTGGCCGATGCTCACCCGCTCGAATTATGCCGACTAGACAGTCCTGATGAAGTGCAACTTTAAGATCCTAG
This sequence comes from Bothriochloa decipiens, assembly GCA_023333625.1. Lineage (NCBI taxonomy): Eukaryota > Viridiplantae > Streptophyta > Magnoliopsida > Poales > Poaceae > Bothriochloa > Bothriochloa decipiens. The sequence goes on along the minus strand of CM041642.1, from coordinate 20,061,276 downwards.
AGGTGTGGGAGGCGATCGAGCCAGGAGGTGAGACGGTGAAGAGGAGCCAAGATCGCCAAGCCATGGGTGGACTTCTCCGGTCTGTTCCACAGGAAATGTGGCAGATGCTGGGGGCGAAGAAGACTGTCAAGGAGGCGTGGGAGGCGGTGAAAAGCATGTGTGTTGGAGCTGAACGCGTGAAAGAAGCGAACGCTCAGCGCCTGCTCCAAGAATTCGAGAATGTCGCGTTCAAGGAGGGAGAGACAGTAGATGATTTCGCCCTGCGCATCAATGCACTGGCGGTGGATCTGTGCGCATTAGGAGAGGCAATTGAGGATGCTTGAATGGTGAAGAAGATGCTCTGCGTACTCCCCAAGAGGTACCTGTAGATCGTGATCTCTATCGAGACTTTACTCGATCTAAAAACTCTGATGATCGAGGAGCTCGTTGGGAGACTCAAGATGGCGGAGGATCACCTCGGGATCGAGGCCGTCACCAACAAGGCCGAAAAACTCCTGCTGATAGAGGAGGACTGGGCGGTGAGGAACCATCACCAACTCAAGCCTGAAGCGTCAGGGTCAGTTGGAGGAGAGAAGAAGGCCTGGAAATCGAAGAGTGGTGGTGGCAGTGGCGGTGGCTCAGGTGAATGCGGTGATCGTGGCGACAAGAAGGAGCCCATAGTCAAACTGACAATGATGGGCACTCCTAGGCGCAAGGGGCGCTGCAGGAACTATGGCATCTATGGCCACTGGGCAGAAGACTGCAAGAGGCCCAAGCGGGAGCGCAAGGAGGAGGCACACAATGCGCAGACCGACACCGAACAGCCTTCAATATTGATGGCTATGGTGAACGCCGTGCGCGTGTCCCCGCGTGACGTCGAGCCATTGGAGGAGGGCACAGCATGCCACATCGTGCACCACAATGAGAAGAAGGTGTTCCTCACTGATCAAGATGAAAACGAGGATGACTAGGTGCTTGACACGAGAGCCAGCAATCACATGACTGGGCGCCGTGAGGTGCTCTCATCACTGGATACTTTGGTTGGAGGCACAGTTCGCTTTGGAGATGGTTCTCTCGTCAATATCAAGGGCATTAGATCGGTGCTGCTGCAGACGAAGAAGAACGGGCATAAAGTACTCTCTGAAGTATATTACATTCCCAAGTTACAGAGTAGTATTATCAGTTTAGGCCAATTAGAAGAGGGAGGCTGCAAAGTAGTGTTAGAGGATGGCTACTATGAAATTTTTGATGTTAGTACGAGCACCACGTGTCAAGAACTAGCTATACCTATTGAAAATGCAGCTTGTAGCTCCAGTCTGTCTTGTGGCAAAGGCAAATGATCAGGCCTGGCTATGGCATGGCAGATACGGCCATCTGAATTTCAGAGCTCTCTATGAGCTTGGGACAAAAGGCATGGTGGAAGGATTACCCCAGCTAGATCGTGTTGAGGAGTTTTGTGATGGATGTGCACTGGGAAAGCAGCATCGCCATCCATTCCCACGAGTGACCAATTATCGTGCTCAGAAACCTTTAGATCTGGTTCATGCAGATTTATGTGGGAAGATCAAACCAAGCACAGCTGGTGGTAAGAACTATTTCCTACTCATAGTTGATGATCACAGTCGATTTATGTGGATGGAATTCCTGACTAGCAAAGATGAGGCATTCAAATGCTTCAAGAAGATCAAGGCTTTGGCTGAGACAGAACAAGAGAGCCAGTTGTGGGCATTCAGAAGTGATAGCGGAGGTGAGTTCAATTCAATTCAGTTCACTAAGTATTGTGCTAAACATGGTGTGAAGCATTTCACCACCACACCATATACACCCCAATAGAATGGTGTGCTGGAATGTCACAACAGGATGGTTGTTGAGATGGCAAGATGCCTATTAAAGAGCAAGGGTGTTCTAGGAGAGCTCTGGGGGGAGGCAGTGGCTACAGCTGTTCACCTACTAAATCGAGCACCGACTAGGAGTTTGCAAGGCAAGACTCCATATGAAGCCTGGTAAAAGAAGAAGCCCAAGGTACATTACTTTTGTACTTTTGGGTGTGTTGCTCATGTGAAGAAGACAGGGCCTGGAATCTCAAAATTGTCAAACAGATCAACTCAAATGGTGTTCGTGGGATATGAGTCAGGAACAAAAGGCTATAGAGTATATGATCCAGTAGCCAAAAAGCTTCACATATTGCGTGATGTGATTTTTGAAGAGAGTCAGGCTTGGAATTGGGATTCTAAAGCTCAGACAAACACAGCTGCCCCAGAGTTTGAAGTTGAACATTACACTATTGTCGGACCGGGAACACTACCTGAATTTGGAAATGTAAAACAGATGGCTAAAGGAGATGACCCATTTGCAGCAGCCTTGGGAGGATCACACTCTCCAGGTCAGTGGTCTGCAGCACAAACACCTCTAGGAAGTCCTGCAACACCAGCTACTGAATTTGCAAGCCCACCAACAGGACGAACAATGGATTCAGAAGGAGTACTAGTGAGATTTCAATCTCTGCAGAATATTTTTGACACTACTGATGAACTCCATGGGTTTGAGTATAGTGGGCTGTGCTACTTAGCTACTGAAGAACCAGGAAGTGTTGATGAGGCCTTCGGAGAACAGTGTTGGAGAGAAGCAATGAAAGCTGAAATGGAGTCGATTCAGTCAAATAAAACATGGGAACTGACTAACTTACCTGCTGAACATCGTGCAATTGGCCTGAAATGGGTGTTCAAAGTTAAGAAAGATCCGAAGGCAATGTAATCAAGCACAAATCAAGGTTAGTCACGAAGGGATATGCTCAGTGTGAGGGGGTGGACTTTGAAGAGGTGTTTGCCCCAGTTGCAAGAATTGAGACAGTCAGGCTGTTGATAGCGCTGGCAGCTAGAAGTGGTTGGAAGGTACATCACATGGATGTTAAATCAGCATTTTTGAATGGAGACTTGTGTGAGGAGGTATATGTCCAGCAGCCTCCTGGCTTTGTTCTAGAGAATGGAAGTGGCAAGGTGCTGAAATTAAGGAAGGCTTTGTATGGGCTGCGTCAGGCACCCAGAGCTTGGAATGCAAGATTAGATGAGCTACTGAAACTTGGCTTTGCTAGAAATCCACTTGAGCATGTAGTGTACAGACGTTCAGATAACAATGGAAATTTTCTTATAGTGAGAGTATATGTGGATGATTTAATCATCACAGGGCCGAGCCAGGACAACATTGCTGCATTCAAGCGACAAATGATGAAAAGCTTCAGTATGAGTGACCTTGGGCTGCTCATATATTACTTGGGAATACAAGTAGATCAGAAAGAGAGAGAGAGAGACAACCTTGTGTCAGAGTTCCTATGCCAGAAAAATTCTGGAACAGGCTGGAATGAGTGGGTGCAATCCCTGCTATGTTCCAATGGAAAACAAGTTAAAGCTGAGCAAGGAAGATAAGTCTTCTTTGGTTGATGCAACAAAGTACAGGAGTGTGATTGGGAGTTTGGGATACTTGGTGAACACAAGACCAGATATTGCATATTCTGTGGGGATAGTGAGCAGGTACATGGAGAAGCCAAGGGCTAGTCATTGGGCAACAGTCAAACAGATACTTCGGTACATAGCTGGGACTCTGAATTTTGGGTGCAGATACACCAGATTAGGCTTGTCTGAACCAAAATTACTAGGTTTTAGTGATAGCGATCTGGCTGGTGACATTGACGACAGGAAGAGTACCAGTGACTCAGTGTTCTTTGTGGGAATGAATCTGGTAACTTGGGTGTCTCAGAAGCAAAGAGTAGTTGCCCTATCCTCTTATGAGGCTGAGTACATTGCTAGTGCAAATGTAGCATGTCAAGGCATTTGGCTCAGTCGTCTATTGGGTGAGCTGCTGGGAATTCAAGCTCCGAAAGTAAATCTCCTTGTTGATAACAAGTCTGCCATAGCCCTGAGTAAGAACCCGGTTCATCATGAACGGAGCAAGCACATAGACACAAAATATCACTTTATGAGAGAATGTGTTGACAATGGGAGCATTGACATTGATCATGTGAGTACACAGAACCAGCTAGCAGATATACTGACGAAGGCACTGGGCAAAGTCAGGTTCATCGAGCTGAGACAGCAGCTAGGCGTGATTGAGGTGCAGCGAGATTAGGGGGTGAAATGTTTTTTTAAGGAACAGGGGTGAAATGTTGTCATAATCTCGCGCATACTTATCATCATTCTATAATTAGGCAGTTGCATTTAGTTGCACGTTTACATTCCTAAAAGATAGTTAGCTGCATGTGAGATGAGCGGTGGAGAGGGCCAGAACCATGCTACGTTCATAGTGCGGCTATGAGTGGTCACCGCCATGCGTGTATGAAACGTTCCCGCGCACAAGGCGGGCACGACGCAGCGTGAGGCGCGCATGGCAGGAGGATCGTTGGTCACAGACTTTGTAAGCACCACGAATAAATAACAAGAAAGACCGAGAAAAGCTGCCACATCTTGGCAGCGCCATTTCTTTCGTGTTCAGTTACATTCGGTAAGAATGAGAGAGTGTGAGCGACGTCGTACGCGAGCACGGTCACCGAGCGTTGAGAGATCGCCGTCGGCATAGCCATTCCGGCAGCCGGCGCCAACAGCCGGGCCTCGGGCTCGCGGAGTCCGCCGTCATGGCCACGCTGCTGGCCGCCATCGTGTCGCTGTACCGGTACGAGGAGCGGATGAACGGGTACGTCCTGCTCACGCTCTACTCCGTGCACGTGTACCTGGCGCTGGAGCTCGTCCTGGCGGCGTCGCGCGCGCTGGTGGGGCTGGAGCTGGAGCCCCAGTTCGACCGGCCCTACCTCTCGGCGTCGCTGCGCGACTTCTGGGGCCGGAGGTGGAACCTCTCCGTGCCGGCGCTGCTCCGCCAGTGCGTGTTCCGCCCCGTGCGCGCGCGCCTCGGCGCCCCCGCGGGCGTGCTGGCCGCGTTCGCCGTCTCCGGTGTGATGCACGAGGCCATGTTCTCCTACATCACGCTGCTGCCGCCCACGGGGGAGGCCGCCGCGTTCTTCACGCTGCACGGCGCGTGCGCGGTGGCGGAGGGGTGGTGGGCGAAGCACGAAGGGTGGCCGCGCCCGCCGCGCGCCCTGGCCACGCCGCTCACACTGGCGTTCGTGGGCGTCACGGGGTTCTGACTCTTATTCCCGTCGATGACGAGACCCGGCGCCATGGTCACGTTCCTCCGGGACGCCGCGGGCTGGGCGATCGACTCCGCCTGGCCAATCTTGTCGTGAACTGCGTGCGGACGGGGGACGGGTGCTGTGCGGCGGTGCCCGTGTCCAGCGTGCTTGTAGCCGAGGTTTATGTTGGTTGCGTGAAAAGTGAGCCTCTGTTTGCATTTCTTTCTCGTGGGATGGTGAAAAGTTCAGATTAGGAAATGTAGTCTTTTTAGATAATGTATAACTTTGTAGTTGATAACCTTTTTATTTAAAAATCATTTATATTCGTGAAATTAGTCATCCATGACGCTTGCACACGCTAGACCTGTCTTCCTAGTTTGCTATACAAAGAACATCACCTAAAAATGCAGTATGTTTACATAGAACTATGGCCCGGCGATGTACCCTGTTGCAACTTCATCAAGTTATATCCCTCCAGGACCGGCGGCGACGAGCTCCGCATGCCGCCCTCTCTCCACCACCTTGCCGCTCTTCACCACCGCAATCATGTCTGCCTTCTGCACCGTCGACAGGCGGTGCGCCACGACCACACACGTCCTCCCCTGCAGCATCCTGTCGATAGTGTCCTGCACCAGCCTGTCCGGCACGGTGTCCAGCGCGCTCGTCCAGCAGCAGGACCCGCGCGTTCTTCAGTATCGCACGCCCCAGCGCGATCCGCTGCCTCTGCCCGCCGGACAGCTGCGCCCCTCGCTCGCCGACGCGCGCGTCGTAGCCGCCCTACATCGCGCTGCGACACGGACGGAATCAAGAAATTTCAGTTTCAGGTGAAGAATCGGACGAAGACATCCACAACCAGCTGCAGAATCCGTACCTGATGAACTCGTGGGCATTGGCAAGCTTGGCGGCGCTGGTCACTTCGTCCTTGGTGGCGTGCTCGCTGCCGTACATGATGTTGTCACGGACCGTGCAGGAGAACAGCGTCGGCTTCTGGCTGACGAGCGCGATGTGCGACCGGAGGTGCGCCAGGCTGCAGCTCCTGATGTCCCTGCCATCGATCAGCACCGAGCCTTTCTGCACGTCGTTGAAGCGCTCGATCAGGCCGATCACCGTGGATTTGCCGGATCCGCTGGGGCCTACGAGCGCCACTGTCTTCCCCGCGCCGATCTCGAGGCTGAACCCGTCGAGCACGGTCATCTCCGGCCGCGTCGGGTAGCTGAACTGCACGTTCCTGAACTCGATCGCGCCTTTCATCTCCGGCTGCTTCCTTTTCTTCTTCGGTTCGTCGGCTTCGTCGCCATTGTCCTTGATCATCGGTTCACGGTCGAGCGTGTCGAGGATGGAGCGCACGGCGTCACCGCCCTTGGCTAGGTCGGACGTCAAGCTGCCGGCGTCGGCGATCACCCTCCCCATGGTCATGAGCATGAAGAACACCTGGAACAGATGCGTGGGGGTGATGAGGTCCTTGGCCATGAGCTTGCCTCCGTACCACAGCGCAAGCGCCATGCTGCCCGTGTTGCTGAACTGGCTCAGGGACAGGCAGAAGCCAGAGTACCACGACTGCACCCTGTTGTCCTTCCGCGGCGCCTCCTGTGCGGCCTCGTACAGGCCGAGCATCCGACGCTGCGACGAGAACGCGATGATCGTCCGGTGGTTCACGACGGCCTCGCTGGCGAGTTGGCTCCCTTGCACCTGCGCCTTCTTGGCCTTCTTGGACATGGCGGGCATGAGCACCTTCTTGAAGTAGAAGCTCGCGATCACCACCGGCTGCATCGCCATCATGACCAGCGCGAGCCGCCACGACACGGCGATCGCCAGAGAGAAACCTAGCGCCGCCAGGAGGCTCATGCGACCCGACGAGGGACCGGACCTTGGTGACCAGCGTGGCCAGCCGCGCGCACACCGCGGCGCTCGAGTTCTCGTCCTCGTCGAACCACGCGACCTCGAAGGAGAGTATCTTGGCGAACATCTGTCCACGGACGCGCTCTGTCAGGCGCTCGCCCATGACGGCGAAGCTGTAGTGCTGCATGATGTTCGCAAATCGCAATGATGCAGACGATGGCAATGACGAAGAAGACGAGGGAGTACAGACTGTATCAGCGAGCCATATGGCACTCTGCATTCTGTATCAGCGAGCACAGACGGACACATCGCACACGGTACCAGGTCTTTGAGCGGATGCGGTGAGCGTCGCCGAGATAATACACCTCCGGCAAAGATCCGAGGCTGTAAGAATACAGCGGCAGCATCGCACCGAAGACGATGGCGCCGTCGTGGGTCGTGGGCGTGACCACCGAGCTCGTTGTCTTCCCGTCGGGTACCTAAAAAAGTTACCCTTAACTCTCGACTAAGGAAATTAACCTCTAATATCAACAAGCCAAATTCGGTGTCATTAATCCTCACTTAGCGTAGAAATGCAAGTGCCAGGTCATACTGGGCCGGTCCACGAACGGGTCTCGGAAGTCCGGGCGGCCACCCATCCGACGTACCCCACTCGAGGCAAAGCAGACCACTCGAGGGTACCGTTCGACCTACACCTCGAGGACGAAGATTTACCCGAGCAAACGGGCACCCCTCGAATGCGACGCACCCCTCGAATACCTACCTCCTGTACGAATCCAGAAGGATTTAATGCATTCTACCCGCTCCCGTCTAACTTCGTGGCCACAGTGACGGTCATAGTTACAAGTACACTGATCAAATCTTACTTTTACCTCCCATACCTGGGAATCTGGCGGGTCGTACCGCACTGTAGTTCCATGCCGCGCACTGTGCCCAGTATCAGCGACCCCTTGAGGCATATTTACCAGTATCCGTACCGCATTTCCCGGGACTCGGCCCTATCCATTCGGGCCTCGACCCCCCTCGACCACCTCTCGAGCTGGACTTTGTCATCGCCGGTCAACACGCCAACAACTCTATGGAAATCCTGACTTCACCTTCGCGATGCGTTCATCGAGGGAGCCCGGCGAGGCTCCCCCAGCGCGCTCAGCACCGTCACCTCCCAATCTACTGCCACACGGATTGTTTGGAGCTCGCCACTAGTTCCCATTCGGTCTGGACAACGCCGCCGGGACGAACTCCGCCATGATGCGCTCCAATGTAAGCGCACATGAGGACCGCCCGGGGGCTCTCTTGCGTGCTACCATGGACCTGGCAACTGTCCTGCCGGCCTTCGAGGACCTTGGCTTCTCGCGAGCACCTGGCCCAAGGCAGTACACCCTCGGCACAATGCGACGTCAACTGGAGGAGGAGCAGCGCGGGCAGTTCCCCATCTTCTACTCTAGCAGCCCCAACTCTGACTCTGACCACTACAACCCCACCCACGAGTGTTTCCACATCGAGGGCGGAGACGCATCGAGCGACGACACCATCGACCCGACGGCTACAGCAGCGGCCGCGGCCACAGCCGGAAGGGCCCTTGTAGTGGCGGAGCCAGAGGAGCAGCCGCCAGCTGTGCCCCAAGATGAACGCCCATGTCTGGACGACCAAGACGCTCAGCTCGCGTAGGTCCGAGAGATGCACGTCAAACTCAATGAGGATCGGGAGTGCCTGCGACAGCTCGAGCGGACCCTCAAGCAGGAGCGCCGACCCCCGCCCGGCGGAAGGGCCCGAGCTAGAGCCCGACAGGTCAACCGACAGATCGTTGAAGACGGGGGACCTGAGCACCCTGTCATCAACCGTTTCCCCTGAGCTAGTCAGAACATCGTCGCGGCCGCCATGCTTCTTCGGAACATGCCGCACCATCGAACTCTCAAGCTCGGCGGATATAGGATGAGGTCAAGGGACTCCTCAAGGTCGTGGCCGCACAGCAGGCCGAGAGCTCAGCCTCGAGACGTCGAGGGGTGGCCTCGGAGCAACCTGACAAGTCCCCGTGATGAGAGGGAGGTCTCGGTTCATCAAGAAGCGGCCTCCCGGGCAAAAAAGGCAATCCCCGTTCGAGACCGCATCATCGATGAACGCAAACCCTAGGACGCGCGTTACGACATCATCGAGAATCGACGGCGCAAGCGCGGGGACGCTGAAGATCGAGGCTACAGCACCCATCGAGGGGGATGCTACGACAGCGACGAGAACCGTTGGGCCCCCGAGCCGCCGGGCCCTCGAGTCTTCAGCAGGGCGATTCGCAACACGCCGCTACCGAATCCCTTCTGACCCCCCACGAGTGTCGTCAAGTACAATGGGGAGACCAAGCCCGAGCTCTGGTTGGCCAATTTTCGGCTAGCCTACTAGTTGGGTGGGGCACGCGATGACTGCGCCATCATCTGCCAACTTTCCCTATTCCTCTCCGACACCGCCCGAAGGTGGCTCCGGCGAGAAGACGCTGACGATCAGTGCCACCCTCAACAGCAAATAGGAAGCAGTTCTCGTTGACTTTCTCCGCGCGAACGCCGACATGTTTGCGTGGAGCCCCTCTGACATGCCGAGCATACCAAGGGAAGTCGCCGAGCACGCCTTGGAGATCCGGGCCGGGTCCATACCGGTGAAGCAACGCCTGCGACGCTTCGATGAGGAGAAGCGTAGGATCATCGGTGAGGAGGTGCACAAGCTTCTGGCGGCTGCTTTCATCAAGGAGGTTCATCATCAAGATTGGTTAGCCAATCGTATGCTAGTTAAGAAAAAGAATAGAAAAATGAGGACGTGTGTTGATTATACTAGTTTGAATAAAGCATGCCCTAAAGTTCCATTTCCTTTACCACGCATTGATCAAATTGTTGACTCTACTGCGGGATGTGAAACTCTCTCTTTTCTTGATGCTTATTCCGGTTACCATAAAATCAAGATGAATGAGTCCGACGAGCTCGTGACCTCCTTTATCACCCCTTTTGGCATGTACTGCTATGTTACCATGCCCTTCAAATCAAGATAAACACCGGGGCAACGTACCAACGATGCATGCTTCATGTTTTCAGTGAGCACATAGGGAACACAGTCGAGGCCTACATCAACGACATCGTAGTCAAGTCAAAAAAGGTCGACAACCTCATCGAGGACCTCAAGATCACGTTTGAGTGCCTTCAAGCCAAAAACATCAAGCTCAATCCCGAGAAATGTGTCTTTGGCGTGCCTCGAGGCATGCTCTTAGGATACATCATCTCTCAGCGCGGTATCGAGGCCAACCCCAAGAAGGTCACGGCGATCACCAAGATGGGGCTGATTCGAGACCTGAAGGGCGTACAAAAAGTCATGGGCTGCCTCACGGCCCTCAGTCACTTCATCTCACGCCTGGGAGAAAAGGCCCTGCCGTTGTCCGACTCCTAAAGAAATCCGAGCACTTTGCGTGGACCGTCGAGGCCGAGGAGACCCTCGGTAAGCTTAAAAATATGCTGACCTCCCCCTAATTCTCGTACCGCCTCGACCTGCCATGCCATCCGAACCAGCCGAGCCACTTCTCCTCTATGTCGTCGCAACCACTCAGGTGGTCAGCGCGGCCATAGTAGTCGAAAGGCAGGAGGAAGGGCACGCACTGCCCATCCAACGGCCGGTTTACTTCATCAGTGAGGTGCTCTCGGAAACGAAGGTCTGCTACCCATAAATCCAGAAGCTGCTCTATGCCATCGTGCTCACGTGCGACAAGCTCTGGCACTATTTCCTCAGCCACCCGGTCACCGTGGTTTCATCCTTTCCCCTTGGGGAGATCATCCAAAACCGGGAGGCCGCGGGAAGAATTGCTAAGTGGTCGGTCGAGCTCATGGGTGAGGCTATCACCTATGCACCGCGCAAAGCAATCAAGTCTCAGGTGCTAGCAAACTTCATCGCCGAGTGGACCGACACCCAGCTTCCACTGACGCAGATTCAAGCCGAGCTGTGGACAATGTACTTCGACGGGTTAATCATGAAGACAGGAGCAGGCGCGGGTTTGCTCTTCATCTCACCCCTCTGAGTCCACATGTGCTACGTCATTCGCATCCACTTCGTCACCTCCAACAACGTCACGGAGTATGAGGCCCTCGTCAATGGTCTACGAATCGCCCTCGAGCTCGGGGTTTGACGCCTTGATGTCTGAGGCGACTCGCAACTCGTCATCGATCAAGTAATAAAGGCCTCGAGCTGCCATGACCCTAAGATGGAGGCCTACTGCAATGAGGTACGTAAGCTAGAGGATAAGTTCTATGGACTCGAACTCAACCACATCGCTCGATGCTACAACAAAGCCGCCGCCGAGCTCACCAAAATTGCGTCTACTCGAGGCACCGTCCCCCAAATGTATTCTCAAGGGACCTCCTCGAGCCCTCTGTCGACTTGGGCTCGAGGGCTGGCACTATACCGTCAACACTCGACCCCCCGGCCTCGACCAAGGCCCCCTCGACCGAGGCTGAGGTCATGGAGACCGAGGGGTCACTCCCACCGTCAAGCCCACCACCGGATTGGCGCATTCCCTTCCTTGACTTCCCTATTCAAGGAGAGCTTCCAGAAGACTGAACTAAGGCTCGACGGATAGCTTGATGGGCCAAGACCTACGTCATCTATGATGATGACAAGGAGCTCTACTGACGAAGCCTGACTGGGATCCTCCGGCATTGTATTAGCATCGAAGAAGGAAGGAGGCTCCTCGAGGACATTCACTCGGGGGGCTTGCGGCCATCACACCGTGCCAAGGACCCTCGTCGGCAACGCCTTTCGGCAAGGTTTCTACTGGCCGACCGCCATCTCCGATGCCATCAACCTCATCCGCTCGTGCGAGGGGTGCCAGTTCTACGCCAAGCAAACACACCTCTCGGCTCACGCCCTGCAGATGATCCCCATCACATGGCCTTTCGCCGTTTGGGGGCTCGATCTTGTGGGACCTCTCAAGAAGACGACTGGGGGCTACATGCATCTGCTCATAGCCGTCGACAAATTCACCAAGTGGATCGAGGCCCGCCCCATCAGCAAAATCCACTCCGAGCAGGCGGTCGCATTCTTCACCGACATCATCCACCGCTTTGGGGTCCCGAACGTCATCATCACCAATAATGGCACGCAGTTCACTTTCAAGAAGTTCTTGAACTTCTGCGACCATAATAACATTCGCGTGAAATGGTCCGCAGTCGCTCATCCTCGAACCAACGGCCAGGTCGAATCCGCCAATGGCATGACCCTTCAGGGCCTCAAACCAAGAATCTATAATCAGTTGAGGAAGTATGGCACAAAGTGGGCTGCTGAGCTGCCTTCGGTCCTATGGAGCCTAAGGATGACACCTAGTCGAGCCATGGGATTTACCCCGTTCTTCCTGGTCTACGGGTCCGAGTCTGTCCATCCCACCGATCTCGAGTACGGGTCCCCTTGACTGAAGGCCTACAATGAGCAAACGAATGAGGAGGCCCTCGCAAATGCCGTCGACTAGCTCGAAGAAGCTCGAGACATGACCCTCCTCCACTTCGCGAGGTACCAGCAGAAGCTTCAATGCTACCATGACAAGCATGTGTGCAAGAGGGATTTCCAAGTTGGCGATCTTGTCCTCCATCGATGACAAAGCAACAAGGGGCGCCACAAGTTGACTCCACCGTGGGAAGGCCCATATACCGTAGCTGAGGTGCTAAAACCTGGGACATATAAGCTAGCGAACAACAAAGGCGAAACCCTCATCAACACTTGGAACATCAAACAGCTATGTTGCTTTTACCCTTAGGGCCTCGAGGCCTTGTAAATTTCGCATATTTTGTACATCTATCGCATCATGAATGAACAAAAATACTCTCAACTTTAGTACTTTTGTTCATTTAGAAAATAATAAAGGTAGCCTCAACTCTACTTCATCAGAGTCGAGACTCCCTCAGGGGCTAACAAGGGGGGAACCCCCCTAAGCTCCTAAAAAACCCAAACATTTTTTCAAAACTCAACGTTGCTCTCTTCTTCTATGCTTCGAACAAGCTTCGCAACTAAGTAGAAAACACCTCGAACTCCCTAAGGGTCGAGGGCCATCGAGCCGGGGGCTCTCCTATGCCTCTGCGCTAAGGCCCCCCACTCGCTGTCGGACCCTAATTTTAGGAGTCCAATTGCAAATGCATTTGCGCAGGATCAAGCACAAATACGTACAAAATAATAGAAATAGCACATAGATTGATTTGATGAAAATACCAAGCTTTATTGATAATAGAAATAAGGTCTTACAATAGTCAATTTTCAGACGACATAGCCATAGGCCTTACATAACTAACGATGTTCCATCACCGCGAGGCGACGGGTTTATTACATAGGGGTGGTAACTACTATAGCAAAAACTACAGCGAAGCGATATACACTATTCCATAGGCACACTTGAGCGCGATCGAAACCCTAAGACCTAGTACATCCTTTCAGCATATCCGATCAGTCCTTGCATGGCTCCTAGTCCTCGTCATTCGCCTCCTAGTTGACGTCATAGTCTTCCTCGGGATCGTTATCTGTGAGTCAACAACGGGTGAGTACATAAAGTACTCAGCAAGTCCCAACAAGGGTGGATAGTGGAGATGGTAGTATATTTAATAAATAGAGTTTGGGCTCTGGGAGAGCATCATCCTTCTCGCCAGTTCCCAAGTTAGTATTAAATATAAATAAATCATTAGCACAGTTATTAAAGTAACCTAATCAAAGGGACCTCATCCTAGCGGTTGCCCATGACTAAGGACATGGCTATTCGAATAGGATTAATACACTCTGCAGAGGGGTACAATTTTCCCCGCATGAAAGACACAGTCTAACCATGATCAGTGATTAGGACAGGCCTAACAAGATCTTGTACCCGGATGGTGCGACCTCAAGTTTCTATATAATTCCACCAAAGACTACTCAGGGACCGGAACCCACACACATCAGGATGATCACACAGCATCCTAGATCATTGAGTGGTTGGATGATCACACAGTATCTGGTGGATGATCACATAGCATCCAGATTAAATTAATAAAGGGTGCTCGCACACGGCACAACAATAAATTTTACATGAAAGACCATATAGCAACCATGCCGATCGGACCACGGTAGATCACACAGCAGTCGCATCCTCTCCTGTTAGTCTGTTGCATCACCAGCCTCCTAGTGAAAATTATACTTCTACCTAACTAGGTGAGATGGCCTATAAACCGATTCTTACATGACTGAAGCGAGTATCTCCCGTAGGAACCCACACAGGCGAATCTACCAAAGTAATTTATCCTACATAAATTACCCCTACTCGCTTCCGTCAAAACAAGTTTGGTTCCATTAAACATCTCATTCATAATTATTCACATTAATCAAGATTGTAGATATAGGTTTATAATATAAAAGGTATAGCATGTAGTGGTGGAAAGAGGGGGAGTTAGGACTTGCCTTCGTTTAACTCACTTTCTGATCACGTAATCTGGGTCCTCGCCTTCCTGGTAGTCGTCGCCCTCTATCCATCGTCGCGAGCGAATAAGACTACTACTAAATGAAGAGCAACACAAAACATACGAAGAACTATATGGTGGTATTAGATAAAAATAGATAGAGTAAGATTTTAGATGAATTTTGGTGGTGGTTTGGTGGAAAACGAAATTAAAATGGTGGAGCTATGATTTTTAGAGGTTAATATAAGGTGGTGGATATGTGAGCAGAATTTCTGGGAACATTCTATTAAACTAAAAGTCGTGAAAAATTTATGGGTAGGCTCCGGGGTGACTCAAGTATTTTTAGGAATTTTCTGGGTATTTTTCTATAGGGAAAATAAGTTTCCAACACTCTATGTACACTGCCGATGTGACCCTAACACTTTCTACGTTTAAAGTGTTTTGTGTGTGAGTTGATGGCGGTGTGGTTCATGGTGGCAGCGGGAGCTCGCCGTGGTGATTGCGGCGGAAGTGGCTATGGCTCAGGCGTTCGGCGATGCTCGGCGCAGTGACGTGAGGCACCGGTGGCTGGGCGGCGGCAGTGCCAGCCATGGCTCCAGCGAGGCGGCCTTGAGCGGCTGGGCGGCGGCAGTGCCGACCATGGCTCCAGCGGCGGCTTCCACTCGCAGCGGTGTGGTAACGTGCTCGCTCTTGCACTGAGTGCCTAGATGCATGGTGGTGTGCGTATACAGGTGTGTGTGTACGTGTGAGGTATATGCGTGTGTGAGTGTGTGCAATGTAGTTGGGGCATCGTGTGTGTGTGCATTGGCCAGGCCTTGCCGTTTGGCATGGCGGAGAGTGCCGCACGGTGGCTGGGCACAACAGAGTGAGGGAAAGAAGCTAGAGATGATGGGAAGGATAAATAAATGTTCAAGAACTCACCTCGTGCTTTTGATTTGGCCGAAGGTGCTCTCGATGGAGTAGAACAGGAGCTCAGCTCCAATGGCGGCGGCAGCGGCGGAATTGGGGGCAATCGGGATTGAGCCCGATTTAGGAAGGAAGAAGGTGAAACATGGGGGAGATGGTGTGTTCTAGGCTCTTGCAGAGCTCGGAGTGGTGGTGATGGCACCGGGGACTCACCGGCTGGCCCTTTTTATAGGCGGCAATGGCGGTGCGCGCGGTGGCGAGATATTTGTCCCGCCGGCTGATATTTCTTCGGCATTTGCGTACGAGCCCGAGCATGGGGTGACCTCGTACGCTGCGCTGGTTGCCTCCGCGTTCGTCCATTGCTCCGGCGAGGTCAGTTCCTCGTGAGGTCACGTCTACGGCGCCAGCGGTGTTCTCGTGTCTGTTTCTCTGGCGGCGTTGATGTGCTGTGCTGAGCGATGGGGGAAAGGACTGCGTGATGAGATGGCTCTTGCTCGAGGTCTACGTTGCGCCTGTGCACCGGTCTCCCTTGTCGCCAGGTCTGGGCCATGGAGAGGTCAACAAATGGGCACAGGGTGGTCTGTGCGTTGGGAGAGATGAAGCTGACGGCCGGGTCCCACATGGAGGTGAGAGTAGAAGAAGGAAAAGAAAATGACTGCTGCTGCGCCGTGCCTTACTGGGCCGAGGGTGGCCAAAAGAGGAGGGTGAGCCTGAAATGGTTTCTATCTTTATTCTTTTCTAGAATTTATGTAAGAGATATTTGAAAGATTAAAATGGAATTCCAATTTAGGTTTCAAGGAGAAATACCACTATACTTTTATAATCAAAGGCAACCAAAGCAACACATTCTCACGCATGCAAGTTTATTTCATTTAAAAGAAAATCTATTCGTGACATAAAAATAAACCTACGCGCATAATTTTTAAAAACTCAAATTTTTAGTGATTTTCAAAACATGGTTAAAAATTCAGGGTGTTACACTCGCTCCCCCCATCCTCGAGGGATATGAGCCCGTGTCAAAAACTTAGTCAAAAAGTAAAATTCAGGCAAAAAAGAACAAGAGAACACGGGCCTAAAAACATACCAATGAGCATTTCAGACAGTGCATAATGTTTTAAGGCCACTAGGGCCACGACATCATAATATCACAAAAACTAACTTATTACATGGGCCTCTCTGCCCAGAATTGGCTCACAGGCGCTGGTCGTCATCGCCACCGCCACCTTCTTCACTGGCGTCCCCCGCGTCCTCGGCAGGAAGAACCTCAGGCTCGAACAGCTTCGCCAGCTTCTCGCCCAGCCCCTCGTCATCCTCGATCAGGCCTCGACATCGCTCCTCATTCTCAGCATCCATTTTCCTGAGGTCGGAAACGAAGCCGTGCTTCACGACGTCCATGTCATACGTGAAGCCATAGTAGACAACCGCCATCACCCGCTTCACACCGATGTGGAGTGCCTTGCGGACGCGATCCCTCAAGGTGGCCCTGAGGTGGTACAGACGATCGACGAGTGCGGTCCCACGCACCTCTTCCCTGGCCTCCTCAGGGGTTCGATCCCCCAGGAGTCATAGAGCCTGTTGATCGCGACCCGAAGCCAATTGGCCAACGCTGTTTTAGCCAGAAGGCCCTCCTGCAATGCTTTGGCAGCAGTCTGAGCGGAAAATAGGTCCGTCTCGAGGCCTAAAGGATGAAATGAAAGTTAGTCATGGCGCACGAAGACAAGGAATTCGAAACTAAGCAAGAACACTCACTGGCGCAATGGGTGTTGAGGGCCTCGCGGGCGTCCGACGCTTCGTCATGCTGCTTCCGAGCCTCGTCCCGCTCCTTCTGGGCCTCCTTGAAGGCACGGACCACCTCCGTCTTCTCAAACCAAAGGTTTTTTAGGGCTTGGCCGGCTAGAATGATGGATTGCTCCCTCTCTCGAAGGTTCTCCTTCATCGTGTCAAGCTCGGCGGCAAGGGTGTCGACACAGCGTTTCTCCCCCCAGCCGAGATGGCAAGGGCGTCACGTGCCACGGAGACTCGGGCGACATCGGTTTGGAGCCTCTGGATGCGCTCCACAGCATCTCGAGCCTCTTCCTTGAGTGACTTGACACGCTCGAGGGCCCTCCGTGCCTCCTCTAGGGCCTAGGCGCGTCGCTCTTGGCCTTCTCAGCCTCCTCCTTTTCCTTAGCAGCCTCTTCCTTGGCCCGAGTGGTTTCGCCTCGAGCCACCTCGGCATCCTCCCTCGTCTTGGCAGCCTCTTCCTTCACTTGCCTCGCTTCCTCCTCAGCCTGAACCACCCTGTCCCGGGTGGACTGGCCGGCCTCGAGCCGATGTAGCACCTTCTCCCGACCATTGTGGGTCGCATGGAGGATGTGGGATTTCAAGTGGGAGCGGTTCCTCAAGTCCTGGAAACAAGAAGCAGAAAATCAGTCACCAGTTAAGGATGAACCAAAGCCAAATACGCTCGGAGAAATATTTACCGAAAGGCCTCAGCCAAGGTCTTCGATGACAATTTCGGCGGCTAACTTCAAAGCTTGCGCCAACCACGCCCGATACTCCTCCACGTCCTCCCAGTGCTTCACCTCCGCCGGGTCATCCATCCAGATCTCAGGAGTGCTGGGATCATGAGTTTCCTAGAGCAGAAGACACTCTTGGCCCCAACGTGGAAGGGCTGCCTCGAGCCTCGCTCGAACCGAGGACCTAACGCTCTCCACCGCTTGGCCCGGGTGGCGGATGCCCTGGCGAGCAGAAGGGCCTCATCCTCCTCCTCCCGCTGGCTGTCGGTTACCGAGAAAAGGGGTAACCTAAACCTTCCTCATTTTCAGTTGAACCCCGAGTTTACCCTCAGATTAATCTCGCGGGACCCTCGAAAAAACACGTGCAAGACCAGACCGTACATCCTTGGCCCACCAGGGCCCACCGGCAAATACACACTGGGCCAGCCCACAACAGAGTACCTAGCTTCTGCCGCAACCCTCGACAAATCACTGACGTCACCAGCCGATGATCACTCGAGGGGGGACCCCGTGTCAAGTGTCGAGGCCCCGGCGGAATGGACACCTCGATATGACAAGGGTCGAGCCCCCCTCGATCCACCAACTCCAGATGCGTTCGATAGCGCATTTAATACAAAACAACCTAACCTCGTCAAATTGTATGGCTATAGTGTCCGCACAGTGGTCTGTACAGTGGTCGAATCCCGCTTTACTGCCCATACTGAGGACGTGCATCGGTCTGCATGGCACTATTACGCCGTACTCAGCGCTGTTAGGCAGCTCGAGGCCCCCCTTCGACGCACTACGCGACAAACAACCGACATCGGATTCCCTAAATTCAATCTTATCCGCTCAACCACTCGCTCAAGGCTACCCCTCGACTAGGCCTCGAGTACGCATCAACGTAGGGCTACCCCTCGCTGTGTTCTTCTTGCATCACCATCCGGACGGGTTGTACACACATACGATTACTCGTTGGCTTAGGACACCCCCGGGTTCCTAACACTGACAGTTGGCGCGCCAGATAGGGGGCCCTGTGTGTCAAACTGCTTCGTCTGGATGGCGGACCTCGTATCATCGCTCCCTTTCAGCTCGGTGATCTGGTTTGGGAGTCTGGAGTTCATGTCGCTCAGCACGAGCCATGACATGGTCCTGCTCTCAATCGGGCACCCGAGCGGGGGCGCTTCAGGGACTCCGCGAGGAGCCCCGCGTCGTCCTCACCACCACGCTTCCCAATCAAGAAGGAGATGTGGATCGCAGGGCGGGCGGCGCCACCGTGCGACCACGGTCATCACACCTTCCTCGTCTTCGATGGATGACTTGAGCTCTCTGGCCCGGAGGCTCCCGCGACTACGCGTAAGGCCCGACGTGGGGCAGCGCTCGCCAGGGTTGAATGCTTCTCCCCAGGCGAACGCTCCCTTCACGTCTACGGCTCTCTTGCCCCATGAGCAGTTTGCCGCCCGACCGGCACTGCCATTTGGGCTCGACAATGCCGCTTCGACATACTCCACTATCGTGCGCTCGGGTTTCGGGCAGACAGGGAATGGACCGGCCCCCCTCGCGCGCAGCAGCGCGCCGGGAGGTACCGGGACTGGCCCCCGAACGCCCGATTAACCCTCGCCCACGCGGCGCTTGCCCTCGCACGCTTCGAAGGTGGCTGGAAGTGGAACAATTTGGGCGGACCATCATGCCTTGCCCGCTCTACTCTGACTCTGACTCCGACTACGACCCTAGCTACTATGATCCCACGCGAGAGTGTTTCCACGTCGACATAGTCGCCGCGTCGGACGACGACGCCGATCCCGCAGAGACGTCCACACCACCGGCTGCAACAGGTGGGCCCCTCCTGGCGGGACTGGAGGAAGGGCCCCCTGCCGCGACCAATGACCCGTACAATTCGCAGGGCGCTCGTGTCGCCCAGCTCGCGCAGGTCCGGGAGCTTCGAGCCAAGCTCGACGGAGACAAAGAGCGACTACGCCAGCTCGAGCGTACCCTCGAGCAAGACAACCGCAATCCCCCAGGCGGAGGAGCTCGGGCTCGAGCGCGGCAAGTACAGCGACAGATTGTGGGCACGGATATGGTTGCACGTCCCGCCTTCAATCGAGCCAGCCAGAACTTCGTCGCAGCAACCATGCTTCACCGCAACATGTCGGCCCCCTCGAATCCTGAAGCCCAACGATTCCAACAGGAGATCAAGGGCCTTCTCGAGGTGGCCGCCATTCAGCAGGCTGAAAGCTCTGCCTCGAGGCATCGAGGTGCGGCCTCAGGGCAACACCACGAACCCTCGCGGCATGAGAGGCAGGCCTCGACCCAGCCGGTAGAATCCCCCCGCTCGAAGGGGGCGGTCCCGCACCACGATCGCGTTCGTGACAACCGCGAGCCCCGCGATGCGCGTCACGACATCAACGAACACCGCAGACGCAAGTGTGGTGACGCCGAGGCGCGAGGCTACAGCGCTCATCGGGGCGGACGCTACGACAGCGACGAGGACCGACGTCGATCCTCGGATCCACCGGGACCTCGAGTCTTCAGCCGTGCGATTCGCAGCACGCCGCTGCCTAGCCCCTTCAGACCCCCGACAAGTCTCGTCAAATACGACGGTGAGACAAAGCCTGAGCTCTAGCTTGCCGACTTCAAACTGGCGTGCCAGCTTGGTGGGGCCCACGACGACAGCGCCATCATTCGACAACTCCCACTCTTCCTCTCCGACCCCGCACGACGGTGGCTCGAGGAGCTTCCCCCTAACCAAATCTGTGACTGGTCCGACCTGGTCAGGGTTTTCGAGGGGAACTTCAAGGGCACCTATGTGCGTTTAGGCAACAGGTGGGAACTCCGAGGCTGCAGACAGAAGCCCGGGGAATCTTTCTGCAACTTCACTCGACGTTTCTCCAAGCAGCGCACCGAGCTTCCCCACGTCATCGACGAAGAGGTGATCCTGGCTTTCATTGCCGGGACCACCTGCAAGGAACTGGACCGGGAGCTCGGGCGTACTCCCCCAAAGACCACCGACGAATTGATGGACATCGTGGCCAACTTTGTCGCCGGAGAAGAGGCCGTCGGTGCCTTCTTCGACGGTGGCAAAGGCCAGACGCAAACCAAGGCGGCCAACCCCGAGGGTTCGAACCAAGGCGGCAAGAAAGGGGGCAAGAAGAAGAAGAAGAACCCGCGAGGCAAGCGTGAAGACGCCCTCGACGACGACCTCGTGGTGGCTGTCGAGCGCAAGAAGCCTCGAGGCCCTCCCAAAAAGGGCCTCTTCGACGAGATGCTCAAGAAACCGTGCCCATATCACAAGGGCCAGGCCAATCACACCCTCGAAAACTGCCGGATGCTCAAAAGGCATTTCGGGGGTACGGTTTGAGGGAAGGAAGAGGAAAAGGAAGAGTCCGGGACAAGAATGACGACAAGGTTGATGGGTTCCCCGAGGTGCAGGACTGCTACATGATCTACGGGGGACCTACCGCCCGGCTCACCCCTCGACAGCGTAAGAGGGAGCGTCGGGAGGTATTCTCCACTCAAGTCGCCACCCCTCGATTATTGGACTGGTCCGAGACGGCTATCACTTTCGACCGTCATGACCATCCGAGCCACGTCCCGAACCCGAGGCTCTACCCGCTTGTTGTCGACCCTGTCATCGTCAACACCCGCTTCTCCAAAGTCTTGATGGACGGAGGCAGCAGCCTCAACATCATCTACTCCGAGACCCTCGACCTTCTCGGAATCCCAAGGGAAAAGCTGAAACTCAGCGCTGGGGGCTTCCTCGGCGTCGTGCCAGGCAAAAAGGCTATTCCCATCGGGTGCATCGACTTGCCGGTGTATTTCGGTACTCCCGCAAACTTCCGTAAGGAGACCCTCACGTTCGAGGTAGTCCCGTTCGAGGCACATACCATGCGATCATTGGGCGACCGGGCTATGACAAGTTCATGGCAGTTCCCAACTACACTTATCTCAAGCTCAAGATGCCGGGCCCCAACGGCATCATCACCGTCGGCCCCTCCTTCGAGCACGCATACGACTGCGACGTCGAGTGCGTCAAACACGCGAAAGCCCTCGAGGAGACGGCGATGCTTGCAGCCACTCTCGAGGCCCTCGCCGACGAGATCCCCAAACCCAAGCGACATGCCAACAGCTTCAAGCCTGCCGAGGACACGAAGAAGATCCCCCTCCACCCGAGTGGCTCTGAGGGGAAGGCGCTGCTCATCAGCACCTCCCTCGACGCCAAATAGGAAGTAGTGCTCGTCGAGTTTCTCCACATGAACGCCAACATGTTTGCGTGGAGTCCCTCGGATATGCCGGGCACACCGAGGGAAGTCGCCGAGCATGCCTTGGAGATCCGTCTCGGGTCTAAGCCGGTGAAGCAACGCCTGCGCCGCTTCGACGAGGAGAAGCGCAGGATCATCGGGGAAGAAGTCAATAAGCTCTTGGCGGCCAGATTTATCAAGGAGGTCCACCATCCCGAGTGGTTAGCTAACCCTGTAATAGTGAAAAAGAAAAATGGGAAATATAGGATGTGTGTAGATTACACCGGCTTGAATAAAGCATGTCCTAAAGTCCCATTTCCCTTGCCACACATCGATCAAATCGTTGACTCGACAGCGGGATGTGAGACCCTCTCCTTTCTTGATGCCTATTCCGGTTACCATCAGATCCCGATGAAGGAGTCCGACCAGCTCGTGACTACCTTCATCACCCCCTTCGGCATGTACTGCAATATTACCATGCCCTTCGGCCTTCGAAACGCCGGGGCAACGTACCAGTGGTGCATGCTCCACGTTTTTAGAGAACACATCGGCTCGACGGTCGAGGCCTATGTCGACAACATCGTGGTCAAGACCAAAAAAGTCGAGGATCTCGTCTTTGACCTCGATGCCGCATTCAAATGCCTCCGGGAGAAGAGCATCAAGCTGAACCCCGAGAAGTGTGTCTTCGGCGTCCCCCGAGGCATGCTCTTAGGGTACATAGTCTCTCAGCGCGGCATCGAGGCCAACCCGGAGAAAATCTCGGCGATCATCAAGATGGGGCCCATTCGAGACCTCAAAGGCGTTCAGAGGGTCACAAGATGCCTGGCAGCCCTGAGCCGCTTCATCTCCCGTCTCAAGGAAAAGGCATTGCCCCTCTATCGCCTTTTGAAGAAATCGGAGCACTTCAAATGGACCCTCGATGCTGAGGAAGCCCTCTCAAAGCTTAAGTCTATGCTAGCCTCGCCCCCGATCCTAGTACCTCCTTATCCGGCAAGAAGTGGGCCATCGAGCTGCCCTCGGTCCTATGGAGCTTAAGGACAACACCTAGTCGAGCCACGGGGTTCACCCCATTCTTCTTGGTCTATGGGTCCGAGGCCGTCCTCCCCACTGACCTCGAGTATGGTTCCCCTCGACTAAAGGCGTACAACGAGCAAAGCAACGAGGAAGCCCTCGCAAACGCCATTGACCAACTCGAAGAAGCTCGAAACATGGCCCTCCTCAACTCCGCAAGATACATGCAGAAGCTTCGACGCTACCACGACAAGCACGTGCGCACCTTCGAGTGGGCGACCTCGTCCTATGATGGCGACAGAGCAATAAGGGACGGCACAAGTTAACTCCACAGTGGGAAGGCCCCTTCATCGTAGCAGAGGTGTTGAAGCCCGGAACCTACAAGCTCGCTAATGACAAAGGCGAAATCTTCAACAACGCGTGGAACATCGACCAGCTACGTCGCTTCTATCCCTAGTCGATGCCTTCTTCTTACATTTTCGCATAACGGAATGCTTTCGATCACAAGCTTAATTTCCTTATACATGTAAGAGGTAGCCTTGACTCTGCTCCCTCAGAGCCGAACCTCCCTCGGGGGCTATAAAGGGGTTGAACCCCTCGGAGTCCCCAAAAAACTCGATTTTTCAAAACTCAAAAAGTCTATTTTCTCCCACGCACCTCGATACGTTTTAATACTTAGTCGAAAACGCCATGCGAATGTCCTAAGCGTCGAAGGGCTGTCGAGCCAAGAGACCACCTACGCCCCAGGGCTACGGTACCTCCACTCGCTCCCCGACGAGGGGCAAGAACATGCGTCGAATTCACTACGTAAGAAACGCTATCAGGAATGCGAGAAAGAAAAAGACTTAAAAATCATACACTTTCTAAGTTTCGAGGTCCACTCTGCCTCGATATGCCTCGACATGGGTTGATACTAAGTCGAAGACGACACGAGAAGGTCCGAAAGGTCGAGGGATGTTGGGTCGGGAGACCGCCAACGCCCCAGGGCTACGGCACCTCCACTCACTCCCCCCTTCAAAGGGCACAATCGTGTGACAAAATCGATAAAAGTAGAGACCCGATCAGGCAGTAGAGACAGGAAAGACCTAGAGCACACTTAGACATATACATATGAATATAAATGTACATTGGCTCGAGGCTTCACGACCTCGAGAACAAAAGATTACAAAATTTCTTACAAAGGCCCCTTTGCCCAGGCTTGGCTCATAGGCCATCATCCTCAGGAGGCGGAAGCACCTCACGCTTGAAGAGGCTCGCAAGACGACTGCCAGGTTCCTCGGCGGCCTCGACCAACCCCATGAAGACGGCCTCGTTCTCCTCGTCAGTCTTCGAAGGGTCGCTGACGAAGCCGTGGGAGACGACCTCCATGTCGTAGATGTAGCCGGATCTGATGACCGCCATCGCCCGCTTCACGTCGACATGAAGAGTGCCCCGCACCTTCTCCTTAACCACGCGGCCAAGCTCGAACAGCCGGTCAAGGAGAGGGGCCCCATGGACGTCATCCGCGGCCGATTCAGGACGAGGGACGCCGAGGCTGTCGCAGACCATATCAAGCATACCGTCGAGCTCGCCGGTCAGCTTCACCTCGGCCGTGTATGAATTTTGAAGCAGGCCGAGGTCGCGATGAGCCCGATCCAGCTCCTCCTCCAAGGCTGAAAATAAACAAACAGAGTCAGTAACGCTTAAGAAAGAAGACTAAGGCAAAAAAACTCTTCGAGAGAAGAAGGAAGACTCACCGACGACGTGGGTCTCGAGCTTCGTGTGCGTGTCTTGCAGAACGAGATACTCGTTCGCAAACACCTCACCAGCGCGGACAGTCGACGCGTTCTCCTCCTTGAGCTTTTCGAGGGCCTCGCCTGCCGAAATGGCATTCCGCCTTTGCTCTTGCCAGGCTTCGGAAAGCCTGACATTTTCGAAGACCGAGAACTCGAGCTCCTTCTGCACCGCTTCGAGGGCCCCGCCAACCCTTGCCAGCTCGCCGCTGGCCTCGGACCTCGCCTGCTCAAGGGCCCTCCCTGCTTCCTCCTTCGCCTTGGCCTCGGCCCCCTTGGCTTGGGCGGCCACCTCTCGGGCCAAGGCGGTCTCGGACTTTGCCTTCTCAAGCTCACTCCGAGCGGCGGCGGCCTCCTCCTTCGCCTTCGCGGCCTCGACCCAGGCAACCTCGAGCGCTGCTTCTAGCTCGGGGATCTGGTTCCACTTATCCTTGGTGCCATGGATAAGATAGGACTTGATGTTCGAGCACTTTCTCAGATCCTAAGAGCAAGAAGAACAAAGGACATCATCGAGAAAGAAAACACACCCCGAGTTCCATAACTTCGAAGACGGACGCTTACCCCGAGGCGCTGGTGAAGGTTGTTGCTGACGAGACCAAACATTGCCTTCAGTGAGCTCTAAAGGAAAGAACGCTCCTCCTCGACGGCCCTCCAACACTCGAGCTCCGCGGGGTCATCCACCTCCCACGAAGGAGCGTCGTGACTCGTGGGGTCGTGGACGTGGATAGGCTCCGAGCCCCATCCCAAAGTCTCTGCCTCAGAGCGTCGCCGCGCCGCCTCGGCTCCGGCACCCTCCGCATCGACGGTCGCGCCAGCCGTAAACCGTTGCTCGGGAACTGCAGGGGGAGACTGACCCTCCCATGGCACGATAGCCAGCAAGCCGGCCTGCGGCTCCTCCCGCTCAACAAAAAGGTCCGCCGGGGCCGACACGGCGACCCTCGCCTCCTCGACTGAATCACCCACGGGGGCCCCGCCTGACGGGGCCGCTTTGGCACCCTCGGACTCGACGACCCCCGACCTCGGTGGCAACAGGGGGGCGCGGCGTCTTTCTCCTTCCCTCCGTCGATGGAGGCCTCGCCCTTCTCGGCCTCGAGGACGATGGGCGCCGCCTCCAAAAACCCCAGCCGCGAGTCATCCGAGAGGCCATCCGGCGCGCTGCTTCTCGACGCCTCCTCGGCCATCCCGGCTCGGGGGCTCGACGCCGCAGCCACCGCAGGCCCAGTGACCGCTTCGCCGATAACCGAATCAACTCCCCGGGCCAACGCCGCGTGTGCGGCCTTGACCCAAGCGATGACCCCCGCGTTCGAAATCGACAGAGGAGTCGAGGCGGCGCCCGTCACCGAAGGAACCAGGCCTGTAACCGGAGCCGCCGCGACCGCCATCACCTCTGCCGCAGCCTCCATCCGGAGGTGCTTGGCCAAAGCGGGCCCCGCCAGTGCTCGTTCACGCTTCAGTCTATAAGAAAAGAAAAATTAGATGCGAGGAATCGAGACGCGAAATATGAAGCTGCTCCAGGGTAAAGGACTTACCCCACCGGGAACCTTCCCGGGGTTCGTGAGGCCCCCGTCGATGGTCGCAGGCTTGAAGTCGCTGCCGGCGGCTTCACGCTCCGAGGCCCCACAGCACCACGAGCCGAGGCCGCCGCCGATGCGGCTAAGGCCAGCGCCAGCGGCCCGGCCCCAAGGGCCAGGTGACTTTCACGGGGCCCCTCCGTGGGCCCCTCAGGACCAGCGGCGCCCTGCGTGGAAGGGGCACCAGCTGCAACCCTCCGGGTCGAGAGGTGCTCCTCTTCTCCGCTCCACTCCTCCCCCGATTCCTCAGAGGAGGACCTTCCGACGGGCCCCACCTCTCGTCTCCGCTTAGCCGAGCGCTGCTCGCCCGCAGAGAGATCGAGGCTATGCGTCCGCCTCTTCTTGCCCTCCTTCTCCTTCATCTTCTTTGCCGACGAGGCCCCGAGAAGCCCCATCGGACAAGCCCCAAAATCTTCCCTAACGGGGGCAGCGACAACTCGTAGTCGAGCTCCCCCTACACGCAAAGCCCAAAAAATGTAAGGTGAAAAGAAACAAAAAGAAGGGCTCGACGAAGTAATACACTCACCAGTTCGGGGCAACCGGGATCCGACCACATCAGAAGACGGTTGACATCCGGCGCCGTGAAGGGGCCCAACACCGTGCCTCGAACCCTCTTGGTGACGCTCTCTGGTGTAATAGCCTCGGCAACCATCCGGCTCCCCCCGAGCTCCGCTCCAACGAACATTTGGCTCATGCGAAGCGAGCGTCGCATCAGGGGGAGCACCCGTCGATGGTGGAAGGCCAAGGCAACGACCCCGGCAGTTAACCCCTGCCCTCGAAGGGTCGCCAGGGCGTCGAGGAGGTCTTCAAGCCTCCCTTGATGGTCCCGCGCTGGGACGCCCCAGTTGTGGGGACGTGACTCGATGACGCGCCCCGTGTACTGAGGCAGCAGCCCCTCGTCGTTCCTGATGTAGAACCACTTCAAAAGCCAGGCACCGTGGCTCGAAGTCAGGCCGATAGGGATGAAGTCGTCCGCCTTCCTCATGGTGAAGTTGCAGCACCCAGCCCGCACCAGCCTCCTTACCCCCAGCGACACGCTCTTGGAGAAGTACTCCACCCGAAAAAGATGGAGCCAGAGCTCCCAGTGCGCCTCCACCCCGAGGTAACCCTCGCAGACTGTGGTGAAGATGGCGGTGTAGGAGATCGCATTGGGGGAGAGATGTTGAAGCTCGATCTCGTAGTAGTGAGTGAGGGCGCGCATGAACCGGCTCGGCGGGGCATCGAAGCCCAGCCGGTGGAACTTGACGAAGCTGACCACGTAGCCCTCCGGTGGGTTCAGCTCGCGGTCCCCCTTTGGCGGAACGAGCCATTCGGGCTCGGCCCTGTTGGTGATGGGGCGAAGAAGACCCTCCGCCACCAACCCCTCCAGCTCCTTCCTTGTCACATCCGAGGGGAGCCACGCCGCGGGCTGAAGAATCTCCGGCGGCGCCATGGCAAGAGCACGGAGCTCTTCGGTGGACGGATGACCCGGAAGATTTCCTATCTCCGCAGGGAGGCGAGCGCAAGGAAGGAAAGCGCAGAGAGGCGAGCGCAAGGAAGGCAAACGAGCGCAAGGAAGGCGAATGCGAAAACGGTAGAAAAGCAAGTGAAGAGCAACGGTGCGCGGAGCGCCCCCTTTTATAGGGGCAGAAGACCAACGGACGGCCGACGCTTGCCCGACCAGTAAGTCCCCGCATTAAATACACCCAAAGCACTCTCCTCTTGATTCCAGTGCGTCATGGACAGGGCCATTTCGCATTCACCCCCTCGACTGCCATCGACCATGGACACACGTCAAGCATCCGTGAATCAGGCGTTATGTCGGCTCCACCACAACCGCGTCGTTCCGACTCCCGTGATATTGCAGCCGCCCCGCTTCGAATCTTTTCTTGAAAAATGAGAACTGACAGTTATCCTCATAATGCGCTTCAAGTACAGGAATCACCCATTACCGCACCGCTCCAGCTTCTACATGAAAAGGCACGCATGATGGACAGGAGGAGTTATCCCCAGACGGATCTTCCCACGATATGGGATACTGGCCCAGGCCCTCGAAACCTCCAAGGAGCAAAGGCTGGCCCTCGAAAAGGGTTCGACAGCCGCCCTCGAGTACCAGAGTTAGGGGTGACCGAGGGGGGCCGACGCAAGTCCCTTGCTCGAGAACGAATTCTCGAGGCCCCCTCGGACACATTCAAGGCAAAACTAAGGGACCACGATGGAATCCCCTCGAGAGGAGGCATCGAGCCACCGGACCCGATCGAAAGGGCTTGGCATCCGCGGGACCCATTGTTTTGGTTGAATAAGAGCGCCTCAGGGCCACTAGTCGACCCCTATCGAACGGGGCATGAGATCTTACTTGAATTTCCTGATAGTAGCTCACCTGAGACGTTGATGCTCGCCCGAGCATGGGTAGCACAACGCTTCTCCCCCTCTACCCGATCGAAAGGGTTCATGAGGGTCGAACGAAAAAGTTGAGCTCGCACCCGACCGGCTTCGACGAAAGAAGCTAAGGAGCGGACTCGCAACCGGGTGGCCTCGACGAAAGAGGTCCCAACCACCCGGGGGCTCGATCATTCGAGTATGCATCGACCAAACGAAAAATAAAAGACCTCGGGCGAGTATTCTACTCACCCGAGGCCTCGAGGGCTATACCCGAAGGGTGCACTCGCGCGCACCCTTCGGAATACGACCAACACTCCGAGTCTATTCAACTGAGCCTCCGTGTAAGTATCAACACTTACACGAAGCCTCGGGGGCTACTGTCGGTTACCGAGAAAAGGGGTAACCTAAACCTTCCTCGTTTTCAGTTGAACCCTGAGTCTACCCTCAGATTAATCTCACGGGACCCTCGAAAAAACACGTGCAAGACCAGACCGTACATCCTCAGCCCACCGGGGCCCACCGGCAAATACACACTGGGTCGGCCCACAACAGAGTACCTAGCTTCTGCCGCAACCCTCGACAAATCACTGACGTCACCAGCCGATGATCACTCGAGGGGGGACCCTGTGTCAAGTGTCGAGGCCCCGGTGGGACAGACACCTCGATACGACAAGGGTCGAGCCCCCCCTCGATCCACCAACTCCAGATGCGTTCGATAGCGCATTTAATACAAAACTACCTAACCTCATCAAATCGTATGGCTATAGTGTCCGCACAGTGGTTCGTACAGCGGTCGAATCCCGCTTTACTGCCCATACTGAGGACGTGCATCGGTCTGCACAGCACTATTACGCCGTACTCAGCGCTGTTAGGCAGCTCAAGGCCCCCCTTCGACGCACTACGCGACAAACAACCGACATCGGATTCCCTAAATTCAATCTTATCCGCTCAACCACTCGCTCGAGGCTACCCCTCGACTAGGCCTCGAGTACGCATCAACGCCCTCCGGTCAACCTACACCGACTTCGAAAGCTGCGCCGACAACTCCCGATGCGACCCCAACAGGAACTCGCACGTCCTCTACAGGGGATCGCGTCTTTTGCCGGTCAGCAACCACGTCTCCGAAGGACGCCTGTCAACTCTGAGCCACGCTGCTACAGAACAAGCCATGCTCAGCGCATGTCTCTACAGAGGCCTCGAGTTGACCACCATAACCCGCGACGTCACCACCGCGTCATCGAACCAGGACATCTGTACCCCTGTGGCCTCCTCGTCCTTGAGGAAGATGGGGGTAATCTCCGACCCTAATTCATGCCCATCGGAAGCTCCTCCCTCGAGCGAGGCGACAGAGGTTCTGGCTTGACCTCGGGTAGAGGCCGCAGGCATCAAGATTAGGACGGCACTCCCACCTTCCGACACCTAGTTAGATGTGGAGGCTACGGACGCTGACACTAGGGCAGCGCTTCCTATCTCCTGCAACTGCTCCAGCTCGAAACCACTTCCCACCATGGCCCCCGAACCACTCGAGCCTGCAACAAGAGCAGAGCCCATCAGCCTGCCTCGAGCCATAGCTACATGGGCTTGAGATAGCCAAACCGCCTCCCATGGTGGCAGCAGTCTCGAGGTCGCACCTATTGCAGCGGCCGCTATTCTCACGGCTACATCCACCCTAAGCCATTTGGCGGCGAAGGGTTTGCCTCCTCCACCCGCCGCTTTAGCCTAGAGAATGAGGAGGTGAGAAAAGATGCTTAGTGGTTCGGCAGGTCAAAGAAACAAGAAAGGAAACTTCAAAAAGCATGGCTTACCCAAAGGGGACGACGACCTTCCCAGGACCCCTCGAGCCGCTAGAGCGCCTCGAGGCCCCAATTGGAGCTACACCTCCCCCAGAGCTGAGGCCGGCTGACGCTTCTGACGGCGTCACCATGCCCTCCTGCTTCGACGAGGCCGCGCGGCCCCGAGTCCGCATCCCGAGCACCGAGGACTGGAACTGGGTCTCCCGAGACGTAGCAGGCGGGGTCTCGCCGCACGAGCCTCAAGACGAGGACCCAGCACGGGACAATGAACTGCCTTGACTCCTGTCTTGCGGCCAATCCAAAACGTCCTCCTGCGCAGAGGGCATGTTAGCTCGGGGGAGACTAGGGAGATGGGTCTTGAGGCGCGCTGCCATCCCCTTGACATCATTGTCATCATCTTCCTCCTCATCCTCCTCGGAGGGAGACTCCTCCTCAGGCAACCCATCGTGCCTTTGCTTCGTGTGGTGCTTCTCGCGCTCTGTACACGCGAGACTTTTTTCTTTCTTCCTCTTCTTCTCCTCGTCCTACCCCTTCTTCTGTTGATGAGCGGTAAAGCGCCTAACCTATCGGTCAGGGTTGTCCTCTCTCACCCGGGGCCTCGACGCCCTGCAGTCGATTTTCCCCTACGCGAAAGCATCCAGGCGTAAGAGCAAAGGGAAGAAAGAGAGGCAAAGTAAAACTCGAAAGGCACGGCTTGAGGAACTCACCAGGTCAAGATGGCCTTCCTCCGGTAGCATGGGAATGCAGTTGATGTGTTCCGGTCTGAAGGTACCGGCGACCGCCCCCTTTACCCACGACACAATCTCCTCAGGGGCCAACTCCTCGGCCGACATGCGACACCCCTTGAGCTACTCGGGTGTCGCCTCGGGCCCCATCTGGTCCAGTCATAATGGACGCACCATCAAAGGGAGCACCCTCCGATGGTGAAAGGCCGAGATGACGATCGTCGTCGTCAAACCCACATCACGAAGTCTCCTCAGCACGGTGAGGAGAGGCCTTAATCGATGCTGTAAATCCGATGCCACGCTGTGCAGCCAATTGAATGGATGCTCCGTGATGAGGCACCGGTGTACAGCGGGAAGTACCCCTCATCGTTGCGGAGGTAGAACCACTGTGCATCCCACTGAGCGTGGTTGGACATTAGCCCGGTGGGGATGTACTTGCGCGGCTCCACTCCCCGGCCTACCTTCAGTGCTAGGTTGTAGGAACCGGCATGGACAATTTTCCTCATGCCTTGTTTGACTGGGGCGGTGAAGAACTCCCCCTTGAGGTGGAGCCACAACTCCCAGTGTGGCTCCTCCCCCAGGTATCCCTCGCAGACGGCCGCGAAGATAGCGGCGCTGGAGATGGCATTGCGGGAGAAGTGTTGAAGCTTGACCCAGTAATGGTGGAGCAGCGCCCACATGAATCAGCTCAGGGGCAATTCAAGCCCATGCCGATGGAACTTGATGAAGCTCATGACGTAGCCGTCCGGCGGGTTCGGCTCTCGATTCCTCAGCGGCGGCGCTATCCACTCCGACCGATCCACGCGTGGTGATAGGGCGAAGGAGCCCCTCCCCCACCACCTCCAACAGCCTTCGCTCTGTCACGGTTGATAGGCGCCAGGCCTCCAGAGGAAGAAAAGTGGGCGCCATGACGGCGGTGGCGGCGTGGATTCGCTCGATGGACGGGCGACCAGGAAGATTCCCAATCATGATCACTCTCACTAACCCCTCTTCACTAGCGCTGGTGAGCAGGGATTCAGAAGCTCTAGCGGCGGTGGTGGAGGCAAGATGGCAAGAATGGAAGCGCCGGCACCCCACCTCCCACGAATTTATACTCAGGGAAGAGCAATGGGCGGATCCAACAGTGGGAAAAGGTAAACCCCGCATTTACTGCGCCCACCTAACCGCCCCTCGATTCTCGCAGCAGAACACGCACCGTTCGCCGAGCCCCTAGCCATTACCTGGGTCCACCATGACCACGCTGTGTCAGCCCACAACTCAAAAGGCACGCCCAACGGGTGGGAGCGCTACATTATCCGCTAGCGGAGTCTTCCACGAGAAGCAAAACGGGCCCCGGCCCTACGACAAGCCTCGAGGGAGCGAAGGCTGACCCTTGGTCAGGGTTCGACAGCCGCTCTTGAGCACTCGAGTCAGGGACACCCTAGGGGAGCCACGCAAAGCTTAGCTCGAGGACGAACCCTCGAGATCCCATTGGGTGTATCCAAGGCAAAACGAGAGGATTACCATGGAATCCCCATGGAGGGAGGCATCGAACCGCCGAGTCCTATCGAATGGAACCGGTATCCATATATCTACTCGTTTGTGTCAATGAGAACTCCTCTGGGCCACTAGTTGACCCCATCAAATGGGGCATGAGCTCTCACTTGGATCCCCCGTTATCAGCTCACAGAGAACGCCGAGACTCACCCAATCGAGGGTAGTACGGCACTTCTCACCTCACATCCGATCGAAAGGACTCGTGAGATGGATGCCTAGGGCTAGCAATGCCCCAGCCGCACAAGGCTTGGGGGCTTGACTACGCTTGGCACCCCTTGACGAAAAAGGGTCGAACGCACCCGGGGGCTTGATGACTCGAACCACCCTTCGACTAGGCGCTACAACTCCAGTTCATGTTATCCTAACCTTTCAGGAATGCACACTATGCCTAACTGGATACGCACATCTCAACAAAAGACAAATAAAGCCCTCGAAGGAGTCTCCTTACTCCTCCAAGGCCTCGAGCGCTACCCCCGCGGGGGACGCTCGCGTGCCCCATGAAAAGTTATGAACCGCACCTCACTCTCAGCCTATGACCCCCAGCTCGAGTGCCAGCACTCGTGCTGGGGCTCGGGGGCTACTGTCGGGTACCTAAGAAAGGGGTACCCTTAACTCTCGACTAAGGAGAATTAACCTCTGACATCAACAAGCCAAACCCGGTGTCATTAGTCCTCACCTAGTACAGAAACGCAAGTGCCAGGTCATACTAGGCCGGCCCACGAACGGGCCTCGGAGGTCCGGGCAGCCACCCATCCGATGTACCTCGCTCGAGGCAAAGAAGACCACTCGAGGGTACTGCTCAACCTACACCTCGGTGATGGAGATTTACCCGAGCGAACAGGCACCCCTCGAATGTGACGCACCCCTCGAATACCTACCCCCTGTACGAATCCAGGAGGATTTACTGCATTCTACCTGCTCCCGCCTAACTTCGTAGCCACAGTGACGGTCATAGTTACAAGTACACCGGTCAAATCTTACTTTTACCTCCCATACCCGGGAATCTGGCAGGTCGTACCGCACTGTAGCTCCATGTCACGCACTGTGCCCACTATCAGGCGACCCCTCAAGGCATATTTACCAGTACCCGTACCGCATTTCCTGGGGCTCGGCCTTATCCATTCGGGCCTCGACCCCCCTCGACCACCTCTCGAGCTGGACTTTGTCATCGCCGGTCAACACGCCAACAACTCCCGATGCAACAGATACAGGGATCCGTACGACCGTGCTTGGACATCCGTCTATCACTGACATCAGCCGGTTACCTTACGCACGAGAAGGATGGCCGCGTCATCTCTGAACACGTCACTACAGGACACGCCATGCCTAGCGCACGCCTCTACAGCAACACCGACATGATCGGCATCACCTCCTCGACGTTAGCAACTACGTCCGCCCTAAGATCTATGTACCCCTGTGCCCCTCCTTCGCCTATAAAAGGAGGCGCCAGGCCCTAGTTTGAAGGGGGCAACAAACTCAACCAAAACATAAGGCATAGAGAGCAATCAGAGCTCGTAGCGCTCAAGTCCTAGCTCACTCACTCGCATGCTTGTATTCACCCCTGGACAAGCACTTCGGTGCAAGATAATACAAACTCCCTCGCGGGGCGCGGGCGCCCCCGCACTGGACGTAGGGCCTTCTTTTGCCCGAACTAGGATAAACCTTGTGTTTTTCTTGCATCACCATCCGGATTAGGGAGCACGCAGCACATATTCACTCGTTGGTGCTAGACCCCCGGGGTCGAAACACCGACGCTTCCATTTCCACCACGGAGCGTTCGACCGACCTGAACGACGGCACCGGGCTTGGTTGGTAGTCGTTGGGCATCGACATGATCTCGATGCTACAGAACAACACCCTGTTGCTCTCGGGCTCCACTTCCACCACCCGCTGGCGTTCCTCCCTCGCCACGGGCGCGTTCTGCAACATCGCCAATTCACCATCCGTGCATAGACGCCGGCTTCCGTGCCTAGGAGGAGCTCGCCGTGCGTGCCGCACTCCACGACGCGACCCACGTCAAGCACCGTGATCATGTCGGCCTTGCGGATCGTGGAGAGGCGGTGCACCACGACGACGGTGGCCCGGCCCAGGGACGCCCGGTCCAGCGCGTCCTGCACCGCGCGCTCCGACTCCGAGTCCAGCGCGCTGGTCGCCTCGTCGAGGAGCAGGATCTTGGGGTCCCTGACAAGTGCGCGGGCGACGGCGATGCGCTGCTTCTGGCCTCCCAATAGCTGCGTCCCAAACTGCCCGACCTGCAAGCTCAAGCAGCAGCTTCACTCACTGAAGTGTGATCGAACTTGTTCAAGTACAAGTGTCCAGAATCTGAAATATCTGCATACATTGGTTTCGTATCCGCTGGGCAATTTGGAGATGAAATCGTGAGCGTTGGCCATCCTCGCCGCCGCGACGATTTGCTTCAGAGAGGCCACCTCGTTGCCGAAGAGAATGTTCTCCTTGATGGAAGTGGCGAACAGCACAGGCTCCTGGCTTACGAGGCCGATCTGGCTCCTGAGCCACTCCACGTTGAGCGTGCCAATGTCACTGCCGTCCAGCAGTAGAACCTCTGCAGCAAGGAGATGATGGTGGGCTTGCCGGACCCACTCCCGCCGACGAGGCCGACGGTGGCGCCCTCAGAGATGGTGAGGCTCACGCCGTTGAGCACCCGCGTGTGAGGCCTTGACGGGTAGAAGAAATGCACGTCCTTGAACGTGATCCGGCAAAAAGGTCGTTTAAATTCAACAAAAAAAATCATACATCTAGATGATATGACGATACATAACTCTGTAAAATATCATATCCGACTCGACTTCGTTTGTGAAATATAAAAATAATAAATTTCTAATAAATCATCCGTACAACTTTATGACTTAAAATTTGTTATTTTATATCACAAACGAAGACGAGTTTGGACAAGATATTTTACACGGTTGTCTATCATCATATAATCTACATGTATGATTTTTTTATGAATTTAGACGAATCTTTTGCCGTGGTTTGTACAGGTTTTCATGAAGGTTGTGGTTTGTATTTGATATATTGCCTAGATTAGAGTGCCCTGACATCATTTAAATGAAATGTCACTTTCGATCTGTAAATTTTCATAGGCAAGTTCGTATTGCAGCCAAGGAAATGCACATGAAAACTAACATGTTACCGAAGCCCTCCATGACGGCGTGTACTGCTACGGCATCGTCCATCACTATATCAGGCTTGGGCACCTTAACCCAATACCCTTTCGCTGTTTATAAATCATTTATAAATGGGATAGAAACCGACGTGCTATGGAATTAGGTTCAGCGTGGTAATAATAACATAGCAGTACCAATTTTTGACCTGCTGCCTACTTGGCAATTGCAAAATTGGAATTTTCCTTTACCCATGTAGCATCTCTATTTAATAAATTCACAACATTGTCCATTTCTGATCTGCTGCCTACTTGGCAATTGCAAAATTAGAATTTTCCTACTTTTGCATCTTTGTATATTTATTTAATCATCGTTTGTTTCAAATTTACTGTAGTGCTTCCATCATTGTTGCTTATCTCATGAGATCAGAATTCAGAACAGAAATCTTTTAAAGGTCTGAACTCTCTTTTCCTAAAAAGAGAACATGTATCTTTTCATCTACACTATAGTCAGCTGTGCAATTGGGAAGAGAGGAAATTGTGGCAGATTAAAGTTTGAGGTGCATCAGTATAAAAGTATCAGAAGTTCAGACACTGGGACTTTATTACTTCAGTAACAATGAACTACGGGAATCCAAAGAAATAATGAACTATGGAGATCCAAAGAATGGAATAAGTTTTGTTATTATTTCTGTTCGCTAGCTAATAAAGGAAGACCTTATGGTGGTACTTGCTAATCAACTCTTTATTTATGCAGACTGTGTACAGGTTTATGGACCGACAAGGCGAATGACGCGGGCAGGCATAGCTGATGTTCCAGCCATGTTGTACCAGTTTATGGACCGATGAGGTCCTCACGCCAATGTCATCCACATCTACACCAACACCATGTATGGAGACGTGAAGTGAAGATCGAAGACGACGACCGCAGCAGCTTAATCGGAGGTACTTCGAGACCTAGTTCACGGGGGTAATTAACTAGGAGCTTTTCGAGGCCCTAGAAACCATGAAGACCACATCGCCCATGTTAGATTGCCGTCAGCAGGCTATGGAGCAAACACTTGTACCAGGCAACATGTATTTATATTTTCTATAAATATGAATAAAGCTTGTGTTCCCTCTATTTATTTTCTTTTGTGTACTTTAGTACACTGGCACACCCGCACACATATATTTTTATTTCGTGCATAGAGAGACTCTCCTCTGGTTGTGTGGATTTTTCCTGTGGAAACACTAAAGTTAATTAATTAGTTAATTTTGTTCTCTAATCCACCTAATACATGTTGATTGAGGTTCACACGAGTACAACCAAACCAGACTGGCCCTCTTTGGAACACAGGGAAGCAAAAACATGGAAATAAGAAAAACCGAGGAACTATGTAATAATGTAGGATCTTCTTAGTTGGCTTTCAATTTTTTTACAACTAATAAAATTGTAACGAGCCAAAAATTTTAGTCATTAATAGTTGACTAGAAAATTGATACACCAATATTTATGGCTAAAGTTTTAACAAGTCTCTAGAAACTACTTAAATTGCAAAAGAGAAAAAACATGTTTTCTACTATTATTATGGTACTCAACCTAATGTACACCTATGTTTTTTGCCCTAGCTTTATCGAGCTTTGATTTTGGCAAGCCTAAGTTCTATAACACCTTTTTCTTGGTTGAGCAAGAATTGAAAATCAACCAAACAGGATATAGTGGCAAAACAAAGGCTTATAAAAGCAGAAAAAATTGAAAGGAATGTTGTGAACCAAAATCTGACTGGAAAATTTTTAGAGGAGGCTTGATTAAATACAAAGCTAGATTACCAAAGGTTTCACGCTTTCCATGGCTAAAACTTGTAGGGGAGTCTTAACACGCGCGTGGGGGGGGGCGGGCTTGTGCCCCACCCACACCACTACTAGCTGCACCTCTGTCACTAAGCGACTCCTCGAGTTCGACGCCCCCATCTCGTCCTTGAGCGAGCGGGATGAGGGAGGACGGCGATATCGTGCTCTCTTGGTTGGTGCAGGAGATCATGGACGACGATCTCTACAAGGGAAAGGTTCGATCAGTCCTTCACTTGGTTGCGATTATTTGAAGGGCGGTTGCCAACTTTAGTGATTTTGTGTTTTTTTCTTTTCCTCTTTTGGGTAGTTAGTTGTATGTCATTTGTGTGAGGAGGTCAATTCATTGAGTCATGGTTAGATTAGTTGTTTGATGTGCATTTGTTCCACGATTCGCATGTCCTACTACTGTTGTTGGCACGGCTTGTGTCTGTGGTAGAAGTTGGCCACTTGGAGCTGTGAGAAGTGGTACTTATTGCGGCACCTAGTTTAGTTGGGAATGCAATTGGCATTTTCGCCAACTCCATGTGAGAACAATCTGGCCACAGTTTGTTGGCACCCTTAGATGATGCACGCTAGTCATACACTGAGTGTTGGTGCTATCAAATACAACTGACGAATTATGCTCGTCATCAAGCCATCGAATGATCTGGATTGTACTGATTGAAAACAACTTTATTAATTAGGGGCATGTTTGGTTGAGAGCTATGCTTGCTGCACATTTTTGCCCAAGGCCACTAAAGTTTAGTATTGCCATACTTGTAGGCAGTAATTTGTTACCTAACTTTTAGGCAAAGTAAGGCCAAAAAATTAGTGCCAAATAATTAGTCTATAATAGGTAGGCCAAGTGAGAAGTTAGGCAAACTAAGTTATGATGTCAACCAAATACTGACTAGGAAAATTGTGACTACCTAAGGTTCTGTTGGACACACAGGCCACATCAATCTTGCCTAGTGATAGACAGATCGATATTTCCCTTTCCCCTATGGAACTTATGCCTATCGTAGGATGTCCTTTGGTTTGTGCAATGCTCGCATGATATCTATATGATAGAACAAATCATGGAAGTTTTTATGGATGACATTTCTATTTATGGAAAAACTTTTGATGATTGCATAGAAAATCTAGACAGTTTTGCAATGATGTCAGGAAAAGCACTTAGTCCTTAATTGGAAAAAAAATTTCATTTTGTGGTTAGAGAGGGCATAGTGCTTGGACACTTGGTGTTCAAATGTGGGCTTGAGGTAGATCGTGCAAAGATAGAATTGACAGAGAAATTGCCCCCTCCCACAAACATCAAAGGGGGTACGAAGTTTTCTTGGTCATGTGGGGTTCTATAGATGATTTATAAAAAAACTTTTCTCACATTTCTAGACCCCGGCCCTCACAAGTTTGCTAGCCAAGGATGCTCCCTTTGTGTTTGATGATGAGTGTTTAAATGCTTTTCAAACTCTTAAGAAAGCACTCATCTCATCTCAGCACTAATCATTCAACCCCCTGTTTGGTCACGACCTTTTGAAATCATGTGTGATGCTAGTGATTATGTTGTGGGGCAGTTTTGGGTCAAACAAAAGATAGAAAGTATCATGCAACTGCTTATGCTATTAAAACTCTATGAGCTCCTAGCCATTGTTTTTGCTATTGACAAGTTCAGATCTTACTTAGTAGGACCTAAGGTGATTGTTTATACTAATTATGCTGCTTTAAAATACCTGCTCACTAAGAAAGATGCTAAATGTTGGCGCTTCTTAGCGACAACAGAATAATCCGCAAGCGCACGGAAGTACCGTTGTAGCACTTCACCCGGAAGTATATCAGGGTATCGTATTTTCCCAAAGGAACAGTAAATGTTGGTAGACTCTTAGCTAGTTGGCCCTAGAAAAGGTAGGAGGAATAACTTGGGTGGAGAGGATACACTAAGGCAAGGACACTAAGTGATGATAACTTTCCCACTACTTGCTTGCTTCAGGCCCACTGACGCACTTGGTCTGCCAAACGATATCAGTATCAGCGCTACTCCGTGGCCGAACATGGAGGAATGCAGGTACGAGTGGACAGGGCTGTCACCACCTGCCACCTACCCCTCTGCCCGTGGGCGCGCGCAACATACGAAGGTAGACTCTGACTTAGACACCACGTCTACAAAGGTGACTACTACTCTAGCGATGGCTAGGAACTTCCGTCTTTATCAGGAGTCCTCTAACTAGAGCACCCTCCAACGGACGAGCGACGATCCCACAAACAAGTAGCTTTATGAAAGTAACTCACCTAATGAATCAAAACCAGAATCTAGCACAAACCTCTTACTGCAAGTAGTAAGATGGATGTAGAGGTTCAAGTTGGAGCGAGAGCCGACAGATCCGGCACTTCGTCCACCCTAGGGTAGAACTGCTTCAACCCTACTTCTACTTCTCCGACTCTTGCCTCTCTCTCACAAACCCTAAAGTAGTCTAGCTAGAAGCTAAGCTAATGGAAAATGTGGCACCACTCCTTCTTCTTCTTTATTGTATCTTGTTATGTTGGTGGAGGGAGTAGGTGCACCTATTTATAGCTCCATAGGATGGTTCGCGGCCAGCCAAGCTTGGAAGGAGGTGGAACCGCCCTTGGGATACCGCCTCACGAACCGCCTCCGAAGGATGGGCCCGGGAGGCCCCACCAGGGGGGCGGTCGACCCTGGGGGCGGTCGACTCCCTGGCGGGCCCATCTGCCAACCGCCTTTGGGTGGTCGGTTTGTTGCTGGGCCTGGACCTCCTCTGCGGTTACGGATGAGTCCAGTTTGAAGGCAAAGTGGGCTTTCTCTTTTATTCTTGATTTGCGGCTTTTTCTGAATGTGTTTTTCAAAGTGCGTTTTCTTTGTAAGTTTCGTGCATTTTCACGTATCACACCTGCAAGTCACATATACAATGATGTGTTTAAAATGATGTGTAAATTAGTTGCTAAGGGGCGCCAACACTAAACCACAGCTTATAAGATGGATTTTGTTACTCCAAGAAATTTACTTAAAAATAAAATATAAAAAGAGAGTAGAAAATTTTGTAGTCGATCACTTGTCCATGATGCTGTTTGAAAATCCATAGGAATTGCCCATCAATGACTTCCTACGAGATGACATGCTCTTCAAGGTCATTCAAGAAAATCGTCTCCATTTATGGGATGACTCCTGCCTCTTTCGAGTCTGCTCTGATGGTCTACTTAGGAGATGTGTACCATCTAGAGAAAACATCAAGATCATTGAGAGGTGTCACTCATCACCATATGGAGGACATTACGAGGCAATACCACACTCATGCAAAGATTTGGCAAAGTGAATTCTTATAACCAACTATGTATGAAGACAAAAAAAATCATCTGAAGGTGTGGACCATGTCAAAGGCTTGGGAACATTAATATTGCCAAGTAAACAGACCATCAATATTGCCAAATCCAAATCACTACCTCTCTTTCAAGCCCACATCGCCATCTCTTATCCTAACATAACACCCGTAGACAAAAAAATAAACAAAACAAAACAAAAACATCATGGATAATAAAGTATCTAAAAAAGTTGACGCATCTCATCTGAATCAGATCATCTGAAACAAGACAACATGATCGAGTGGAAGGTACGGTAGGTGGACAGCAGGTGGAGCTACATGGAGCATGAAGTTGCAAGAGTTATCGCTCTTGTTTGGACAAGTCAGATATGACTCATTGATAGCTTTGGAGTTGTAAAGTCAAG
Organism: Bothriochloa decipiens; assembly: GCA_023333625.1. Classification (NCBI taxonomy): domain Eukaryota; kingdom Viridiplantae; phylum Streptophyta; class Magnoliopsida; order Poales; family Poaceae; genus Bothriochloa; species Bothriochloa decipiens. The sequence continues at coordinate 20,019,850 of CM041642.1, read as the reverse complement.
ACTGAAGTTTTGGTACACAGATGTTTATATTTGGATGACTTCAATGTGACAATATTCGTCAAGGTGGAGTTTGTTAGAGTTATTTCGAATATGTGTACTATTTAGTTACATTGTAACTTGAGTTGTTTTATTAGGCTAGAATATGTTTAGTATCGTATTAAAAATTAACGGTAGAGAGACAATTCTAGAGGCTATAAATACAGCCTTAACCTGTTTATAACCATAAGACGACATGACAACTATTTTAGCTGTTGAAAAGAAACGTCCGTGATAATGCCCCAGTGATGTATGTACATCGAATCTCGTTAAAAAATATCGTCTCGTATTTTCTTACCGTGTGTGTTGTTCCTGGCAGACATTCAAGCAGCAGCTGCTACTGCCTTTGCATGCACACGCCGATCAAAACCATCAGAACGTGCCCGTGCTTGTTTGTGATTCAGGGACTTTTAGATTGCGTAAAATTTTTAACTTTGCTACTGTCAAACTGTGTAATTAGTTATTTTTTACCTATATTTAATGTTTCATTTATACGTTTAAAAATTAATGTGGTTGAGAGAGAGTGAAAAAATTTATAATTTTGGTGGCATCTAAACAAGACCCAGGTCTCTTGAGGAGGAGAAATTTATCTGCCGGTCGTTCCGGGTTACAGTCCCAAGTTACACCGCCGTCATCATCAAATCAATCAATCAGGAAGTTCTATGCAGAGTTTTATACGATATGACGGTTATTTTATTTGTTGGAGAGAAGCGTCCCTAATCATACTTCAAAGATATAGGTACATCGAACTTCGTTAAAAACATCATCTCGTGTTCGATTCTTACATTTATCCACATTATTTGCTAACACTTAACTCGGGCCCAAATACATAAACTTTTGACAAGATACTAGTGGATACCACGTAGACTCCCAATCTCTTTTCTTTACCAGCAATGGCTCTCTAATCAAAGGCAATCACAAACCTTATAGTAGTAAAAAAAAATCTACAAAAGAGGCGACTCCACCAGAGTCTCTTTAACTTTTGTTAATAGTTTAGTAAATAATAACAGCTGCCTCTTTTGCAAATCGTTAAACAGCGATGGCCATCTAATAGGAGTATATATGATGCTAATGCCGGCTTTAACAAAGCACTAAAGAGCCGAGGCCAAGTCCAAGAATGCGAGTGTCAAGAAGACATGAACAACCAGTGAGGAGCTGTGCTTCTCAGTTTCAGTCCTCGATATGGATTTGCCTCAAGAAATTCAGCTCCGGTTCGGAGGTAGTACTCCCAATTCAACGCCTCTTTATCTGATCGTTTTATATTGATTTAATTTAATTAGCTAAATTTCTTCGTAATTTCGTAAAAAATACTAATAATACAACAATCACGCACAAACTAAATTAAACAGACAGAGTGGAATTTATACTGTACTAAACAGAGCACTGTATTTTTCTTCCCGCCAAGGCATTACGGACAGCGGCGGCGGACCGGAAACCGCCGCGCCGGCGCCGCGGCTGAAGCGACATAGCATTCGATGGTGGGTCACGGTCGCGGTGGACATGGTGATGCTGCTCGGGGGCCAGTCCGTGACAGTCCTCCTCGGCCACCTCTACTTCAACTCCGGCGGCGGCAACATGTGGATGTTCACGCTCGCGCACTCCGCCGGCGCGCCGCTGCTGGCGGCTCTGGCCGCGCCGTTCCTCCTGGCACCACGCGCGGCCGCCGCCGGAGACGGCGAGCCCAGGCCGGAGGCTTCCAAGACGACGGCGGCCGTGTGCGCCGGCCTCGGGGCCTTGATCGCCCTGGACAACCTCATATACGCGTACGCCGTGCTGTACCTCCCGGTGTCCAACGTTCTCGCTCCTGGCCGCGACGCAGCTGGCCTTCAGCGCCGTCACCAGTGTATTGACTCGCTCCGCCGGCCTCGGTGGAGTGAGGCCGCCGGCCCCCGTCTGCCGCCTTCTCACGTCGCCCTCGCCGCGCTGGGTCGAATCGAACAAGGTGTATTGCCTTGCCTTTTTTTCGAGACCGGGCCTTCACCAGTGTATTGCCTTGCCTGTTGCCTCACATTAGAATCGAATTCGATTTCCCTGCAGAGTTGAGAACCTTACTCTACTGTCTGTATTCATTCATTGGCCTTCAGCTCGCCTTCGACAGGGTGATCAGGACGAGGACGCCGCGGTGGGTGCTCAGGATGCAGGTCCACACGAACGTGGCGGCGTCGGTGGTGTGCGTGGCGGCGCTGTTCGCGACGGGGCAGTGGAGGACGGTCCGCGCGGAGATGGCGGCGTTCAGCGACGGGAGGGCGAGGTACGCGGCGACGCTGCTGGGCATCGCGGTGGCGTGGCAGGCGGCGACGCTGGGGATGGTGCGGCTGGTCACGAGGGCGTCGTCGCTGTTCGCCGTCGTGACGAGCACCTTGGGACTGCCGCTGGTGCCCGTCTTCGCCGTGCCGCTGTTCGGGGACGAGATGACGGGCGTCAAGGTGGTGGCCTTGTTCATGGCCGTCTGGGGATTCCTCTCGTACGTGTACCAGCACTACCTTGACGACGGCCGTGCGGATGCCCGCTCGGACCGTAGGAGAGAACGCAATGGAGAGACCGACACGGTGTAGCAAATTGGGAAGATCAGCGATTGCCAGCCTTTCTGCTCATTGCTTTGAAGGCACTTCTTCGGCATTTCTTCTGGGCACGAGTTCAGGAACTAACGGGAGGCAAATGCAAGGTAAATTGAATTGGCCAAAGGTGATCAACCAATTGTATATGGCATCATGGGAATTCCGGATTTAAACAGCTTTAGCCGTGGCTCTGCTGGACGTAGATACAGATAGCACATATCGATCAAATGATCAATTCCCGCGCGTACACTTGTTGAATGTTTTTGGGATTCTGAAGGCACCCTTCTTGAAAAGGCGAAGGTATTTCATCAAAAAAAAAAAAGCGAAGGTAGGTGTCATTTCTGTCTCGTGTTATTTGCTTGCTTTTGCGTCAGCTTCAGAAGCCTTTGTGAAAGTTCGGCTCATGTCATATCATCCCATATTCGCATCCCCTTCGCTTCAAACATGTTGGGAAACGATGATGTGGTCTGTCCAATGCCATCCATGGTATGCTGATCTCCACGCTGGCACATACCGTTCCCTAGTGTTCACCCACGATGAAAAGCTCCCTTTAACTATTGGTTTCTGCAAGTATCACGTATTCAGGTTAGGACGCGGCCAATGCAGATATACGGTAATACTGATTTCATTTCAAATTAGTACATGTCCAAATAATGATGGAAAATTTTAAGCTATCGCCTATCCAAATAAAGTATTGTGTTTTCATTATCTCTAAAGCTCTTTCTTTCCTCTTCGATATGCTGCCTTTTCTTCTACCATTTTCTCTCCTAAAATAAAACTATTGTAGTTTGTGCAGACACCGCTGTCATCTCTCTCTCTCTTAATCCAAGACCAAGTTAGGCCAAGAAGGAATGTACGACCGGCCACTGCCTTTGGACTTCTCTTAGGGCCAGGCTGCGATGTAAAGTAGCAGGATGAGGGATCGAGGTTGTTCGGCTGATTGTTTATGTGGTTGATA
>CM041642.1:19981108-20016288 GCA_023333625.1 Bothriochloa decipiens | reverse complement strand
AGGATGAGGGATCGAGGTTGTTCGGCTGATTGTTTATGTGGTTGATAAGTCGGCTAATGCTTTTTTGTTGTTAGAGAAAAACAATATAACATGGCTACCACGCTGGTACCATGCAACAACATGGGAAATACTATAATTTTTTAACCTATAAGAGGAAGAAATTCTTGTGGCTATTGCACCTATTTTAATGCTAAAGCTCTTCTAAAAATATACGAGAAAATACATGTGTCGTGATTACCTAATGAGTCGTGTCCTTCCTAATATCCCGAAAAGATACGCCAGGCATGATTAAGCTCGCGATAAATTCAACCTCCACCCCCAATTCTCCATAAATGTTTTTAGTATATTTATCTATCTATATTAACCTTGGCCATTGTCTTCTCTAGACACCTTAGACCGGTGAAAGCAAATCCCCGTTCATATACCTTTTTGCCTTGGGCTTTGCTTTCATCTCCACCCATTATCCGTCACTTCAGCTTCACATATTGAGCACTTGCACATCCATGGTCAACATCCTGTCCATCGCAATGGTCTTGATGTTGCTCACCATGCTTGTGAACTAAATCAACTATTCATCTCATATAAAATGCATTAGTCCACTAGTGTTGTCACTCAATTACCAAAACCAAACCATGTCTTTCAATATCTATATTTCTGATAGTTGATGACAACCTTATAAAGATATATAGATAAGATAATTAAAATTTCCAAGCTCACACTATACACACGTGTATATTTCAAACTCATAGTATGAAGATCATGGTATATGATGGGTAAAATTCACAAAATTCAACTTGGTAGCAACTGTTTTCCCTATATATATGGCTCGACTTCAAGTTATGAACATATGTATTGATTTGAAAACTATTGGAAAGATCTCACTACAAAGCGATGTAATAAACAATAAAACACAAATGAATCTAAACTCTATCTCCGGTTCTCATCACATTCAGGCAAGTTTATGGTTCTAGCAAAGCATCGCACAAACATATTCATTTAAACTTCCATGCAAACAATCATATAAGATGCACATCACGAATTTATAAACATCTAAATATTAATTCATGATATTGCCCCTCTACTTGTGCGCTTAATGTGTTCAAGGATTTTTTTTATTCCCTATGTTTTTTTTCCAGCTCTCTCCTTGGCATAGCTTCATTCTTTCTTTGTGCCAATCTCTCTCCTCCGTAGTGAATTCTTTGATGCCAAATCACCTAATTATTTGACAAATCTCTTGCTCCTTGGCATGCTTTGCAATTATTTGCTTAATGCGATTGCTAAAGGCATGTAGGAGTACACGTGGATCCAAATCAAATCGATCTTTGATGACAGCGAAAAGCTTCATTTGGTGTGGTGCTGACCCTTTTGCTTAACTTCTGATGAACTTGTCTTTTCCCCTGTACTACGATCCAAGCAAGTGCTTCGACGCTGGCAGACCTGCTTCTTATCTTCCTCGGAAAAGAAGTGCTCTGAGCCTTTGATGCCAGATCGGATGGCCCAGGTCGCCAGTCTGCCCGCGCGACACACGAGGCCGCACGCCCACCCACGAGACTCCAAGGAATCGGAGACCGCAGCCAGCAGGCAGCAGCAGCACGACCGTCGGCCGCCACCCGCCACAGCTAGCGCGAGGCCAGAGCCCACAGAGACCACCCACAACTCGCAACGCACACGACACGATCTCATACGAAGCACGGGCGCGGCGGGCAAGCCGTTTTGCGGTTCCGCCCCTGGGAACCGCGGGATTTAGCGTGCACCACCCGGGCTTTTCCCACGCGAACCCGAGCCAAAACGAGACCCCCTGGCTGGCTCGTCTCGTCCTCGCCTCGATTCCACCCACCCACACACACACACACAACCCCACCTCCCTCCGCCTCCGAGCACCGCCACCAAACCCTAGATCTCGCACCGGCAGCGGCCATGTCCAAGCCCTGGGGAGGCGTCGGCGCGTGGGCGCTGGACGCCGAGCGCGCCGAGGAGGAGGAGCGCGAGCAGGCCCTGTCCTTCCCGGCGCCCGAGCCGCCCGCGCCCGCGGGCGGCGCCGCCAGCTTCCCGAGCCTCAAGGAGGCGGCCGCCGCGAGCGCCGGCGGCGGCAAGTCCAAGAAGAACAAGAAGGGCGTCACGGTGTCGCTGTCCGAGTTCACCACCTACGGGGCCGCCGCGGCGCAGCGCCGCGCGGCTCCCGTCGAGCCCAGGGGCCTCACCCACGAGGAGATGATGATGCTGCCCACGGGGCCCCGCGAGCGCTCCGCCGAGGAGCTCGACCGCTCCCGCGGCTTCCGCTCCTACGGCGGCGGCGGCGGCTTCGGCGGGCCCGGCGGGGAGCGCCGCGGCGGGTTCGACGACGATGACCGCTGCGGGCCGGGCAGGAGCTCGGATCTCGACATGCCCTCCCGTGCTGACGAGGCCGACGACTGGGGCGCCACTAAGAGGTTCACCCCGGTTCCCGCCGACTCGGGCCGCCGCGATAGGTTCGGCGGGCCGTCCCCTCTCGGCCGCGCCGATGACATTGACGACTGGTCGCGCGACAAGAAGCCAATCCCGTCGCGCTACCCCAGCCTCGGTTCCGGAGGTGGCTTCGGTTCTGGAGGTGGCGGCTTCCGCGACTCGCCGAGCTACCGCGACTCGTCATCTGCTTCCGATTCTGACCGCTGGGTCCGTGGATCCAGCCTTACGCCGCACAACGGCCAGGGGACGGGGGAGAGGCCGCGCATCGTCCTCAATCCTCCCCCTAAGCGTGACCCGGCGGCGGCTGCTGCCTCCACCCCACCTGCTGAGGTGGCACGCAACCGTCCAAGCCCGTTCGGGGCTGCAAGGCCCCGGGAGGATGTGCTGGCCGAGAAGGGGGTGGACTGGAGGAAGGTTGAAAATGAGATTGAGCAGAAGACCAGCCGGCCCACCAGCTCGCACTCCAGCAGGCCGAATAGCGCTCATTCATCCCGCCCTGGGAGCCCCGGGTCGCAGGTTTCAGCCGTCGGGAGTGAAGGAGCACCGAGGGCGCGGCCAAAGGTTAACCCATTTGGTGACGCCAAACCAAGAGAATTGGTGTTGCAGGAGAAAGGGAAAGATTGGAGGAAGATTGATCTTGAGCTCGAGCATCGTGCTATAAATAGGTATGATGTCTTGATTATGCATAGAATTCTTGTTACCTGTGGACAATGCTGAGTACTGAAATAATTTAGAAAGCTGCAACCTCACTCAAAACCTTGATTTTGTAATGGAACACTTGCTTATGGCACATCTTTTATCTGTTGTATCATACGAGTTCGCTTTGCTAAAACTTCCTGACCCCTGGTATGTTCCAGTCACAAGTGAGTCATGTTTTTGTCATACACCCTGGTGCTTAGTACATCCAAGCACAATCTTGACATGCCTACGGATGTGGTGGTGTTTTTGTGCTTGGAACGCATGGAAAGTCAGTCGTATGCTGTAGACGCCCATTACTAATACGAGTACTGGAATCAGGAAGCTAAAATTTAGTTAACTAAAGTTGAGGCCTAAAACTTTATAGCACCTTTTGGTTACTTTTATCCCTGCTTGTTCAACCTTCGTCGTCGTCATTGACGACCATGACATGTTCATTCAAACACCTGTACATCACTTAATTAAGATACATGTGTTGCACTGACCAGGACTACTTTGCATTCGCTTAGTCATGAACAAGAACAAATGAACCACTCTGCATCTGAACGAACGAGTAGTAGCTCGGGTAGTTATGGCTGCCGCGAGCAATCTCACCGCTGGGGTTAATGCTCGTTCTCCTGACAGCTCAGCCATAACTCCACCGGGCACCGGCTCCACAGCGCATCCTCCCTCTCTCTCGCGCGCTATATAAAGGGAGGCCAGTACGTCCTTCTTCACCGCTCTTGCCTCCCCTCCCCAGCCATGACTCCACCGGGCACCGGCTCCACAGCGCATCCGCCCTCTCTCTCGCGCGCTATATAAAGGGAGGCCAGTACGTCCTTCTTCACCGTTCTGCGGCAGGCGTGCGATTTGGCTGGGACTGCGAGCTCAGAGCTCGAGCTGAGGTGTGGTGGTGCAGTCGGCGCAGTGGATGGGTCACTTCGGTCAGTGTTCAGGTCAGGCGCGCAGAATCTGCGTGCGCTGCACAGCTGCGGCCGGCATCAGCAGCAGACAGCAGAGCTGCAGCGGGAGCAGCTGCGCAGGCGCGTCAAAACGCAGGCATTATGTGATAGCATGCTGCTACCACCATAGCTCACCATATGGCCACCAGCAGTATGCTGGGTTGGTCATGCCTGAGGCATTGGATATTTGTGTGTGATCCTTGATCTTTTAATGTCATCCTTGCTCGTAATTACTTGAACATTGTGCACTTAATCAATGCTTATTTTAGTGAACTTTATTCTTGACATACTTGTCATAATGTAGCATCCTTGTTAGTAAATCATTAATCATGCGTGTTGTTAAGGTCATGGTCATGGACCTGTGGCTTTAGCAAATGAAGCAAATTTGAAATGATATCAGGTGTGACATTTATAGTGGGATTGTAGTGGTATATTGTTATAGTTGTATTTCCATCACTTAGAGTTTTTGTTTATATCACTCACTGCTGTATAATTTCCTTGTCCTCAATAAGCATTAGAACAAAACAACTTAACTAGATTTTAGATGATTGAACAAACCCAAGCACCCCATCCTCTACATCAACAGCTCTGCCTTGCTAATCTGGTAGCACTTCAATATTTATGTCATTTATTTGCCTCATTTGGTAAAGTGTGATATGTGAAGCGCATTAGCTATATAGTTCAAAAGTGCATGCTATGATCTTTGTTGATGGCTTGATTACCCTTTGTGGGGTTTATTTTGATTTATCTGACTATAAATAAAAAATTACTATTTTTGTTGTTTTAATATGCTGACTGATACTCAAGTGAACTTATGCACATAATATCCATATAAGAAGATGTTTGTATAGTTTTATATTTGACACTGTTGCCACGAGTATATCTCTTTTCAGTTGTCAGTAGAGCTTTTCTTTCTAAATACACTTAGGTCCTGTTTGGATTGCTTGGATCCTAGCACATTTCATGTGAATTGGTGCAGATCCGAGGTGAAGGGCGGCCCTAGCTCAAGCGGTAGAGCTTTACCGCCTGTGACCAAGCGGTCCAAGGTTCAAGCCCCAGCCTCTGCACATTTGTGCGGGAAAGGCTGTTGGCTATTTTCCCTTCCCCAGACCCCGCAGTGCGGGAGCCTACGGCACTGGGTACGCCCTTTTTTTTGGTACAGATCTGAGGCATCTAAAGAAGCATTAAAAGTTTGTATATCTAATTTTTATTATTAGCTTCTACTAGCAGACCTTCAGTCTGCTGAAATTTCTTCAATGTAAAGGTTCTGTTTTCTACTTTTGTTCCACATTGATGAGGCAATATGTTCCTGTGTCACACTTAAAAAACAGACATGCATTTTCTCCTGTGATTTTGTATAATGTATAGTTGGGATTCCAAACAATGGTGTTGCATGTCTTCTTGAACTCGTATAACTTACGATTGCCTCTTGTTTTATCTTCTATTATATTATGCCAAGGCTTGATGTCTGAAACTGCTGATTATTAAACAACTTTCAATACGCCTAAATTTGGGAATTACATGATGTTGGGGTAAATGATTTTTCTTTTATTCCACCCTTTTGCTGTCGGTGGTTAAATGACTCTCAATGTCTGATTCCAACAAAATTTATTTGGGAAAATAAATTTTTTTGTTTTGTTCATCTAATTCAGTTTTAGTATTTTGAGGGCAATTCAGTTTCATTATCTTTTTCAATCCTCCCTGTACTGTTAAGAATTTGAACTAAATTAACTACTTTGGTACTTTATCCTGTCAAAATTGATTCCTTTTTTCTGATGTCTTCCCATTTAGTTTCTAGGGACGTATTCCCATGTGATTTATATTCATTCACCAAACCTTTCAGGCCAGAGTCTGATGAAGAAAAAAAATTGAAAGAAGAAATCAACCTTTTGAAGGTGGATCTTAAAGAAATTGAGGGAAAGATGAGTAATGGTTCTGAGCAGACATCAGTAGATGCAAAAGATTTGTCTGAGAAAATATCTCAGTTGGAAAGCCAGCTTGAGCAGCTTTCAAGGGAGTTGGATGACAAGATTCGATTTGCGCAAAGGCCACGTTCTGGTGCAGGCAGGGTTACACCACTTGCACCTACTAGTTTTGGGGAGGAACCACAGGCTACAGTGGTGGACAGACCACGTTCTCGTGGTGGTATGGAACCACCCCCAAGGCAGGAAGAAAGATGGGGATTTCAAGGAATCAGAGAAAGGGGCTCTTTTGGTGGAAGCAGAAATTCAGACAGGTTTGTGCATTTTGCTTGCTTAACCTGATCATGTGTTCTCTAAAGAATCAAGATGCTTTGCTCAGGAACTTATTTTTTTAGAAAGTAGCATGGTGAAGTCCGCAAACCTGTGCTTTGATGGTTCATCATGTTTTAGGTTAAATGTCAGTCCTCTTATGTTATTTCTCAAGCACATGCCATGCCACTGATTTTGTTTTAAGAATTGATGTACATTGGTAGAATAAGGTAGATTAGTCAATTAACCGTGAACATGATTTTGGCATAATCAGCCTTCAGTTACTATATTGCCGCAGTTCAGTGTGCCTGTGCTTTGTGTGGCTACCACTCTTTAATGTGTCGGTTTCAAATGGTGTCGACATAGCGTATCTGTCCCTTTTAGAATGCAAATCAGTCTTCTTTTGTTGTGCTGTTAAACATCACGCTGTTGGGATTTCTAATCATTCTACTCATCATTTTTTTTTCTTTTCAGGCCTATGGCAAGACAGAGATGGTGAAATTGGGACAGCAAGCATCTCTTAGGGATACTTCTGGTTCCCAGTCCCTTTTTTGTTTGAAAAGATTGGCAAAATAAGTCGTTTTCTATTTGTCGTGTTTGTTTGGTCTAGAAGATTGTTGAGGATGGAGATAACTCCATATGAAGTTATTGGTTGTCAACTCTGTATGCCGTAGGATGTTTTACATTTCCCTTTTGCCGTCTTCCATGTCAAAACAATATCTGGCAACCTCCGATACTAACTGTTATTCGTGCTTACTGAATTCCAGTTCAGCTTTTGTCACAAGTCGTTTATTTGTGCATTGAGTAATGGAAACCCTGGATTTGCACTTCTAATGCTGTGTCATCTTTCTGCTCATTTTTTTTAACCAGTGTCTGTATATTCAGGCAAGGAGCTGTGATTCCCAGTTGTTTTTGCTTTGCAAACATGTCATGCGAAATCATGCCGTGCGCTGGATTAGTTTCAGGATGATGCGCGAATATTTTTTATAGCCCGTTTTGTACAAGTTCTATATGTGGGCGATTGGCTGATGGCTCATAGTTACCCGCATGGTGTGTGTGTGACGTACTTTGTGCTTCCCCAGATGGACCCATGCTTCTCTTATCCTCCGCTAAATCTGGGAACTGCAGTAGCGTAGAGCTCGTCGAGTCTTGTAGGAGCTTGAAGCTGCAGCCCTGCAAGGCTGCAAGTATCTTGAGTACACGTGGGACCACCAGCAGTGTTCTCCATTGCTTTGCAGCTAACAGGCCGGCGGTGTGATAGATAAAAGGAGGGACTCTACCTTCCTTGTTCAGGCCATTGACTGAACGCAGCGTTGCAAGATCATTTTTAGTAAATTTCAGTCCTTCCTAGCAAGATCTTTGCTTTTGTATCTTGAGTACACGTGGAACCAGCAGTGTTCTTATGTTACGTTCATTGTGTTGAGAACCTCCGGTGGACATCAACCGTCATCGATATTTAAGTCTTGATGAGGCAGAACTCCAAAAACAAACATCTTAGCTATGTAGGAGTAGTTAACATAATTGAAAAGGCAAATATTACATATATTAGAATAATTGACATAAGAAACATGAGCTTACCTTTTAGCATCTCACTAGAAAAGAACAAGGATCATGGTACTCTGCTGAGTAACATTTTTGCTTGTTCCGTCATGGTACTCTGCTGAATAGCATTGATGATGCCCTTACCTTTTATGCCGGGTATGCTCCAAGATTGATTTACCTATTTGGATTAACCACAGGTAACTAAACATTCTTGCCATGCATTGTGTGTAGAGCCTCCAAGAAGAAGTAGCTGATTACCCCGAAAGTACCAGCCTTCTCAACAGCTGCTTCTTCTACACCGTCAGCTATCTCAGTGAGTAGTGATGTTTTGGCGCCCCTGCCGGAGGAGTGCAGCAACCGTTGTGGCTCCAACTGAAGCTAGGCAGGTACTCCCTCCATCTTAAATTGTAGTTCGTTTGACTTTAAGTTTGACCACTCGTCTTATTTAAAAAATTTAAACAAAACTAGTTAAATTTAGGTCATTCTCGAAGAACTTTGTTAATAAAGTAAGCCACAATAAAAAAAATAATATTTTGAATAAATTTTTAAATAAAATGAAATGGTCAAACTTAAGACAAAAAAAGTCAAACGAACTATAATTTAAGACAGACTAGTACTATGCTCCCGGATCTGACCCTTGTGGTGAAGTCGTTTAATACAATAGGAACTTCAGGGTCCATAGAGGTAACGCTCAAGAACATCTTCGCAGTTACACTTTGTTCCTATTAGAAGGCCCTTCACTCGGTGGGTGGTAGATCGAATGTGCGCAATACTCGTACACTGATTTTTGTAAAGCTAACATGTGCTGAAATATAGTAAGATTTTTGTGTAAATTACATAGCCTTGATACTTGTGTTGCGAGAGATGTTCGCATTTCTTCAGAGCTTGCTGCTTGTGCTTGGACTCTTTGTTGTCTGGATAGGTGCCATCCACTGCCTGCAGATCGCCACCAGCTCGCCGGACTCTTCCTTCCGCACCTCCACCGTCGCAGCCACTAGCTTCCCCTTCCGGCCCACCACTCGCCCGTCCATCTCCACTTCCTCCTGCGATTGAGGCCGGCCGGAGCATCAGTGGCGACGCAGCATCAGGTCAGGTGGCGTACGTGGACATAAAAATGGGAAAAAAAAACTTGGTGTGGTGTGTGTTACTAGTGACCATGCCGTGTGGTGTACCCCCACGCCGCACGTACTTGGTGATGGGCGGGCGAGAAGTAGGACGGGCCGTACTGGACGGTGAGCACGTCCTCGCCCAGCACCGTGAACACCGCCGCCGCGCACACGTTGTCCGCCGCCGTCGCAATGGCCCCGGCGTGCCACCTCCCCTCCGCGTCCATCATGCAAGAAAGCACCAGGTCAGATGTTCCGGACTCAGAGAGCATCCAAGACGTGCTGAGTCCCGACGGCACGTCGGCAGGCAAGGCAAGGCCGGCAACGCACGCACGGTGAGCGGCGCGCGCACGCGGAGCGAGCAGACGACGCGGCCGGGCTCGGCGAGCGAGACGCGGGCGCCGGCAAGCGCGAGCGAGGTGAGCGCCTGGCCCCTGCTAGCCACGGCGGGGTGGACGTGGCCTTCGCGGTTGACGCTGACATCCTCCAGCCACTTCCTCGCGGCGGCGGACAGCCGCAGCGCCCGCGTCGTCGTCTCGCCGGCGTCGCCCATGTGATCCCGCGCGCGTGCCGGCCTTGTCGTCCTTGGGTGCTCCTTGTTGCTGAGTTGCTCCAATATATGGCTCGATCTTGCTAGAGGTCGTGTGAAATTATTAGCTACGTAGCAAAAGGTGCGCCACGTACAATTGAGATGCTAGCTCCACTGATGAGCAACCCGCAGTCGCAGTGCCGTGTCGTGAGAGGTGAAGAATCATCGTCGATGCTTGCAAGCCGTGAAAGAGCGATGCTTGGAGCAAATATGCTGATCTTGATGCTTCTACTTGCATCGATACTTGGCCTTGTTTAGGTTGCTAAATTTTTTTACTCTCTTTTTATCACATCAATTTTTAGACTAGCATTAAATATAGATAAAAAATAACTAATTACACAGTTTAGTTTGAAATTACGAGATGAATCTTTTAAACCTAGTTGGTCCACGATTGAACAATATTTATCAAATAAGACAAAAGAGTTACTATTTATCAGGTTAAAATTTTTTTGCAATCTAAACAAGGTCTTGTTGTTGCGCGTTGCAAAGGTGTGTCAGACACGTGACGGCCAAGATTGTTGGTATAATACAGTCCACATCTGAGAACAAAGATGTCTCAAGAGATGCAGAACCTGATGGGGAAAACTGGGGATTGGGGACATAGTTTATCCCCAGCTTTGCTAATTACAGTATCAATTTCCAGCCATTTCAACTGCACTGCAGCACGAGTGCACGACGTCCTTTCCTGATACATACCGTGTACGGCGCTTACTCATCCTTCCTCCTCTTCTCGACGACGGCGAAGAAGGCGAACGCGGCGATGGAGAGCGCGGAGAGCACGGCGGCGGCGACCCGGAGGGACGCGTGGATGCCCGTGACGCCCGCGACGCGGAAGTAATAGGCAGGCGCGGTCTGGCCGTAGCCCACGGGGGCCCCGGACGCGTCCAGCGCGTAGGCGCGCACGTGGTACGACGCCGTGGGGACGTCGCGGGCCACCCTGTACCGGAGCGTCGTGCCGGTGCCGACGTACGGCTGCCGGGCGGCGATCTCGAACTGGCACGCCTTGTCCTTGCTCAGGTCATCGTTGGCCTTGCGCCACCCGCGGTCCTCCTGGCTCGCCGGCGTGTAGCAGAGCGTCACCTTCACCGCCTTGTACCCGGCGTCCGCGCGGGCCGGCGCCGACGCGTTGAGGCGCCATGTCACGGTGATCGTGTCCTCGCCGGCGTGCACGACTGTGAATTTGACATGAATGACACAGGATAACATATTAACATGTTTGAATTTGTCCGTCACACCAAATTTACAGAACCCTGTATTACAAGGAAGGAAAATGTCTGTAGCTGGGGAACAAACTGAAGGCCCAAAACTAAACGCTCTGCGCTCCTCTGGTTTTTTCGAGATATTTTTGCGAGCCTTTTCTATTTGCTGCGCTAAAAACAAGCGCGTTATACATCACACAAACTACTGTGCCAAACAAGTCAACAATATCAGGCAGGAACCCAATTCCGTTGCTGTGCAATCACTGCAATTGCTATTGCCTATGGGCTAGCTGGAACCCATTTTTTTTTTCTGCTGTTGAGCCAGGCAGCAGAATTAAAGACCCAAATTTTATTATTATTGTGCTGTGAAAAACTTGGCCCAAATCTGCTCCGTGTTGTAATTGCTCCTTCCAGATGTGGGCTATTTGAGTGGAGAAAGTAGCTATTTGAAAGCTCCATGCACAATACTAAAAATAAACCAACATCGTTATCAGTTTACCCATTTTAACCTCTAGCACTAATGCAATGCACTTCCCACAATGCAGCACGTAACCGTGCTTTCACGTGGAACTCGCGTTCCAGCAACAGGAGTGCTACTAGGGTAGTTCATGCTAGATGCTAGTAGTAATTGCTAATGCACCCGAGCTATCTTTTGCAAAAAGAAGAACATATTCTCTCTAGTGAGCACAAAAATTGAAGAGGAGAAGCTGGATCCATAGTTTAGTTCTAACATTTGCTATTTTGCTATAGATGTTGGAGCAAATTTTGCTTAGCTAAGCTTTATGGCGTGGACATGTTCTAGCAATCTGCTGTGTGCTGGAAACTAAAAATTGCTCCAATAGTCTCTATATACAATACTTATCCCATCCTCAAATACAAGATATATTCTTCATGGAGATTATTGTTACAATGAGTTGTTCAATATGACAATGAGAAATGAAGCTATTTTCAGACATGTGCAGCCCTCAGTTCTGAATTGCAGGTCCATTTTTAGAAGAGAATTTGCTCAAGATATTCTCAGAGCAAAGAGTGGCTTAGCGCCAATGTTGTCTCAATGGCTAGAGGCACATGTGTAAGTTTCATTATTTTCTTTGTAACTTTCTTTCTCTCTTAATTTTGCCATGTAAGAACAGTCTAGTATTACAAGACTTGTTCTTCACTAATTAGATAGTTTCATTGTTATTAACTTGCTCAATTTCATAGTAATATGCAATTTTAAGAGACATGTATACATGTCACTCATTTCGGTTACTAGTACATGACTCATTTTGAACGAGAAGATATTTAAGAGGTTCATATATATAGATAGGGTTGAGTAATATCCAGAATATTTCATCTTTTTAAAAAACGAGATATCCAGAATATTTTATAAATTATAAATAAAGATAAATTTTGAACTCTTGAGACTTTATATATTCTAGGATAGAGGAAGTATATGCAATAATTCAACTACTCAGTATCGATCGAATGCCTGTTGAGTTCAGTGAAACCTAAAGAGGCGAACGATGATCCAGGTTCTGCCACAATCGAACACAGCAGAATCGATCTCCGAGCGCGGAAACAAGAACGCACCTTGGCCGGCCTTTGGCGACGCCTCGACGACGAGCGTCCTGCCGAGCGCGGAGAGGTGCGCCGCCGCTGGCCTCGCGCAGCAACCGACGACCACGACCACCACCACCAGCAGCAGCAGCGGCAAAGAACGAGCCATCATGCCAGGCGGTCTGGCCCTCTACACGGTTGAGGCCGATGAGAAGACGAGATGAGCCGAGCGTGAGAACCGAGAACTGACAAAGTTGAGAAGACGAGGTGTGAAGTACGCGTGAGTGTCTCGTAGCGGAGTGTCCGTGGCGCGCGCGGCCGCTATATATCCGCGCGTGGGACTGGGTGTGCCGTGTGTTCGCGCCCGACGACTCGTCGCAATTAAGCGGCCGGAGACTCACAAAAGGTGGCTGTCGACTGACGACTGCGGACTGACCGGAGCTGGTTAGCGCTTGGGCGAGCGCGCGGACGGGACGGCGGATGTGAAGCGGCACCAATGCAGCTGCACCTGCACCTGCACGACGGCACGGGCTTGCCTGTTCACTGATCGAGGGGTCGGGCTGGGCTCTCTGGTCTTCGCGCTCGCGGCGAACAGTATCGTCGCCCGGCTGCTCTTGGTCACACACCGCACCGCCGAGTTTTTCAACCTTCTGCCGTTGAATTCAAATGCAGTAGCAGCTGCTCCAGTAGCTTTCGCCTAGTCAGTTCAGTGTCTGTCGGCGACAAAGACGGCTGGATCCGGGCGTTGACGAAGATTGTACCGAGTACTGTACACATCAACCAGACAATTCTTCAAAAAAAAAAGGACCAGTTACGCATATACTGTAGTCACAGGTGCGTTAGCCTGACGAATAATCTTAACATCCGTAGTATATACAAGATGTATTGTTCTTTTCCTGCCAATGTGGATTAATCAAACAATGTGTTGCTCTTAGGTTTTCAAATGATTGTCGCACATGTTCCCTCTCTGTACTGCAAAGGTCTTCACAGTAGCCTTCAATAGTGTTTTTGTTGTCTATTGATTTGATAGAAAACTCATGTTCTCGTACTGATAGTAACTTGAATTTTCCCTTAGGTTGATAGAGCCTGTTTATTATTATTTTTTAGTAATGAGTAATGGGTCGACCGAATGTAAATTCTTTTATTCAGTTTATAGTTTTTTTCCTCTGGAACTCAAGTTTGTAATATTCAATGAATTTGATTTGAATGAAAATATATTATATAGGATTTTTTTCGGTAATGCTCCACTTCTCATGTTCTACCGCTAGGACGTCTCGAGAGCCCACTAGGCCCAGCATCGGCACCGCAGGATTCGACCGACACCGCGGTGGACAGTCGACCGCGGCTTATCTCCGCGTCCTTAGAGCATCAGCAATGTATCGCACCGGGGTTGGGCCTTAGTTGGGCCCCACGGTCGATTAGACGTCGCGTGATGCACTACCCGCAATGTATGGAACCCAGGCTGTGTCGATAGATGGGCCCCACGCCCATAAAAAGACCAACCGTTCCTCTTCCTCCTCTATCCCTTCCTCTCCTTCCTTCCCGTGATTCGCTCCGTCCTCCCGGCCCTTGTCCGTGGCCGCACCGCCGCCGGAGGCGAGCGCTACAGCGCGGAAGCGGTCGGCCGCGGCGGCGTACCGGCTGAGGCCGCGCAGGAGCGCGCCCTTGGAGAGCAGTGCACCGGGGTGGGCCGTCTCGGTCGCAAGTGCGGCGTCGCAGTCGGCCATCTTGGATTGCGAAGCCACAGCGTCCTCTCCTCCCTCTCCGCCATCTCTCTGCTACAGCGAGCAGGGCCTCATCGACGGCGCCACAGACTGACTTCATCTCGGCGCTTCTGCTCCTTCCCTTTCCCCTTCTCTTCCTCGACGAAGAACAGAGGCAGAGACAGTTGGTTTCAGCCAGCGGCGGGAGCACCAATGACAGGAGAGAGAAACAAAGTAGGAGGCAAAGCACAATTTTTTATTCCTTCGACCCCGGTTCCATACGAAGAACCTGCGTCTTCATCGCCACGGCTCCAAAATGTACAGGAGCGGGTGCTATCCTGACATTTATTGCATCGCACCCGTATGGAACCGCACACTGCGGGTGCTCTTATCTCCTCGTCCGTGACTCACTGCCTCGCCCCCTTCGCCCACCATTCCACTCGCAACCGCTCAAAGGAAGGAGAAAAAAATACGGCGATGCCCATGGCCGATGCTGCCCAAACCGGCGAGCTTGCGACGCCACCGGTGCTCCCAGGTCCGGATCTGGTCCTACCAGCCCCAGAGCCCCCGCTTCCCCCGCTCGCTAAGGCTCCTGGTGCCCGATGGCGTTGCGGCCATCGTGGCGCGGCACCCCCCTCCCCCTCACCAGCGCCCCACGGTAATGCGCTCCGACAAATAGGTACCGCAGCCCCAAGCGGAGGCCCACTACCTTGACGTGGTGTCAACTCACCGGTTCATGGCGAATGCAGCGTGCGGCGGTGGCGGCGTCTTCCTCGGCTCCGGCCAATTCCTCCACCCTTGTCGTGCCTCCTCCACCCCAAGCAGGTCCTCCACCCGACCCGCCTCCTCCACCTCGAGGTCATCCATGGAGGCATGCTCCCGCCTCCTCCACCTCGAGGTCGTCCATGGAGGCAGCCTCCCGCGCGCCGGGGCCTTAGCGGGGGGTGGTGGTGCCGACGGTGGCGAGGAACCGTATGCCGGCGGCAAGATGATGCGCGAGCCCCTACCTGCCTCCCACCCCCTCTCCCCTCAACCTTTTTTCTCTGGTGTTGCATTTTGTACTCTCTGGTTGTTTGCAATGGCAGATCTGGGTTGTTGCAACAGCGTGTTTTTGTGTGGTTCGTTGCAAAAACACCTTTTTATTGGATGTTTCCAGTAGTTCATCCCTCTTGTTTCCATTAGTATTGTCATGTTATTTCATTTTTGTTCAAAAGTTTTTTGTTGTTCTTCAGCAGTTTCAGTTGTTTCAGTAAGGTGTTTATTTTGTTGCTTCAATAGGGTGTCAATTGTTGTTGCACTAGGTTCCGATTGTTGTTTGAATTAGGTTTTTTATCTACTTTTTTGTTTGTGTTTTGTTGTTTCATTAGCGATTTTAAAGTTGTTTCTTTGGGCTATACGAAGTTGTTTCATCGGGTTTTTTCCAGTTTTGTCGCATTAGCAGATCTGGGTTTGTTTCTTGCTTTTTTGTTGTTTCATTAGGCCCCAAGCTTCTTTTCTCTATTTTTTTTGCTGGGCAGCGACGCCGAGAGCGCGTGGATTCTCCCAGCGACTCCAGGCACGTGGGGGTCAGGAGGAATGCGTGACGGCGCGGGGTGCCCGTTCGTGCGGGGGCTGGGGCGTCGCTCGCGCACACGTGTGGGGACGCGGGGAGGCGAGCGGGGAGTCGACACTGCATTTTGTACGTGTTTGTTCAGGTGGGCCTTTTGAGTCCGGGTGGGCCGCGGACGGGCGTCCTACGCCTAGGACATCCTAGTGCGTGCACCACTCTTTTTTATACTCTCAGAGATGCGTAGGAACAATAGTGTCTGTTCATTGGCCCGGCCCAGCTACCGGCCCTCAAACCTCTCCACATCAGGTTGTCACGACCATTATAAGAGTGCAAGGTGTCTTTTGTTTTCTTCCCGTCGCCGCCACCCACCACACCACAACTCCGGCAAGATGTCTTCCACCTCCGTGCAAACATACGCCGACGTCGTCGACAATGAGCCGAGGGTCGACGACATGCTGATTGTTAAGCACGCCGACAACCTGGAGGCCAGGGTGCATGCTCGTCGTCAGGCTTTGCGAGCTAGAGTCCATCGATGGTGTAGGGTTCTGCGGGTGCTACGCTAGCCAGATATAGGTCATGGGATTACCACTAGACGCGTAGGTGCAGCCAAGACTCGATGTAGTCGAACGCGTCGTAGCAATGCCGTGCAGTTGCGTGGTCGTCCATCACGATCGCCCTTCGCTTGTCTATTATCCGAGCACGTTCCTGACCAGTCGCTGACCAGTCCCGACCGTGATGATCGACGTGATCCGTCCTTGTGCCGCAGATGTAGCACTTTCGAGGAATCCCACATGTACGGGAAGAAGCGTTGTGCAACTAGACTGATAGGTCTGCGAGGAGCAAAGGCGTGTGCATGGGTGGGCGACGGCGGCTTAATAGATCAAAATGGATTAGACTTGCATCGCCCTCTACCCCTTGCTTATATAGGCGTTCCTACGCGACCCCGACTTGGAGGCCCATCAGAAAACCCTAAGCCTTGTCTAATCCGGGTCCAACCCGAACTAGGCTTCCAGCCCTTAAGCGTGCGACCCTATGGGTTCATGCACACATAAATATGGGTCCAGTACTCCTACTCGCCCAATTGTTGACAGCGGCCTCTAGTAAGGCGTGACAACTCCTATGCGCACATAAAGATCATATCAGACAAACCACTACGACCATATACAAGTTATTCCCTTTGCCACATGATATATGGTTCAACTCGTGGATTAACACTTAACCCAAGCATGGCCATGCATTTGTTGATCCAATCACTTGAGTCATCCAGTGATATCTCTCTCGCGAAGAGAGAGGCAAATTCCATCTTGACTGTCTATGTCTCATAGCATGCTTTCCGACCACCCGAAGACCACATTTATAATTACCCAGTTACGGAGCAACATTTGATAGTCTCTAAGTAGGCCATTTCATATCTTGAGTACATACCAAAATCTTAGGTCTAAGGACATAACATACATGACGTGAATAGAGACTTTCTCATGTTGGGTCAGTCCAGCCTACATGTATCATATGTGTCCACATTATTAGTTCGACATCTCTATGTCCATGACTTGTGAAATATAGTCATCAACTAATACATGTGTTGGTCTAATATTCAAGTGTGTTCTCACAAGAACACCGACCAGAGATTACTTTAGAATAACCATTCAAGTAATTGATTTTTATAAACAATTCACATAATTGCCAATCAACACAAGTTATCTATAATGAATATTCAATGAACACTTAATACATGTCATGGATACAATCGAAATATCATCATATCTATGATTATCTCTAGGACATGTTCCTAACAGATAGGGCTCGCATGGCCTACCCAATGCTGCTCGGGATGGTCCAGGAGAGGGCCTGGGCATGCCCTAAGCTCGACCCCCTTTCCCGCGTGGCTGGGATGGCCTTCGAGCTGCAGCACATGCCCGGCCTGCACGCCGACGGCGGTGACGTCAATACGCTACTGTTGATGAAGAACGCTGCCATAACACTGAGGCGTCTAGCCAAGTCGTCTCCTTTCAAGGGGGAGAGGGGAACGACACCCTCGTGCACCGGGCTGCGACGCTGGTCGCCTTGCTCCTGGACTACGCCAGCCAGGTACCGAAGGGAATTCAAGATGCCCCTTGGCTTAAGGCAAGGATCTCGGATCTGCTCGATACGATCGTTGAGGTGGCGGGAACCACTGTTCATTTTTAGATCTACTGTTCTCCTCATTTGTATATAATATACGGATCTGGTGGCTCCAAGTTGTTTTGGATGTCAGTGAAGTTGCTACCTGCCGCCACCGCATACGCGTTGTGACGATTATCTTTGTGGCAAGACGAAGTTGAGTAAATTAGTCTTATGCCGCATGTGAGTGTTGAGATATAAGTTATTTCATCTTTGGCAAAGATTTAGTTAGATCTGAGTGGACATGGTCGCTGTGATGTCAGTCATTTTGTCCAATCGTGGAGGTTTGAGTTGAGTTGCTGTGGATCAGATCGCTTGCACTATATTCTTTTTTTTTTTGATAAATCTTGCTATATATTCTTATGGTTTTAGTATGACTGTTTGTCGTGAGTTGAGTTGCAGTGGATCACACTTGCAATATATTCTTATGGTGATTTTAGTATGACTGTTTGTCAGTTGCAGTGGATCAGATCACTTGCAATATATTCTGAAGAAAAAAGTATCATTTGTGCTCAAACTATATGTTCAAACTGACTTCAAGGGTTGGATCATGCACCACAAAAATCGAACCTTTTAAATGGGCCATAAGTGGAGCCATAACTGGATATATAAGATATAAGCAGGTTAAACAGTGTTATTTTTTCCCGCTTGTTTTATTATTTCCGTTCCACCATTCAGTGAGTTCAAGTAATATCATACATGAATAAATGAATAATAAAAATCTACGGACATTAGGCATGCCTTGCTTACTTGAAGCTCCAAATCCGTCCTTCACTTTAATCTCAGCTGTTGCACATGGATGGCTCATGTCTCGTAACTTTGCGCTGGATAGTAACAACTGAACTGGACTCCTCTGTCTGAAACAAATGTGCAATCAACAGAGTTCGGTTAACTAACATGGGCCTGGAAAAGAAAATTAGCAAAACATATACCAGATCAGCTGTGCTGCTCCAGCCTATTACATCATGTTGGGCAAAGTGACCTGTATGGTTGTTGGTTGGACATGTGCAATGAAACAAGCAAATAAGCAGGGCAAAGTGACCTGTATGGTTGTTGGTTGGACATGTGCAATGAAACAAGCAAATAAGCAAAGGAAAATCAATCGGATTCATGAGTTGACACAGGCCTTGGCTGCATTAGCGGGAGCACGGAGAACAGATATAAAACGGAAAGGGGAGTAGGATACGCATCAATCTTGTAGCAAAGTTCCTGTTGTTTACATTCAAAAAAAATAATACGTCCATTGGAATGACACTACGCTATACATCCATGGTGTTTTTTTAAGAAAAAGATTGAATTTCATCAAATTAAAACTTTTTTATAACTGAGACTTTAATATAAAATAAAATTACATTGAACCACATCATTTGGTCCTTTTACTTCATCTTTCTCGCATCCATATGCGTCTCTTTTAGGAAGATCAATTGCTATCATGGAAGTACATCAGATGTGGACTCGAGAACCGTAGTTTTCACCAATAGAAGATTTCACAAACATAGAGACCACAAAAGAGACACAATATACTCAACCACTGTAGGGATTAAAGGACGCAGAGAGCACATTGACCATGTCTTACATCCTCTGGTGTTAGACATTCTGACGGCTATCTTCGGAAAAAACTTTAAAGACTGAGAAATAAAAATTAGGGATGGAAGGACAAACTTTGAACTTCAAAGACCGTGTGAAATAAAAATTAGGGATGGAAGTACAGACGTATGTTAACATCTCGAAGATAAATTTTGATTAGAGCTGGTACAAAAGCTGTCCCTATTTTTGTTATGTCATGTTTTGATCTACCGAGGTTAGGACCTTTTGTTTCTGCGAAGAGAGGTTTAGGACCAAATTGGCTTCATCATTTTTCGCTATTGGCGAGCACAACAAGAAAAAACCACAAGGTGTATTGATTTCTCAATTTGGCTACGTTGGCTTGGAAGGGATTGAGACTTTTGGTTGCACCAGAGTTCGTTTTTCGCACAACTCCAGCATGCCAAATTCCCTCATGCCATGGACGATTATTTGGTCATCATACTAAATTTTAATGCGCTACTTTTTTTTATATTTGTTAAAAGATTTCATTCGGATTAGAGAACTTTTTTTTCGAGCAGAATTAGAGAAGGGTAACTAGCCGTGCGTTCCTCAAAAAAAAAATAGCCGTGAGAAATTTTCCATCTCGGCCCAACTTAAGGCCCATACCACGGGACCAACTTACACACGTGGCCCTGTACTACAGAGGTAGAAATCCTCGTCGTCTTTGCGCAGACCACGCCGCCACCGCCACCGCAGCCGCAGGCCGCAGTCATCGCTCTTTCCGAGTTCCGACCGCCCGAGCCCGAAGGCCGAAGCCGAAGCCAAAGCCTTAAACCCCCCTTTAATCTGAGATCCGACGGCCCAGATCTCTCTTCTCCTTCTCCCCGTTCGTTCCCCATCTTCCCGCCCTCTCGCCATGTCGCCGCCGGCGGCCGGCACGGCCGCTACCTCCGGCGACGGACCGCCAACGTCGCCGCGCGAGCTTTACACTATCCCGGCATCATCTGGTAAGAATTCTATCTCTCTCCGCCCTTCTTCCCGGTCGTGCTCCTCCTAGGGTTACGGGGTCCTCCGCTGAGCCGGCCGCCTGACCGAATTCCGTGTCTGTTTCCGCCACCCCACAGGTTGGTTCCGGTGGGACGGGATCCACGAGACGGAGCGGCGGGCGCTGCCGGAGTTCTTCGGCGGGGCAGGCGGCGCTGGGTTCGGGACGGCGACGAGGAACCCGCGGATCTACCGCGAGTACCGCGACTTCATCATCGCCAAGTACCGGGAGGACCCCGCGCGACGCCTCACTTTCACCGAGGTCCGCAGGGCGCTTGTCGGGGACGTCACGCTCCTCCGGAAGCTCTTCGGCTTCCTCGACTCCTCAGGCCTCATCAACTTCTCGGCATCCTCGTCCTCGGGCCCCGCGTCGCGGCAGCAGGAGGTGGGGGTCGTGGTGGAGGCGCCCGTGGGGCTGCAGGTGACGCCGCGGCCGCCAGCGTCTTACTTCGCCGAGGAGAAGCGTGGAGCGGCAGGTGGGGACAAGGAGAACGGATTCCGGTTGCCGCCTCTGACCTCATACAGTGATGTGTTTGGGGAATGGGCGCCTGGGAAGGCGCCTATATGCGGTTTTTGCGGTGAGGAGTGCAATGATGCCAAAGTTGAGACGCTGCAGGTACTGTTTTTTTTTTAAAGAGACTCGCTGCAGGTACTGTTAAAGCTCCCAAAAACTGTGTGAGGATTTTTTTTCCATGATTGTTGTTTTTTAGTACTATGAAGTGCTAAAACCTAGAACGTAGAATGATGCTCCAAAAAACAACAATCATGGATAACCTAGAAGGTAGAATGTGGAATATGTGTGCTAGATTGTTGCTCCAAAAAACTGTGAGAAGGTAGAATGTGGATTATGTGTGCTAGATTGTTGCTCCAAAAAACTCTGGGGATTTTTTTTCCATGATTGTTGTTTTCCATGCTTCCGGTTGCTGCTGCTGACCTCCTAAGACAACAATCATGACGGTTTTAGGACTATGAAGTGCTAAAACATAGAAGGTAGAATGTGGAATATGCGGTGCCAAAAGAGCTCAGATCAAAGCAACTCATACTGTTCCATGTATAGGTTCATGGACGTCTCAAACATGCTTGATAAACACTGAAACTTGTGAAGGTTGTTTCGAACTGATGATATATCCATTTTTGTTAGAACAGGTAACATAGCATACGCTCCAAGAAAATGAAAGAGGGAGGCAAATGATAACTGTGGTGCTACTATGTATTATTAGGCTTTGGGATGCTATGTAATGTCTAGTCCTTAGGTTCTAAGATCGAAATATTTTGAACCTACAATTTTGATTTGCTAACGTGGAGAATTCATTCATTATGATATATTTTGTAAATAATAGTTGCCATGGAAGATGAAAAAAGAAGCATATGTTTTTTCTGTGGACTAGCTGACAATGTGAGGTTGGTAGATGGTAAAATGCACACACAATCTGCTCATTCGGCTCTAGTGGATATTTGTCGTATTGCAAAGTGGTTCTTTTTACTAAGCTGTGTTATTAGCTACGCATTTACTGAGCGGTACATTTTGTTCTTATGGGTACATCAAGCAGTGATGAGTATTGGGAAATATTTGCTCTGTATTCATTAACATTTTCCACATTCACTTTCAGGATGGTTTTAAAGTATGTTCAAAATGTTCCAAAAACAATGATGATAATAACAAGGAAGTGAATAAATGTCCTGGTGACAAAAAGGAGAGTATGGAAAATCATGCTTCCAGTGCATGGACAGACGCGGAGACGTTACTCCTTTTAGAAGGAGTCCTAAAACATGGAGATGACTGGGATCTTATAGCCCAGCATGTCCGTACAAAGAATAAATCAGAATGCATAGCAAGGCTTATTCAGTTACCTTTTGGTGAACATATGCTGGGCACAATAAATGGTAAATCTGTTAGCAGGCTCCATATAAACCAGGCAACTGATGGAAAAACAAACCAACACATTATGAAGGAGTCTTCAAGCCACACAACTGAAATGACTGATGGCATGCAGATTGATGGAAATGAAGATAGTGCTGATAAATTAGTTGAAGAATATCCTACAAAACGCAGACGCTTATTTTCTTCAATGGATGCTACCACTTCATTAATGGAGCAGGTAACCAGATCTATGAAGGATGCATATAAGTTTTAAATGAGAAGTGTACTAACATTTGTTTATGCTACCTCAGTTAGCGCTCCTGACCACAGCAGCTAGCCCAGATGTTGTTGCTGCAGCTGCTGATGCTGCAATTAAAGTGTTCAGCAATGGAAACCCACAAGCAAGGAAAGCCTTTCTCCTCAGCGAGCGGGAATATAAGACTAAGGCCTTCGCTTCTAATCATGTCCAACACATGTAAGCATGAGTTTGTATTGTTCATATGTTCATTCTTTTGCCAGTGGTGCTGCTATTTTTTTTTTAATTTTCTTTTTTCCATGGCATGCTTACAGCGACCACAAAATTGGCGATAAGGATGTGACAATGCATGGCCAGCCTGGTTCTGGTAGGTCAAATTTATTTTCTCACATTCCAAGCTAATATAAATACAGTATCCACATCCTCTTTTCTACTTTGCTCATCTAATATACATTGTTTTCCATTCTGATTCAGATAAGCAGGAAAAGAAGTTCATTGCTAACGCATATCAATTGAGGGCAGCTGTTGCTACTGCTTTTGGTGTAGCTGCTGCCCGTGCTAAAATGCTTGCCGACCAGGAGGAGCGAGAAATGGAGCTCCTAATGGCATCTGTGATTGAAACTCAGGTGAAAGTTTAGTCCTTTCCTGCCTAAACTTCTGCTATGACAGTATTCTTGATTTTTAGTTTTTACTAACTGCATTGTGAGACAATATCTTCTGAGCAAACTTCATCAGAATTCCACAAACATTTTTAGCTTAATAGCTTCTTAATCAATGTCTAATACTCTAATAGACATGATAAGTTTAATGTAGGATATCATATCAATAAGGTATTAATAGCTTCATGTACCTTCTCATCCTTTTTATTTGGAGTGGAACAAACTTTGAGGGTGCGCTTGGTTTGAGGAACAGGGGGCGCATCATGGGTTTATTCCATGAATGTTGGTGGAATACTGGAACCACCTCATTCCTCATGGTCATGGTTGTACTAATTAGTAATTATTAGGTTGCGAGGGATTTTGTGGGGGGAGAATCAGCCCATTCCATTCCACAAACCAAAAAAAAGAGAGGTGTGAGTTGTTCGATCACTCCATTTACTCAAACCAAACACAACTTTGCATATCATTTCGAAAACTAATAGGGAATTTGTTTGATCACTGATGTTTTTTGGTCTGTCTGTCTGTTTATCAGTTAAGAAAGATGCAATACAAGATCAAACACTGTGAGGAGCTAGAGTCAGTCATGGATCAAGAGTACAGCACTATACAGCAAATGAAGGGATCCCTTGTGAATGAATGGCTAAAGGTCCTTGAGCATGCATTCCAGGCTGGAGTCTCGCTACCGAGAGATGAACTGCTCACGAAGCTGTTCCTGAACTAAGCCCACCCCATGAGGAAGCTGGCTGCAGTCGAGTAGCCCTCCTCTGATGTGCATCACCCTGACTGTTGCTGGTAGATAGCTTCCTGCGTGTATGAGGGCACGTCTGTAAAGGTTCTGATTGAGCTTTCGATCTCTCAGAATTTGAGGCCCGGGATCACAACCACCGTAACATCTTTGCCCTGTTGTACCAACTAGGTTAGAAGGTAAAATTGCTGAAATTTTCATGTAGTTGTTGACATGTATGGTTTCATTCGTTGGATGGATGTGAAAATGTTACTTCATTTTTTGCGAGTAGTGAAAATGTTACTTCAGTTTGGGTGTTTCGCATGTTGCTTGATCTGTAAGCAGATTACTTTGGCCATGTTGTATGATGAGATGTGGCCTCTAAAATCGCTAACCGGAGGGTTATATATACCATTTTTTGCAACCTTATGGTGACGAGCATCAAAGCATTTTGTTTTGCTATTTCGATTTTCGAATCAATATGAAATTTTCAGGTTTCGAATGGACGGCCAGGATTGAGAGCATTCATCGTAATCATGTTAGGAAAACAGTAAATTTCTAGGCCCTCGACACCCCGCAAAACGGCCAAAAACCCTCCGCTCCCAAATTAAGGCCTTCTCAGCCTCCAGTTGGTTCGTTGCGAACAACCTGATGGCCAAGAAGAGCAAAGGCCCAGCAGCCGCTGTGGCGGCGGCGGCGGCGGCGGATGAGACGGGCGTCTCGAGTCCCCAGGGCTCCGCCCAGGGCAGCGAGGGGGGCGGGGAGAAGGAGGGCGCCTTCCTTCTGGGGGAGCCAACCTGGGAGGACACCGGCGGCGGGCGGTGGCGGTGCGTGGAGACGGGGCACGAGCTGCCGGAGCGGGAGAAGGAGGCCTACGCGCGGTCCCGCGCGTGCCGCCTCGCGCTCATTGACCACGCCGTCGCGCGCAAGAAGCCGCCGCTCAACGCCTTCAAGCCCCACCCTGAGCACAAGTACGTACTGATCCCTTCTGCTCCTTCTGTTGCTAGCCTGCTATTCTCTTCTGTATTGGTGCCTGTGCCTACTCGTAGCTCATGTGAGTTTGTTCGCGAGCACTTACCCTTACCCTGGTGCGAGTCCGAGAGTTCAATTGGAAATCATTAGTGTTAGTGTAAGCCCGAGGGTTCCATTGGCTATGCGTTAGTGCTAGTGCACTGCACTTCAAAGGATATTAGGGTTCTGCATCAAAATGTATTTTGGCATGATGCTGTGGTGATGCCACATCTTATCCCAAGATAAATTAGTGACAAAATGCCGATGTGCTCATGTGCATCCTTTTAATGAATCATATCATGCACTACTATTGCACTTTGTGCGGTTTATATATGACATTATGACCTTAGTCCTGAACTATCTTTTTTTTTTTTATCAAAGATCGAAGCTAGTATGCAAGATTACAGGGGATACGATTAACAAGTTGGAGGATCACATATGGAAGCACATCAATGGGAAGCGATTTCTTAACAAACTAGGTAAAAGTTAACTGCTAATGTCAGACAATTTTTTTGTCCTTGCCGAGAACAATTCATTATTATCAAACGCAGGTTCTAGTAGAACTTGGCTGGAATTATGCTACCAATACAACCAGCTGCATAAATCCTGTACCATAATATTTGTACGCATGTAACCACATGTGCCCATCCCTGTGTTAACAGAAAAGCTAGAAGACCAGAAGGCTTCTGGTGAGATGGCTGATGGAGAACCTGTGAAGTCAAATGAAGTGGCAAAGAATAGCAAGTCAAGCAAGAACGACAAGAAGAAAACTAATGTTGCCAGTCCTTTGCCAAGAGAACCTAAGCCAGAGATGGATGATTCAGATGATCCAGATTTCTGGGTGCCTCCTGTTGGAAGTCGCTGGGATGATGATGACGGAAAAGACAGATGGGAGTCATCACCAGGAAAGCCCAACACAGCAAAGAACGAAGGTGGTTCTGGTATGTGTGTGAGTTTGTCAGACTAAACTGCATAGGCAATCCCTGAAGCTAGTAATGATCAATAGTTTATATCACATTTGCTAGAACTGTTCGTTGCATAGGTAACTTTTGCTCAATATCTTAGTTGTTAAATCAATTACTTTTCTTAGACTTCTTGTTTATGAAACACTGGGACTGGGAATGTAGTGGTAACATGAAGTGTTCCTTGGAAAATATTTTCTTGAATCCAGCTTGAGAAATAACCATCCCCAACATGTAAAAAGCATGACATATTCCATTTCCAAAAAGGTTGTTTGTTGCTGAACTATGATGTATACACATTAAACAGCCCTAAGAAGATCGTCCACATCCACACTTCAGATGTTGGTTATGTATAAGAAATTTTCTTTTGTGATTCTACTTTTGGTACAGTTGGGCCATATTTATAGGATGTCCCTTGGCATACTGCCACTGAGATTTACAGTCTGTCTTTTATCCAACTGTACAGTGAGGTTCATGTTGTAATTAGATTGCACCTACCTAATGCTGTTCAGCAGTTCCCTCCCTGCTTCTGGAATTTGTGTAATAGTCTCTTTTTCAATCATGGTGAGGTAAGCTGTTAAACCATGACATTTTCCTTGTCTCGCATCGTAGATGATGATGGTGGTGGTGGTGATAATGATGGTGGTGATGAGGATGCTACCGCTGACAAGGATGATGCTGAATCAAGGGAACTTGCTTCAAGGTATCTTCATACCTTTTGCTCAATTCAATGAATAATGCCTGTTGTCCACATAAATAAGCAAGGTTTTCAACTATTGTAGCAGGACAAAGCGAATGTCACTAGAAGCAGTTGGCCCAAGTAGCTTCGCTTCAAGGAAGAAAAAACCCAAGAAGGAGCCGTAAGACATTGACAATTTATATTGAGACTCAAATGTAGAATTTGGTATCGATGAGAGGAAGAAGCATTGTGTTGGGTTGTTTTTCATCAGATTTGGGCAATTAATGACTGGATTTGTGTTAGCGTGTTTCTACAAGCTTTGATATATTTACATTCGCATGGACCTTGCAATATTTTTTTTGGAAAACACTGAGGGCCAACTATCAGTTGCCTTTGCATTGCTGTGTGACTCAAGATTTTGGTTGGATCAATCACTTTTTGGTTTTTGCTCATTGAGTGAACACAGAATCGATTAATACACATACTGCACAGACAATCAGTTTTTGCAGTTGCTAATTCTCTAGGAGAGGGGAAGCTAGAATTGCTGGTAATTTGCACTGGTCAGCGCGTCCTAAGACACAAGAAGCATAAACCGTTTTTTGGATTTGGCAACGAAGGTTGTTGGCGGTACAATCCAATCGGCCAAGCTTCATTTATTTTGCTAGAAGCTTAACCCTTGAGTTCGTATGTTTTGTTCCAAACACACTTCCAGTCTTAGTTTGTAAGTCATGGTATTAGTGGTTCTGGAAGTGAATGCTAGAACAGATCCGTATCCAGTTTCATTGGGTTGCTTAACTGAGACTAACAGACTAACAGCGTATCCAGTTTCATTTGGTTGCCCAACTGAGATTAACAATTTTGTGTATATAGAAATTAATTTTGAATTGGGCAAGCCTGGCTTAGATCGTCTGGTGTACGAGTGCTGAGGCTGCAAAGTATGTGAAATCAAAACAATGTTGCAATAGTAAACCCCAGTGATCAAACTGGTGCCAACTGAAATGAAATAAGTAAAATTGGATGCGATCAGATCAAAATGGAATATGAAAAACACATAGCTGTAGAGAAATGGCAAGTGTACCACACCTTAACAATAGGAGCACCAGTGTTTCATAGCTTAAGAGTTGTTGGTCAGCTTACATTTCATGATTCATGTCTAATCTAGTACTGTACATTAAAAGCATCCAATCCTTTCAAGTTAGTCAGCATCTCACTGAAGGCCGAGGCCCAGTAGCAATTAAATTTCTTGACTTTGCAAGTGTACACGGGAACGGACAACCACTCTTAACAAGAACCAAATTTGACCAGGGACCAAAATTTAATTTCTAAAAATTGGCGGTGGCCGCGCGTACGCGTACCCCCTCTACCACAAATTACGACGTCCACTCTCCCATTTGGGGAGATGGTAGACCAGCGCACCCACCAAGTGCAATGTGGGCCACTGATCTAGGCCATGGGCCTACATGATCGCCCATCGACCCCGTCCAGGTAAGTATGGAACAAGGGCGGCCCGGGGCTTTGTTATATAGGCAGCCAGCTCGCGGTTGCCCGGTTGCGGCGCCGAGGTGGTGCTAAATTTCTGCGGTGCCGAGAGAGAATCCAAGACGTCGCGCTTCCCGCCCGTTGGATTGAGTGTGGACGGTTCCGCACGCCGCACTGTGTAAAAGAAATGGAGAAAACGTGGTGTCTGGCTGGACCGACAAAGGTGAGGATAGATGGGCCAAGCCCAAGATAAGTTTTTTTTTGGCAATTCGTGAACCTGCTGCACCTTTTTAGTTGTTACCTTTGTATTGGCCCTCTATTGTGCATTTGTGTGGGACTTAAAATTAGATGGGGTTGGAGATGACAGTTCAGACTCTTGAATATGTTTAATAAATTTTTATGTATAAAGAGAAAACATAGTCTTTTTTCTGCCGTCGCGATGTAAGGACATATTTGGTAGTACATAGTTATCATATCATCGTATACATGTGCATAGGACAAGATTGTTGCGATCGGCACTACGTGATCTCTCCGAAACACTTCTTATTACACAATAAAGAGATGAGGAGCATGTAAACATTGTGCCTGTTCCTACTTCAGATTCCAATCTCAGAATCAGTAGCTGTCCCTGAAGATCACTGTCACTTCTACCGTAAAGTATTGCGCTCGCGCCCCATGCTTGTGCATTAACAAATAAAGAGGCCGGAGCAACATGAATACTTGATTGAGCTACCACTTGCAGTTTCATATGTAGTCCTTGGAAGCTGGAGAGTTCATGTGATTATGTGTCTCCATCTTGTTTGTTTATGATGTCCATGCGCTTGTCTTATTTTTATGCAAAAACCCATGGAAGAAGGCCTGCTGCTCTATAGAAGAGACGGACAGATTCACATGGCGCCCAGTCGGGGCCGGGCGTCTGATTTGATTCCATCCATTCGTTGACGTTGCACATGGCGCTTAGCGGGGCGTCTGATTTGAAAGTTTAAATCTCCACTCGATGGACTAACCCCCTGTTTGGATCCAATATACCAATAACTAGCAACAAAATATAGCAGGTGTTGGATCCAAACACATACTAAGTGCTAATCAGTATATGAATGGCTACTAGTAAAATTTAGCAAGGTGAAGGTTGCTAGAAATTGTTAAGACTATGCTATTCCTAAGCTTTGGCATCTGCAAACTGAACCTAGATCAATCAGGGATTGGAGCCAACTTTTACAGCAACTCGGATCGGAAACCCTATGCAAGCTTTTGCAGATCTGTTTGATGTGTATAATATATGCACGTCTGGTGCAAATCTGTTTTGATGTGTATAATATGTCGTCTAAGTCAGACTCTGTAACAGGAATGGAATGCAGAGCATGTATGGACGAGGGTGGAACTAGTTGTTAGCTGCAACTAAAAATTAGTCAGGTATAAAATTTAGCTAAATACTAAAATTAGCTATGGAGTATTTACATACTCCGCTAATAAATATATATATCCCAAGTCAAAGATTAGAATGTGCTCACCTTTTTGTCTTTCTTACTTAGACGACATTTTAGGGTGTTTGGTTTAAGAAATGGGTTAGTCTGTCATCTTCTTACCATTTTTATTTTTGGAATGAAATGAACTAATGCGTCACCATCTCATTTCCCACAAGCTAATAGTTAGTATTAGTGTGAAAAATATAGCCATTTCACTAAATTTGAAGAATTGACTCATATCTAGGATGATTTGATTCCTCAACATAAACACCCTGTAATTTCTCTCTTCTACTCACAAGATAAAAGTGACTTTTCTCGTCTATTAGCTCTTTTTTTAGCTGTTGCTCAACTAATAGGATGACAACTAGTAAATATTAACCTGAAAGACATAAGATTGAAGACTTGAAGGGAATAAAAAAATTCTTGAACACATTAAGCGCACCAGTAGAGGGCCAATCTCATGAATATTTAGATGTTTATAAATTTTTTTGGATGTGCATTTTGAAAATTCCGAGACCTAGACAACACTCACCGTCACGTTTAGAGGTTACTGGTGCATTTTATACTCATATAAATATAGTGCTAGTACGCTACTACCATGCTATATATGGTCATCCCCATAACCCAAACATCAGGTGTGCAATTGTCCATGGAGTTTCTCCACGCTCATGATGGGATTTTTTCAGGCGTCTTCCTCGTCCTCGTTGCCACCATTACCATTCTCTACTTGAAGCAACAACTATTGCTTTCAGCGTTCAAGAGACGTGCCAGCTCGCCTTCTCTCCCATGTCCAAGAGGCCTACCGCTCATCGGCAACCTCCATCAGCTAGGCACTGTCCCGCATGACTCCCTGGCCGCGCTCGCCGCCAAGCACTCAGCGCCGCTCATGCTGCTCCGTCTAGGCTCGGTGCCCACGCTCGTGATCTCCACCGCCGACGCGCTGCGCACCGTGTTCCAGGCCAACGACCGGGCGATGTCCGGCCGCCCAGCGCTGTACGCGGCAACCAGGCTCTCCTACGGCCTGCAGGACATCGTATTCTCGCCCCCGGACGGCGGGTTCTGGCGCGCCGCGCGACGCGCGTGCCTGTCGGAGCTCCTGAGCGCCCCACGCGTGCGCAGTTTCCGCGACGTCCGGGAGGGCGAGGCCGCCGCGATTGTCACCGCCATAACGGACATGTCCAGAAGTGGCTCTACCGTGAACTTGAGCGAAGAACTTATGGCGACGAGCAACAAGATCCTGCGGCGTGTCGCGTTCGGCGTCGGCGGCGGCGGCGGCGAAGAGAGCATCCACGCCGGCACGGTGCTTGACGAGACACAGAAGCTTCTAGGCGGCTTCTTTGTGTCCGATTACATGCCGTGTCTTGGGTGGCTGGACGCGGTCCGGGGCCTCCGGAGGCGGCTGGAGCGGAACTTCCATGAGCTCGACGCGTTCTACGAGAAGGTCATCAACGACCACCTCAGCAAGCGCGGTGCCGGTGCCGATGCCTCCAAGGGTGAGGACTTGGTGGACGTGCTCCTTCGACTGCACGGTGATCCGGCTTACCAGAGCACGTTCAACAGCCGTGACCAGATCAAAGGCGTCCTTACGGTACGCTTCGAGATCTTCATACGCGCTTGCATGTTACGTTTCACGAGTTTCTTGATCCATCGTCGGACGGTTCGATTTCTGAACAACGGCAACTATTTCAGGACATCTTCATCGCCGGGACCGACACGGCGGCGGCGACGGTGGAGTGGACGATGACAGAGCTAGTAAGGCACCCGGACATGCTCGCCAAAGCGCATAAGGAGGTGCGCGGCGCCGTGGCCGGCAAAGACATAGTCCGGGAATCCGACCTCCCGCGGCTCAAGTACCTGAAGCAAGTGATCAGGGAGTCCATGCGGATGCACCCGCCGGTGCCGCTGCTGGTGCCGCAGGAGACCATCGAGCCCTGCACGGTATACGGCTGCGAGATCCCGGCCAGGACGCGGGTGTTCGTGAACGCCAAGGCCATCGGGCAGGACCCCGACGCATGGGGGCCGGACGCGGCGCGGTTCGTGCCGGAGCGGCACGAGGAGATCGCGGACCTCAGCGACCACAAGCCGTGGCACGACATCTTCTCGCTGGTGCCGTTCGGGGTCGGCCGGAGGAGCTGCCCCGGCGTGCACTTCGCCACCTCCGTGGTCGAGCTGCTGCTGGCAAACCTGCTCTTCTGCTTTGACTGGTACGCGCCGAATGGCGAGGAAATCGGTAAGCCGAAGATGTATACACGTCACTGTAATCACAATATGTATAGTAGGCCACTAAAATACAGCTAGGAAGAATGCGTGTTCACGAAACGTCCGTACGTCGTACGTGCCAGACATCGCTTCATTGCACGCCTCTCCTTTCAGCTACGAGCATGAGGGGATTTTTCCTGTGAACGGTCAGCCCGGTCTCCTGCTCCAGATCAACCTCGCCATGCGGCACGCGCCAGTCAAAGCAAAACAGCAGGTTGGCCAGCAGCAGCTCGACGACGGAGGTGGCGAAGTGCACGCCGGGGCAGCTCCTCCGGCCGATCCCGAACGGCACCAGCGAGAAGCTGTCGTGCCACGGCTTGTGGTCGCTGAGGTCCGCGATCTCCTCGTGCCGCTCCGGCACGAACCGCGCCGCGTCCGGCCCCCACGCGTCGGGGTCCTGCCCGATGGCCTTGGCGTTCACGAACACCCGCGTCCTGGCCGGGATCTCGCAGCCGTATACCGTGCAGGGCTCGATGGTCTCCCGCGGCACCAGCAGAGGCACCGGCGGGTGCATCCGCATCGACTCCCTGATCACTTGCTTCAGGTACTTGAGCCGTGGGAGGTCGGATTCCCGGACGATGTCTTTGCCAGCCAGGGCGCCGCGCACCTCCTTCTGCGCCTTGGCGAGGATGTCCGGGTGCCTTACTAGCTCTGTCATCGTCCACTCCACCGTCGCTGCCGACGTGTCTGTCCCGGCAATGAACATGTCCTGAAATAGTTGCCGTCGTTCAGAAATCGAACCGTTAGCCGATCGATCAAGAAACATGTGAAACGTAACGTGCAAGCGTGTATGAAGATTGAAGCGTACCGTAAGGATGCCTTTGATCTGGTCACGGCTATTGAACGTGCTCTGGTAAGCCGGATCGCCGTGCAGGCGAAGGAGCACGTCCACCAAGTCCTCACCCTTGGAGGCATCGGCACCGGCACCCTTGCTGAGGTGGTCGTCGATGACCTTCTCGTAGAACGTGTCGAGCTCGTTGCAGTTCCACTCCAGCCGCCTCCGGAGGCCCCGGAGCGCGTCCAGCCACCCCAGCCATGGCATGTAATCGGCCACAAAGAAACCGCCTAGAAGCTTCTGTGTCTCGTCGAGTACCGTGCCGGCCTGGATGCTCTCTTCGCCGCTGCCGTCGCCGAACGCGACACGCCGCAGGACCTTGTTGCTCGTCGCCATAAGCTCTGCGCTCAGGTTCACGGTGGAGCCGCCACTTCTGGACGACATGTCCGTTATGGCGGCGACGAGCGCGGCGGCCTCGCCCTCTCGGACGTCGCCGAAGCTGCGCACGCGCGGGGCGCTCAGGAGCTCCGACAGTGACGCGCGGCGCGCGGCGCGCCAGAACCCACCGTCCGGGGGCGAGAAGACGATGTCCTGCGCGCCGTAGGTGATCCGGGTGGCCGCGTACAGCGCCGGGCGGCCGGACATGGCCCGGTCGTTGGGCTGGAAGACGGCGCGCAGCGCGTCGGCAGTGGAGACGACGAGCGTGGGCACCGATCCCAGCCGGAGCAGCATGACCGGCGCCGCGTGCTTGGCGGCGAGCGCGGCGAGGGAGTCGTGCGGGGCCGTGCCGAGCTGGTGCAGGTTGCCGATGAGCGGGAGGCCTCTTGGACATGGGAGAGAAGGCGAGCCGGCGGCGCGTCTGTTGAACGCTGCAAGCAAGAGGTGCTTCAGGTAGAGAACGGTGATGGCGGTGACAAGGACGAGGAGGACGCATGGAAACAGCCCATCGTGAGCTTGGAGAGTCTCCATGGACACCTGCTGAGTGCTGACTGCTGTTATGTGGATGAGCAAAGCATGGTAGTAACAGTATATTTATAGACTCTGCCAACACAGAGCTGTTTTTGTTCAAGTTGATTACTACTAGTGTTATCCCTTAGCCGCCGACTGCCAGCGAGAATAGTGTCTTGTCCAGTATGAGGGGGTCCAAAGTCCATAGTCCACGCATATCTAGTAGCTACGGAGTGGGAAAGCCTGGGCCCTTGGAGTTTTTGTGTTTGTCTAATCTAAAGGTTACTTGAAGAATTAAAACATGTATCAAATGGAAAGGTGTGGAACAAACAGTCAAAAAAATCAGATGCTGTCTTGTGGCAACCTCTCAGTTGTAAATATTTGTTTAGTTCAACAACATGTATAACAAGTAAAGGAGAGAGGGACCCATATAGCCGGCTCAAGAAGGGCACGCCCCCTCCCCGCACCGCGCCGCCGTGGGCCTGTGCGTCGCCGCCGCCGTGTGCCATCGCCGTAGGTTAAGGTTTTAGATCGTTTAGAGCCTAAGAAATCCCGGACCTATAAATACAAGAAAATTGTATCCATTGAGATCAAGAATGGAACAGGGGACAATTTCTTTTACCCAGATCTCCAACTCTTGAGCTCTCTCTCCCTCCCCCAAACCCTAGCCGCCGCGCGCCGCCACCACGCCTGGCCGAGTGCCGCCGCCGTCAGCCTACGGCTCTGCCGCCGGTCGCCACCAATCTCTGTTAATTTCGCCAAAAATACTGCCCATTGTGCCCCCAGCGGTACACTTGTTACATCTGGTATACGAAGCCAACTACGATCCATGGCCGCCACCACGACGATGGACACAGCGACGCGATCTTCAATGACATACACACCCTACTCGCAGGTGCAGTTCAGGAACTCAATTTCTTTTCCTACAGCACGAGAACACGGTTCAGATCGAATCAGATCCGAACGCCGCCAACGACACCCCCATGAACCTCGATGACGAGATCGCCATGCTAGACCAATGCCTCGCGGACAAGGAGAAGGAGATCGTGGGCATGCATGGCACCTTCAACGCCGACCCCGTGGTCATGCTGTCACCAGCGGCCACCGTCATCACCAGCACCCCCGATGACGTCCTCATCACCAAGGTCGCGACCATGTCAGCAGCAGCGCCGCAGCACGCGACCATGCTAGCGGACGTGCGCGCCCTCGTCATCGGCGCCCGGACGTCACACCACCACTACGCCCAAACGTCGACGCCGACGATGACACTGTTCAGGAGGAACAACAAAAGGACGATAACGACTATCCCCCAGTCGTCATAGTCAAATCGGCTCCTGACGACAGTGACAGCAACACGTTGTCGCACAACGTCATCATCGCCAACAACATCAAGGAGAAACTGATGTTGCAGCGTGAGGATGCTGCGTAGAAAAGGGGGGAGTGATATAACAAGTAAAGGAGTGAGGGGCCCATATGACCGACCGAAGAACGGCACACCCCCTCCCCGCATGCTGCCTCTGTGGGCCTGTGCGCTGCCACCTCCGTGTGCCGTCGCCGTAGGTTAGGGTTTTAGATCACTTAGAGGCTAAGAAATCCTCGGCCTATAAATACAAGGGGAATTGTATCCATTGAGATCATGAAAGGAATAAGAGTTAATCCCTTTTACCTAGGTCTCGAGCTCTCTCTCCCTCTCCCAAACCCTAGCCGCCGCACGCCGCCACCACGCCTGGCCGAGCGCGCCGCCCTCCTTGCCGCCGTCAGGCTGCAGCTCTGCCACCAGTCACCACCAATCTCCGTCAATATTGCCAAAAATACCGTTTATTGTGGTCC
>CM041642.1:19913020-19981098 GCA_023333625.1 Bothriochloa decipiens | reverse complement strand
CCAATCTCCGTCAATATTGCCAAAAATACCGTTTATTGTGGTCCCTAAGTTACACTTGTTACATATGTGTTCTTGTACAAGTTAGTAATCCTGTCAGAACTTTACACTCACGTGGAACGCGAAGTTCTTCTTCTTTTTTCTCTCTCATCATGACACAATATATGTACATCGCATCTCTAGGTGTGTTTGACAATTTGTTCAGTTAAGACGTACGTTTGTTCAACACGTAAATCGACATGTTTATCACCTTATGCATATGCTTCTACACATGCTTCTATAAATTACTCAATTGGCATTGTTAATATAGAAAAAATATCTCTGGATGTAACAAGTAATACCCCCCTAAATTATAAATTACTCGTCTATGGTATTATTGAAAAAGAATCTGAAGCTATCCTGAATTTAAAATTATCTTAAAATAGTTTTTTATCTACGCTTCTAGTATTACTCACTCCATTCGTTGATAATATATAAAAAACTAACTTAGGTAATATATGTATGATGTGTGTCATTATAAATAAAACCATATTTTCTTATAAAAATGATATAATTTTCTATGTATGGTTTTATCTAAATCCATTTTTCACAGGAATGATTAGTTCATTCTACCAGCAGACGACGTCATATGTTTTTTATTTAGCATATGTAACACATTGAAATTTTATGCAAGATAAAGAAAATCACCTACATAGAGGTATAGGGGACCTATGCATCTACTCTACTAGATGAGTTCCTCTTATATATCCACATAAAACTTTGTTGGGCTATTTGTGCAACTGTCCCTAATCTAAAGTCTAATTGCTCATTTACCTTTATTTTTTAAACTTTGCACGTTTGCCCTGTTTTTTAAAACCAAAGCCCTCGTTTGCCCCTGAATTAGACCTCCGTCAGATTTTCAAATATTATGGCCATAAAAAAAATGTCTGAGAAAAAGAAAAATAGAAAAAGAACGAAACTGCCCCTTATCCCAATCACACCACACGCAAACAGCCGGACTGCCCATCGCCTCCTTCGCGGGTGGCGCGCGGGCACACGCCTCGCCGGTGGCGCGGTTTGGTGGAGCAGCGGCAGGCGTCACAGGTGGCGCGGACGTGCAGTGGGCCGGCTCGCTGGCGGCGTAGGCGGCACGCGACTCGCCTGCGACGTGTCACGGGCGGAGGCGCCGCGGCTGAGCTCGCGAGCGCGTGGCTCACCAATGGCACAGCACAGCGCGACGGAGGAGTGGCGGTGTGGCAGAACCTCCTAAATCCTATGGCCCACACGCATGATTATTATCTAAACAGAATCCAAATAACCATGAATGTGTTCCATAAAACTTAAAAGGTCTGTCGGATAAATCCCGAATCATCCACGATTCTCCGAGCAGGATCAATCATTACAAAGAGACATTGCAGTATTACAACAGTTTTATACAAATAATATACATCGGAGTAAAATAGCGGAAGGATTACAATAACATAATTTTACAAATCATTTACAAACCATAAGTTGGATTATTACAAACCATATAGCAGTGGAATAACAATATAACATTACATCCACCTTGATTATATGCTCTGCCCAAGAGCGAGATATCCTATTCATCGTCACTTTCCTCGACGACGGTCATGCAGCAGGATGCGAAGCATTCCTTGCAACAAGGGTTCAACAAATCCTGAGTACAAAAGTACTCAACAAGACTGAACCGACAAAAAAGAGGGGTGAAGACTCAGGAAATGCAGGCTAGAAGGACAAGGTAAGGCTTGCAGGAGGTAAGAAATTTTGCAGAAAAGCTTGAAAGAAAGAAAAGCGGTCTTGCTCAAGATCAAAATTACCAGCCAACTTTCTTCTTAAACCTTAATCATCATTCAAGTTGTTACTACGATGATAAACACCGATCGAGTCTTCTTCTCCGAGAAGCAACGGCGATTCGAATCCATTTTATATACCCAGCTGGGACCTAGGTTACTGAGACGCAGGAGACTCTAACTCCTAAGCATAGCAGGTGAACCGATATACCGGGATAACAACCGCAGCCATATATCACCACATGATACACATGAGCACTTCGACCCAGTGTACCGATATACATGGGAACTTAAACCCACAGTATAACACACTATGACATATGTGGGGACTCTGGCCCATTATAAGTCACTCCATGACATACGTGGGACTCTGGGCCACCGTATACCACTTCATGCATATGGATTTTCTAGTTTCTCGATATCACCAGTTCACCATCGACACAGGACCTAGGGCATCAACAGACGGAAACACTACAGAGGGACTCCATTCCCAATGCAAGTTAACCGTCTGGACTCGATTTATTAACTATCATCATGATTTTAACAGAATAAACCAAACTCATCTTTTTCATTCTTTTACTTTGAACACTTAATTAATTAAGCAGGGCTAAGCAGTACTACGCATCTTCTAGAACAGGTAACAAGGAATTATGGAAGTAAGACAGGTAATGCAGTTGGTGGGTTTTCACTCAACTCCTATTACTTAATGCAACATATCAAAACTGAAGCGGTAAAACTTTTATAAAATAGAATAGGGTTTGAATGCATCCGGGGCTTGCCTTGGTATTCAGGGTAGATAGTCTCGGGCTCTGGATCAATTCCAATCTCCGGAGTCTGCTCTTCCTTCGGATCTAGGACGACAACGTTAAACTCTCCATTATCGGAAACTATACGATACAATAATATGCTTCAAAATGATGGAATGGTAAACATGATGCTCGATGGATATATGATCAGATTAATGGCTTGAGTACAACTTTCCTTCATGGTAAAGTTGTAAGCCAACCAAAACATACTTTCTAAGTTTATTAGGGTTAACTACATTATTTAAGAAAGTTATTAAACACATAAAATAACGTTAATTAAGTCCTAATGACATGATCCAGGTGTAACAACCCAAAAATTCGAACTACAAAATTTTTCGACAAAACCCTGAGTGATGTGGTGCGACATGTCATCATCTACCCCTTACATATGCATCAACCCTAGCATGTCATGCATGGCATTCACATGTTGCAAATTATTTAACACCTCATAATCATGCTCTATGTTCACATGTTACATTTTAATGTTTCAATAGTTCAATCATCATGTTGCATTCAAAGAGTGAGTTGGATTTTTTATTTGGTTTATGTGTTGATTATTAAAAATGACAACATAATATTTATTTTCACAAATAAATATTAAGGGCATAATACCCTAGCATTATTTGGGCCATGTATGCCCACTATTCTGTTGCACAAGATAAGCACACCATATATATATATATATAAGTATATATAAAAATATATTTGAAAATGAAAAAGGATAAGAAAAGGAAAAAGAAAAGGAGGAGACAGGCCCGAGCAGCCCCGTCGACCCGGCCTGCGCGCGTTCGCCCGCGCTCGCCGCTCGACCCTGCGCTCGCCGCTCAAACCCGCGCTCGCCGCTCGAACCCCCCCTGCTCGCCGCTCGACCCCGCGCTGCGCGGCCCAACCAGGCCGACGGCCCAGCAAGAGCCGCGCGCGTTCGCGCGCCGCACCGAGCCTCTGTTGCCGATGAGTCGCTGACGATGGGGCCTCGAAGTGGAACCCACGTGTCATCGCGCCCGCTGAGGTCACCCGACCGGCCGTGCGTGCTCGCGTCAGCACTGTTCCCCTGCGTCGCTCCTAAGCAACCTCCCTCGACCGCTCGATCCAGTGTCGCCCCGCATCGACGCACGCCCGCAGGCCACCTGGACTGACCAGCCCGCGTAAAGTTCCCACGGCCGCAGGCAACATTCTCCGCGCGCACGCGCGCACCTGCGCTGTCGCCGCAGTGGAACGCTGCCGCCATAAAGAACTTCGACACCCAGTGTTACCTAGCCCCCTCTCGCTGTTCTCTGGACCCAATTCGAACCCCAGCTGCTGACTTGGACATCCCTTGACCGCTCGATCAAGCAAAGCTGTGATCGGCCGTCCGTCTGCTACCTACCACCGCGTCCGCCCTATAAAGCAAGCACCCCGGCACCCTAGGGTTCCCAGATCGCCGCCACCGCTCTGGTGAAGCCCCATTCCACCTTACCAGCCTCGTTTGGAGAAGAGCTGAAGGGGAAGGAAGGAGTCGGGGAAGAAGAAGACGCCGCCGCCGGAGCTGAGGAGGGAGACCGTCGACTCGGAGCCGCTGCTGCTGCGTCGAGGGCAGGAAGGAGTAGCAGTACCACGAGCCGGAGCCGCTTGACTTGTACCGCACCTCCATCCTCTTCGACCGTCGGTGAGCACCGCCATCGCCGCCCTCTCGAACCCTCCGCCGTGCTGTTGGCCATGGCGCTCCGCCGTGAGCGCGTAGGCCCAGGTCACTACCGACCTCACTGGACACACCCGCACACACACACGAGACTAGCCGAGCCCCTCGGACCACGGCATCGGGAGGATGCCGGAATGGAAGCCGCCCAGTCCATCGCCGTGCGCCAAGCTCCGCCGTGGCGAGATCACCCAGTCGCCTTTTATTGAACCTCGACCTCCGTTGTTTCTGGATCCGCGCTCGCCTTGATGAGACGGACCCCGTGCACACCCTAGCTCTGCGATTGCCTCACCAGAGCATCGACCCGAACCACCTTGTCGTCGACGTGTCAGTACGTTGCCGCTCCAGAACGCCGTCGTTCACCGTCGTTCCTACCACCATCGACCACCCTCGAGGAGCAGGAAGAAGCCGGGAAGCTCCGCCGTGACGAGCTGCATCGAGTGGGCAAGATGGAGACCGTGGACCCTCTCGGAGTGCCGTTGCCGTGCGCCGAGGACCTGCCGAAGCTCCGCCGTGGGAGTTGCTGCCCGCGCGGACTCTGCCGTGTGTTTTGGTCACCGCCGGCACCTCGAGCAGATGTTGCGAGACTCCAACCGTCCATCTACACCACCAATTGGAGCTGTAGTGACCCGGTGTGAAGTGTACATCGGGCACCGTCGCCATCGAGCCACCGTCTGCCGTCGAGCTCGACACAGAAGTGAAGCTGTCGCCCTGAAGCCCATCGACGTGACCGTCGTGGAGTCCCGAAGCCGATGGGCGGGTTAATGGCACCGGAGATCCTTTGTGGCACCAGGAATCGAGGGTTCTTCCGCCGTCGATCGCCGAGGAGGAACTCCGCGTTCGAGCCGATCTCGTCCGAGACGGATCACGCACTCGAGCTGAACCTCGAGTTCGACCCTTCGACAACCGACCCTCGAGTTTGACACCTCGAGCACCGTCACCCTCGAGTTTGACCCTTCGATAAACCGACCCTCGAGTTTGACCCTTCGAAGAACCGACCCTCGAGTTTGACACGACAGACCCTCGAGTTTGACACCTCGACGCGTCGACCCTCGAGTTCTACACCTCGAGCACCGTCACCCTCGAGCCGCTGTCCGCCATAAAGCACATCGCCGGAACCAAGCTCCTGACTTGATGACCACCTTCGTGTTCGCCTTGGCGACCCGAGGACGATGCACGAGTTAGCGAAGTCTTGGAGCAGCCCTCGCCGGATGTTTAACCTCGCCATCATCGACCGAGCACCGCTGTCGAAGCAGAGCAGTTTTCCGTCTTTGAGCATGCCCTCGAAAGCATACCCCCTCGAGACAGTACCCCTCGAGACCGTATCCTCGAGACAGTGTCCTCGAGACAGTACCCCTCGAGACCGTAACCTGAGACCGTGCCCTCGAGACCGTAACCCCCTCGAGTTCCAACCCTCGAGACAGTACCCTCGAGAGCATACCCCCTCGAGAGCATACCCCTCGAGAGCGTAACCTTGAGACCGCAACCCCTCGAGCCCTTTCTCTTTTCAGAAA
This sequence comes from Bothriochloa decipiens, assembly GCA_023333625.1. Lineage (NCBI taxonomy): Eukaryota > Viridiplantae > Streptophyta > Magnoliopsida > Poales > Poaceae > Bothriochloa > Bothriochloa decipiens. Next base: position 19,975,316 of record CM041642.1, on the reverse strand, counting down.
ATGGTTAAATCTTTGAAAATTCATAACTAATTCATACGAGCTCAGAAAATTATGATCCACATATCCAAATTTTCTATAAATCGAGCCCTATCTATCTAGGCTATGTTTGAGTGTATTTGGATCTTCTATTTTGCATTCGTTCTTTGTGCTAATCTATAGGGGTCGCTTCTGCGACCGTTAAATCTCGTTACAGGCTCGAGCGAGGACAAGCTTGACGACAATGACTACCAGGAGAAGTCCGACAGCTACGTCAGTGAAGGTGCCACACACCATCCAACCTCGTAGATCCCATTACGCATGACAATTATAGTATGGCTAGTGCTTTAAATTTATGTTGCTATAATGCTATGCCTGTGCTAAGGCTGCATGATAGAGTATTTATTTGATGAGCCCTACCTTGTTGTAAACTATCACCTGCTTACCCGCTGTTATGATAGCCACCCGCTTATCTGCTATACTTATAATTTCTATACTTCACTCGCTTACATTTTGATGCGACGTGATGAACCCGGGGAAGGCCTGGAGGGTGCCAGGCTGGATGTGTGAGTTGATGTTTCAGATGAGCATGTGAGCTGATGATGTTATATCCGGGTTTGGGGTGGAGCTTACGGCAGGGAGTAGGGTGAGGGTTGAGTCGATCGAGCCGGGATCTACGACGAGCTTTTGGAGCAAGTCTTGCTAGGGAATGGTTCTGGACATTCCTAAGAGAGGAGCCTGTGGCAGGCTAACTGAGATGTGATGGTGGTCCTTGGGTGTGATCCTCGGAAAGGTGGAGCCCGAGATGAAGGTGCCGTGGTAGCACGTTAAAGATAAACCCTGATGAAGATATCCCGGTTTGGTCAAATCTAGGAACTGTTACGCTGGTATCCGGACCTAGGAATCTCTTGCTTTCCACTCGCTCTCCATGGGGGGGAGACGGCCGAACCGCTGGATAGGTCGATGCCACTACTGCTAGGCGAGAAGTGATAGGAAGGTATATGCATGGGATGGAGCTAACACCCTACCGAGACGATCATGGCACCCCCTTCGGGAGTGGGTACATGGCATGACATCCTCTTCGGGAGCGGATACATGCTCTCTTCACAGTTTTAGTGATCCAGTGCTGGATGGTAGAGTGGCATCGCCTATGGCAGTAGGCGCCCGGAATCTGCCTAGGTGCGCGCGAGCATCGATGATGGTTATCTGGTGGATTAGTAAAACCTCTGCAGAGTGTATGGTTGATCGATCGATACATATGGCGAATCTTCGGCTATGGACCTTTCCTATGTTTCGCATGCACCGGACTAGCGAGTGGAGTGTTCTACCTTCCTCTGAGTGTGTTTTCCGGCCGTGAGCCAGTTTGAGGGCTGCGGGCCGCTGAGGCAAGCCAAGAGGGAGTTGGCTTGTCGACCAGAGTCTGAGAGGGTGTTGGAGATGAGATGAGATGATGCTACAGATATGGATGGAGATAGATGAAGGGAATGGGTTTGTGTTTAAAACTTGTTTATTATACTTTTGTTTTATATACTTGAACATTGCATAGGAAAACCCAGCCTTTATAGGTTCCTTTTGAGATACCCTTATTTTTGCACCCACTTCCACAAAGCAATGCATAGGGTGGGAGTGTGGCCAGTACAAATCGTACTGAAAATTTGGTTTCAGGTTCAAGGAGTGAGTACTCATCTGGGGAGTACAGCGATTGAGGGTTTCGTGCCTACGCTCAAGTTGGAGAGAAGAAGATAGTTTCCGCACCTCAAGCTTTTATTGTTATGCTGCATGAACTCTGATTCCGCCCTGTGGCGATGTAATAAGTTATTGTAACTCCCTCTATTTGCACTCTTTTGTTCGATGTATGGATTATGGATTCAACTGTTATCGGGTAATGTGATTTAAATGGTCATATTACACTCCGACACTGTGGATTTTCCTTCGCGGAAATCAAGGTCGTTTCACCAGGTAAGCGCAAATAATTAATTAAAGTGCCTAAGGTCATTAGGGTTAATGACCCAAGGTCATCAATCAATCCCAAAGTCAAACAAATCCTATAATGATTAAACTTAATTAAAGAGGTTAATTAATTATTTAAAAGCATAAAATAAAGGCATAAAAATTAAAGTTATCTCATTAAGCTCAAAATTTTATTTTAAACATCTCTTGGTCTAATTAGATGGAAAAACAAATTTCAGAATTAAAAGCCAAATATTTTATTTATTAAAAATCATTAAATGTCCATTTTTCAATTAAAATGGCTAATTTTAACTTATACAAAAAGTACTCAAATTTGGTATTTCATATTTTTCCTAGGTATATGACATCATAAAGAACACACACAAAAATTTTCAAAATTTTTGGAGCTGTATATGAATCACTATGATTTTCTAAAGAAAATAGCATTTAAAATATTTTCTAGAAAAAGAAAAAGAAAATAAGCACAGTGTCCCCGCGCTGACCGACGGCGGCGCGACGGTTGACCGGCGATTTCTCGCCGACGGTGAGGTCTCCGGCGACGAGGTTTGGTCCTATAGGCTCATCTCGGCACGGCGAGCAACTTGGGCTAGCTAACGTGGCGGCGGAGCGACGGCGGCACCCACGCCGGCGGCCATGGCGGCGCAACGGAGCTCAGGCATGGTGGTAACGCTCACCGGAGTGATTTCCTGCGATGGCGAGGGCATGGGCAGGTGTAGGACATCAACTCGAACGCGTTGGGCCAGAAGATGGAGCTATCCCTGGCTTCTAGCTCAGACGGCTATGCACACGGCGGAGCGGCAAGGTCACGCCGACGGCGACGCACGGTGACTGGACCCTACGACGCAAGAGAGGTGAAATTGAGGGCATGGACAGGTGCAGGAGCTCACCATGGGTCTAGTGCGCACGCTAATGAAAGCTCGAAGTGGCTGAGTCGAGCTGTGGACGGCGGCGCTGATGGCGGCGGCGGCGCTCCGGTGGCAAGGACGGCGTTCCGGCGCTTCCTGCGCACCATCAGACCGACCAAGATGCGTATAAGAGGCAATGAAGCACAGAGAACATGATGAGAGGGTTAAAGGTAATATGTTTTCCACCTTGGCGGCGGTGGACGGAGAGGAAGCTCGCGGCGGCTCGGCGACCGATCGCGAGGAAGACGACGTCGTGCGGGCGGCTCAGGCGGGGAGAGCTAGCTCAATCGAAGCGCAAGGTCAAGGCAGAGCTTCAGGCAAGATGAAGCGGACAGAAATGAAGCGACGGTGGCGAATTTTGCCGGCGGGGACGAGCTCGACGGCGGTGCGAGAAAGAAGAAGTCGGCCACGGCGACGCTTCTTATAGCCAGAGCTCGAGGAAAGGGAGGGCGACACGCGACGAGGACGCTTCGAGCGCGAGGTGAGCTGGTGGCCGCAGCAGGGCGGTATGGCGCCGGTGGACGGCGGCGCGGCTTGAGAAGCCGACGATGGTGGCCGACGATAGGTCTCGGTGCTGTTCAAGAAAATTACAAAATTGCCACTCATTTGAAATTATAAATTACTCCAAAATTTATATAAGAACTTGAAAATCTCCAAAAATATCATTTGTATAACTTTTCAAGAGATACACTTTTCCTTTAACTGGCATCCTCAAATTCTATTTGGATTTTGAAATATGAATTCAAATTCAAAAGGGGAATAAAACCCTAGAAACAAACATTTGAAATTACTTTTGATTTTTCAATAAAATTTGAAAATCTTCAAAACTATGAAATATTTAAATTTTCAAACCAAACCTTTTTAATATACAAAGTTTTCCCAAATTATGCATGATATTTGAATTATGGTTTTAAAATCAAAAGGGGACAAATGCTAGAAAACTATATTTTTAAATTTATTTGAAATTCCTTTTGGAAACTTGAAAAACTTTGAATACCAATTTTGTAGCTCTTATCAAGGTCTACAAACTATATTTTTAGAGTATCCCCCAAATTCCTTATAGATTTTTAATTATAGAAAAGGGGATAAAACTAGGTTTTGAAATAAAGGGTTTTTGAACCGAATTCAAACTTGATTTGGTTTCTAATTTAATTGGTTGGTTATTAGTGATCACATACATCATCCAAGGACATTTTTAGGTCAATGACCCAATGACACCCTTGGTTGACCAAGTTGACTTTTGAAAAACATTTTATAGCTTTCTAATTTGAATTTAAATTTGAATTGCAAGACTTGGGAATAAGCTTTGAAATCCAAATTCAACTTCAAATATGGAAATAATTTTTAGGACTGGACTTAGATTTATACACTATGCTTGGCACTAGTGTAAACACGGTTTACACCTCAAGTACATAGAATATAAACTAAGTATTTGAGATGTCATTCGAAAGTTGGGTTTTGTTATTTCATGTGACAACACATTCCAGAAACACAATCAACCTATGAAATATAAACTTGTTTTAGTTAATGCACATCAAAGTTGACCTAATCATGAATGCTTTGCAGTGCATATGATGACATGGCAGGTTTTAGTTAATATAACACCAGAGGTGTTACAGGCGGTCTCCACGGGCGACGCGGGCGGATGCGCGGCGGGCCAGCTCGCCGGCGGCGTGGCGCGGGAGGAGGCGCCGCGGCCGAGCTCGCGAGCGCGCGCCGCTCGCCGGCGGCACAGCCTAGCGCGGGGTGCGGAGGAGCGGCGAGCGTCGCAGGCGGACGCGCGGCGGGCTGGCTCGCCGGCGACGCGTCGCGGGCGGAGTTGCTGCGGCCGAGCTCGCGAGCTCGCGAGCTCAAGGGCGCGCGTCGCGGGCGGAGGCGCTGCTGCCAGGCTCGTGGGCGCGCGGCTCGCCGGCGGCACAGCGCATAGGAGGTCTACGTCCTTCCTCGACGTCCCTCCTCGACCTCAGCCTGCCCTGCCTCCCCGTGCATAGACAAAAAGAAAAAGGTTGAAAGAAGTTTGAGGAAGAGGTTGACGAACGGGTCCACTTGGCAGTGAGAGAGAGGGAGAGAGTTGAGTGAGAATGACATCTGAGGTCCATTCGACAGTGAGAGAGGGCATTTTCGTCTTTTCAACCTGTATTTAACCCCGTTAAGTCTACTTAACGAGGCAGGGGCAACTAAAAGCTTCGGTTTCAAAAAACAGGGGCAAACGTGCAAAGTTTAAAAATGGGGGCAAACGAGCAATTAGACTTTAGAACAGGGGCAGTTGCGCAAATGGCCCAACTTTGTTTTACAATTCAATAGAAAATATGGATTTTACCTTTTGTCTTTTTTATATATAATTTATGGCTATGTCTCCAACCTAGTTCTTCCAATCCAACTTATTTGGCATAATCAAATCTTCTAAATTATACTCTGACTATTTATGTATTTATCATTGTGAGTTTATAGTTATTAGGTAGTACATTTTATTATAATATTAGATAGTACATTGGATTATATATCTAATAATATCAAATTTAGTATATTATAATAGACGACAATCATGAAAAATTATAAAGTTTGACTCTTGACTTACTCGAATGTAGTAAGCTAGACAGGTGGAAACCATTTCAAATTATAATTCATTTGATTTTCTTCATCTCAAGTTTGACCACTTGTTTTATTTAAAAATTTTATGCAAATATAGTCAAATTTAAATCATTCTTAATGAACTTTGATTAATACAACATGCCACAAAAAAGTGATATTTTGAAAAAAAAGAAGAAAAATAAATAAAATAAGTGGTCAAATTTAGAGTCAAAAAATTCAAAACGGATTGTAATTTAGAATGAGTTAGGACATACTCTCTCGGTTCATAAAAGAATACAATTCTCGTTTACCGAGAAATTAAAATGTTTAAACTTTACTAAATTTATATAAAAACATATTAACATTTATGGTACAAAATAAATATATTATTAAACTAATATAGAATAAATGTTAATACTATGTAACATACACTTGGTCAAACTTTGATCAGTTTGATTGGCACTCATCGTTTTGCCAACGGAGAGAGTACTCATGGATGGTGGCTCATAACTCACGACACAAGCCACGTGAGTGTGGCCTACACGTGAGCATTTCTGAGCCAGGAATTCGGTGGCTGTACTACACTGGGCTATGAGAGCTTCCACAATAAAAAGTTCTGCTGTAAAGTAGATTTTAAGATGACATGTCCTGATATCTACGTGTTAGTTAAAAAAAGAGACTATTATATTTCTACCCTTGTTTTAAAGGTCAGTTTTGATTTTATCCTCGCTTTCGTCATGTTGTATTTTTACTCTTATTTTTTGCAAACGAACACTTAGTCTATCCTTAATCCGTTAACAGCAAGTAACAGTGTTAAATGGGCTTGGCAAGTTCAACTTTGTCCTTGCGAATATACCCTTATTTTTCTGAGTTTATTGTGATTTTACTCTTGTTTTCTAAAAAAAAATGTTGATAGCAACAGATAATGGAGACGACGGTCTGCAAACTTTTTTGTGAGGTTTAGTACTAGCATGAAACAAATACACAAAATGTTTCACAATTTTATCACTCATTTATAATTAGTTATGCATTTTTAAAGATATCAAGCATTTCAAGACTTAAATAAAGCTGCATATAAAAGCATAAAAAATGTCATAATATATTTTTAATAGGCAGTACACACCACTAGGAAACCAAAAAATTTGAATCACTTAATTTGGACTAATATTGATGGAGATATGAATTTTCTAAGAATTATAAGCATTTCTGAAAATTCGTTTAATAAAAAACCAAAATTCATAAAAGGTAAACACTTTGCATCAGGAACCTGGACTTTTCAGAAATGAACACAGCCCATATATGTAAACTCTTCTCTCAAACAGTTTTGCATCTGGACCATTTTCTTTTTTAATTCATGCACAAGGTCCTTCTCTTCTGTACGTACAGAGAGCAGAGGAGGCTTGGAGAATTCGCGTTGCCGGCCGGAGGGGTGGCGCCGACGGTGAAGAAGGGGCTGGAGAGGCAAGGTCACGCGCACCCCAAGCTGCCAAACCCAAGGCCATGCCGAACCCTAGGCCGCGCGCCGCCCAGGCCACCCGCCTGCACGTCGCTCGCTTGCGTGCCACACAGCTCCGCTCGCCTGCCCGCTGCTCGCTTCAGTGGCGTAGCTAGCTAGGTGGACATGTGGTCCATGGACCACCCTAAAATTTTGTTCAAGGTTAAACTAAGTAGATGAGTTCTCAAAAATCTTGAAAATTGTGCATGAAACACTCTATTGCTTGGTTTTACATCTAAGATGGACCACCCAGGCTCAAGATCCTAGCTACGCCACTGGCTCGCTTGCGTGCCACGCCGAACCCTAGGCCGCGTGCCGCCCAGGCCGCCCGCCTGCGCGCCGCTCGTGTGCTTGTTGCGCCTCGCCTGCACGTCGCTCCGCCGGCCGCGCCACCCAGCAGCGCCGTCGACCTGCCGCGAGGCCGTGTCGCCCAGAAGCGCGAGCCGAAGGAGAAACCAAACAGGCGGTGAGAAGAGAAAGAGATGGAGGCAGGGGCAATTTTGTCCGAAATTTTGTTTTCTTGTCTTTCCTTTTCTTTTTTAATTTTCTTTTTACCAAAACGGCTAACAGAGTTAAAAGAGGGGCAAACTGGATGTTCATTTTGACAGAGTGAGGGTAAAAATGCAACATGACGAAAAGCAAGACTAAAATCAAAACTAGCCTTCAAAACAAGGGTAGAAATTTAATAGCCCTTTAAAAAAAACTCGGTTGCCCCACTTAATAGAAAAAGAATGTCCACCATTACAAAAGATCTGGTTAATTATTGTTGGCACCTCAGGGCTAATGTTTAAAACAACGACGTGGTGCATACACAACAATTGCTTTGTGGCGTGCAATGACTTTTTCTTTTAGTGACTGGACTGGATTAGCATAAGATCCACCGAAGCATGGTTCGCTTTCGTGCAAGGTCATGCATTACGAGCGTGGTCCCGGGATGATGTTGCCGATTGGCTTCTGCGGTGTAGCTTCAAACGTCATTTGCCTCTTGTCCTGGTGCTTCTGGAGTCGTCGCCGACGACGGATTCTGACATTTCTGGCCGCGACCGTCGACCAACGTGTCGCTTTCGGCGTCGCACCCGCAAAACAGGTTCTGCAAGCCCGAATCATTTCAGGGACGGGTTGGCTTTGCACCCGCACCTGCACTGCACAGCACAGGACTACAGAGCGCAAGGGTTGGAAACCACGGACGGAATTTTCCCGTCGTTGAACAGCACAGCACAGCACACATATGAATGTAGTCAAAATTAACCATCCACACCTATATCTAACATTATCTAGCTCTGTCTCTAAAATGCCCCTTGAATTTTGTTAGAGATTACCGTTAAATTCTCTGTTAACTATATTAGTGTTGAATATGTACACGTGTGTGAGAGAGAGAGAGAGAAATAATTAGTATTGATTAGCCATGAACCCTAAACTTATGCTTGAACTTGTAATAGTTATCTTTTGAAGTTACACGCTCATATAGAACCACAATCCAATGTACTCCCTTCATTGTAAATTATAAGTTATGTTTAATTTTCTAGATATAAATATATTTTACTATGCAACTAGATATATACTATATTATATTTAGATATATAATAAAAGCTACGTATGTTAAGAAGGGCAAGACAATCTACAATTTTGAACTGAGTTAATACTAGTTTTCTAATAATGGATATACAACCATGTTTGTCATGTATTATAATGTATTGAATTTAGTAAATTACTACGTAAATTTTCCACGTGTTTTTGCGAGAATGTAAAAATAATTTGAATTGTGTTAGGAGAAATAGGATGTGAGGAATCACGACGGTGTATATAAATAAATATAAGTATATATGTGATATATGTAGAGAACAATTTTTTTGCCAGAGGTGTAACTAATAAAGGAAAAAAAACTATATGAACTTGAATTGAATGTTACCATGTGGGATATATTTGTACCGTGACTACTAATTGATTTAAATATATGCTTACATAGCAATTATACATTAAAAGGGTTGCATCAGTAGATCACCGTGAATGAACTAAATAAAAGGCACCACTCAAATCCTCAATCTTTAACTTCATCAAAACACAGTCACTAACCTGCCGAGGAGATTATATATATTCTGAGTTAATACACAACACAGACGTGGTGGGCAGCGGTGGGGGCCTGTGGAGTGTGCGGCGCGCACCAGCCAGCCGGCACAGGAGCTTACAGGCAGATTTCGAGTGGAGTAGCAAGCACATCTCTGCGCTGGAGCACCTGCACATCTCTGCGTTGGAGCACCTCGCCGTGCCTATGTGGTGGCCATCTTTTTTTTTTTTTTTTTTTTTGAGGAACCTATGTCATGGCCATCTTTGAGCAGCAAGCACAGGTAAAGGACGGGCTGTGGCACACCCCACGGACATCACTGCACGGAGGTGGAGGTGGGCTAAGGGTTATATATACATGGTCAGTTGAGAGAAGAGCAGTGATGACAGGTAAATTGTAGGGACACGCGTGCAACATCAGTGGACATGACTCGATTGCTGCAATGTCTGCTTCATATTCTCAAGGAACATATCGAAGAGGCATGGCTGTTGGACTCCTGATAGCCTTTGCTTGAGTGGGATAGAAATAAGATGGTGGTTGGCCTCCTGCTAGCCTTTGCGTGAGTGGGATAAGAATAAGATTACGTGAGAGAAATAAATTGCCTGCCGTTTGACTATTGGGGTCACCGTCTGCGAATAGAGATGGAACGAAGCGAAGGAAGACCTGCGACCAGATATGCGACCCCTCAGCTGCTCTGCTTGTGAATGTTAAGACTTAGGGAAATGGTTGATGTGACATGGCTAAGAAAATTGGTGAGGCCCTAGTGATGATGTGGCTCAAGAAGAGGGTAGAGAAATACACCAGTAGGTTTTAGCTTTATAAAAGTTTAAAATGTTTAACACCGTGCATATATTAATTACTATATACTCCGTAGTAAATACAGTAAATGTTTTGATGGTAAAACTTGTTTTGGATCTCTAATATTTCAAAGTATATCATCTAGGTCCTTCAATTTGACTCTTTGTTGTTCAATGTACACCAACATATTAAAATTGGATTACAGAAATCATTGTAACGAAATACAGAAAATATAATACTTCTAGAATCGACAGTGCTGACTAGATAGTACTGGTCTATCAACCCGTGCTCTCGCACGGGTTAGAACTTTAGTAGTAAATATTTGTATTAATATTTAACCCTGCACCATGATGACATACGTAATTAATACTATTAATATTTAGAACTTTGGTACCATGATGACATAGGTAATTGCTAATTTTTAACCCTACACCATGTCACATAAGATTATTGATGAAGTTTGGTATAAGATTACAATCACGATAGGAAAGACATAGACATGTATGGTGTATATATATACTCTATCCATTCTAAATTATAAGTCGATTTGACCATCTTAGTTCATACATTTTGCTATGTATCTACATATCATATTGTATTTAGATGCATAACAAAATAGATTTACCAAAAAAGTTAATGTGAATTATAATTAGAATGGATGGAGTAATAATATCCTCATTTGTTTGGTTTTTTAGAATAAAATTTTACATAGTAGTGGTTATTATCAATATAGATATGTCGAAAAATTTAGTTAAAATATAAAAATATATATCTTAAATGTGTGCGTGTGAGAGAGAGAGAGAGAGATTTGCATGTTGGCACAATATGTATGTTTACTTTAATCGATTTTATTGTATTAATTTTCATAAAATGAGCAATGGAGAAACATATTGTGTTTCCATTATTTTTTGGTAAGCTAATAAAATAATTGCAAGATATAGATAATTTAGATGCAAATCTAAATATGTATTATCTTTCATAATTAGTAGAATGTATTAAATAGGTAGCTTATACACCAGAAGTTATTATTTGTTAGCATATACACCGGAAGTTATCTAACAACATATAATTATAGTAACCAATAAGAACCAGTGACTTATTTGTTCGTAGCTACCAAACAAGATTGCATCCCACAATCTAGTGACCCTTGTTTAATTTGATTTTTTATAGTTTCTTTGTTGATTTAATTAATCTCACTTAAAGTTTGATGATCATCATATTAGTAAACTAAAATCGTATAATGGCGATGACATTAATTTACCTTTTTCTTATATAGAAGTACTTCATAATAATTGCATGACAAACGCGATCATTGCAGACCAGAGAAATAGATTTCTATTTCTGTGTGGTTGATGAAATTAGTGCTATTGATTTTTGATATATATTTCATGTAGCACTTTATTAATAAATACACTAACCAACTAAATGTGACAGATAGGACAATCTAATATTTTATTTTTTACTTGAATTAACTAACTATGAAAAGAATGTTTGTAATGATCTTCTATAAACCAAAAATTATTTTACATAGTGGTATAGGTAGGTAATTTTTTTATGCTCGGGTGTTTATGAGAAATATTAGATTTTCTAGTATTTTTTCTTAACACGCGTCTAGTGAGAATATTAATGAACCATGAACATGTCTCATTACATTAACCAAGGGAGTGTGAGGTTGACCAATCTAATTTTTTTAAGTATAAGTATGACTACTCTGTATTAACCAACTAAGAAAAGAATATTTGTAATGACGTCGAAGATTTTTTTTCTGTAAACCAAAAAATATTTTGCACAATGGTATAGGTGGGTAACTTTTTATGCACAGATGTTTATGATTAATTTGAGATTTTCTAGTATTTTTTAACGCGTGTATAATGAGAATATTAACCAACCATGAACATGTATCAATACATTAACCAAGTAAAGGTGAGGTTGGCCAATGTAATATTTTTATGTAAGTATGATCAAGTGTTTGTACTTTTTATTTACAATAAAAATAAGTTTATAGTTTAGTTATAGACGTGATGGCTATAAATATTTATATTAATATTAAAATATATTAACTAAGCCAACGTGGTAGATAGACCAATCTAATATTTTATATTAACTAACTTTTAGGCAACTGCACAATTTTACTTTTCTTTTGTAAAATAGATTTTATTTATTATAATGGCATAGGTGGGTAATTTATATGCAAAATTAGAGGGTTACTTTAAGTATTTTTAATAATGGCAGAGGTGGGTAATTTTTTTATAAATTACAATAGATCTAATGGCTATTATTAAAGATGATGATTAGAGTCTACATAATTAAAGGCTAGATGTTTCTGATTATTGTAAAAATTTCTTGAATTTATCTTTTTTTCTAACGCATCTGGTGAGAGTTAACGTGGTGCCTACGTTGAAGCCTCTAATTTCTAATATTTTATATTAACCAACTTTTAGGCAACTGCATAATTTTACTTTTCTTTTGTAAAATAGATTTTATTTATTATAACGGCATAGGTGGGTAATTTATATGAAAAATTAGGGGGTTACTTTAAGTATTTTTAATAATGGCAGAGGTAGGTAATTTTTTTTATAAATTACAATAGATCCAATGGCTATTATTAAAGATGATGACTAGAGTCTACATAATTAAAGGCTAGATGTTTCTGATTATTATGAGAATTTCTTAAATTTATCTTTTTTTTTCTATCGCATCTGGTGAGAGTTAACGTGGTGCTTCCGTTGAAGCTTCTAATTTCTAATATTTTATATTAACCAACTTTTAGGCAACTGCACAATTTTACTTTTCTTTTGTAAAATAGATTTTATTTATTATAATGGCATAGGTAGGTAATTTATATGTAAAATTAGGGGGTTAATTTAAGTATTTTTAATAATGGCAGAGGTGGATAATTTTTTTTATAAATTATAATAGATCCAATGGCTATTATTAAATATGATGATTAGAGTCTACATAATTAAAGGCTAGATGGTTCTGATTATTGTGAGAATTTTTTGAATTTATCTTTTTTTCTAGCGTATCTAGTTAGAGTTAACGTGGTGTCTCCGTTGAAGCTCTAATTAGTAATAGTAAGATAAGATAATTAAGGACTAACAGTGCTTGATCTTCTTTTGCTAGCGTCTGACTAGATAGTATAATTAAGGACTAACAGTGCTTGATCTTCTTTTGCTAAGGAGGACATAACTGATTGTATAACAGTATCACCCTAGTACGTCATTCGTGACGCGTTGCTATAACTTTCATTATTTCTCGTCTTAATATATATATATTCGAGAGAAAAGAAACGAGACTCCAAAAGCAACGAAAGCGTCCTCGTCTCGTATTGGACCCAGCGCACGACCTCGTGTCTCGTATTGGACCCAACGCATCACTTCATGCATTTCCTTTCAGCTAGTGGCACGAGAGGGTTCTTCCTGGGCACTATGAGCCCCGGGGTCTCCTCCATATCCAGCTCGCCGAGTGCACGCCAATCAAAGCTGAACAGCAAGTTAGCCAGCACCAGCTCGACGACGGCCGTTGCGAAGTGCACGCCGGGGCAGCTCCTCCGTGGCTCCGTCCCATCCCGAACGGCACGAGCGCGAAGCTGTCGTGCCACGGCTTGTGGTCGTCGAGGTCGACGCCCTCGCGCAGGTGCCGCTCTGGCACGAACCGCGCCGCGTCGGCCCCCCACGCGTCTGGGTCCGTGCCGATGGCCTTGGCGTTCACGAGGACCTGCGTCCCGGCGGGTACCTCGTAGCCGCCGCGCACCGTGAACGCCTCGATGGTCTGGCGGGGCCCCAGCGGCGCCGGCGGGTGCAGCCGCAGGGACTCCCTGATGACCGACTTGAGGTATTGGAGCTGAGGCAGGTCCGCCTCCCGGACCATGTCTTTGCCGCCGTCGACGGCGCTGCGGACTTCGCTCTGCGCCTTGCTGAGGACGTGTGGGTGCCTGATGAGCTCCGTCATCGTCCATTCCAGCGACGCCGCCGACGTCTCTGTTCCCGCGAGGAAGATATCCTGCAAGCATATGCACATGCACAGTGCATAGCATAGTACGCCTGACCGACATCGATCGAGGAACACAAAATACAACTACAAGCACGTACGTACCAGCAAGATGCCTTTGACTGCGCCACGGTTGCCGAATGTGGTCTTGTGAGCTGGATCCTGCTGTAGACGAAGGAGCACGTCAAGCAAGTCGTCCTCCTTGTCCTTGGAGCCCGCTTGCTTGCTTAGGTGGTCGTGGATGAGCCGCTCGTAGAACGCGTCGAGCTCATGGAAGTATCGCTCCAACCTTCTCCGGAGGCCGCGAAGCGCATCCACCCACCCGAGCCACGGCACGTAGTCAGACACGAAGAAGGCGCCGAATTGCTTCGGCGACTCCTCCAGGATGGCCGTGGCCTTCTCGTCATAGTCGCCGAAGGCGACGCGCATCACGATCTTGTTGCTCGACGAGATGAGCTTCTCGCTCAAGTTCACGGGAGAGCCAGCACTCGACGCGTCCGCGATGTCGGCGATGAGCGCGGCAGCCTCGGCCTCCCGGGCGTCGCGGAACGCGCGCACGCGCGGGGCGCCGAGGAGCTCCGACAGGCACGCGCGGCGCGCGGCGCGCCACAGCGGATTGTCCGGGGAAGAGAAGGTGATGTCCTGCAGACCCTAGGAGAGCTTGGCGGCCGGGGACTGCACCGGCCGGCCGGACAGGGAGCGGTCGTTGGGCTGGAACAGGGCGCGCCCCGCGTCGGCGGTGGAGACGACGAGCGTCGGCACGGAGCCGAGGCGGAGCAGCATGAGCGGCGCCGCGTGCTTGGCGGCCAGCGCGGCTAGCGAGGCGTGCGGGAGCCGCCCGAGCTGGTGGAGGTTGCCGATGAGAGGGAGCCTCCTTGGACGTGGGAGAGAAGACGAGCTGGTTCGCGGCGCATCGAGCCGTCGTACGTGCCTGGAGAGGAGGACGGTAAGGATGACGAGGACGATGGCTGCAAAGAGCTCGTGAGCTTGGAGCGTATCCATGAGCATTGCTGGGTAGTGCGGTGCTCAGTTGCTCGTGGTAATTTTGTTCATCAGCTACCTCTCTCAAGGGCTATAAGTAGTCGAACATCATCTGTGGTCTGTGGACAGTGACTAAAGGCAGACTTTGGGACCACCCCCGGCGGCTAAGCGCAGCCTTCAGTGAAATCGTCGTCCCATATCTTCGGTAGATTTGGGATTTAGAGTTCAGCTCTTGTTTGGTCGGAATACGGCGCCGGCGAAAACTACGGGGGCAAGCAGGCAATAACGACAGAAGTTAATGCTCCATGGAATTCGGAATTCCACATGGGATTTGGCACGTGTGCCTTGGAGTTCCACGCATGTGAGGAAAGTTAATAATCTTTGCAACCCACCTCTCAGACAATTCATATAATAATTAGTCTTTTCACTATAAATATATATATATAGTCCACACATCTTTCGTATAGGTCGTATTAGTTCTTATGCATAAGTAGACTGTAATGCTTATGTTTCTCTTCTCTCACATCTCTTTTCTCCTCTACAAACATTTGGAAAAAATTTGAGCGTGGACCGTCCAACCCGGCGACATACGGACGTCCACTTGACGCGTGTACAGGTATAATTCCAGAGTCAGCCTCCGTGCGCTGGCTCACGAGCCGCAAGCCTGCCTCCCAACATGTTGCTTCGGCTCACAAGTCAGGCTCGCAAGAACCTCCCAGGCTCCTACGATGGCTTTGTAGATGAGAAACGCCGCAAGTCCTTAATCATCTGGTCAGCCCCGCCGTCTCTCTTATCCATGGCGGCCGCTGCCTCCGCCTGCAACTCTGCAACTGCTCCTCGCTCTCCTCCGACCCACAGCTGCTCCGTCGTCTTCACCCAATTCGACGAGGCCTCTGCCGGAGGCTCGGCTGCTGCCTGCAGGAGTCCAGCGCGGCGTCGGCGGCGGTGATAGTTGACCCGCGGCAACGACGCATCCCCTCGCGGCGGCAACAGCCCAGCGGTAACTGACGCACGCGAGCTCGCCGCCGCAAAGCGGGGGCGTGCCGAGGACAGCGAATCCGCCCGATTGTAACTTCGCTGTCCATCTCGCCCGATTGGTGTCAGAGATGCAGGAGCTCTCCATCTACCTCGCCAGATTCGACTGGATTTTAGTGAAGCTCGTATAGTCATGGGACGCTTAACAAGGACAAGAGTGATGTGCTTCTGATTGTTCAGAAGGTTCTACTAGAGCTGGAGCTCGTGATTCTACTGAATTTATTGGCATTGTGAAACTGTCAAAGTGAAATCATTATTATAGTTTAGCACCTGTACTGGAATTTGGCATTTTGAGCCATTTAGAAATAGATATGGCATGATAATTACTTTAGAGAAACATCAGAGACTCATTGTTTGTGAAAAAGTATATGTCCCTTCAAAAGTTCAGTATCCCATTTATCAAATTTCTATCATTCTAGGCATAATAAAAGGTTATTACTGCAACGTGACATCTTAATCAAGACACGAGAATTATATATTTTCACGAAGACTAGCAGCAACCTTATCACATTCTACAAATAGTTCTGAAATTCCAAGTCTCCTATGAAATCTTTTCTTAAATACATTATTCATACCTTCGCTCCTTTGAATCGAGTTTATGTCAGCTGTAACAGCGTTGCGATAGACAGCAACCCACTTTTTTCTCAACTCATACAAATTTTTAATCCATTGGTTATCCTCAAGGTCGTTCTCAGATATTAATTCATTCCACTTCTGGATGAAAATAGCTTCTGATCTGTCTTCATAGACACATCTCTTAAAAGCTGATAGAAACTTCTCAGGATTCTTATGAATTACATGCCCCAAGTGTTTAGCAGCATTTCAAACTTATCTGTTTGAAAGGTTGTGTCAAATATCACAGCATCACCAAAGCATGCATAATCCATGATAGATTGACTATCTGCTCAAAAAAAATTTGCTATACGACCATCTTCCTCATCTATTTCAAGTGCATAAAAAAATATTAGATCCTCTATTTGCTTATTCTTTGAGTATTCCAGCAATGTTTGTGCATCGTTGAATTTTAAGTACTTCTTACGCTCGTGACCAATTGCATTATTGCAATCCATCCTTGATAATGGCACTTTGTCTGCTCCTCCGTAAAACTACTTCATGAACTCATACACCTGGGCTGGCTTCATCCCGACTTCCCTTATCTAACTAATTAACACCCTGTCTGCTTCTGTAACACGCTGTTGGGACCTCAGCTTGTGCAACTTATTTAGACTAGTAAAATAATGATTGTGATCAAGTACAATCTTCTGTACAGTCCAAATGTCCTCTTTGCTAATACTGAATTGAACACGAGCATTACAACCCGTCCTTGTAATATCTCTTTCTGATGACTTATTTTTTCGATATCCTTCGTTACTGCAAACCATATATTTCTGATATACTGATTTATCTTCTCGGAGCTTTGAGTGACTCTTTCTAATACTAAATCCAATTTTACCAGCATATTTGTTGTACATCTCGTAAGCTTTGTCCTCTGAATCGAAAGTCATACCAACTTCAAGAGTAAGTAAAGTTTGACTAACTTTATCAATCACCTATTGTAATTGAGAAGAAAATAAAAGTCACGTAATGATAATTTCATATACAAAATTTGTGCACGACTACCAAATTATTGGTCATGTCATACCTCATTTTCTTGTTGTCCTTCGGCTTCAGATAACTCCAAAACAGACGTAGTTGCGGGTGGCGAGGACGGCGATTGATTTACAACAGATGAAAACATGGGCATGACAATGGGATTGAAGTGCCCCTGGAGAAAGCATACAGTATGTACACACCTTCTGATAGATAGATCTTTGAAAAATATAGCACAAACGCTTGTAGCGATCTATACATACATGCACTGCAGTGGTGTCTGATGAATTGGCTTTGGCCGCGTCGGCGTCACCGTCCGGAGCAGCACCATTAAATCCAGGATCAGCCTCCATGGCGCTCGATGGCCTACGTGCTTTGTGTAACTGCAGCGGCGGCAAAGATAGGTCTCAATATCTCCTGACGCAAGGTAACAGATTGCGGCGCCTTTTACATCTACGAAGCGAACGTGGGAGCCAGCTCTTTTCATGCGAGCCTGTGACTTTGCGAGCCGAAGCAAGCCAGGTTGAAGCTAGCGCGCGCGGGACCTGGGAGGCAGAATTGCGGCTCGTGAGCCACCGCATGGAGGGGATTCACCTGTACACGCGTCAACACCTCAGTGGACGTCCGTACGGCGCCGGGTGTGGACGGTCCACACCCAATTTTTTTTCCAAAAATTTAGCCTTCTTTTAGCCTAATATAATACTTGCTCTTGATAGAAATAATGTCGAAACACATGTGGTCCCAAAAAGATGGAAGGCCTTAGCTCTAGCAATACGTTCTCTGATTGTTGGTGGCCACTTTTATGAGATGAAGTTATCAAGCCCTTTACAACTTTTAAATCATCACCTAGTGATGCTTCTTACCTAGATGGCGAGGCAGTTGAGGAAGTCCTAATGGGCCCCAATAGAGGCTGCCTTGGATACTGATAGCCAACCAACGATGGCACAATCTTTAGAGTATGTAATTGGTCAACTTCGGGGGGGGTGGCGGCGGGGCACGTACATTTTCATTTCACGGGTGTCCGAAGGAGAACCTCCGAATGGCGAAACGGCCGGTCTAAGTGCAACCGGGTTCCAGGATTACAAATAGTCAAAAGGGGTGAGGACATAGATTACATAAGCAAATTATTGCTCCATCCTACACTTCCAGTCGTTCAGTGATTCCTTGCATGCTGCAATCAAACGGTTTGTACTGGGAGAGCCCGTTGAAGACGACATCGTTGCGGTGCTTCCAGATTTCCCAACACAGAAGTAGGAGAGGGGGGAGAGTCTTCTTGCCGACGTGAGGAGACCGAGTTTCCCAGAGCTCGTGTACCTTGGCAATGTCCCCTGGTACCCAGCCGAACCGAGACCAGAAGGTTTGGACGAAGGCCTCCAGGTTTCATCCAAGTCAACAATTTTTTTTGTAAGTATATATTTAGGTCCCAACTAATCCTGCCACGTAAGATCCAAATCTGTGGTATAACGTCCTCTGATCCACGGAGCTCTGTCTCCAGATGGAAGAACTCTGTTGGCTCTATATGTTATCAAGATCTAAATGAACCAGAACAAGACGGATGAGTTATTAGCGCAATTAACTACTAGTTCCAGTTGAGATCGACGGGAAATAAATGGAAAAACAAAGAGGTGAGCCGGTGACGGTGTCGTCATCTCGCCTGACGTGGCTGCCTAGCCTCGAACACATGGCTGCCCAATGTGTCAGCTTGCATGCACACTTCGCATTTAGTCGGAGATGGACGATCGACGATCATGTCTTCTATCGTCCCATAAAAGCCATGAACACATCTCCCAATCTGGCCTCACTACTAGCTGCGCTTGCGCCTTGTCTCTGACACAGCAGCGGAGCAGAGCCATGGCGCTTCTCTTGTTCCGAATCCTCGCTTTGTTGCTGGAAACGGCTGCAGCCCCGGCCACCGCAGTCGGCATGGACAACAACGGCACACACGACGCCGTCAACAAAACTGCTACGTCGTCCCGGGTCCTGTGCACCGGCGAGGGGTGCGATCCACCACCGGCGCAGGCGCTGCCAATCTACGGGTACTACCCATCACCAGCGGCGGTACCGTCGCTGCCATCCGCACCGCCGTCGCCACCATCATCGGCCCCAGGCTCACGGACGCCGTGCCCGCCGGTGGCCGTCGTCTGCTGCGGCGGCGGCGGTGCCGGGGGCCAGTTCCCACAGCAACCGAACGGCTACGGGCCTCCTGCCGGTGGTTACGTGCCCTATTACAACAACGCCTCTGCCTCGCGCCCTTTGCTGCTTGTTCCCGTTACTGCTGGCCACTACGTCACGGTTATTGCTTGCATCTTTTTACTGTGGACTCTGGTGGTGTAGTTACTCCATGTAAAACGCTAGTTAGTAGCTTCTGTCTCCTGAGGCTGAGAAGTAGAAATTAAAGGGGGGCATGTATACTAGGAGTAAATAAATTAAAAATATAGATGAGGGAGATGTATACTCAACGTATTTTTTTCAACGTATTGGGGTTCGAGGAGGGTAAATACTGTGTAAATGGGCTTCTTGGCGAGTTGGCGTCTCCATCTCTGATAATACACGATAAGGTGGACCCGTGCCCTCTTGATTGTGACAGGATTTGTAATAGCAGTAATAAAAGTACTCCTACCCACAATGAAGTGAAAAGCATCTACCCACGGTGAAGTGAAAAACATGTTTCATGTTTCGTTGTGCGGGTAGCCCGATCCACTATCTGCGGAGTGAAAAACTAAGTATGTGTTTTGTTTTGGGACTACGTGGGTAGGGTTGGATCTAACCTAGTTTTAAGGTTGGGTGGAACTTATTTCTTGTTTGGTTGTCTGGGTCAAATTCAGTATGGTTTCTTATTTGGTTCTAGACAAAAAAGTGGGTTGAGATCCTTGCCAGCTAGGCCCCACATGTCAAACTCCAAGCCCATTCTTTTTCCTCTAGCACGGCCTGCCGCGTCGATGGCACATGTCGCAGCTCCTGCTCCTGCGTCGGACACCGTCGCCGACCCGAAGCTGCCTCCGCCATCACCTAGGCCTGCGCCCCATCGCCATGCGCTAGCCTTGCCCTGACCTCGCCGGAGCATAGCAGGTCGTGCAGCACCTCCGCCAGAGCTTGCTTGGCCCTACACCGCGCCATGTGCTTGCCTCGCCAGCGATCACTTGGTCCTACGATCTCGCCTCATCAGTGCTCGTCCGGCCCCGTGCCACCTCGCCCCATCGGTATTTTCTGCACGTGCCCTTGCTCGTCATTGTGGCCACATGCGGGTCCTTGCTCGCCGGATCTGGAGCTGCTCGCGCTGCCGCCCTCCACGCACTCTGGACCCGGCGGCGTAGCCCCAACCTCGGCCACCCCGGCCCCAGCGTTCTGCACTCAGGCCGGCGACCGTCGGTGAGCGTATGTCTTAGCCAGCCTAGGGGGATCTCCATATGAAGATTTGCCTCAAGGATTTGCGCCAGGACTTGATGAGCACCACCGAGGTCCTCGTTAGTACGTGGGAGTGACCAGAGACTCGGTGGTCGCCGGCTTCAAGGATTTGCGGCAGGGCTTGACGAGCGACACCAAGGAAGGCACACTCGCCGAAGAGAGCACGTGCGGCGTCTGCTTCGAGTGGCATGACTCCGGCGGCGAGTGACCTCAGCTCTCTCTCCGTCCGCTCTCTGCTGCATGACTCCACCGGCGACTGTTGCTAGGGAGCAGGACGAGCTGCTGCGCAGGATGGGCCGAAAAACGAACAATGAAATCGTCGGCCATGGAAGACCTCGTCGGAGAAGAAAAGGTAGCCATGATGTGTTGCAGTAAATACCAGCCAAGGGTCGAAGGTCGAAGAACAGGGTATGTTGGAGATTTTCTATATCTTCTCTCTCCTAAAATCTGAGAAACGATTAAAATAATCGACGTGGTGTGTTTTAGCAAAAAACCATCAATTTTAAGTGTTTTTGGGCGGATTCTCCGTTTGGCGGTGTGATGTGATCAATTACATATTTCTCCAGTGTCCCACAATAAAATTTCTCTATATATTATGTCTACTACGCATCTAGAAAAGGGCAAAATGATCTATAGTTTGAAAGAAAGGTAATACTAGTTTTCTAATAATGTATAACGATACCCATGTATTAATATTTTGAATTTAGTAATTCGTGTTTATCCACCATGTATTAATTAACATAGTAAATGTATTGATGGTAAAACTTATTTTGGATCTCTTATATCTCAAAATATATCACCTAGGTCCTTCAATTTGACTCTTCGTTCAGTGCACACCCAGAGAGTAAAATTGGAGGATGAACATCACTGTGAGGAAATACCGAAAACATAAGGTTCCTAGAAGTGACGAAATCGTCCTCGTCTCGTAGTATCCAACGCATCACTTGACGCCCTTCCTTTGAGCTACAAGCACGAGAGGGCTGTTCCTGGACACTATGAGCCCCGGCTTCTCCTCCACATCCACCTCGCCGAGCGGTGCACGCCAGTCGAAGCAGAAGAGCAGATTGGCCAGCAGCAACTCCACGACGGCCGTCGCGAAGTGCACGCCGGGGCAGCTCCTCCGGCCCATCCCGAACGGCACGAGCGCGAAGCCGTCGTGCCACGGCTTGTGGTCGCCGAGGTCGACGCCCTCGCGCAGGTGCCGCTCTGGCACGAACCGCGCCGCGTCGGCCCCCCACGCGTCTGGGTCCGTGCCGATGGCCTTGGCGTTGACGATCACCCGTGTCCCGGCGGGTACCTCGTAGCCGCGCACCATGCACGCCTGGGTGGTCTCGCGGGGCACCAGCAGCGGCGCCGGTGGGTGCAGCCGCAGGGACTCCCTGATCACCGCCTTCAGGTACTGGAGCCGCGGGAGGTCCGCTTCCCGCACCATGTCTTTGCCGCCGTCCACGACGCTGCGGACTTCGCTCTGCGCCTTGCTGAGGACGTCTGGGTGATTGATGAGCTCCGTCATTGTCCATTCCAGCGCCGCCGCCGATGTCTCTGTTCCAGCGAGGAAGATATTCTGCAAGCATGAATGCACCTCGAAACGTTTCACACAGTGCATGGCGTAGACATCAATCAAGGAACGTACAACAACAAGCATGGCGTACCATCAAGATGCCTTTGACTGCCCCACGGTTGCCGAATGTGCGCTGGTGAGCTGGATCCTGGTGCAGACGAAGGAGCACGTCAACCAAGTCCTCCTCCTTGGAGCCCGCTTGCCTGCTTAGGTGTTCGTGGATGAGCCGCTCGTAGAACGCGTCGAGCTCATGGAAGTATCGCTCCAACCTCCTCCGGAGGCCGCGGAGCGCGTCCACCCACCCGAGCCACGGCACGTAGTCAGACACGAAGAACGCGCCGAAATGCTTCTGCGACTCCTCCAGCACGGCCGTGGTCTCCTCGCCGTAGTCGCCGAAGGCGACGCGCATCACGATCCTGTTGCCCGTCGAGGTGAGCTTCTCGCTCAAGTTCACTGGAGAACCGGCAGCCGACGACGCCTCCGCTATGTCAGCGACGAGGGCGGCAACCTCGGCCTCCCGGGCGTCGCGGAACCCGCGCACGCGCGGGGAGCCAAGGAGCTCGGACAGGCACGCACGGCGCGCCGCGCGCCACAGCAGGCTGTCCGGGGCAGAGAAGGTGATGTCCTGCAGGCTGTAGGAGAGCCTGGTGGCCGCGCACTGCGCCGGCCTGCCCGACAGGGCGCGGTCGTTGGGCTGGAACAGGGCGCGCGCCGCGTCGGCGGTGGAGACGACGAGCGTCGGCACGGAGCCGAGGCGGAGCAGCATGAGTGGCGCCGCGTGCTTGGCGGCCAGCGCGGCGAGCGAGGCGTGCGGGAGCCGCCCGAGCTGGTGGAGGTTGCCGATGAGAGGGAGCCCTCTTGGACGTGGGGGAGAAGCCACAGGCGAGATGGCGCGCGGCGCATCGAGCCGTAGCCGTACGTGCCTGAAGAGGAGGATGGTAACGAGGACGACGACGATGGCTGCAAACAGCTCGTGAGCTTGGAGCGTATCCATGAGCATCAGTGCTGGGTATTGTGGCGCTCAGTTGCCCGTGGTGACTGGTGATTGTTCACCAGCTCTTTCCCTGAAGGGCTGTAAGTAGTCGAACATCTGTGGACTAAGCGCAGACTTTGGATCACTGATAAAAGAATAGTATCGCTTAGCCGCCGGGGTGGTCAGACTCAGGTCACGGTTCTTCCATACGGCGGCGAGAATAGAGTCTTGTCTAGGGGTCCGAACTCGAAAAAGAGCTAGCAAGAAGAAAAGGCCTGTTGTGTCAAAAAAAAGAAGATAAGGCCTACAAGGTTGTGTTACTTTTTTTTTTCTCCCTCATTAGTTTTTTTTTCTCGCGACCTCTTCTCGTGGTGACGCCTAACGTTGTTACTGTCACACACAGCAAACTCTCCCAAACATGAAGCAAAGCACCACCACCAAATTGCTCCAGAATTCGGCTGATTGGATTGATACAAACCCTATTGTGCTACTAACCTGCGAAATCGTCCCATATCTCAGGTGGATTTTGGTGGTTTCAAAGGTCAGTACCTTGTTCTTGGTGGAATGAGGTTTGTGTTCGTTTGGGATTTGGAGTTGAGTTCTTTGTTTAGTCGAAGTTGTGTAGCGTGAATGAATCCTGTAGCGATGGCCGCGAAGACTACAGGAGCAAGGAGGCAAATCTTGACGAAGTTATGCCCCGTGGATTTCCGCGTGGGCTTTGGCGAGTGCCACGTTCGCGCTTCGACCAAAATAGCGTGGGAGCGAGTGTGGTCCTAAATGATGGGGGCTTCAGCTCCGCAATGCTTTCTCCAATTGCTGCTTGCCACTTTTGTCAAATGAAGGTGTCTTGAGTCCTTTGGAATTCTATTTGATACCATACGTACTGGACCACCGCTTACCTAGATGGCGAGACAGTACACCGCAGTAGAGCGGTGGGGAAGCCCTAATAGTTCCAATAGGGGTTGGCTTCGATCCTGATAGCCTACATGGCAACCTAACGATGGCACAATCTTTAGAGTAAAATATATATTGTCCTGTTCATTTGGTCGTTTCTGTTTGACTGATTCTGGCTAATGTTAATTTGCTATGAGAGAAAAATACTGCTGAATTGCTGGCTGTAAGCGCTGATAGGAGCAAACAAACAGGACGATAATTAGTCATTGAACTAGCCTCCAAGTGTCATCCATGTCAACGATATGTTTATTGTAAATACATATTTGGGTCCCAACTAATCCTACCATGCAAGGTCCAAATTACAATATTATAAGGTCCCAACTCGCCTGGCGCGGCTTTTGTTCTCGCGCACCGCGAGCCATGTCATGCGTCACGAGGGCGGGCGGCGGTCACAGGAACGAGACATGATGTGTCTCTGTCGTCGTGCGCGGCATAAGGAGCGGGAGATAACGGTGGATCGTCTCGCGTGGCCAGGGCAAGGGCAACACAGACGGGAGCGCGAGAGCAGCGAAAATCCAATGGTAACCCCGTAACCCTGCTGGGGAGGCTCCTCGGCGCGATCGCCACCGCGCAGTTCATCGTTGTCGGCATGGTGAGTACGAGGGCTGAGGACGAGTTGGGGAGAAGGGCGTGGCCTAGGCACACCCGCCGCCTCCAGCACAACTGCCATCACACGCTGGCCTGAATACGCCATTGATGCTCGAGACCGATTGTGCTATGATCGTAGCGAAGTTGCGAAAACATGTTCAAGACCAATCTGTGGTCTGGTGCCCTCTGATCCATGGAGCTCTTCTCTGGATAGAAGAACTCTATTATTGGCTTCAAGAGTTCAAGTTATTATCAAGATCTAAAATGAACCAGAATAAAGTGGCGCATGAGTTAGCGCAATTAGGTATTAGTTCGACTTGAGAGATGGGAAATAAATGAAAATATGCACGGCAGACGGAGCTGTATACCATGAGAAAGAACAAAGCGGTGACGGTGTCGTCATCTCGCCTGGCGTTGCTGGATAGCCTCTAACACATGGCTCCCCATGTGTCAGCTTGCATGTACACCTCGCATTCATTCGGAGATCGACGACCATGTCTTCTATCGTCCCATAAAAACCATGAACACATCTCCCAATCTGGCCGTCTCTCTCCCTACTAGCTGTGCTTGCGCCTCGTCTCGCACACACGCGGAGCAGAGGCATGGCGCTTCACTTGCTCCTCGCCTTCCTGTTGGCAACCGCAGCAGCCCCGGCCGCCGCAGTCGCCATGGACAACAACGGCACACACGATGGCAGCAACAAAACCGCCACGTCGTCCGGGGTCCAGTGCACCGGCGAGGGGTGCGAGCCACCACCGGCGCAGCAGGCGCTGCCAATCTACGGGTACTACCCATCAGCACCGGCGGTACCGTCGCTGCCATCCGCACCGCCGTCGCCGCCATCGGCCCCGGGGTCAAAGACGCCGTGCCCGCCGGTGACCGTCGTCTGCTGCGGCGCCGGCGGTGCCGGTGCCGGTGCCGGTGCCGGGGGCCAGTTCCCTCAGCAACCGAACAACTACGGGCCTCCTGCTGATGGCTACGTGCCCTATCACAACGCCTCTGCCTCGCCTCCTCTGCTGCTGCTTCCCGTTACCGCTTGTTACTGCGTCATGGTTATAGCTTGCGTCTTTTTACTGTGGACTCTGGTGTAGTTACTCTAGCATGTACAACGGTGGCTTCTACATACCTTGGGTTAATATATACTCCTGAGGCTGAGAAGTAGAAATCAAAGGTGACATTTGTATACTAGGAGTAAATAAATTAAAATATAGATGAGAGAGATGTATTATTCCACGTATTGGGTTCATAAACGTATAGTATGAGACTACGAGCGTTGCGCCGGCTGAGACAACAGGAGAACGACGATGCAGCGAGCCATCGAGATGCCGGTGCTGCACGTCCACGAAGGCACGAGCACGAATTGTGGACTATTGCCTACTGGGCTTTCCTCTTGCAGTCGGCCTTAGTACAGCTTCAGCCCAATAACGAACACCTGCCCAGCCCAATTTCTATGTAACCCTAACAGCCCAGTAACCCACCGCACGTCGTCCGCACCAGACTTCACTCAGCTTCAGCCGGCCGCCGCTCTGCTTCCCCCGATCCTCTGTCCAAATCGGGCCACACCCTCACCCCCGGCCGCCGGCCATCACCGCTACTCCGGTCTCGCCGTCCCGGCCTCCGCGGGGGCGCGTGGATCTGCTCCGGACCTCCACGCTGCCTCTGCTCTCTCATAGCGTAGTAGTGTGTACAGTAGTCAACAACCACACCACCTCACCTCTTATCACACACGCAGCAAACGCCGCCGCAAGAGCGCCACCGGCCTGATCCCTGCTTCCCCATCCGGCGGCCATGGAATCCATGAAGAAGAAGGCGAAGCAAACGGCGCCGCCGAGTCCAACAGCTGACGGCGCCGGCGGCGACGATCGGATCAGCGCCCTGGACGACGACTTGTGCGAGCTCATCCTCAGGTTGGCGCACCTCAACGTGAGGGAGCTGGTGCGCACGAGCGTGCTGTCGAAGCGGTGGCGCGGCCTCTGGAAGCGCGTACCCGTCCTGGACTTCTTCGGGTGGCCCGGGTGGCCGGGGCACGAGTCGGCCGGCGACGTCCCACAGTACATGGCCATCGTCAACGACGTACTGGAGCAGCGAGCGGGCGTGACATCGGAAGCCCGCATCGACGAAGTGAAGATCCCACTGCTATTGGAGGCGTACTCTCGCTACGGCGAAAGACAGCAAGTCCTGACGCCGGCCATGGAAGCAGTGGAGGCGTGGATTCGGTACGCCATCCATCACCAAGTGAAGGGTCTATAGTTGAACGTTCGCCTGCCGCCAAGATTAAACAAGGAGTGCAGGAAGCTTAAGAAGCCTGTGATAGATCTCGATGAGCTTTTTCCTAGCTCCCCAAAGTTGTCCAGCTCCCACGCACTGCTGTGTTCACGTCACTCAAAGAACTCACGCTCGAATTCGTGAAGCTAGCAGCGGGTAGTGGCCACCTTCTCGCTCGCCTCTCGTCGGCGGCGTGCTGCCCAAGCTTGCAGAAGCTGCGCATGAAGCGCGTCGACTGTGCCTGGACCAAGCAGCTGGTGCTCGACGCTGGTGAGCTCTTTGAGCTGTCCATGGAGAGTGTGGATGAGATGGCGTTGTTGGAACTGAGGACCCCGAAGCTCCTATGTCTTGAGATCAACGAGTGCGAGCATCTTGAGTCGCTCAGGGTGTCGGCCCCGGGGCTCAAGGAACTCACCTATATGAATAACGAAGCCTTCATCCACGGCCCTTTGCCGGTCTTGAGGCGCTTAAAGATTGATTTGTTCGCCCATATAGGAGTGGACGACAACGAAGAAGACCCAAATAGCAGTAATATATACCTCCTCAAGCGTTGTAGCTCATCAATCAGATGCCTGCTCGTGCATCTTAATGTTCAACGGGTGAGTATATATCTTGTGATACTGCGGCTGTTATTTGCACTGTTTGTTTCATACTCTTTCTGTTCGCTGGCTTTGCCAGATATATGCAAAGTTCAAATCTGATCTATTGCTGACAATATTCCTTTTCCTGTTGCTTATTTTTTCTGACCCTTCATTTGACCATCAGGAAAATGACCGGTGCATTGACTTGATCAAAGATAAGATACCACAGCTTCCTAACGTCACATCTTTGTTGGTTAGTATTGACGTGGAATGTCAGCGCCATTCCTTTGGAGATACCATCGCAGGTCTCCAGCTAGACGATTCACCAGATATAACCCTTAAGACGGTGAGCAGCACATTATCCTAACTCCAAATTCAACAAGCCAGCTTGTATTTTAGTTTTATCCAGTGTTTCCTTCGCACTAAACCATGCATATCGATCTCCATGCTGCGACAGGATGAATATTACTCAGAAGATGCTGATGATGACTCATCTGTCACCTGCAATCATTCAGACAACTGGAAATCAAGCGATATCTCTTTAGCTAACCTCCGGAAAGCAGAATTCAGGGCAATGACAGGAACCGGCTGCGAACTGCGCTTCTTGCGCTCTGTGCTCGCAAACGCCACAGATCTTCAAAGTGCGACCGTAAGCTTCAACTTGTACTTCATTGAATTAGAAGAAGAAGACAGCACGATGTGTTATTTTCTACATACGCTGCTTGGAGATGGAACGTGGACTGCCTGCGAGGATGAGGACTTTGATAAGCCCTATAAGTGTAGGAAGTTGTATAAGTGGACGCCTTCTCCATGAATGAGAGATGGATGTGTAAGTGCAGAGTGCATGCAAATGCATCTCTTGCTACTGCAAGGATGAGTATTTTGATAAGCCCTATAAGTGTAGTAAGTTGTATAAGTGGACGCCTTCTCCATGAATGAGAGATGGATGTGTAACTGGAGAGTGCATGCATCTATTACTAAACATTATATATATCATTTAGTATCTGGAACTTAGTTTTCTTTAATTTCCTTGTTCTTGAAATTGTATTATAAACTGTTTTCTTTTCCTACACTATAATGAAAGGGCAGAGCACCAGCCACGACTGCTAGAAGTGCTATGTCATTCTTATTACTACTTAGGAGTATATTGCATTGTTTGCATGTGAAATTGCTAAAAAAAAAGTATTGTCATTCGTGTTGCGACTCATATTGCATCTTTTGCTTGTGGCTTTCTTCTTTTCTTTGAAAAATAAATCATATGGTGGAGTTTTTTTTTTGTATTTTGTTGTACTACTCATCTATATTTTACACTAATGTGTGTGTGCTCATGAAGGGAGGCTTCTTCAGACTATGCTGAATTCTGCTTGACATTTGGAACAGGATAAATTACTTATCCTTTCCATTCAGCTCTCATCCGCGACAAGTATCAGGTAAAATGCATAGTTGCTAATTGCTATCTGTTTCAAAGCGAAAAACTCAGAAGTCTGAGTTGCAGAGTGCAAATATACTTCAGCTAAAATATTAAGTGTTCATGCATGACAATGACTTGTTTGTATTTCTTTCCTGGATGGTGAACCCTCCAGCCTATTGAAGAATATATTGTGAAATTCAAAGGGGTTTCCCATTCACTTCCGCGACTATTGAAGAATATTTTGTGAAACTATTAAGTATTAGTATTTATATTAATTCCGGTGTTTCTTTTTGTTTCATCGCCTTGTAATAATGTTACTATGTTAGACATTCGTTGAATGCCCGTACACAAGTCCTTGTTTACCCTTTTATTTGTTTTTTCCCCCCACACGAAGGCCACTCCCCCATTTCCATTTAAAGATAGACGAATACATGAGTTCGAACAAGATGTACAACAGAGAGATAACAGAACTACGACTTCTAGCCTAAACTGCGATGTGTCCTAAAGCAAGAAAGCTAGGGAGAAGAGTTAAGAAACCGGTCACAAGTTTAGCATCAACCGCAAAAGACAACACAGGTTTAAAGGAGCCACGTCCACCTCACCCGAAATTCTTACTGCCGTTAGTTCTCGAAATCTACGGCTAGAATTTACTGAATCGGCTTTTACCCGAAGCAGCTTCTCGAGATTATGTTCACCTTGCCCAGCTTCTCACTACCTCCTTCAGCTTCTTATCCCAATCCGGGGAAACAAATATATACTCAGCTTCGAATTCTCATTCTAGCTCCAAAGACAAAAAAAAAAAAAAAAAAAACACGGCCTCGTCTCTTCCTCTCCGTCTCCCTTCCCGCGACCTCCCGGCACGGACAGGGCTGGGGGCGGACGCGCGCCAGCCCTCCTCCTCCACCTCTCCTTCTCCTCTCCCTCTCACCCTTCCCTCTCCAGGCGGCGGCTTCTCCTGCGCTGCATTTTCTTGCCGGGGAGCGCGCTCGACAAAACCCTAGCCGCGCCGGCGAGGCCTCGTCGGCGCGGGAGGGCGGGGCCGCGGTGGCGCGGGGCAGCGACGGTGAGGCGGCCAGGCGCGGCGCCCGCCCTATCTCCTTCGGTTTCTCTCTCCCGAACGGGCGCAACCTAGGTTTCCGTGATGGCGGCGCGGTCAGTTCCCTCCTCTGATTCTTCTCCGCGCCCGCACACCCAGTGGCAACAGCGACGGCGACTGCTCGGAGGAAAACCTACCTAGGTTCCGGGCCATGGATGCGGGGTGACGGCGTGTTCATAGCGGCGCGTCCCCTGCCTCAGTGGTGCAGCAATGCGGGCGCGGCCAGCCCCATCCCCCGGCGGTGAGCTCCTCCGCTTCAGTCTCCTCTGCTCCGTTCGATTGTTGCCTTATCCCATGTGAGGCAAGAACGTGCCTCTTTCCTGCTCTGTTTCCCTCTTCTGATCTGTGGGAGAGGTTGAAGGATTCAGCAGGAAAATATGAATAGATACGTCTGTTTCATTCCAATGGGAACACATATCGGTATAGCTATATGAATGGATATATTCTCCAACCTTATATATGCTTAATTAGTTATTTATTTATTCATGTCTATATGAAGGAAATTTGTCCTCAGATTTATATGTTCCATGTCTGACAAAATAATTTAGGTTGAACATGATAATCTTTTTTCTTACCTAAACTGAAAAAAGTCCCTTTTTGTTCTTGGTCTGTTTCCATGCATGGTCATGATTATTCACTCAAACTGGATGTGCAGGCTACAGAGCAGCCCCATTCAATTGGATTTTTTTTATTTTTGAACAATTTTATTTATGTTGTCTGCTAATCATTAACTGATTGTAGTATATGACTAATACCACACTGAGGTTAAGTAGGTCTATATAACTGCATAATTTTCACAAAATTATGCCTCCTGAATATTCTGTTCTTTGACTTATACCTTGCTTTACTTCCTTATCACTTTTCACAATTACAGACCACTTACCTATGCGGCACTATAAATTTAGTTGTATGTGGTTTCATAAATATTATATAGTAAAATCTTAGGGTTGTTCTTACTGGCTTCATGTTCTGTGGTTACATATCTGGTAAATGTATTTTTTCCCTATTATATTAGATGGATGACCTCTCGATTTGTGCTTGCAATTTTTTTTTTTTTGGGGGGGGGGGGGGGGTGCGGGGGGTAATTGACCTGGATGTCTCCTTGATTTGTACTTGCTGTCTTCTGGCTGATTATTCTACATGTTGGCCATGTAATTGTGCTTTCTTCCTCCTGTTTGTGCAGGGTATTTCAACGGCTTTTTCTTAAGTGTGCCATATCTGGTATGTTGTACAGATCCTACATCATTCTTTTCTGTCAGCTACCTGCCTTTTCAAATCTTCTGCTGCATAGTCAGTGCACGACTAGAAAATAGATTGATACTGACATTGTTTGCCCAAGTGCTACCCATATGTAATATTGAGTATAACAGAGTGGCTTCCTTTAGTACAGATGCAGTATCTTGTGTATATGTTATTGGTTCTTCCTTCCTCCATTTGCTAAGTATTAGAGGTGTTACATGTATGTAGGTCGTGGCTTTAGAAAAAGATTTTTTTTTTCTCATTTTTAGATGGATGAAAAGATAGTCATTTATGTTGCAGGATGTTTCTTTGTGTACTCCTGTTTTTTTCCCTTTGTATTTCTCTGATTAAATTATTTCCCACACCAAATCAGCAATATCTGAGCATTCCAGTTATTTATGTGGTGCATAAGGGCCGTTATATTCATTTTCCAGATTTTCCACGAGATGCCTATCCCTTCGTGCTAAAGTTCATTCCATGCCTTCTGGGGTGTATGTGTATTTACAGGTTTATTCCATGACATTTGTGCATCAGGAAAATAATCCGCTGCTACAGAGGTATACATCCATTTCAGCTTTTAGATTAATGTATATGAATCTATTTATTTCAACATTTCCATTTGTTTATTGGTTCCTATCTATGATTGGTACAGTTATTTGTACCATGTTATCTGACAAAGAAACTAAAATATTTCCGATTTTGCAGACGCCACTCTCTAACCAAATGTTTATGTTTAATTAAATTCACCAAAATGTACTGTCATGCCTACCGTTTTACTGATTGTCCATATTTGTGCGGTGTCATAAATTATTTGCAATGTTTATGTCGTTGCTAATATACTTATGCTATGCCTATTACCTAATATATTTATTTTTTCCAAACAATGAGAATGCTGTTTGTCCAAACAATTTTCCCACCATACATGAATGAAGCAATGCATATTGCCTGCTATTGTACTATGTATGCCTGTTATGGAAATTATTTACCCTTCTATAGTGTACAAAACATTGAACTTCGGCAATAAAAATCAACCTTTGTTTCAATATATAGTCTTGCCAGGCACACACTGATGATAATGCAGTTTGTTCTCTTCATTCGGCAGGTACTAATGCATAGTTTTTCAGACCATGCACTCTGTTTTCCAGACCAAAGCGGTGGAAGACGTTTCAGACCAAAGGGTCTGATGATAATGCAGTTTGTTTTTCAGACCAAAGCGGTGGAAGCGGTAGATGTCACTGAATAATTATTTTAACTCCATAACCATTCTCTTACAAGCTAATACTACGTGTAAAAATTTGTCTCTGTTATGCTGTTATACTGAACTCTTACACTAATACTATGTGTATAACATTTCCCTCGTAGCCTGATGATCTTTCCTCCTACGTCCCTATATATGCTTTGGCCTCTCCATGTAGCTACACGATAATTTGATGCCCCGGACAAAACCAGGTGAAGACTAAGAATCACAGGCTGCTTGGTTTACAGGTTTGTAACCTGCTATGTGCTTCATTTGTAATGGAATTTTTTACAGTTGCACAGTGTCCAAATTGCTAAGTTCAAAAAATTCAGTCCCGAGACATGCTCGATGATATGCTACACCTGATGAAATTGTTTCTTTTTTTTTTTTGTAATATACTGACCATCTCCTGCCTCAGAGAAAGTTAAAATACTTCTATGTTAGATATATGCATAGTTAAGCTTTAACTTATTATCGCTACGTTGTTTTATTACTACGCAGTCAGCCTTCAACTTATCTCATATAATACTTATTCTCTGCACTCTATTATGCTTTCGTAGATGCGTTGGAAGTGCCATATCAGGTGTCCCTGTCAACCGGCTCATATCCTTACAATATGTCTGAACCTGGTGATGTACTCACTTAAGTGTGACTACTGTAATGTACTCCAGCAAGCTGTGGGTCTTTGCCTGTATATTTCAGACCCAACGACGTATGCAGGTGAACTCAAACTGCAATCATATTCATGTACAATTGAACCAACTACTATGGTATTTTTTTATGTGCTTCAAATCGTTCGTGCACGGGCGTGCCAAGGCGCGCGCCTTCCCACTAGTACAAGTTTATCTCCAAAAGACCGAGCAAGATCGCCCATCACATGTCCTCTTCATCATCACCTCCCCTCCAGACTTAGGCGTTTGTGTCCATCAGCTGTATTCATCCACACCCACTTTATACACGCTCCCCGCCGCTCCGACCTCAATTTCCCCGCATCCATCCATCGGCAATTCACGATCTCCTTTCCCGCACCGCACCGCTTGTCGCCCGTCTCGCAGCCCTCGAATTCCCCTTCACCGCAAGGTCCGCAACCACCATGGGCGGCTCCCACAGCAGCGAGGACATCGACCTCACCTCCTCCGACGAAGAGGAGTACGAGGACGACTACGAGGCCCGCTCGCCCGTCGCGGAGGCCGCCGCGAGCGCGGGGCAGCGCGACGACGACCAGGCGCGCCGCCACCCCTTCCTCGCTCGAGGCCATCGACGCCAAGCTTCAGGTCACTGGATCTCAAGTACCAGCGTCCCGCCTCCGCCAAGCTCTACCTGCACGTCGGCGGGCCTCGCCCTCCGCGCACTGGGTGCCCGCCGAGCGCGGCGCGACGTCGACAAGTCGAGCGACGACGATTCCTCCCCCAGGTGGTTCCTTGAGGTTGGGCCGGGGCCGCGGGTCTCCGCGCTCGTGGACTCGGCGCTCCAGCTGAAGACGATCCCCGCGCAGCGCCGGGTCGACTTCGCCGCGAACGGCTCCGTATGGGCTCTGCGGCTGCCCACCGACGCCGAATTGCGCCGGTTCAGGGTGGAGTACGAGCGCTGCCTCTTCGAGAACACGTACGGGCCGGGGTCGAGGCCACGGACGAGGGGCGGAAGGAGGTGTTCGGCGCCGACTTCGCCGCGTGGGCGCGGCTCGCCGAGGCCGACAACGCTGTTTGGGCCGACGCGGAGGAAAGCCTCACCCCTCCCGCCGCCCCACCAGCAAGGGACCTGCTCGAGGAGTTCGAGGAGGAGGCCGGCGACGGCGACAGCATCCAGATCCTCGCGCTTGGGGCGCTCGATAACAGCTTCTTGGTCGGCGGCGCCGGGATACTTCCGCCATGGCTTGCACGGGAAGGGCGCTTCAGTGAGGATATCGGGAGGCCGTGGCGCCAGTGGCAGCGCCTATTCCACTCCGAAGAAGGCGCTGCTGATACGCTGTGAGACAAACATGCTGCTGATGAACCCAGGAGAGGCTCTGCATTCCAATGGTGTGCACCATGTTGATATTGAGACCGGGAAGGTTGTCGCTGAATGGAGGTTGAAAATGATATCACAATGAGAGACATTGAAAATGACAGCAAGGGTGTGCAGTTGGAACCCTCCGGGTCGACGTTCCTGGGCCTGGATGACAACAGGTTGTGTAGATGGGATATGCGGGACGCCAGAGGCAGAGTGCAGACAATCGGTAGCTCATCAGAGTCACCGGTGCTGAACTGGTCACAGGGTCATCGGTTCTCACGGGGCACCAACTTCCAGTGCTTTGCAAGTACTGGGGATGGTTCAATCGTTGTTGGTTCTGTCGATGGCAAGATAAGGCTCTATTCGAAGAGCTCGATGCGTATGGCAAAGACAACATTTCCAGGGCTTGGGTCCCCAATTACCCACGTGGATGTTACTTATGATGGGAAATGGATATGGGAACAACCGACACATACTTGATCTTGATCTGCACTAAATTTCAAGGACAAAGATGGAAAAGAGAAGACTGGCTTTAATGGCAGAATGGGAAATAGGATTGCTGCACCAAGGCTTCTCAAGCTCACTCCACTTGATTCAATTTTAGCAGGGGCTGACAACAAATTCCATGGCGGGCAGTTCTCATGGGTAAGTTCAAATCTCATGTTCTGAGCACATAATAATATATGTTCCTGTTGCTAATCTAGTAAAATCACTTAAAAAAATCTAGTAAAATTAAATAGAATGCTAATTCAGATATGTTTGATAAGTTTATCTGGTCCTCGTCGTAGTAACAGTTCATTGTTGCACTAACTA
The DNA here is from genome assembly GCA_023333625.1 of Bothriochloa decipiens. Classification (NCBI taxonomy): domain Eukaryota; kingdom Viridiplantae; phylum Streptophyta; class Magnoliopsida; order Poales; family Poaceae; genus Bothriochloa; species Bothriochloa decipiens. Next base: position 19,939,830 of record CM041642.1, on the reverse strand, counting down.
ATATCTGCAAGTGTTTTGTATGCATAATAAGTGCTGTTGATTAGTACACATGCTGTAGCCATAATGGAATTATTGTCAGAAGATGTAACTCTGCCAATTAAATGACAGTTCACACAGGGGAAATAACCTGTTCACACTTTGTTCTATGCATATAAAGTGGTAACAACTAGTATAAAGTGGTTATTTTGTCCACATTATGTTGACTGTGTGTTTTGTGCATCTAGTAAGAAGTACAGTTTGAAGTAGGGGGCCAATAATTATGTTCCTAGAATCATGTCATAGTGAGAAAAGGCTTCAACAGTTCAGAATGCAAAAATAACCTTGCTTAAAGACCACTTTTACATATTTGCTTGGACACTTCTCATTGCCTGTAATGGTAGCAGAGGCGGAACTCCCCATCTGGCAGGGTGTGGCAGCCGCCACACCTACTGCCGGCGTAGCACTAGTACCCCCATGTCTGTATGCTGCTGCAACTCGTCTAATCACATGCAGATGCGGCTACACCTCACTTTCCTGTCCTACACACCGATGAGTCTGCTTCTGCTCTCGATCTTCTCTTCTTGCAGCTAAATTTCTCCAATCAATGCTAGTAAGTGCTAGTGCTACTAGGAGGCTCAGGGTTGCTATTATGCAAATGCAGTCAGCGACTCCACGCTACAGGGTCCAGTACTCTCCATCCTCCACATGTTAGCTACTTATAGCTTAGCTATCTGGCTGTATCTGCAGCCTATTGTTTCTATTGGTTTTTATTTAGGAGAGAAGCAGAGCATGAGAAGTTTGGTCATCTTGTTTTTAGTAAGACTATAGCTATGATACTTGGAAGAAATGCCTGCCTCATCAAGCTAGCATTGCTTTTGCTTGTTGCAACAGCCATTGTTGAAAGATCTTTCTCAGCTAGATGAACATAATCAAGACATATTTGTGCAATAGGATGTCCGACGAATGGCTTAATAATGGCTTGATACTCTGTTACATTGAGAAGGAGATTTTTAGAGGCCTGATGAAGGTGAAATTAGGAATATGTGTGTCATTGCATTGTCATTAAAAAGTTGTATTTGCAATGTGCCACACCTAAATTTTGGTTCGAGCTCCGCCACCGAATGGTAGTTTGCAGTTTCAATTTATTGCATTGTAATGTTGCAACTGCAGCTAAGTGCAGTCATGTGTATTTGCATTGCAAAAATTATATGCACATGTCTAGACTCTAGATACATAGTAAAATCTATGTAAAACTATGTATCTATCTAGAAAAGCCAAAGCGACTTACAATTGGAACTAACAGAGCAGTAGTGATTGTTATTTTCTTAAATTGACTACTCAGGAATATCTCACCTTGAACACTTCTCATTGCCTGTAACGGTAACTTGTTGTTCCAGTTTAGAATATTTTAACAGTTGAGTACAACACTACATCCAAGTGCCCCAATCTGCGTTTGCATTGCAAGACTTTGGTGTATTGTGATTGTTTCTAGTAAATTGGCTTCTTACTATGAATCCTATGTTCCTTGATGCTTCAATATAGTTCAGAATTTGTTCTGATATCAGTTCCTCTGCATTTGATTGATTTCATCAGGTAACAGAGAATGGAAAACAGGAGAAGCACCTGGTTGCTACAGTGGGAAAATTCAGTGTCATTTGGAATTTCCAGCAAGTCAAGGACAACAACCATGAGTGCTACCGTGATCAGCAGGGCCTCAAGAGCTGCTACTGCTACAAAGTCGTCCTCAAGGATCAATCAATTGTCGACAGTCGCTTCATGCATGAGAAGTTTGCAAGCAGTGACTCTCCAGAAGCTCTGCTCGTTGTCGCTACACCAATGAAAGTCAGCTCATTCAGTATTGCCAATCGACGCTGACTGCGAAGCTCTTCTTTCCCCGCTGTGCAAAGTAGTTTGAGTAGTTGCAGGTTCTTGTTCCTTTTCTAGACGGCTTGGTTAGTCGGTTTTCTGTAGTGTTTTCTTGGTAGAGAGCTGATAGAGGTTGCTTCCGGAAAGAACCGGTTCGTGTGTGTGGTCACTTGTAGTGCCTCAGTAAAATGGTATGTCTATGTTTGTTGGACGACATGTATGGATGGTGTACAAGCAAAGTAATGTTGATTTGAGACTCTAGTTCTAGTCCTACTTTTAACATCAGTGATGCTTATGATTTTGAGACTGTAATTCTAGTCCTGATGCCTACTCTTTCCTTTTATTTTATGAAGAAACTGATGCTTACTTCTCATGGAATGCTAATTTCCATTTCCGGTGCCATCCTTTCCTTGAGAGAAGAGGCCTTTTGGACTGTGGCCTTTTTTATATGGCTGAATTGCAATATCAGCGGGACTAACCAATAGCCAGACCCAAAAGCCCACCAAGTCCGAAATGCAACATTGACAAAAAAGAAAAAGTCCGAAATGCAACACCAAACAGAAATCTCTCTGCTGCTCATCTTATCGTCGGCGCCTCTTAAAAGAACCTCCAGAAGATTACTCAAAAAAAGAAAAACTCCAGAAGAAACTGATCATGTCCTCTTTGTATGGATGTGCCCCTGACCTGAATTGTTAAGCCGGACCCTCCTCACATTAACAGGATACGGACACATTCTGCTACCTCACCATCACAAACCAAACCATGATGGCGTAGAGAATGCCATCATCACAGCGACGCTTCACTGCCCCTGCCGTATATACCACTGAGCTCAATATCAACTACTAACCAGTACGGCACCGGCCTCTGTCCTATTCTTCCTTAATCATGACAAGATGTAAAAAGCACCCACGTGAGTATAAGCGACCGCAGGTGTCTATGATATTCATATTTAGAAGTTTTAAAATATTTAAAGTTTTACACATCAATAGTACCAAACTAGATGGGCATTGTCCTAAAGTTTGAGATTCAAACAAATTTTATAGAAATTTATATGAAAAAAATAAATTTCACGCATCTTGAATTTTGTCCTCTAATGACTGAAATTTGCTTTTTTCATATAAATTTTTAAAAAATTATTTGAATCTAAAATTTAGGGACGATGTACATCTAGTTTGGTACTATTGATGTGTAAAATTTTAAAATTATTTAAATATAAATTAGATACTTTTAAAATAGACATCTGCATTGCTTATACAGTATTTTCGTGGTGTGGGAAGATCGCTAGCAATTAACAACCCCGTCATCCCTCTCTCTTCTAATCCAAACCGCCAACCAGCTCCCCCTTCTAGAAATCGGATAAGGCACCAAGCAACAGTGCAGGATGACGCGATGTACCTCCCCGCACCTAACGTCTAGTGCCAAGCACGGACCCAGCGTCGTCCCATTGGCATTGGGCATTTCCACGTCCGTCCGGGGCTCCCGGCAGAGGTGGTTGGCCATTGTACTTGCTTCCCCCCGCAGAAAAACCTCGCGGTGCTCCATTCGATTCGCATCGGGGCATCCGGCGCCAGCGACCTTTAGCGGGATGTGGGAATGTTGTTAGCACCCAACATCTTTGCAATGACACCCCCAAATTACTTTTGCAATATGACATGAGAAAATGCATGATGGATTTAAACATTTTTTTAAAAAAAATCAATTTGTATTTGTTTAATTTTGACCAGAATTTGTTCCCGAAATTCTTTATTTATCGCTTGTTGTTCGTTGAGGATTTTTTTCTCGAATACGCAGGAGAGCTGCGTATCATTGTATTAATAGAAGAGAAAAGGGTCGTACAGAAACCTAAACATACACACACTCACACACGCATCTCCAGTTCTCCACTTACAGACTGGCACTAATCACCCAGAGACCCTCAACACATCATCAAGAGCTATGTTCGTTGGGGACTGAAATTTTTTTTACCCGTTTTGTAAACCCTGCTCTTATGCAATAGTGAAAATATTTAAATATTTTTTGTATTTTTAATTACGTTGAGCTTGGTGTAATGTGTTGGAAACAATTCTTGTCAAAATTATTCTTCAACAAATTATACATGTTCGCAAACTTGATAATTTAAATGATATACTCCCTCTATTTTAAATTATAAGTTTTTTTTGAAATACATACTTTTGATTTGCATCTAAATATATGCTATGTCAGATACTCACTCTATCCCAAAAAGACCATTGCTTTCGTAATGAATGTAGAATATGTACCTAGAAACATAAACCAAAATGACTTATAGTTAGAAATGTAAAAACAACTTATAATGTGAAATATAGGGAGCACAATTCAAATGTGTATATATGGTAAACAAGTTGGCAAATAACGTTTGAATTTTACTAGAGAGGCATAGATATGATATGCCCGTCCATAAAATTCTATTGACAAATTGAACTTAGATAAATAAAAAAAGTATAACTGAACCTATCTGTTAACACAAGCGACTCCTGTAAGAAACCACATATTTTTTTTTTCAATGTGAACTAGTAGTTGTCAAAGTCATTTTCAATATGTACTTGCAGGACCACATTATCAAAGTTCCTTTCAATCCTGAAACGGAAAGGGGAGAAGAAGGAGCATGACAGACGCCACTTATATTGGCTGAAATTAGACCACGAGATCACACATATCGCTTGGATATGACGTCCCGTTTCAGGCAGCACATACAGTGTCCTTATCTCTCACGTATTGATTATTGATTAAGACCGACCACTGGTCACGCAACGCATCTCCTTTCAGCCACAAGCACCAGCGGGTTCTTCCTGTGCACCGTCAACGCGTTCTCCTCCTCAACATCCACCTCGCCATGCGCACGCCAGTCAAAGCAAAGTAGCAGGTTGGCGAGCAGCAGCTCCACCACGGCCGTGGCGAAGTGCACGCCGCGGCAGCTCCGCCGGCTGACCTCGAACGGCACCAGCGCGTAGCTGTCGCCGTGCCATGGCTTGTGGTCGTTGAGGTCCGCCGCGCCGCCGTCGCCGTCGTGCCGCTCGGGCACGAAACGCGCCGCGTCAGCCCCCCACGCGTCGGGGTCCATGCCGATCGCCTTGGCGTTCACGAGCACCCGCGTCCCGGCCGGCACCTCGCGGCTGCGCACCGTGCACGGCTCGGTGGTCTCCCGTGGCAGCAGGAGCGGCGCCGGCGGGTGCAGCCGGAGGGACTCCCTGATGACTAGCTTCAGGTAGTGGAGGCGCGGGAGGTCGGACTCGAGGACCGTGTCTTTGTTCTCCACGACGCTTCGCACTCTTGCTGCGCCTTGGCAAGAACGTCCGGGTTTCTGACCAGCTCCGTCATCGTCCATTCCACCGTCGCCGACGACGTGTCTGTCCCAGCAATAAACATGTCCTTGGCATGCAAACACCATACACACAAAGTCAGTCCGATCCATCAGTACCTGCGAGCGTACGTACGAATGTACGATCGTGGAAGCAATGGCTATGGATATGACGTCGATCGTATGTATCTTACCGTTAGGATGCCTTTGATCTGGCTACGGCTGCCGAACGTGCTCTGGTGAGCCGGGTCATTGTGCAGGCGAGGAGCACGTCAACAAAGTCCCCCTCCTCCTCGGACTTGGTGCCCATGGTGATGTGCTCGTCGGTGACATTCTCGTAGAACGCGTCGAGCTCATGGAAGTTCCGGTCCAGCCGCCTCCGCAGGCCACGGAGTGCGTCCAGCCATCCAAGCCACGACATGTAGTCGGCCACAAAGAAAGCGCCCAGAAGCCTCTGCGTCTCCTCCAGGATAGTCCTAGTCCGGACGCTGTCGACGTCGTCGCCGTCGTCGCCAAAGGCGACACGCCGCACGATCCGGTTCGTCGTCGCGACAAGCCTATCGCTCAGGTTCACGGGAGAACCACCACCGTTGTCCCTGGCCGACGACAACTCATCCGCCACGGCGGCGACGAGCGAGGCGGCCTCGGCCTCCCGGACGGCTCGGAACCCGCGCACGCGCGGGGCGCCGAGGAGCTCCGACAGGCACGCGCGGCGCGCGGCGCGCCAGAACGCGCCGTCCGGGGGCGCGAACGAGACGTTCCGCAGGCCGTAGGAGAGCCTGGCGGCCGCGTACAGCGCCGGGCGGCCCGACAGGGCGCGGTCGTTGTGCTGGAACACGGCGCGCGCCGCGTCGGCGGACGAGACGACGAGCGTCGGCACGGAGCCCAGGCGGAGCAGCATGAGCGGTGCCGCGTGCCGCGCCGCCAGCGCCGCCAGGGACGCCTGTGGCAGCGCGCCGAGCTGGTGGAGGTTGCCGATGATGGGGAGCCCTCTTGGACGTGGGAAAGGAGGCGGCGCCGTGTTGGCGGTGGTGGCGCGCCTCTTGGACGGTGAAGGCAGCATGCGCTTGAAGAGGATCGTGGTTGCGAGGATCAAGACAAGGCATGCAAGGAGCTCGTGAGCTTGGAGAGTCTCCATGGACACTGATGCCGTGCTCGTGCTGTGGTCATGAGGTCATCTACTGTTTGTCCATAGCTGCTTATCTTATATTATAGCTATATAATTTGGTGGGCAATAGTGTTACGTGAACTCCACACACACACACACACAAAATAATACTGTAAAAAAGAACAATGGTACACTTGGCACCGAGTTTCTCATACGCCGTTCCGCCTATGTTCACCCTACGTATTGCAGAGTACTACAGACTGCGCTCACCGAATCTCCCGTGGTTTACAGCAACACGACTTTCGAAGTGGCATTGTGCTTCAAGCATCGTCCTCCTGCGGTCCTGCCGACTTTCAACACGACTTTCAGGCTGCTGGTGCTCGTGGCGTCCCCGTCCCCGTGCATAGCGGCCGGCGGCCGGCGCCGCCCACGCCGACCAACCCGATCGACGCGAACTCGTTTCGGCCTTTCGAGCGGGGGCGAACTCGTTTCGGCCTTTCGAGCGGGGCGTCGAGACCACAAAAGCCGATTTGGAGATTTCCCCACATTTCCCACGCGCTCTGTCAGGGTGACGGGGGCACGGCAGACCGCAGACGGCCGGCACCGCCGCCTGCGAGCGAAGCCAACACAGCAGCTGGCTGCTGATCCAGATTTCAGACACCATCCTGAGTTCCTGATGATCCTAAAACTTTATTGATTGGTTACGAATGGAGGATGGGATCCTATGGAATGTTTGTCATCAGAAGACAGAAAGGTCAAAGCGGGTTTTGGAAATGAATATGTAGTTGACTTATCGTGCTGTGATGTTTCACTGACGAATCCAGAGTTAAAAACACACTAGTCAAAGCTAAGGATATTAAGGAATAACTAGTACAAACGCAAGTGTTAGTAAATGATTGAATGGCATGACAACTTAGCAGATAGTATCTTGACAATTCCATATTTTCATCGTGTAGTCACGGCATCCTTCATAAGTTCATATCCTTTGTAGTATCTGTTAATACAAGAAGTTATTTTTCTTCCAAATGATATATTCATCAAGGGTTCTGATGGTCTTATGCAATTTGAGACACGATCTAAACATTGCTAAATGATGCAATAATAACTATATTTCTTTTCACCCACATTGATTTCAAGTGTCAGATGCGTCCCTCTTGGCCTTTAGAATTCTTTTTTCCTTTTTTGTATTTGGTGTAATGGAATTCCAGCCACTCTACGCCCGGATAAAAGAGGAGGATGTGTTAGGTCCGGCTAGCCAACATCTTAAAACCAGCTACTCTCATGGATATGAAACCCACAAGAGATTCGTTAGGGCGCAACCCTCTTAGCGACGCGCTACATCGAAACCCGGGTGTAGTGTCAAATGGGCAAGGGCCGGGTCGTCATCCCCTTAGTGGCGCGTCGTATTGTGATCCGGGTACGATGATAAATGAGCAAGGGTCGGGTCGTCGCAACCTTTGTGACACGCTACATCTGCGCCCGGGTGTAGTGAAAAATGAGCAAGGGTCTTCGCACTTCCCTCGACGGGTGCGAAGGGTAAGGAAGTTAGCCGAGCCAACTAGGATTCGTCTAGGTAGCTGGAATGTAGGGTCCCTAATGGGTAAGTTAAGAGAGCTAGTCGATACAGCAATTAGGAGACGTGTAAATATCCTATGCGTTCAGGAGACTAAATGAAAGGGCGAGAAGGCGAAGGAGGTGGAGGATACTGGCTATAAACTTTGGTACACGGGGACAACATCCGGTAGGAATGGTGTAGGCATCTTGATCGATAGGAGCCTTAAGGATGGAGTAGTTGATGTGCGGAAGCAAGACGACCGGATTATCCAAGTCCGGTTGGTAGTAGGAGATTCGGCTCTGAATGTGATTAGTGTCTATGCCCCACAGGTAGGTCTTTGCGAGAGCACCAAGAGACAGTTTTGGGAAGATCTCGATAGCATGGTTAGTACTGTGCCTATCAGCGAGAAACTCTTCATAGGTGGAGACCTCAACGGCCATGTGGGTGCGACTAATGTAGGTTTCGAGCGGGTGCATGGGGTTTTGGGTATGGTAGTAGAAATCAAGAGGGGGAGGATGTTTTAAACTTCGCGTTGGTCTATGATTTGTTGATAGCGAACACCGTCTTTAAGAAAAGGAAATCCCATCTAGTGACATTTCGTAGTGGACAACACCTGAGCCAGATCGACTTTATCCTTACAAGGAGGGGAGATAGACGTGCTTGCTTAGATTGTAAGGTGTTACCTGGGGAGTGTGTTGTCCCTTAACACAAGCTTGTGGTGGTGGATTTTCGCTTTTGGGTACGTGGCCACCGGGACAATCGGCCTAAGATTGCGAGAATAAAATGGTGAAAGCTTAGAGGGGAAGCATCACAAACATTTAAGGAGGGGATGCTAGATGAGGGGCCGTGGGAAGAAGGAGCAGATGCTGACGACATGTGGCTAAAGATGGCCACATGTATTCGGAAGGTGGCTTCGGATGTGTTTGGTGTGAGTAGGGGAGGCAAAAGGAAACCAAAAGACACCTGGTGGTGGAATGACGAGGTGCAAAGGGCTATTAGGGAGAAGGAGTGGTTCAAGCGCCTCTATCATGACAAGAGTGCAGCCAACATTGAGGGCTATAAAATAGCGAAGAGGGCTGTAAAACGAGCGATGAGTGTAGCAAAAGGTCAGGCGTATGATGACCTTTATCAGCGGCTAGGCACGAAGAAAGGGGAGAAGGACATTTATAGGATGGCTAGTATCCGCGAGAGGAAGACGAGGGACATCAACCAAATCAAATGCATCAAGGATGGGACGGATCGACTTTTGGTGAGGGATGAGGAGATCAAGGACAGGTGGAGAGACTACTTTGACAAGTTATTTAATGGGAAGAATGAGGGTCCTATCTTAAAGTTGGATGACTTATTTGACGATACCAACAGACACTTCGTGAGGAGAATTCAAGAGACAGAGATCGGTGAGGCTTTGAAGAGGATGAAGGGAGGTAAAGCGATGGGCCCTGATGGTATCCCCATTGAGGTGTGGAGATGCCTAGGTGCCAAAGCGATAGTTTGGTTAACTAAGCTTTTTAACCTCATTTTTTGGTCAAACAAGATGCCTGAAGAATGGAGAAGTATATTAGTATCGATCTTCAAGAACAAGGGAGATGTTCAAAGTTGTACTAATTACCGTGGGATTAAGTTAATGAGCCATACGATGAAGCTCTGGGAGAGGGTTTTCGAGCATCATCTAAGAAGAGTGACAAGTGTGACCCAAAACCAATTTGGGTTTATGCCTGGTAGGTCGACCATGGAGGCGATTTTCTTATTACGGCAGTTGATGGAGAGATATAGGGAGCAGAAGAAGGACTTGCACATGGTCTTTATTGACCTCGAAAAGGCATAAGACAAAGTACCGAGAAATGTCATGTGGTGGGCCTTGAAAAAGCACAAAATCCCATCTAAGTACATCACCCTCATCAAAGATATGTACAGGGATGTGGTGACGTGTGTCCGAACATGTGATGGCGATACTAGTGACTTTTTAATTAAAATAGGACTACATCAAGGTTTAGCATTGAGCCCTTATTTATTTGCTTTGGTGATGGATGAGGTCACAAGGGACATACAAGGTGATATCCCTTGGTGTATTCTCTTTGCTGATGATGTGGTGCTAGCGGATGAGACTAGGGCAGGGGTTAATAGAAAGTTAGAACTATGGAGACACACGTTAGAGTCGAAAGGATTTAAACTTAGTAGGAGCAAGACCGAGTACATGAGGTGCGATTTCAGCGTGACTGGGAATGAGGAGGGAGACATTAGCCTCGATGGGCAAGTGATGGCCAAGAAGGATACTTTTCGGTATTTAGGATCGATGCTACAAAAGGATGGCGACATTGATGAAGATGTTAGGCATAGAATTTCAGTCGGTTGGTTAAAATAGCATCAGGCTTCAGGCGTCCTCTGTGACAAAAGGGTGCCTAAGAAGTTAAAAGGTAAGTTTTATACGGTCCTGAATGTTGGCCTACAAAAAGACGACATATCCAGCAATTGAGTGTAGCAGAGATGCGTATGTTACGATGGTGTTGTGGGCACACAAGAAGGGATAGAGTCCGGAACAACGATATTCGGGATAGGGTTGGGGTGGCACCAATTGAGGAGAAATTAATTCAACACCGGTTAAAATGGTTCGGCCATGTCCAACGAAGGCCTCCTGAGGTGCTAGTGCGTAGTGAGATTCTAAAGCGGGTCGATAATGTAAAGCGTGGTAGAGGTCGACCTAAACTGACTTGGGACGAGTCGGTTAAGAGAGACCTTAAGGAGTGAAATATCCCTAAGGATTTAGCCATGGATAGGAGCGCTTGGAGACTAGCAATTAACGTGCCTGAACCGTAATCTTTCTCTTGTACATTTTATGTGTTCTTTGTTTCATGTCTCTTTTGGGTTTCATCTCTAGCCTACTCCAACTTGCTTGGGATAAAAGGCTATGTTATTGTTGTTGTTTGGTGTAATGGAATTCCCCTAGCATGTAAAGCAAACAGTATAAGCCTTTATTTGGTATGAGAAAGTAATCTAACACAAAGCAGCTGCCAAATTTGTACAATATCGACTCCTTCATTAGAAGGAAAACAACAAGATTGCTAAATAATTGGTTTCAATATACCCTATAAAACCACTTTCCAGAGAGACTAGTATGTTCATTAAACCAAAGCAAAATATTAATAGTGTTTACTCCAGAGACCAATGTGTAGGATGCATATAAAACCTCAGAGGAATAACGAGTGGTGCTACAACGGCATGAGACAAGCATGTGCGTATGCATTATACTGTGCATATCTTTACCTCCACTCGTTCTTGCCATGAGACTGCAATGGCAAAAGCGGATCAACAAGAAACAACATCGAAAGCTGCAGATTACAAAATTAGCCATTTGATTGGAAAACAATATTCTAAATTTTGATGTGCAAAGCAATAACAATTGGGCATTACCTCTTAGCAATCATTATCATATTAGCAATTCCTTGACCAATTATACCACAGACAAATCCAACCGTATAGGGCACCATATTAAACACCTATAGCTCAAAGCCCATCCATAGAACATGGCGATGCTCCAGCAATTAGAACTAAACATCTATAGGCTCCAATTGAGGGTAACATTCCCATGTAAGGTCCATTACCCTGTAAAGGTATGTTCCAATTCTTTGCTAAACTGTAAAACTGCAGCCAGCTTCAAAAACACTGGAGGTTCAACAGAAATGTGGTAGTACCTGAACTGTTTATCAGCCAAGAGCCAACAGAGATAACTGAGAAGGTACAGATTAATCGGAATTGAGAGCTCTTCCACCCAATTGCCAGAACAACATATGTCTGCTACAAAAAAAAAAAAGTGCATAAAGATGACAGCCATGACGCAGTACTCATAAGAGCAAATAGGGAAAAGAAAAACATAAGTGAGATTACTGATTATTATTCATTAATTCAGGCAAAATCACTTGAGGACACTACATAGTTTATTTCACTAACAAGTAAAGAGTCATCACACCATTTTATTTTGTGCCTAGGTACATATCCTGACCCCATTTGATCTGCCTATCCAAATGCCACCAAGGTGGGTGGATGAGGAGCACAAGGGCTATAAACATTCAGATCAAAGCACACGGAAGACAAGCACCCTGAGCCCTGAGCAGCACTGCCATGTCACTGTACAGCCTAATTTTTTTATGCACCATACATAGAAACAGAAGGCAAGCACCCTGTCAGCAATCAGTGGCAGTATACTAATAAAAGAACTCTGAAAGGCACATCAACTGAAATAATTTGATGGAACTATATGTTATTTTCTGGAAGTCTAGGCGTCTAGCTAAAGATATTAAGGAATAATAAACAAAGAAATAGATAGATGAACCATTGTGTGAAGCTAGGCCCATCACTCAATAACGGATATTCGATTCTCATATATTTAGAGTTCAGGTCTAGCATGCCAATAGCATGTAGTTAGAGGGTATCTATAGTTTCTCACCTCCATAAGTGTAGACATGTAGTTACAAGGAAAAGGTTTAGCATGCCAGTAGCATGAGAAGAATGAAAACATAAAAAGTACATAAATAAAAGGCAAAGAAAGATGATTAATGCGTGAATAAGTTCTCTGTGCTAGAAAAGTAGGAATCCTATAACTTCATATATTGAAACAACTACTCTGACAAAAATGATATATGGAGAAAACATGCCCATCTCTGAAATTGAAAGGCATGATATCTAAGTCTAGTTAAATGAAATCAAATATGTCAATTCTTATTGGCGTTGACGATACCACTGTATAATCTGTACACAATCACTATATGCATGCACTAGCTTCACAAGTATTATTCATTAACATGGGGTTAACTACAATTGAAGAACCTGATGAAGGTGGAGGTTTCCTTTTCAGGAACGCTAAAATACAATCTTGTATTTACCAGTTACTCTGTCAATCTGTCTTCCACTCCCCTCAAACTGGGCAGGGTGCATGATGTCCATCCTCATCTAAAAGAAACATCGGGTGCACCCGCTGCAGCTGGAGCTGTGTCTGCAAACAGAAAACTGCTTTCTGCAGTCGCTAAAACCTGATGCAGCCACAGCTGAAAAAAGCAGAATCGAAGAGGCTGGATCTTCACAAAATACAGAGAACTGGTGTCACCAGTAATCATTGCAGGAGCAAGTACCATCCTTGAAATGATGAAATCTATTCCGGTCTCGAACAACAATCTCCCTACTGTATACCTTCGAAATCAACTTTGTGGCTGAGTGGCAGTCTGTGCACACTCTTAGATTTTTTGATAAGCGAATTGTTGCACCAGGGTCCAACTTCATCAGGCCAAATGCAATGACGAGCTTCTCACTGTGATGGGAAACAGATACTTCCTTCTGATGCTCATCAACTTCTAGCCTCACATCAGCTGTATTTGCGATATACCCAGCCATCTTGATCCTGTCAATCATCTCCTCAACTTTCTGGTATATCTCCCTCAGTTGAGGGTGGTCGCTGTCTTCAGCAAAGAACTCGAAGACAACTCCATCCAGCTCAATGCGACTACAACCTGGAGTTTTCTCAATCCCTCTATCCTTCATTTCCTTTCGAATCATTGCTGCATCCTTCCACTGCCCCACTGATGCATATATATTTGACAGAAGTATGTAGTCACCACTGTGACTGGGGTCCAGTGACATGATCTGCTTTAGTGCTTCTTCCCCAATTTCAACATTTTTATGAACTGCGCAGGAAGATAGCAGCGTCCTCCAGATAACAGTGTTTGGCTTGAAGGGCATGGTTCTGATAAACTGGTATGCCTCATCTATCAAACCAGCCCGCCCCAACAGATCCACAATACATCCATAGTGCTCAATTCTTGGCTCAATGCCATAATCCTGAGTCATGCTATCAAAATGCCAGCGACCCTCTTCAACTAAGCAGCTGTGACTGCAAGCCATGAGAACACCAACGAATGTCACATCTGTGGGCTCAATACTGGCCTTGCGCATGGATGAGAAGAGTTCCAATGCTTCCCTGCCCCTTCCATTGGTTGCCATGCCCTTTATCAAGGCTGTCCATGTCCATGAGTTCTTCACAGGCATTGACTCGAATGCTTCAACTGCATCGTCAATGCATCCACACTTTGCATAGAAGTCCACCAATGCAGTGCCAAGAATAGTTGTGAGAGATAAACGCTTCCTTCTTATGTAGGAATGCACCCACTTTCCTGTCTCAAGTGCACCCAGGACAGCACAAGCAGAGAGCACACTGACCATGGTCACATCATTCGGCTCAACTTCAGCAAGCTGCATCTCACTGAAAAGAGCAAGTGCCTCTCGACATTGATCTGCCTGCGTGTAACCTGAGATCATTGCGCTCCAAGCAACCACATCCCTGGACTGCATCCTGTTGAACAACATCCGTGCCATACCAAGCTCTCCACACTTGGCATACATGTCGATCATTGCAGTCATCAAATTTCGGTTCCTCACCAACCCCTTTTCATCCGCATATCCAGCAACCCACTTCCCAAGCTTCGCATCACCTATTCGTCCACATGCCGTGACAACACTCACCAATGTGACTTCATCAAAGGCCACACCAACCTCAAGCATGCCCTTAAACATCTCCACCACCTCCATCCAATCTCCGTTCTTCAAGTACGCCGCGATGATTGCGTTCCACATCACCACCCCCTTCTCCTGCACTGCGTCAAACAACAGCCGTGCCGCTGCAACATCCCTACAGCACGCATACATATTAACCAAGCTGCTCAGAACGAACCGATCAGCCATGAGCCCACGCTTGACAGCGTACGCCTGGACACTGCGCCCTACATCCATCGCGCACATCCTGGAGCATGACTTGAGGGCGCAGGCGACGGTGTGCTCGTCAGGGCAGGCCAAAGCATCGTCGAGCATTTCGACGAACAGGTACAGGGCGTCCACCGGGTGGCCCGCGCGAAGGAAAGCTCGCATAAGGTCGTTGTAGCACGGCGTGGAAGGCGGCGGACGCGGGCCCAAACGGAACAGGCTGACCGCGTAGGGGAGCAGAGTCGATGAGGCGGCGGCCGCCTCGAGGAGGGAGTGGAAGGACTTGGGCGAGGCGGTGAGCTCCCCGGACTTGATTAGTGCCGCGTGGAGCTGTGGCAAGTAGCGAGGGTCTCTGGGGAGTGGAGCACGCGGCAGCGCCGGCCCGGCGCGGGCTGGTGTGGGCAGAGCCGCCGTGGGGAGGACGGCGGTGGCCATTCGAGTTGCCTTGGGGTAATGGGGTTAACTGCTTATCGTTGGTTATCCATGTAAGCAATCTACATGAGACACTGACATCTGGGCCTACCGTAAAAGGGCCCACACGACAGAGACACGTGCCCTCCATTTAAATTCCGGATCCGCCCTCCGCACACCAACTAATCACCATGGCGGCCTCCACCTCCCCGCTGCTCCTCGCCCTTCTCCTACCCGCGCTCACGGCGGCGGCGCCGGCCTCGCTCCCGGCGCTGCCGCTTTCGACGGCGTCGCGGTGGATTGTGGGCGCGGACGGGCGGCGCGTGAAGCTTGCGTGCGCGAACTGGGCTTCGCACCTGGAGCCCGCGGCCGCGGAGGGCCTGGCGCGGCGCGGCGCGTCGGACATCGCGGCGCGCGTGGCAGCGATGGGGTTCAACTGCGTCAGGCTCACCTGGCCGACCTACCTCGCCACCAACGCTACGCTCGCTTCGCTGCCGCTGCGGTGGTCGCTGGAGCGCCTCGGCATGCTGGAGTCCGTCGCCGGCGTGCGGGTCAACAACCCCGCCCTCCTCGACCTGCCCCTCGTCGACGTGTTCCGGGTACGTGTTTTTTTTTCTTTCGCTCAGTGGAACCCTCAAAATTGTATTTAATTGTTGCTCAAGTGACAACGAGGAAAATATTTTGATTAGCTTCTTTCTCTTAGCTCTGAATTAAAGAAATGCGTACCCAGTACCGTAGGCTCCCGCACTGCAGGGTCTGGAGAAGGAAAAATAGCCAGCAGCCATCCCTGCACAAATATACAGAGGCTGGGGCTTAAACCCTGGACCTTTTGGTTACAGGCGGCAAAGCTCTACCGCCTTGCACCAGGGCCGCCCTTCCTATTGATTTTTGTCAAGTCAAACTTATCTATGTTCTATCAAATTTGTAAAAAAAAAAAAATATAACATCAACAATGCCAAATAAATGAACTAGAAAAAATAGATAATGAAATTAATTGGATGCTGTAGGTGTTGCGTGTTAGTGCACTTTGTGTACACTTAGTCAAGTTACAGTTATACTAAGGAATAAACTCAAATAACAGTTGGAGTAGTATTGCAGAATTACTAGTCTTGCAAGGTCAGAATGAAGTTGAATTTAACACGGTCAACACCACACCTGGATTGCAGGCGTGGAATTAGATTGTCTTGTCCTGGTGTAAGGTATATAGGACCTTAAATAACAGCCTGCATTGTCTTTTTATATGAAAACAATTCAATCATGATAATGGACAAGTAACTGCCTTAATTATACTGTCTGAAGCAAGATTATGTCATGAATCGATTGAAGTATGGCTCAACCTGCAACTCACACTATTTTTCGCCAAAACAGGTTGATTAACAAATCCAAACGTGACAAAGAAGAGGAAACTCGAATGACTAGGATCTCATCAGTGCTATCTGATTTTTACTAAAACAAGTTGTACTACATGCTTCCAAAATCTGCTGTTGGCTAAAACAGATTGCTTAACAAATCAAAACTTTACAAATAAGAGGAAAGCTGAATGTGTAGGATTTCATTAATGCTATTTCATTTTACTAAAACAAACTGTACTTGCTTCAGAAGTTCAAACTCAGATCTGGGGTTCCTACTAAAGCACAGAATGTCATCAAAGAGCTCACCAAAGAAGCTTAGGATATTGTTCTCCTTGTAAAAGTATGAAACATCTTTTGCAAACTGAGGGCCCAAGCCCAATCAGGAAAGATGTGGTCAACTTTGCTTTTCAGGAAACACAAAGAATAGTTGCTTAATAGTTCTCCTTGTACTCTGTTGTGTGTTCTAGGGAAGAAATAGTTCTCCTTCAACTGTTCTTATCCAATTAGTTTCAACACAGACAACGCACCTACTACTCACGAAATCAATGGTCCAATGTGAGGGTGCCTTACAAGTATCAAATTTCTAGCTAGAACAGCTATTGCTTTGTAGGCTTTGTTATGATGACTATAAAAGATGTCAAATTGCCAACTGGTGTATTAGGCGTGTTGTTCTTGTGACATGGACAGAATACTAGACTAGAAATTATCAATGGATGGATTATGATAATTGTAATCCTTCTGACATTAGTTGAATTCATTAACCATAGGAAGTGGTGTCATCATTAGCCAGCAAAGGTATTATGGTCATACTTGACAACCAAATGACCACTCCAGGATGGTGCTGCAGCAGAAGTGATGGCAATGGCTTCTTTGGAGATGTGTACTTCGACCCTGATGAATGGTTGAAAGGCCTCAGTGCAATGGCGACTATGTTTAACAACACAAAATATGTTGTTGGCATGAGCTTGCGGAATGAGCTTCGAGGCCCGAAACAAAATGTTAGTTTGTGGTACAGGTATGTGGGCATCTTGCTGTGATGGAAATGTCATTTTTCATGTGACTCTTGGTATCAACAATTCTATTTACAATTTTAATTCCAACTTAGGTACATGCAGATGGGTGCTGAAGCTGTGCATGCTGCAAACCCTAACATCCTGGTTATTTTATCGGGCCTGGATTTTGACAACACTCTCAGCTTCTTGTTCAATGAAAAAGTTCACCTATCATTTTCCGGAAAGTTAGTTTATGAGCAACATTGGTATGGCTTCTCAGATGGTGGCAATTGGGAAACTCAGAACCAAAATGATGTTTGTGGGATGGTTGTTGATGTCATATGGACTAAAGGATTATTCCTACTTCAACAAGGCTGGCCATTGTTTTTCTCTGAGTTTGGATTTGATATGTCAGGCACACATATTGGTGACAATCGCTATCTTACCTGCTTCTTAAGTGTGGCAGCTGAAATGGATCTGGACTGGTCAATTTGGGCTCTGCAAGGGAGTTACTATATGAGAGAGGGTATTTTAGCTTATGATGAGTCATATGGATTGCTATCATGGGACTGGTGTACAGCTAGAAATCCTAGCTTCATTAAAAGGATCAATTCTCTCCAATCACCATTCCAAGGTTTGGGACCTCATCTATCTAGTTAATATTAGTCTTCAACATTATGAGAACCACAGCTAAAATATGTGAAAAAAATTGTTGTTTATTATGCAGTTTTATGATCAAAGTTCTTTCAAGAGATTAACTGCATCTATATGAACTTTTGAGCTTTGATTCATTAATCCATAGAAGCTGGTTATGCATAAACAGGACAGTAAAATTTAAGCAAAACTGGACTTCATGGAATATAAAACTTCACTACTTTTGGATCATGGCAATGCTTACTGAATTTTCCTCAGCCATTTCATAATGAATGTATATTTATTACTATGCTAGGTCCTGGTCTTCCAAACAGTCAAGAGCCATACAACACAATATTCCATCCCCAAAGTGGACTTTGCGTCTTGGCCAGGTCTTCAAAGTTAGTTGAGTTGGGTCCATGTGATGAATCAAACGCCTGGAACTACACCTCAGCATACGAGCTAGTAGTGAAAAGCACAGGACAATGCCTTCAAGCAAAGTCGGTGGGCAAGAATGCAAAGCTTGGCACCGATTGCAGCAAACCAAGTTCAAAGTGGCACCTAATATCGAATTCAAAGATGCATGTTTCGGCTGAGCTCACGAAAAATGGAACCAGGGTGTGCTTGGACGCCAGCCCTCATGGTGCCATCATAACAAATCAGTGCAAGTGCCTAAGCTTAGGTCCGGCCTGTGACCCTGAGAGTCAGTGGTTCAAAGTGATCTTGAGCAGTAGAGACATACCTGGGGGCGACACCATCTTGCAGTTGCCGTCACTTGGTCCCTGGCCTCCAACATCCCTTAGTTCTTGAAACTTGAAAGTTTGAAAGCAGTCCATTTTCATGTGACCAAAAAGGAATACGAGCGAGAATTACATGGAAGATCTGCAGGGTTGTTCAATCCAGTTGCATACTGTAGCATTGAAGTTTGGTTTGATGTACAGTATGAATAAACTGTGGTGCTTTGAAAGTAAGTTGTTTCTTACTTGTTGTGGGTGTTTGTGACCATCAAGGCCGAGT
This sequence comes from Bothriochloa decipiens, assembly GCA_023333625.1. NCBI lineage: Eukaryota > Viridiplantae > Streptophyta > Magnoliopsida > Poales > Poaceae > Bothriochloa > Bothriochloa decipiens. The sequence continues at coordinate 19,920,857 of CM041642.1, read as the reverse complement.
ATGTTGGTCTGTAATTTCATCTCATATATACTAGGTAAATGCCCGTGCGTTGCAACGGAAAAAATTAATGCCACAATAATATATGTATGAACGTGTACTGCACTGTACAAAAAAAGATATTACGAGCATGATATTCTAACATCAATATTGCCCTCCAGCTCGACAATGTATATTAACAAACAAAACAAATAGATTGTACATGGATCCTTTTGATACAACAATGACTTCCTGAACATGTGTACACCCTTGACCAAACATTCTAGAACTACTCTACTCCTCCCACTGGAGACTAACAAACGACAAGAACATTTTTAAGTTATGGTTTAGGTACATAATTGCAATGAAATCAATTTACAAAACCCACACAAGGTCAGTTAGATTCAGTCGCAACAGAACTACAAAAGCCAGGGAAAGTCCTTTCCTTGAATCATTTCATTCTTGCATGTATTACTTGAGATGGTAAAAGCAACCCTGCAAGCATGGTCAGATCGATTTAGTAATAACATGATGTACCTGAAAGATACATCCTGCAGGTGGATCAAGCTAAACAATCACAGGTGGGCCAATTACTTACTGGGATGCACAAGTGCATAGTTCAGTAGATGAATCCTTTGGGGGCATGCATCCTCAGACACTGGTTTACTTACTGGGAGGCATTACTCCTGAGGTCTATAAGCATGGTAAACATAGCTAGCCTAATAATATGAAAGTGTTGTCTCATACATGTCTCATACATTAAAATGAGTGATATATATTTTACCGAGACATGCAAGAGGTACAACCTTCTCCACTACATATCTAAGTAATGCTTGGTTTTAGTTGGATACAAACTAAACTATCCACAGCGTGCAGCTCTGCATATTTTCTAAAGATATATGCTTCACTAAACTATCCTAAGTAGCTTAGTGAATGCAGTCCATTGACTAAATAGAATTGTGTTAAAATACCTCCATATGTCTCAACAATAGCAAAGTACAAAGCACTATCAACGCCAAACCTTGACAAGGGGGTAGCCTATTAGCATGGTTTACTATCTGAAGAAAAACAATATATTAACATACAATCTATGATACCTATTTTTGTGAAACTACACTTGTAAGAACTGACCAATTTTTTGAGTAAACGTGAGTGGTGTCAGCACGCCAACACAAATGAAATCAGAGCTGAAGCAGAGATACCTGAAAAAGAAATGTTAAACAGCTTGAGGTGAGATGGTGGAGGTATTGCATTTAGCGTGCAATTAAATGAATCCTCAATTCTACCATCAAAACAGAAATGAAATTGAAAAGACACATATTCAGAGATGCAGTTGTTGAGTGTGCTTGCAAGATTTACGAGTAGAAAATTGTGCATCAATTGATCCATATCGTTGCTAGACATGACACCACTGAAGTTACCTATCAAGCCTGGACCACTGAAGTACGGATCCCAAACACTAAGGGATCATCATTAGTCATTACTGCCATATCAGCTCATTTTAAATGTCATTATGCTAAAAAAATCAATAAAATAGTATATCAACCAAATAGTGCGCAGATCAATTTGAAACGTTTGCATCGTGTGAGGTAGAACACAAGTAGTCTTTTAAGGGCTCCTTGACTGACAGACATTTTGTCGTGAATCAATCTGAAATGATGCAAGCCATTTTATCAGTCTAAAACTATGAAACATACTATCTGCAGCTAGATCAAACTAATGATAATTGTGTGCTTCATCTAACTCAATGGCAGACTGAAAATATGACGTGAATGAACATGCTGATACTCAAAATCAAACAAACAACCGGATCTGCATCCATAGTACTTGTCTGCTGATATTCAAAATCAAACAAAGAACCGAATCTGCATCCACCATTGCTCACCATGTAGATAGCCAGATGCAGGACTGAGAAGGGGCGCTCGGGCTTGAGGCCTGCGTGGACCGCGGTCGGGCGGGCGACCTGCCGGAGACCTGGCTGGATGGCCGGCTGGACTTGGCTCCTGGGCGTCCGCCGTTCAGCCTGTCTGAGGGCGCCAGGATGCTGCTGCGTGGAGTCGGCGGGCCGTGGAGGCGGAGAGGGCCGGAGGGCAGGTGCCGGCGGCCGCTGGCGGGAAGGCGAGGCGAGCCACGGACAGCGGCGACAACAAACGTCGGGAAACAACGATTCGACACTTTGGCAGGCGTCTAGTGGTGGAGGTCGATCGGGATTGGAGGAGGATTTTGACCGGGGCACCACCGCGTGGGCAAGCCAATAAACGCCGGGGGCGTGGGATTGGTGGAGGCGGCGCGGAGTAGATTTTTGACCGGGGAACTGCATGCCGGCATGCGAGGTGAAGAAGGAAACCGGAGGGCGATTGCATAATTTTTACCGCTGGCGGGCGGCACCATCGTGCGGAGAGAGACGAGGGGAGCCAGGCGAAGCGCTGCGAGGGGAACGATTCCTTTTGCCGTGTTTTAGGGGTAGAGATAGAAGAGAAAGTGTCCATAAAAGCTGCTGTTTTGCAGCACCAAGATTGGGTGTCCACCGTGTTTACGTGTATGAGATCTGCAGCCGTAAAAAGCAGAAACGAACAGGCTGATCCTTAGCCAAAAAAAAAAAAAAAAACAGAGACTAGGGCCTTGTTTAGATTGTGGGAAAAAATAAACCCGATGAACAGTACCACTCTTGTCTTATTTGACAAATATTGTCCGATCGTGGACCAACAAGGCTTAAAAGATTCATCTCATGATTTTGAACTAAACTGTGTAATTAGTTATTTTTTTTACCTATATTTAATGCTCCATACAAGCAGCTAAATATTAATGTGATGGAGAGAGAGTGAAAAAATTATAACTTTTGGATGAATCTAAACATGGCCTAGTATCACCGGTAATCATTGCAGGAGGAAGCACCATCCTTGAATCACCAGTAATCTATTCCAGTCTCGAACAACAATCTCCCTATCACCTTCGAAATCAACTTTGTGGCTGAGTGTCAGTCTGTGCAGACTCTTAGATTCTTCGATAAGTGAATTGTTGCACCCGGGTCCAACTTCATCAGGCCAAATGCAATGGCGAGCTTCTCACTGTGATGGGAAACAGATACTTCCTTCTCATGCTCATCAACTTCTAGCCTCACATCAGCTATATTTGGGATATACCCAGCCATATTGATCCTGTCAATCATCTCCTCAACAATCTACTAGCGCGGCATCCTTCTTTGGTAGGCGGCAGGTACAGAGCCTGACCGCCTCTCTGCAGGTGTCTATGAGCCGGCACTGATCTGGTGCCAAGCCTCATAACACGACATCGTGTCGGTGCTTCCATAGCTCCCACCAGCATCAAAGGATCAGGGAGCTCACCGTCGATGCTGGAATTTGTGGTGGGGGCGTGGACTTCCAGAGTTCAGTCACCAGGGCGATTGAACCTCGATGCGCCTCCAGAATGAACGAGCGAAGGGACAACCGGAGATGATATGGACAGCAGTTTCTTCTGCACTGCCATAGATGCACATAAGGCATCCTGCAGGATGTTCTTGCGGCAGAGGACTGTCTTGCACTGGATTCTGTCTTTTGGTCAGGAGCCATCTGAAGAACTTAACGCGCGGAGGAGCGAAGTTGCGCCAGACGAAGTCGAAGGAGGGGCAGGTTTGGTCACCGCACATGTTGGACTTGTAGATCATCCCGCGTTTAGTCGACGGTCCGCATCCTCAAAGCAGCAGTGTCGTTCGTCTGGGTCATCCGAAAGGGTGATGTTGTGGAGGAGCCGGGACAGTTGCTCGAGTTCTGAAGCCGCCTGGGCAGAGAGATGGCGTTGGACAATGTTCCTGATCCCTGCGCGCACGACGTCGCGAACCGATGTCGCGCGCCCGTCTGCGTGGGTGTGGAGTGCCGATATGTGGTTTGCAAGCGGCGCGTCCAGGAGCCATGTGTCCTACTCCTTCCAGAAGTCGGTGCTGCGGCCGTCGCCGTCATCGTCATCTTCTCATAGGCTGGCAGCTGTTGGCGGAGCGCATCCAGTGAGCTCCGGCCAAATTGTCGTCCAAGTCTTGCCGGCTGATCTGGGTGGACCGGTGGAGGCCAAGCGCGCCCAAGCTGAGTGACCCGGACGGTGTAGGCGGTGGATCAAGTTGAGGAGCAGGGCAGTGTTCTGGGTCTCCAGTCATTTGATACCGAGGCCTCCGTCTTCTTTCTGCTTCTAGACATTTTCCCAGCCAATGAGGCATTGTGCTCCAGATGCTCGGTAGGATCCAGCCCACACGAAGGCCCTGCCTTTGGTGTCGATTGCAGCACAGACACCAGGCAGCAGTAGCATGGCACCCATGGCGTAGGTCGGCAGGCTAATCATGACAGAGTTGATGAGGACTACTCTGCCGGCCGTGCTGAGCAGGGACGCCTTCCAGCCAGCAAAGTGTCCACCTTTGAAGTTGATGGTGAGCTCTGTCGCTGCGACGAAGCTGTCCAGTGCTTGTTTCAGGCGGTGGGCAGATTCAGATTCCGCCCTGACAACCACAATTGTGACTGTAGGACAACACAAGCTTCATCAGTGAGGGGGTGGCGAATGCCATTGTCACTCTTGATCAACATCTGGAGCACATCGGTGAAACCCACTTCCCAAGCTTCCAATCACCTATTCGTCCGCATGCTGTAACAACACTCACCAATGTGACTTCATCAAAGGCCACACCAACCTCAAGCATGCCCTTAAACATCTCCACCACCTCCATCCAATCTCCGTTCTTCAAGTATGTCGCGATTATTGCATTCAAGCATGCCCTTAAACATCTCCTCCACCTCCATCCAATCTCCGTTCTTCAAGTATGCCGCGATGATTGCATTCCAAGCATGCCCTTAAACATCTCCACCACCTCCATGGCTCCATCCAATCTCCGTTCTTCCCTTTCCCTCCACTGTGTCGAACAGCAGCCGTGCCGCTGCAGTATCCTCACAGCTCGCGAAGCTGCTCAGTACGAAACGATAGAGATACCTGCTGAGAGGGGGCGGATTATATTAAAGGGAGCGAAATCTTTACCTATCGGATTATTAAAAATAAGATCTTCAAACTGATAATTACACAAAGCAACTACAATAGGCAGGATGACAACAATAAAAAACAACAACGGCAGGTTGGACTATCCGCACAAATAAGCAATCACCATGGCGGCGGTCTCACTGCTACTACTCGCCCTCCTCCTACCTGCGCTTGCAGGGGCGGCCTCGCTCCCGGTGCTGCCGCTCTCGACGGCGTCGCGGTGGATTGTGGGCGCGGAAGGGCGGCGCGTGAAGCTGGCGTGCGCGACCTGGGCCTCGCACCTGGAGCCCGCAGCCGCGGAGGGCCTGGCGCGGCGAGGCGTGTCGGACATCGCGGCGCGCGTGGCGGCGATGGGGTTCAACTGCGTCAGGCTTACCTGGCCGACCCACCTAGTCACCAACGCCACGCTCGCCAAGCTGCCGCTGCGGCGCTCGCTGGAGAGCCTCGGCATGCTGGAGTCCTTTGGCAGTGTGCGGGTCAACGACCCCGCCCTCCTCGACATGCCTCTCGTCGACGTGTTCAGGGTACGTGGTCTTTTGCTCGATAGAGCTGGACGGAGCACTCAAAATTACGTGCCCTAACAAATATGCCCGTGCATTACAAAATGTGATATACATATTTCATAGTTATCTATAATCATGCCATGTATTCTAATTCATCTTGCATCCGCGGAACTCCCTACCGTGCCTCGACGTACATTAGCCACCCTAATTTACATGAGCACGTGAGGATTACATGCAGGGGCAGAGCTTAGTGTAGACCAAGCTGGGCCATGGCCACCCTTGCTTAAGTGAATCTCTATTGTCTAAACTGTGATTTTTGTACTGCTCATCGGTGTTTAATCTTCAATTATATAGACTGCCCCCTGCTCCTATGGGCAAGCTCCGCCACTAATTACATCTTTACCTAATAATACATCACCAAAAATTTTTTACATCTTTTTTGTCCGTTACTTTTTTCTTCCGCCTCTTCCTCTCCCTATACGGCTCGGTCTTAGCCTTCTGCGACGCCACTTCACGGTTGTAAAGTTTCAGTTTCCAAAACAGGCTCCCCTCGTACGGTTGGACCAATCCCGCACACATGAATATGCATGTGGGCATGCAAATCTGGGGGACGGGCGCGCACATGAAGACCGTGTGCACAAAGCCTCCTCTGCTTTTTAGGTGATAAATAGAAAGCAGATATCAATAAATATTTGTGTAAAAAATAATAAATATTCACCACCCAGTATATACAGAATAGATCGAGGAGTAAGAAGACCAAGCCATCCTTGGATCCAATCCAATCAAGGCCACCCTAAAAAAATCATGTCTGCCATAGAAACAGTTTGTATCAAATCGATCGAACAACAAAAAGACCAAATAAGACCTCCAAGAGGTAGCGCGAAAAGATGTTGTGGCTAGAATGACGATGACGCGAGTTACGGAGGCAACGGGACGGTTTGGCAACGGTGACATGACCTGACAGCACGACGACGTAAGCGAGGATGTGCAACAACGATGACACGGGGCAGGGCGACGACGGGCTTGCGGTCACTGGGAACGTGGCCCACGTGGCCGTTGGGCGCCTAGACTCGTCGCACATGATTGCCGGAAGACCTGAGCAATAGTACAGGGCGGCTCAATGGAGCCCCACACGGCAACCACTGCACACACGGGCTCCGGCGACCCTGCTTGCAGTGCTCGTCAACCTTCAATGCACGCTACCGCCGACGGCACCAACTGCTCATTTGCTCTATTCTCTCGGCTATGCGACAGTGAGAATGGCAATGGGATAAGAAAAAAATTAAGTTAGGGTTTTCTGGTAAGCGGGGGCTGATGGGTGTTGTTGGCTGCACGAGAGTCCTCTGCCGTTGGATTAGCATCAACGGATCAGATAGAGCCTGTAGCTATCTAGGCCTGTGGGGCAGCGTGGACGAACTCAGTTGCGCGGCCAGGCTTAGGTAAGTGAAGTTGAAGAAACGCAAGCGTATGATGGCTCCGCCCAACATAACCGAGAGAACATATAAAAAATCATGTCGTTCGCTCGGCTATCCGCTTCTCCTTCTAGCTGCACAGTGCTCATGGTTTCCACATTGGATGTGTACGATTATAAGTCTTCAGAAGGATATCTTGTGCGTGGGTGTGGGTGTGTTTGTGAGTGACCTATTGTCAAATGTTTAATATTTGTGAGCGTCCTATTATCAATTGTTCAAAATTATTATCATTGGAGATACCCAATGTGAAGGTACACCATGAATTTAGTTCTTACGTTACTACATCGCAAGATATAACGAAAATTTTATTTTATGTGATTAGATAAACCATTTTCGTTGGAACTTATGGGCCTGACTTGTCATTCGTGGGGTGGCGGACCTAGAATTGTAACATAGGAAACGCAAGGGATGTAAAAATAAAAAATAGAAACAAAAAATGAGGCAACAAGGGATCAAACCAGCAACCTCTAGCTTAAGATTTAGCGGCCTTACCACTAGACTAATATGATGTACCAAATAAAATGTGCTCATAACATTATTTTATCATCTCTATTACATAGTATTAAGTGTAGACCATGCCGGAGCATACCCTGTGGGTCCGCCCCAGCGTGGTACAATGTTTTTCTCTCATAACAAAACAGTATCAACCGTATAAACTATCATTCTCTTTTTTTAGCTCCAATGTGTGTTCTCATAAGATGATTTGCATATAGTCGTTGATGAATTAAAAAAGAACCGAAAGGACAATGAAGGTGTTAACAACTTAAAATTAAAAATAATGACCCATTATAACGCACGGACACTTTTGCTAGCGTTTATATAATAATAGTAGTAGTAGTAGTAGTAGTAGTAGTAGTAGTAGTAGTAGTAGTA
>CM041642.1:19867487-19913010 GCA_023333625.1 Bothriochloa decipiens | reverse complement strand
AGTAGTAGTAGTAGTAGTAGTAGTAGTAGTAGTAGTAGTAGTAGTATATGTTCATATTTGTTTTGGGGTCATACTTTGCACCACATCATGGCTAGCAAGATGCCTAGATCTGTTGCTCTAACTTAATTAGACTTGTGAGAGAGTTACGTACCAATAAAATGCTCTACAATTTGTAGATAATGTTAATATATACATACAAATATAGATTAATTTATTTTTGGATTAGAAAGTTTGAAACATGGTCAAGTTTTCTAGATGGATTCTGGTCTCTAATTAATTTAACCTATAACTTCGATACTGTTTGGAAAACAAGTACACCAATTGACTTGTAACTATTGTTTATGACAGCTATATGCTCATCGATCCATGGCTAGGAGGAACCAATATGTCTTATAATTAGACTCCATATCAACACAATATACTCGAGTTGTTTTAATTCGTATGAGCATATAGATGTAGATTGGATTGGGTGATAAATTACATAAGATTTTTGTCATGGACTATAGAAGGATAAAGACTTCAAAAATCTAAAAAACCGGAATATAAATGTTATGTAAGATTCATAACATTTATAGATAGATCATATTTTTATGAAGCTAACAAAACTAGTTTGGTATTTTTTTGATTTTTCTATGATTTTTAATGAATTTTTCAAGATCTTTATGTTTATAGAAAAAAGAGAAAAACAAAATAAAAAAGTGAATCTATTTGAAAAACTATTAGGACCCTTTCACATTTTTTTCCTCTAGCATCTTTACATCTAGAAGCCTGTATTTCTTTTTTTTCGCAGTCCTAGTATGAATATAACCATGCATAAACATGTCGGGATACCGAGCAGGTGTTGGGCAACCAAGCCAGATATGGCTGGAAGAAAACGGAAGGCAGAAGAAAAAAGAAGACAACAATTGTGCATCTTTAGATATAGATATATAGATATAGATATAGATACTTATTCAAGAACTAGGATTTGGTGATTTAATCTGTGTTCTTGATTATTTCTTCTTTTGCTTGATTTTGGTGTCATTATCAATCGAGCAAAGTTAATTGAGATTACTTTCCCAAGTGAGAACAAGAAGAATAATTTGATATGGTTTCGTACACTTATCTTTGAATTGATAACTACTTCCTCTGTTCAAAAAAGATGAACTATAGAATTTTTGCAAATCAAATTAGCTTAACTTTGACCAAATTGGTAGTACATAGTATAACAGTTATGTCTCCAACTAGGTTTATTATGAAAATATATTTCATAATTAATTTAATGATACTTAGTACTTTTGTATATAACTTTGGTCAAACATCAAATCGTTTGACTCATTGTCCTTTTTTTGGATGGAGAGAGTAGTTTTCAGTATTGTTGGTCCTGCAAGGTCAAAATGAAACGAAGAATTTCACGATCTCTGGCCAGTTAGCACTGCACGTGGATTGCAGGCATGTAATTGGATGGTCTTCTCGTGCTGCAAGCCATAGGCACTTCAAATAACAGTCCATATACAATTGTCTATTTCCTTGAAGAAAAAAAATTATTATGATGGACAAGTGACTACCTTAATTATAATATCTTTTTTTGTGAATGTTAAATATCCTATCAAAAGCAAGATTACATCAGGAATCAGTTGAGGTATAGCTAAACCAGTAGCTCACACCGTTTCTCCCTAAAACAGGTTGCTTAACAAGTCCAAACTTTCCTAACAAGAGGAAACTTGAGTGACAGGATTTCCTATTTCATTTTACTAAAACAAGCTGTACTTGCTTCAGAAGTCCAAACTCTGCATATCTGGTTCCTACTAATAAAGCACAAAATTCGTCATAGAGCTCACCAAAGAAGCTTAGAGTACTTTTTATCTTTCTTTTAAGAGTGAGAAACATATTTTGCAAGCTGGGGGATCAAGCCTAATCATGAAAGATCTGATCTTTTTTTCTATTTTAGGAAACACAAAGAATAGTTGTTTCATATTTGTCCTACTCTGTTGTGTGTTCTAGGGAAAAAGGTTTTTTTTACAATCTCTTTCCATTGATCTTATCAAATTAGTTTGAACACAGACAACGTACAGACTACTCACCAAACCAATGGTCCAATGCGAGGGTGCCTTACAAGTATCAAAGTTCTTGCTAGAACAGGTATCACTTTGTAGGTTTTGTTATGATGACTATAAAAGATGCCAAATTGTCAACTGGTGTTTAGGTGTGTTTTCCTTTTTCGAAATCAGGTATCTAGTTAGCTGACATGATAATATACCAGAAAAAACGGTCATGTAGTGATTACTTAGGAGTAATACATAGCACAAATCATCTGCCATATTTTTCTTGTGACATGGACAGAATAGCAGAGTACCAGGCTAGACATCAAGTTCAATTGAAAACATCTGTTATTAAAATAGCATGGATAAATGAATTCTGATAATTATGATCCTTCTGATCGTGAGTCAAATTCCTTAACCATAGGAAGTGGTGTCATCATTGGTCAGCAAAGGTATTATGGTCATACTTGACAACCAAATGACCACTCCAGGATGGTGCTGCAGTTCGAATGACAACAACGGCTTCTTTGGAGACATGTACTTTGACCCTTATGAATGGTTGAAAGGCCTCAGTGCAATGGCGACTATGTTTAACAACACAAATTATGTTGTTGGCATGAGCTTAAGGAATGAGCTTCGAGGCCCCAACCAAAATGTTACTTTGTGGTACAGGTATGTTACTGTGATGCATGGCAAATGTCATTTTCTTGTGACTCTTGGTAGCAAGAATTTTATCTTCAATTCAATTCCATCTTAGGTACATGCAGCTTGGCGCTGAAGCAGTGCATGCAGCAAACCCTAACGTACTGGTTATTTTGTCGGGCCTGGATTTTGACATTACGCTCAGCTTCTTGTCCACAGAAAAAGTTAAGCTATCATTTACCGGAAAGTTAGTTTATGAGCAACATTGGTATGGTTACTCAGATGGTGGCAATTGGGAAACACGGAACCAAAACGATGCTTGTGGGTTGGTTGTTGATTCCGTAAGGGCTAAAGGGTTATTCCTACTTGAACAGGGCTGGCCATTGTTTTTCTCTGAGTTTGGATTTGATATGTCTGGCACGCATATTGGTGACAATCGCTATCTTACCTGCTTTTTAAGTGTGGCAGCTGAAATGGATCTGGACTGGGCAATTTGGGCTCTGCAAGGGAGTTACTATACCAGAGGGGATGTTTTAGCTTCTGATGAATCGTATGGATTGCTCTCATGGGACTGGTGTACAGCTAGAAATCCTAGCTTCGTCAAAAGGATCAATTCTCTGCAATCACCATTCCAAGCTTTGGCATTTTGTCAATCTGGCTATTTAGTCTCGTTTAGTGAACATTATGAGAAGCACAGCTAAAATTTATTGAAAGATTGCTTCTTGATCAATTTTGTACACAGTTTTGCTAAGTTTTCAGTTCTCTCCCGAAATTAATTGCATATATGCTAGGTCCAGGTCTTCCAAACAGTCAAGAGCCATACAATGTAATATTCCATCCCCAAAGTGGGCTTTGCGTCTTGGCCAGATCTTCAAAGTTACTTGAATTGGGTCCATGCAATGAATCAAACGCCTGGAAGTACTCCTCAGCACGCGAGCTAGTAGTGAAAAGCACAGGACAATGCCTTCAAGCGAAGTCGGTGGGCAACAATGCAAAGCTTGGCATCGATTGCAGTTGCAGCAAACCAAGTTCGAAGTGGCACTTGATATCGAATTCAAAGATGTAACGCCCTACAATTTGCATAATTTTTGAAATAGTCAAATTAATTTAATTTTACAATTGGTGGGCATTTAACATAGGCAAAATAAAAATTTTAATAAAGTAAAAATATATCGGGCTAGATACATGTATGTGCATACATGCCGCTGCACAAGTTTTTGATGGTTGTTTGAACTTGTTGCCTAACTTTTGCTCCCTAGAGGACCCTGGCCAACCCTAGCCCCTCTGGCCAAGTATGGCCAACCCTGGCCACCAGTGGCCACCTCCAGCCAGCCATGGCCAAGGCAACGGCAGCAGCGGCCAGCTCTGGCCACCAGCGGCCACAGGCCAGCCAGGCCAGCCCAGCCGCGTGCTGGGCCGCGGGACCGCCAGCGCAGCCACAAGTGGCTTGGCCCCAGCGTCGGCCTGTTCCCCCGCTTCGTGGCCTCTCGGCCCAGCAGCCGACAGGCCGGCACATCAAGGCGCCACTACTGTGTCTACCTGCCAGGCGGGTCCCGCCCCTAGGCCCACGAGTTAGCGCCCTCGTCGCTTGGCACCGCGCAGCGCGCCGCCACCGCCGAAGCCGTCTTGGGCACGCCACCCGAGGATCCCCGTGGCTGTAAAGGGCAATGCCCGAGTACGCCGCCACCCTAACTCTAGTCCGAGCCGCCGCCACTTGAACCCTAGCCGCCGAATCGACGGAACCCTAGCCACGCGTACAGCTGCCATCGCCGCACCGAGCTCGGATCCGCCGCCGCCGGTCTCCTCCGTCGGTGAGGCCCTGCCGATGAGAGCACCCCGACGAGCACCGCACGGAGGTAAGGAAGCCCCCGGTCTCTGGCGCTCCCTCTCTCCACCTCTAGTGCCCGCGCCCCGTCGTCGACGTAGTGCCACCGCAGTCTGCGCCGCCGCATCGACCTGCTTTCGGCCGTCCGCAGTCACCACGGACCCCATCTTCAGAACCGCGAGGTCGCACCGCGCCTCCCCGTCCCCTCCGCGTAGGTCGCCGTGCCCCGCAGCCGCCTCTGACCGAGCTCCCCGCCGTCGTCAATGGCACCCGCCGCACGGACCACCGCCATCACTAGTTCCTCGCCGTCATTAACCCCGCGGCCGAGTCCGCGGAGCCGAGCACGTCGCTCCCGTGGCCCCCGCGCCATCAGCCGTGCCCCGGAGCACCGTTCTGGTGATCCTCCGGTGAAGCACCGCCGTCCCGGCCGTTGCTCCGGTGACCTCCTTCGGACCAGCGAATCTTGGCCGTCGGATCTGGCTCTGGTGGCCCAGATCTACCGTTGACGCTAGGTCAACCGTGGGTCAATCTGGCCCAGTCAGCAGCCGATGTGGCAACCACGTGTACGCCACATGTACGCCACGTCAGTGCCACGCAAGCGCCACGCAAGCGCTGACAGGTCAATTTGGTCAACAAGCCGGTCAGCCTTGGCATTTTTTTAGAAAAGCCCCTGGACTTTTCTATAACTATGATTTAGTACACCACAGTTCAAAACAGGCTGTTTATTTTATAGTTTTAACCCTGAAGCCGTCGGTATTTATGATTTAGGTCCAAAATAAGTTTTATTTCGGTTTTTAAATTATTTTTGAATATAAAAATAGTTCTGTTTATTTACGGTTATGCCTCTGACCTTGTTTTAGCCATAACTTTCACGTTTTAGCTCCGTTTTTAGCAAACTTATACTTTTTGGAATCGTATCAATGTAAGCTACGCGCTCATGGTAAAATTTACCATGTTCTAGGATTTTCAAAATATGACTTATTTATGGGTTAGAATAATGACTTACCAACGTCTTTTTCCAACATGCGAATAGCCTAGTTCAACCTCGTTATTTGTGCCACCCCAATGATAGCTCCTTTGTTGGTCACTCTTATGCTCTCGTGATCGTAGTAGCGAGCTCTACCGTGTAGACCGCTCTTTCTTTAGTGTTTCTTTTGATTGATGTTTGTTCTTAGTTTTGTCTGTTTGTGTTGTTTGTTTGCTACGACTAGACGAGGAGCAGTTCATGAGAGCTGAAGATCGGGAACTGAGGGCCGACAAGAATAATTGGATTGGAGACCAAGAGTTTTTGGACAACCAGAATCAGCAGGTTCATTGGGAAAGCTTTGAATGAGGCAAGTATAGTTTAGGTTTTATTTCTATAACCATGACCTTGTGATTTAATTAATGTTTAAGTATTAAATGTTAAAAGATGACTTTTTAACAAAATTAAGATCTTACAGTACAACTGTTTTAACAAAATTAAGTATTAAACGTTAAAAGATGACTAACAAAAGATAACAAAATTAATGTTTTAACAACTGTGAGGGCTATATGGCTCTAGTTTTAGTTCAGTATGAGGCCCTTTTCTAGCTTGTTAGTGGTTACCCGAAAGGGCGCAAAAGGGGCTCCGATCTGTATGATCCCGCTGCCTGCCAAGAAGGTGTGGTTCTTATCTTTTGTTAGTCACCTCTTGGGGGAGGCTTCATACTTATTGATGGGGAAACCTAGTGGCCCTAACTTGTTAGACGAATCTTTGAAAGGCTTCATAGTGAACCCTGCCGGTCTTCCTTGGTAGTGGGCTAAGAGGGTAGCTACCTCGGGCGAAAGGGTAATTCACGGCTCATAGTGAAAGTGTACACCTCTGCGCAGAGTTTAATAAACTGGTATACTAGCCTTGCTTAAGGACACGAGCGGCCTTGGAGACATTTACATTAGATGATGATTCTGGTTCGGTTAAGATGCTCATTTATTTATCGTTTATGTTTTATACATTATTTATGTTACATGGGTCATCGATTTATAGCTATACCACCTTATGCTATACTTGTTGAGTTCGACATGGACTCACTCTTGCTATTCCCCCACACCTCAGGAAAAGTTTAGGCTTGTGATCAAACAGTCAGTTTGGATTCAGTGGAGTGAAGTCTACACCCGGAGTTTAAAGTTGTCTTTTCGCTGATCTTCTATTAGGTGATCTTTTATATATAGTACGTTATATTTAAAACACTGTTATTGATACTATTTGTAACTATATATGAGATTTGTCCTTTAAGACTCACATATAGTGTATATTTGGTTTTGTCCTTAGAAACGGGTGTGAAAAAATATGCTTGTTTCGGCTGAGCTCACGAAATATGGAACCAGGGTGTGCTTGGACGCCAGCCCTGATGGTGCCATCATAACAAATCATTGCAAATGCCTAAGCGTAGATCCAGCCTGTGATCCTGAGAGCCAGTGGTTCAAAGTGATCTTAAGCAGTAGAGACATACCTGGGGCGACTCCATCTTGCAGTTGCCGTCACTTGGTCCCTGGCCTCCGACATCCCTTAGTTCTTGAAAGTTTGAAAGCAGCTCATTTTCATGTGATGTGACCAAAGAGGAACACGAGCGAGGATTACGTGGAAAATCTGCAGTGTTGTGAAGGCAGTTGGATACTGTACCATTGCAGTTTGGTTTTTAATTTACAGTATATGAATAATCTATTGTGCTATGGAAGTAAGCTGTTTCTTACTTGGTGTGGGCGTTTGTGGCCGTCAAGACCGAGTATGATCCTCTGTATAATTTGGTTTCATATATGTACGAAGAGAAATTATCCGAAAAGCTGCTGTTTTGCAGCACCAATATTGGATATTAACTGCCGGCCAATAAGGAGCTAGGCAGAGTTTTCACCGAGTTTGTCCGCCGCCGACGCACCCATCTAGACCACGCTCTGCCCACCCCGTAAATAGCAACGCGAAATTTTCAAATGGCCTTGTGACCACCAGGCTTATCTAGGCCGTCCGAACGAGGGCGACAAGATTCGCGTCCGGAACGGGCATCTTCACGGATTTTTTTAAATTTAATTTTTTTAATCAATATTTTAAAAAAAACCTGTTTTAAATTTATTTTCATCGTGCACCTTTTTTGTCGCGCCAAATCATTTGACGCGCGACAAAAGCACGTCGTCGTGCCAAATGATTTGGCGCGACCAAGCATTACACCGTGACAATAGAGTTGACCTGGGTCACCGTGGGTCCCCTTTGGATCCGCGACTGTTTGGATCCGTGCAGAGAACTCAAAGAAGAATGCAGGCACGTTGCCTTGTTGGGTGAGATGAGACAATTTGAAGGCCACATGGATTCTCTGTCTGAATTCTTGTGCTGATCGTGCAATTTTCGGACCGAGAATGAACTAACTTTTTTCGGAACGCAAGAAAGAGACCCACATCGCCCTGTCCTATTGGACGAACGAGAGCTCAAGTTCAGCGCTAGGAGACGAACGCCAGCAACGACAGGACCGAGCTGTTCCTTTGGAGCATGAATAACTGAGAGCCGAAGCTGTTGCTTGCTGCTAAAACTTGGTACCCAGACAGACTTACGTATAAAAAGAAATACTAAATAATAATGATAATTCAAATCTTCACCGGTGACTTATTCCTGCTACAGCGCCACCAACTTCGCCACACAATGAACAATGAATTCCTCAATGCAGCCCAGCAGCAAGCACCAACACAACTGGCAACCGTTATAACAAAGGTTTTTCATCCTCACCATCACAGAAACACCAAAATCATCATCAATGGCTCAGAAATCACATCTTTTTTGTATAACCGAAAAGACTGGAACACAGCTTCTAAGAGGCACATTTCTAAACTGATAGAATTGATAGAATAGGCGTACATCAGATAGGATACTATGGATAAATATTTCTGCATTGTTTATAGGATGCACCTAAACTCCATATATATAGTGTATTTTCATTCCGATGAAGGCAATATGCTGAGTGTAGAAACAAAACCTAGCATGGTTTATACAGAGCGACAAATAAGGCGAAACGAATTTTTAATTCCCATTCCCAGCAAGCAAACACGCTACTAAATCTCACTGCTACCATTGACACCGAGACAGTTGGGTGAAATGCACCCAGGGTATCAGACTTAGAGTCAGATGGTGTTGGACATGTGTGCTAAACACAACAAGTACAAATAGGGAAAAGGCCTAACAAAGAAATCAAAGTCGAGAAGCTTACACTGGGAGTAACTTATCCAAATCTCTCTGCAGCATCAATTGATTAAGTACTTTATTATGCATAATGATCATGTGTTCATGACTATGTGAAAACAGGGGAAAAGCACCAGAAAACTTGACACAAGGGTTGCAGGTAACTTATCGTATTTTTGTTGCTTATTGGATACTTTGAGCCTTACCCAGACTTTGCACAGCAAAGAAATACAGAATCGAAATTGTGTGCTTACACAGAGAGGCAGACATATCAGTTTATTGAATCTCTATGCAACATCACTATTACCAGAGATACTTGCAAGCTATTACAAATAAAAGACACAAGGTTAAAAAGGCATTACATAATCAAAATAAAAAGTATGTTCATGACTCATGTCAAAAGAAAAAATAAATACCAGAGATGCAATGCTGTTGTACTGTTATTACTAGACAGTTCAGGATCATCAGGAGTAACTCCGTCCTGCTGAGAAGAAACAGCTTGCCAGCACAGATTCTTTGTTTCTCAATGTGGCTCAGAATTCTCATCACGAACCAACGGCACAATTGACAAGCCATCGAACAATGGTTTTTCATCCACACCACCAGCATTACGGTCCATCGAGAAGAAGTCATGGTGGACAAGACTTTATTTGAACCTATGACTGCTAAGCTGCAGATAAGCGCTCCATTCATACCGGGCCAGCAAACTGCCATTAGCACCAGAAATGTGCCACAGGATGCCTAGGGTCTGGGGATTCCCCTCT
The DNA here is from genome assembly GCA_023333625.1 of Bothriochloa decipiens. Taxonomy (NCBI): domain Eukaryota; kingdom Viridiplantae; phylum Streptophyta; class Magnoliopsida; order Poales; family Poaceae; genus Bothriochloa; species Bothriochloa decipiens. Next base: position 19,903,578 of record CM041642.1, on the reverse strand, counting down.
TTTAGAACGGACGAGCACATCTCCTTCAGGGTCGAGAACCGGTAGTAGGGCGAAAAACCGCACGTCCAATTTGATCCGGTGGTTCATCGACCATAACCAGCTCCTGTGATCCTGTAGCACCCAAAGATCAACCGTGCCGCGGTAGTGGTACAATCCAAGGGCGCCATTGTTCATCTGAAACAGCTCAACACAGCTCTCGACGGGCGACAGCAGATGCTGGAAGGACTCTGCCCTTGCCATTGGCGCCGGGCAGCTTTACAGGGCCGGCCGAATCATCGTACTTTAGGATTTTATTTGTATCTAGTAAAATTATTTAAATTTTAATTAATTAGATTTAAAATATTCGTCTCGTAAAGTATAATCAAACTATGTAATTAGTTTTTAATTTCATCTATATTTAATATTTTATATATGTACCGGTATTTTAACGAAAAGGAGAAATAGAAATTAAATTTGATGGCCAATTTAAAAATCTACGCAAGGCCTAAGTTGCCAATAGATCCTGCCGTCTGCCAGGACGGGCGGGCCAAGGAACCCCGCCACCATCGCCAGATCCCCGAATGCCCACGGCCCGGGAGGCTCTCCGACGCACCTGAGCTCACCGGACCCGAGGGTATGCACGTGGCACACGGCGTGGCAGTCTTCGGCTCTGATGTAGCAGCACAGCACACCCGGTACGACCCGGACGGGCGGTGAGGGTAGAGCGCGGAGATCCAGGCGGCGCCGTGGAGCAGCGCGAGGGGAGCGCGCTGGCGGGTCGCCGGGTTGCAGATCTCGAGGCCGCCGTAGGCGTGGAGGATGACGAGGCCGTCGCAGGAAGCGAGCACGTGGAGGTCGTCCTCGGACTCGGACTCTGAATCGGAGGCGGCGGCAGTCCGGTCCGGCGTCCGCCGCGCGACGGGGTGCCGCTCGCCGGTGCGGTGGTCCAGGGCGTCGACCCTTTTCTCGCGCGCGTCCTCGTCCCAGGAGGTGAGGAGCGGGAGCGAGGGCTGGCGGCGGTGGTGGGCGAGGAGGAATTTGGCGTCGGAGGTGAGGCGGCGGCGCCAGGAGCGGCAGACGGCGCGTCACCGGAGGAGGGGCTTCACCGGCAGACGCATCAGGATCTCCCAGATAACAAGGTCCACGGGGAGCCGGGGGCCGGCGTCGGCCACTTCAGCCATGAGATGGGACCTGGGACGAGGAGCTTGCGGGCGGCAGTGGGGAGTCTCGTAGCCTGGAGCGTGAGCGGCGGAGGCTGCTCCTGCCTACGAGCGGGAATGGCGGCGGCGGGTGGGAGCCTGGGGAGGAGAGGGGAGTCGGCAGAAGCTCACAGGCCACGGTTTTCTGTTTTTTAGGCGTGGTCCACTTTTAACCCAACCCCATTGAGAGAGTGCTAGTTCGTAGTCCATGGATCCAACCAGGATTAGAGTAATCATCACTAGTCAGCTTAGCGCTTCCTAAAAAAATGTAGTCAGCTTAGAGTTGTTTGGATGAACTAAGACTAGTGGTTATCAACCAGTAAAATTTACTAATTCTGATGAGTAGGTTCTATGGACCAGTGAAGTAACAAGCACTAGTTCACCTATTTGAATCCTCATATACTATTCTTTAAATAACTACTATAGTTGCTGATTCATAAGAGCCAAATAAGCTCTTAGTGGATCAATCACGAGTTCTAGCTGTGTTCATGTATGTTGCATGTACGAGATCTGTGAGAGCTTAATGATACTAAGCTAGACTACCCAAATGCAATTTTTTTGCCGAGATGAATTTGGATGTCTATTTTGTTCTTGTTGATAAAATGTTGCCTAATCCTCTTAGGTCTAGTTTTCATTTTTGGAATTTTTGCAGAGTTCATCGTTCTTTAGATCGAGTTTCTGTGATTTGATTTATCACTGTGGCAAGATTTGAGTTTTGGCCATTTAAGGAGTCTTAGAGCATCCCCAAGAGTTCCCAAAAGACTCTCCTAATAATCCTGTTTTTTTTTTTTGGCAAAATTGAAAAAAACGTATATCCAACAACTTTTATCTAAATTCTGAAATATAGGATACTCTTTAAGATGCTCTTACGCAGGAAAAGGGGCAGACATGGAAACGAGATTGTTACCTAGACTACACCCTTGCTTCAATGTATCATCATCTGAATTCTGAAACTCTTGCACTTCGCATTAAGTTGCAGAGCCAATCTCGCTCGTACAAATCCACAGATAGTGCTAAACAAGAAATCGTCAAACCCACAACACAAAGACACCCCAAATAGCGCAAAAGACAAATCCTGGGTGTAAAGCGTGATCCTGAATCGGCTTGTGACCAACCTTTTTGGTCTCAATATAGTGCGCTCTGCTTGCTCAATCTCATTCAGTCGCTTTCAGGCCTTCCATTTGAACGCAACCGTGCCAGCATTCGGCAATGCTTTACTCTGTTTCGAAAACTCTTAGCCCGTTTGATCTGATGAAGACATATATGGAATCACATGTACTAGCACAGATGATTTGGCAGCACTTGCGGGACGGCATGAATTCTTAGTTTACAAGCAAAAACCTTCCTGCACATTGCGCACGCACGCACTAATACAGATTTTCTGCACATTTGGGCACTGGTACTGAAATTGTACGCTGGTTGCTGAATGCGGGCACGGCATTGGCGTCCCTGCAAAAAATTGAAGCGCAGGAGGTAGGTGGCCATTTAACTCCAACCCTCTACCGGCCTCGGATTTGTTTTTCCCACCATCTGGCCTCTGATGTGAATTAGGAGCACAGCACTGATGTCATTACTCACCACAATGACCTTCCTTGAAGCATAGATTATTATCTGAAACAGTTTAGTCGTCGAATTTCTGCCTGCCAAGCCTTTAATCATCGGCAACAGCAAGACTACACGTTGAGATGAGATCCCTGTGCGCTGAGAGCGCACACATGTCGAGGCCCAGCGGCGCCTGCCCGCCCCGTCAGGTCAGGTCAGCCATGGCCTGAAGCAACCAGCCCTGGCCCTGCTATAAATCTCCACGTCCACCGCCCTCCGTGTCCCTCACATTGCCGTGCCGCCGAGTGCCATCACCATGGGTGGGTGTTCGTGTTCTCCACTCGCCGCGTGCCTGGCCCTCGTTCTTCTGGCGGCCTCGTTGCTAGCGTGTCACCATGCGGGGTGCGCGGCGGCCGCGGCGCCGACGCTGTCGACGGCGTCGCGGTGGGTGGTGGACGAGAGCGGGAGCCGGGTGAAGCTGGCGTGCGTGAACTGGCCGTCGCACCTGGAGCCGATGCTGGCGGAAGGGCTGGGGAAGCGGCCCGTCGGCGCCATCGCCGGGGACGTGGCCGCCATGGGGTTCAACTGCGTTAGGCTCACGTGGCCCACGTTCCTGGTCACCAACGCCTCCTACTCCGGCCTCACCGTCGCGGACTCCTTCCGGAGGCTCAACCTCACCGAGTCGCTCGCCGGCATCCGGGTGAACAACCCCGGCGTCGTCGACCTCAAGCTCATCGACGCCTTCAAGGCAAGTAGTCTCTGTCTCTCTCTCTGACGACAACACCGACATGTACGGGTACGGTCGTCGTCGTTGTTGCCGCCCAGCAGAACGTGACATTGTGGTGTGGATCGGATGTGCGTGCATACATGCAGGCCGTGGTGAGCAGCCTGGGCGAGCACAACGTGATGGTGATCCTGGACAACCACCTGAGCAAGCCCGGCTGGTGCTGCAGCAACACTGACGGCAACGGCTTCTTCGGCGACGCCTTGTTCGACCCGGACGTCTGGGTCGACGGCCTCACCAAGATGGCCACCATGTTCGCCGGCGTCCCCAACGTCGTCGGCATGAGCCTTCGGAACGAGCTCAGGGGGCCCAGGCAGAACGCCAACGACTGGTACAAGTAAGCGGTCAAAACTCTTTCACCATATCTATCTATCACTTGTTCTTCTCTGATGAGGATGCAAACACGATTAGTACAAGCAGAACACTGGGTAAGCCTGGTTTTACTCTACTAGTTTCTCTGCCATGTTAAAATGCCCGATGCCCGTGCTCAGTGTCGTGATTAGGTCCTACTCCTACCTACCCCAACCCGTGTTCTTCTGTGTCCTCTTCCATGCCCATGACCTGTAAATGAACCCAGTGTGTGGTTGGCAATGGCAGCTTGCTTCCTACAGTACCACCATAGTACTCCAGCCGGAGCAGAGGACTGGAACAGTGCACTACTGCAGAGTGCTTGTACTTTGCTATCTTTACGTCTCTCTGCAATCTGCACTGCTCCTGCCACAACATGTGAAGATCAGTAATGGCCTTGTTTTGTCCATTGATTCACACTGTAGTGTTGTGCGCCGGTAGTGCCTGCCACCAGTAAAACGTAGCTTTGAATGGCACAGCTCGGGCCTTTTTAGTTCCCCAGAATCTAGGCCTGGTTTAGATTGCGAAAAAAATGAACCTGAATAGTATCACTTTTGTTTTATTTGACAAATATTGTCCGATCGTTGATCAATTAGGCTCAAAAGATTCATCTCGTGATTTTGAACTAAACTGTGTAATTAGTTATTTTTTACCTATATTTAATATTTCATACAAGCAGCTAAATATTGATGTGATGGAGAGAAAGTGAAAAAATTGTAACTTTTAGAGGGAACTAAACATGGCCCTAGAGTTGGCACTATACAGAATTTTTATTCCCTATCACATTAAAATCCTGACACATACATAAAGTAATAAATATAGATAAAACTAAAAACTAATTTTATAATTTAGTTATATTTTACGATACGAATATATTAAGTCTAATTAATCAAAGTTTAAATAATTTTTATTAAATACAAATAAAATGCTAATGTGATCGGCTGCCGTACAAAAATCGGCCGCGAACTAAGGCCTTGTTTAGATGCCTAAGTTTGGACATCCAAACTTGGGATTTTTTCCTGTTACGCACTGTAGCAATTTTGTTTTTATTTGCTAATAATTGTCCAAACATTGATTAATTAGGCTTAAAATGTTCGTCTCGTAAAGTACAACAAAACTGTACAATAAATTTTTAATTTTATCTATATTTAGTACTCATGTATTTGCCGATATTTTAATATGATGGGAAATAGGAATTCTGCATAGTAGAATTTAGGAGTAAATTTGAGAATCTAAACAAGCCTAAACACGGCCTACATTTGCCGAGTTGGTAGCCGCGCGCACGACTGGCAAGCGGTGCAATTGACCGAGAGCTGATGACTGAGACCCACGCGTCGACACGCACGCAGGTACATGCAGCGCGGCGCGGAGGCGGTGCACGCGGCGAACCCGCGCGTGCTGGTCATCCTCTCGGGCCTCCAGTTCGACAACGACCTGGCCTTCCTCAACTCGCGCCCGGTGAACCTGAGCTTCACCGGCAAGGTGGCCTTCGAGGTGCACTGGTACAGCTTCTCCAACAGTCCGGAGTGGAGCTCGAGCAACGCCAACCAGGCGTGCGCGCGCATCACGGCGGGCGTCACCCGCCGCGCCTTCTACCTGCTCGACAAGGGCTGGCCCGTCATCCTCAGCGAGTTCGGCGTCGACAACCGCGGCGTCAACGCCAACGACAACCGCTACTACGGCTGCGCCGCCGCCGCGGTGGCGGACCTGGACCTGGACTGGGCGCTCTGGGCGCTGCAGGGGAGCTACTACCTCCGGGAGGGCGTGGTGGGGATGGACGAGGCCTACGGCGTCTTCGACTCGGCCTGGTCCAAGCCTCGGAACGCCACCGCGCTGCGCAGGGTCCAGGCGCTCCAGCGGCCGCTCAGGGGGCCCGGCCTCGCGGAGGCGGCGCCGTACACCGTGCTGTTCCACCCGGTGTCCGGGATGTGCGTGGTGGTGCGCCGCGGCGGCCGGTCGCCGACGCTGGCGCAGCCCCTTGAGCTGGACCTGGGACCCTGCAACGAGACGGAGGCGTGGGAGTACAGCGCGCAGCGGCAGCGGCTGGGGCTGCGGGACGCCGCCGCGCTGCTGTGCCTCCGCGCCGAGGGCGCCGGCAGGCCCGCCACCCTCGCCGTGAGCTGCGGCGACGCGATGGCGAAGTGGAGCCTCTTGTCGGACTCCAAGCTGCACGTCGCCGTCAACGCGACGTCGTCGTCGGCGGCCGGGACCGGCGACGGCATGCTCTGCCTGGACTTGGGCGCGGACGGCCGGAGCGTGGTGACCAATCCGTGCCGGTGCCTGAGCGCGGACAACAGCTGCGAGCCGCAGGGGCAGTGGTTCAAGCTCGTGACCAGCACCAGGAGCGTGGGCACCAAGCAGACCATGCTCGCGCAGCTGCCGCTCAAGCTCAAAGACTGGAAGATCAGGTCGTTTTGAGCGTTTCCCCGGGAGAATATAGCGCGTCAGCTAGGCTCAATACATACCGAAGCTGTAGCACGTGACGTCGTGGAAGGGCGGGAATAGAGAAGCACTGACGTAGAACTTGAGCATTGTTCTCGAGGAGACTGATCAGCGGCATGTCAGAAATGCCTGACCATGCCGTTCTTTATGTCTGAAGAATTCTACCCTACTTGCTACGAGACTTTTAAAAAAAATGAATATAATTGTATGCACGAGAAATATATTTATTGTCTAATGGAAGAATCAAATAAAATGTTTAGGATATTAGATAATTTTATGGAAAGATGTGATAGCAAACAAATAGTATGACGTGGATGTTTTGATAGACTTGAAAGAGTAATTATATTTAGTCAAAGATGATGTAGTAGTAATTATTATTAAAAGATAATGTGGAGCTTAGTGGAGTAAGGCACTAGGGTATGCACATATTCAAAGTTAGTGACTGTTGATTTTTCTCCCAAACAAAGTCAAATAATTTCCTGATTTGTCTTAACTAAAATCGTTTAAGTACCGAATATATAAAAAAATTAAAAATTATTTAGGTTTATGACACCAAATTAGTATAGTTAGATACACCATGAAAATATTTTTATAGTATGTTTAGTATAACGAAATTACTATATGAAATATATTTTCATAGCATGTTTATTTAATGTCATAAAATGTGGTATCTTTTGTCTATAAATTCGATCAAATTTAAAAGGTTTGGCTAAAATAATTTTAGAAGTTGATTTGTCTGAGAAGAGAGGAAGAGCCATGAGAAATAACCAGCCAGTGATCACAAGTTCACGTTGGGACACATAAGTCCAATTGTCCATCACGTTACAGCAGCCCAGGTGGTACGCCAATCATATACAACAGACATTTGCAGCACAGCATACTGCTATACAATCAAATCCAACAAGAACAATTGGAGGGTGAATAAATGTCGTTCATGAAGCTCTGTAAACAATCTCAACGTGTCTCAAGTTGTCCTGGGAGCAAGAAGGGGGGAGATAAAAGGTCAGCAGGCCATCCTCTGCATGAGTGAATTCCACTTCGTGTTCATCAACTCTACAAAGCTCCGGCCTGGTGGCTGAATAAGCCCCAAACCGCCCTTGTCCTCGGCATTTGATATGAATTGTCGTCGCTGAAGAATCTGCAACACTTGAAACATTGTCAAGCGCACCACCAGAGTTGAACATGTCGATCAGTCCAAGAGGCGTAAACTGAATGACTTCGCTGAACATCTGGTGTAAGAAACAAAGAATGTCTGTAAAAACATGATATTTACAATGTGGAATACATGTAAGGAGGGGAGTGAAAAGTAATCTGACGTTCTGACCTTTATTGGTGAAATGTTGTAAATCTCACTTGTCATAGTAGACAGTGACACCTCCATAGGGATTCTACATCGGACGGTGAAAGCTGACCAGTGATGTTTATGTTGATAGGAACATAAGCAGTTTCTTTCACTGGCCAAACCCACTGTCCAGCTCCCTGACAATTGAATACTCCAATGAAACCACTGAAATTGTTCAAGTTCCATATCTTCAGCAGACTGCAGAAGAATTCACAGATTAGTATGCTATAAGGAACAACTTAGTAGCAAAAGAAAATGGTAAAGCTATATTCGTGCACATACCTTTTTCCATCCATGACTGGGTCAGTGAACAGACAATCGCGTGTAGGACGACCAGCATACCTTGCTCTTAGAATCGAACCATCTGGTAGAACAAGCTTTTTTAGAACACTGAAATCATGCATCCCAGGTTTGTCGCTGCAAATCACAACAAATATACATGCATTGTGAACTCCTGTGCTTGGGTTAAAAGCGACCACAAGACCATAACTAGAAGATAGCAAGTAAATGGTTTACACAAAACTACCTGACATAAACACCACCTCCACTCAGGGCTCTAGCAGCTCCATGAAATTCCGCTGATTCATGCTTGCTCTTCACAAGGAAAACGAAAATTAGCTGCTACTGAAGTATACAAATGAGCCTAAAAATACTGCTCGAGACGTCAAAATCTCACATGGAACATATCCCAGTCAGGTATGAAGATTTCTCCCAACAATAGGCTATTGAATGCCACAGAAGCGATGTGCAGAGTTTGCAGTGTTGGTTCCCGAGGCATGAAATCTTCTAAGGCTCTAGCAACTGCACTCTTCAAGGCACTAGAAAACAACCAAGAATTATATCAGATTCTATCTACACAGTAGCTCATATTTTCCACAGCTAGAAATATGCTACCTAAAGATGCTGTCTGAATTGTGACTCATGCAACAGATTAGGTTGTTTGTTTTGAAGTTCTGGGCAATGGATTCCTCAAGAGCCTGCTGATACTTTCGAGTTACTACAACACGACCGCCAAATCGACGTCCAAGAGTTTCCAACACGTTCTGAACATCAACCTTCACTCCATCCACACCCACACTAGAAAGGTAGCTGTGCTGATCATTGTAGAACTCATATATCTTGTCAGGATCAATGACGCCCACTCCAAATTTCTCCAAACTGTCCATGGCAATATCCCTCAGATTCGCAACATTACCAGGTGATTGGACTGGGTAAACAAGCTTTGGATTATACTTCTTCATCACATCAGATGTTGCTAAGATGCCTCCCCAATATCCAAGTAAAGCATGCCACATGTAGACGTACCTATGGTTTCATGCATTGCATTTTAATCAGCCAAAAATAATATGAAGATTAAGTTATCATAGAACAAGTATTTTGAAAAAAAAAGAAAAAAAACAATTACTTGACTCCATGTTTTTCTTTTATCTTTTTAATGAGGTCCTCAAGATTCTTGCAGGTTTCTCCCCTGAACTTATGGTTCTCCTTCAGATCACTCAGCCTATGCGCAAATCTGGCGTAATGACAATACAAATCAGGAATTGACCCTCACCCTGAGCACATTTTTATGGGTTACTAAAGTATGGAACACTAACACGGTCGGCTCACGGAGGGCTTCATCCGCTTCCTTGAATTCGTCAACTGTTTCTTGCCAACCATCATCTATAATCAGAAACATTGGTGGCACACCGCCTTCACGCAGACTGTAGGACAAGAAATGCATTATCACTTTATCCGTAAGTGATAGCTATGAAAAGGAGGCAAAAGATGCTCTTCTTAGTGTAATTCAAGGTGAAACATTTGTTCTTGCAAACCTTTCAAGGCCCTCCTCAATCCCACTTGGGTTAACAGCTTTGTAAAATGCATCCCAAGTGCACCACCCAAACCAGTCCAAATTTGAAGGGATGTGATGAATGTAAACAAGACATGAGAAAGAGAAGATATGAAAAGCTGCCCAAGCAGCAACATTACCAAATCAGGTGAAATGAGCATAGCTTTACCTCCTTGTCCTCTATATGACTGAAAGTTGATTTGATCTTGGACAGCATCCTAAAGGAAGAAGTTGAACATGCAAATATGCAATTAAGCCAATTGTCTTATGTCCAACAAAAAACCATGTCCCTGTGGTTATTTTAGGACTTCCTTTTTATCGACTGTGCCTAAGCAAGTATAAGCATAGGAGGAGGATTATTTTAAGACTTAAGAGAAGAATGGCATTACTTGATGGATTCCTTTAGAAGCTTGAAGGGGTTATCCCCTGAGTTGATAAACACTGCATCAACTGCTTCCATCGTCTGGACATCAGGATCACCTACAAACAGTCCAGCATTTCCTCTCGGAAATTCCAATCAAAATCCCTATCTTTTGCACACTTTGATGCGATCGAGTACTCAAAATTTCAAAATTCAGCAGATGGCAGCGACGAGGCTCACCGCTCTCGAAGCAGAGCTGGAGCTCGTCCTCGGGGCTCCCCTGGAGACTGGCCCGGAAGCCGCCGTCAAGAACCGGCAGCACCAGCGCGTACAGTGAGCCACGCTCCGCCGCGGCCGCAGAACCCGCCTCACTAGTGTACTCCAGCAGCAGCATCTGCGTCTCCGCCGGCACAGCCGCCGCGCCGGCGCCAGTGGCCGGGACCATCCACCAGATCTTGAACCTGAACAGTGACAGCCACCTCCACCCACTGCGCGGCCACCGATTCCAAGAACGAAACCGTCGGTCACAAATAGAAATCGAATCGGTTGCACAGCTGCACGGGCGCCCGCTCGCGCGTCGCGTTCTTGCACGAGTACGACGACTAACTGACTCACCTAGCCAGGGTTCCGACGGAGAAGACGTGGCGGCTGGACGCCGCCGCCGCCCTGGCTCCGAGGAACGCGGCGCCCGAGGCGGCAGCGGCGGCCTCGTCGTCGGCGACGCCGGCACCGGCACCGGCACCGGCAGGCCGTAGGGTGACGTTGGGCGGGGCGCAGACGAGGAGCTCGCGCCCACCAACCAGCAGGGACCCGCGCTCGAGCTGCGCCATACTCCGCTGCTGCTGTGGCGTGGGCGTGATGGTACTGAGGTCCTGGCAGGCTCCTACCGGCATTGCTCTGCGGAGGAGTCGGCGACCGCGGTGGTGGCAGAAGCAGCGCGATGGCGATGTCTTATACGACGGCGACGGGAGCGAGAGCGAGAGCGAGAGCGAGCACGCCGGGCGCGAGGCCATCATGAGGAGCCTCGTCAGCGCCATGTTGGAAACGCGTCGGACGTTGAACTCCGGCCGTCCCGCATGTCAAAGATGATGATAAGCTAAGAGGCATAGTAAAGCCATGTGGTGGAGACTGGAGATTCCAGAACGATCTCGAAGCTGTCGGGTCCCGCCGCAGCTCGCAGCTGCGAACCGGCGCCGGCGCTCGGAAAACCTCCCCCGGGTTCTCTTCGTTTCTTCCATGCGGAGCCGCTCGTCGCCGTTGACCAGCAGCAGAAATCGGTGAATCGCGCCCTCGGAATTTCCACGGCCACACGCACAACAGGTGTGGGACAATTTATCAATCCTGTGACATGTAACAAATCTGTAGACACACGCAGACAAATGAGTGGGTTGTGGGGCCATTCTGCTGGTTAGTGGCAATCATTTTTATGGCCCATTTGAAACACAGAAAAAATCAATTTATTTTTCACACAAAAACACAGAAACAAAAATCCGTGTTCCAAATAGAGCCTAAAATTTTGTGAAATTTAGCTTATTCTCCTATTTCATGATGAAGTAGGAGTATATAAGTATAATTCAATTCCCTTCAAAAAAATAAACTAAATCAAATAATGGGGGCTATTTATAGAGTACTAAATCCATCTAAAAAAGAATACAATTATAAGTTTCGAAAAACCAAACTCTTCTAATTTTGTTCAAATTTATATGAAAATATTAACATTTATATGTCTAATTAAGTTTATGAAATATATTCTATATTTAATTTAATGCATTTATTTAGTATCATAAATGTTATTCATTTTCAGGATGAAGTAAATATAATTAAATTCCCTTCAAAAAATATAATTAAACCAAATAATGGTGCTTATTACAGAATTACTCTATCCATCCAAAAATGAATGCAATTCTAAGTTTCATATAAAAAAAACTCTTCTAATTTCGTTCAAATTTATATGAAAAACTTTTAGCTTTTATCTCTTTAATTAGCTTTATGAAATATATTCTATAATTAATTCAGTGTGGTTAATTTTGGTGTCGTAAATGTTAGCAAATTTTTTTTGTTGGTTTAGTCATATTTAAAATTATTTGATTTTTGAATAAGTAAGGACGAAATTATTTTTTAGACAAAGAGAGTAGTTCTGATAAAATATGGACACTCAATTATTCGACCAGATAACTTTTTTTCAAAAAGAAAAAGAAGGTTGACACGATAAAACAACAAACTAGAAAGCGTGCAACGGGTGAGCCTGCACGCTCCACGCGACCACCATGCTGTGCACTCCGCCCCAACCGCTGCAGCACTCAACGCGGCGCCCGCTCCGGCACCACGATGCTCCAAGTCCGACGATGCCCAGCCCTCGCCATCGCCGCCCTCCGCGTCCACCGCCGGCGTCGTCCGGCGCCTGGTGCTCTCGCCCGAGGGCCGCGCGAAGCTGGACCCGCGGCCGGACCGCGAGTGCTACGCGTTCCCGCGGCTCGTGACGCACGTGGACGACGGTTTCATCGCCACGCTCACGGACCTCTACCGGGACCGCCTCCGCGCCGGGTGGGACGTGCTGGACCTCATGAGGTCCTGGGTCAGCCACCTGCCGCCGGAGTTCCGGTGCCGGCGCGTCGTCGGCCATGGCCTGAACGCGCAGGAGCTCGCCAAGAACCCGCGCCTGGACTACTACTTCGTCAAGGACCTCAACAAGGACCAGCAGCTTGAGCTCGAGAGCGGCTCCTTCGACGCCGTGCTCTGCACCGTCAGCCTGCAGTACCTGCAGTCTCCTGAAAAGGTACTGATCGATTATCTTCGGCCTTTCGGTTGGGGCAGTTTCTATCTTTTTGCCGATTGGCATCATCACATTGCATTGGCGATTTGGCATGAATCAGGTCTTCGCGGAGATTTTCTGGGTGCTGAAGCCGGGGCGTGTGCATCGTGAGCTTCAGCAACCGGATGTTCTACGAGAAGGCCATCAGCGCGTGGCGGGACGGGACGGCACGGCGTACAGCCGCGTCCAGCTCGTGACGCAGTACTTCCAGTGCGTGGAGGGGTTCACGCAGCCCGAGGTGATCAGGAAGCTGCCGTCGGCGGGCGGGTCGTCGGCGTCCTCGCCGCTGGACGCCGTGATGAGGCTGTTCGGCGTGGCGGGCTCCGACCCGTTCTACGCAGTTATCTCGTACAGGAACTTCAAGCCAATGTGAAACTTACTTGTGAAAAAAAAAAAAGCCAATGTGAAACCCTGATTGCAGAGCCTGTGGCAGCGCAGGGATGTACATACAATCTATAGAATTATCACTACTGAATACTGATGCAGAGCTAGTTTGTTTATGTACACTTCAGCAGTAAATCAGCTGCGGACAGATGAGAGTACAAAAGCTCAAAACATCATCCATCGACCATCTGATTCAGAAACATGCTAGCAATCCTTGTTATTACAGAAACCATGCTTTCACCAACGTCGTTCGTGAACTGAACATGAACGAACTAAGACCACCTAGCTATTCAGAAGAAGAAACATGAACAGGTAAGACAGTAGCGACCATATATGTACAGGCATTTCGAGGTATGGAGTCAGACTACAGAGCACCTATCTAGGGGTCCTGCAATTGAGCGGAGCGGCTGGTCAGTGGGACGTAGCGCACGGACGCATCGTTCTGGATACTGATTGATCCATCCGTGTTCTTGTCGACCACCTGCAGTTCCTGGAAGTAGGTGCCAACCGGTATGACCATCCGGCCACCAGGTTTTAGCTGATCAAGCAGAGGCTGAGGAATCTCAGGTGCCGCTGCACCAACATGGATAGCATCATAGGGTGCCGCGTCTGGAAAGCCAAGCCTGCCATCTGCAGTTTTGAGAGCGGTCAGACATCTTAAGCTCCAGATTATTTCAGTGTCTCTAGCTAATGAGCATTAAGAACAAGTTTCAGAACCGGGATATATAAGAACAACTTTGATATCGGGCACAATAGTGGCATCACTGACATGTACTAGCACACAGACTGAAACCCATTTGAAAAAAAAAATGTACTGCAAACTGTCTACACTTGAAAATAGCATGCCAGCAAGTAAACAGGAACCAGCAGTAGCCAACATTGCTACATCATAGCATGCGTACTGAACAAAACTACAAAAGAGAGCTGCACTAAGGTGAATGGGAACCATATTTAGAAGCTTTAAAAGCTAAATGTAAACTTCTGCTCAGTGAAATTAATAGCTCAACATATTACAAATAACCAGTACTCATACCTGTAACATGAAAAGAGAGCGACCCATCCCTCAATAGTGGAGCTGCAGCACTTCTTTGCACATTTTCAATAGACGAAGCAACAAGCTCAGGGATGTGTTCAATTCCCACTGCACGACCACCTGGTCCAACCATCATGGCAAAACAAGCTGTCAGGTAGCCACTACCTACATTGTGAGGAATGCATTTGGGACATCAGTTAAACAAAGAAAAAAACCTAAAAACAGAAGTTAGCAAAGCTGTTTATTCAACCATAATTGCAAATGGACACTGGCAAATGACTCAAGTATCAGCCACAGACCTGATCCAACATCCAGAGCATGCATTCCTGGTTGCAAATGATCCTTCAATAGCTCTAAGCAGGTTGCATGCATGTGAGGAGCAGATATTGTTGCGTTGAAACCAATAGGCATAGGACTGTCAACATAAGGGGTACCCTCCGGTACAAATAACGCTCTATCGATTGTTTCCATTACTTCTGCCACTTTATCAGTTCTAACAGCACCATACTGCTGTAGGTACTCAATCAGAGCCTTGTTCCTGTCTATTGATGGCTGAGTCCAATATTGCTGTAAGTTAATCAAGAATCAGTGAGACTCCATTTTATATGTATGGCTACAGGATGGAATTGCAGCAATAAACAGGCCATCATAGTGATAATTTGAATCCATTTCTTTTCTCATTGTTTCTTGTAAAGAAAAAAAGATTTAAGAATAAATGAAACAGAAAGGACTAGTTTAGCATCAAGCCCTTTAACATCAATACAAGTTAAATGTCTATATTTACTCGGATGTTTCACAGGGGAACTACAAGTTTGTGATGAAGCTTCTCTTGAATACAAGTTCTGTGAAGAATCAACAATCTCATCAAACTACAAGTGCACACTAAACAGTATTTATATGCTAGTTCAACTCTAGAATCATGAACCCTACAGAATTATAATGGAGCAGCTAGATATTTGTGGATACCTATGCACCAGAAAGTTGCAGCAAGAGGTGAGCTCCAGATACACCACCTCTGCTAGACTGCGGCTGTGTTTAGATCCCCTTAAATCACTCCAAAATTCACTATGCAGAATTCCTATCACCCGTCACATCAAAATACCGGTACATGCATGAAGTACTAAATGTAGATAAAATCAAAAACTAATTACACAGTTTTGTTATACTTTACGAGACGAACATTTTAAGTCTAGTTACGTAAAGTTTGGACATTTTTTACCAAATAAAAACGAAATGCTACAGTGCGCTGAGATGACACGACGTGACATTTTCTTTCGAATTTCGCGGGAACTAAACACACCCTGCTACACCTGACAGCAGCTGGCTATCTTCAGCTCCCCAAAAACCAAAAAGGAACTTCTATTTGCATTAGGACTTGGTCAAACCAAATCTTAAGAGTAGCGAAACCATGCAACCAAAAGCAAGCTCTAATCTAGAGAAAGCCAATTTCCAAATTTGTTCCTCCAAACTAAGCCTGTCACTCAATTCCACTTAATCGGTTTAACCTAACCTATATCCACTAACAACTTAATAGGTGCAACGTGCAAGTGCGGATAATAATCCGGGTAAATTCCACTACAAAGGGAAGGAGGGCCGGGGGGGAAGGAGGGGACAGGGTGTTGGTAGTGTACGTACCGCCATATGGTAGAACTTGAAGCAGCGCTGCGGCAGAGGCGGTGGCGCCGGGGAAGAAGGCCTCGTGGGGGCGGCGCCGAGGAGGCTGTGGAGGAAACGGCGCGGGAGCGCTGCGGTGGAGGGCGAGAGGCGGCGTGCGGGGCAGGAGGCGGACGCGTGCGGGGCAGCGAGGCGCATGCCGATGGTAGCCGTGTCGGAAGAAAATCCGTTATAATAAGTGAGCCGGGGGAGCAGCAGCGGTCGGCTGCGGTGGCGGCTTGGAGAAGCCTCGTCTCGACAGGTGGGGGGTGCCGCCGCAGGCCACGGCCGGCCCTTCTAGTCGCACAGGCTGCCAGCGCCCTCGCGAAGGCACACACTGACACACAATCACGTCGCGACGGCGTGGCGAACCGACAGCACAAAAGGCGCGGGCGAGTTTTTACTACTGCTGCTATGTCTTGATAAGGTCCTAGAAAGGAGTTCAGCAAAGATCAAGAGTAGTAGTATACGTACTATACACACTGTTATTATTATGCGTTGCACGTGTCACAGCAAACAGCAATATACTACAGGCTCACATGTTATTTATCATTTATCAATCACCAGAATACTGAGCCCCAGGCTCGGTGATGACGACTGGGCCGTGTTTTGCTATGTCAAAATGTCAAATACCATAACAACACGAAAATAATCCAAGAAATGCATTTGTAATAACTTCTTAAAACGATATTGAAGTTGCTGGTTTACAAGATATTGATCAGCCATACGATTCCGCTGAAGCATCCAGGATCCGATCCTTTCGTGCAGACAGTACAGCTTAGATAAATGCATTGCATTCGCCCAAGATAAACAGTTTTGGAAGCTCCATGGGGCCTCAATCAAAAGTCTAAGAGCAGTTGTGGCAGCACACGCTCCAGGTGGGTGGGTTCAATGACAGTGCCATCCTCCGCTTCAGCGATGAAAGCAGAGCGTTGAATAGCCTCTGCAAGAGAAATTTCAGTTAATCTACAGAAATGGAATTGCTTCCCAACATAGTAATTAGATTGCAGTGATGCAGCAATTTTTCAGAGGTGCAAACCTGTAACAAATATTCGCAGAAGTTCGCAGCTGACTTTGAGGGCATTTGCATTGGCTGTCAGGTGAACATATCATGTCAGCATATCATGAACAAGAACAATGCACTCAGTCAAGTTACTTTGAACTGTATATTGTCCATTAGAAACCAAAGAGTGACGATAATTACTCTTTCTAGTGTCCAATTCTTCATCTCTTATATAAAACAAAAAGAAAACCAGCCATGCAATTTCGTTAAAGAAAACCTTTTGTTCACCAAGTTTCATCTTACTGACACTCTTACCCCAAGTCGCCGGCAGAATTAAGTCACTTGAGACATAAAACAGACAAATACCAAAGTTAAAAGACAGTTTTAACATAGTATATGGGAACCTTACACCATCTAGTTCCAATCTAGAAAAAAAAAAAACAGAAGTTCTTCTTTTAAAAAATAACACTACTCTGTTGTGGGTTGGGGTGTTGAAACAACTCGAGCCCTTGAACTGCATTAGATGGAACAGAGGGAAGGAGGCTATTTTCAAGCTTGATTTCCCAATTCAGTCATTCCTCATATACAGAGCTGCTCATTGCAATCTATCCAAGCTAACAAACGATGTGCACATGTAACAAACCCAGTTTCAATCCTAACAATCAAACCAAGCTAAAATTTGGTGACAAGGCAAATAAAATCTTTGTCTGATGGCCTACGGTGGCTTGGCACGGCCTTCTTGCAGCCAGTGTTCAAATGTGTGCCCCCAAGTAACACATGAGACTATAAATAACCTAAGCATCAGTGCTTTGCACATACAGCCTTGAATGCTTGAGGCATGTAGGTGGGGTTACACAAGTCAATTGGTGACAAACAATGTAAAAATTGTCTTACCCATTTCATATAGCTATGTCAAAATAAGATGATATTACATCTGCTGTAGCAATACAGCTCACACTTATAGAAAGGTATAAAATCCATCTACTCGGACAGAAAAATGGTGCTAAGCTCAAAGAATCTGTGTGTGCCAGGTGATCAAGATAAGTGTTTACTGCTACAACCACTAATCAGAGCAAATGAAAGACTGGTTGATGATTGTCTGACCAAAACTGTTAAGTGCCTAGCTTGCCATACAGAAACCTGCTACGGATTGGATTTATGCAGACCTCTTGGACAATTTTGGAAAGAACTTTTAACCACAAAATTTCTCTGATGGGCACTCGCTACTTACTATAGTAGCTATGCACATCCCTATGTAGAGATCCAAAGTTTTAAGCCTCAATTTTACTTTATCAGTGCTTGCACTTAGGTAATGCAAGAGGACACATTAAAAAGTGGTGAAACATTGGCTAACAAGTTCTTTGCAATGTCATCTGACTGCACCAACACGTGTACTTCCTGGAAGCCATTTCATGTCGCTATAGGCTATAGCTCTAGTAAAGAAGAAAAGGAAATGGCTCGCTTACCAGTAGTACTCCGATTTCTCCTGGAGGTTTCTGGAGCAGGCTGACGATTATTAGAAAATAAATAAAGCACACAAGTCAGTACAAGGGGAAAAGTGGCAGTTAAAAAAAAAAAAAACTGAACATCTAGGTTACGGGGGGCAATGAATCACCTCCACGTCGATGCCCTCGTTGCCGCCGTCGCTGCCGCCCTTCCCTGCCCGCCGCTTCCACACCAGCTTGAAGATGGCGTGAATCAGCTCCTGCTCAAATCCAGAAGCGCGCGTCATCAGAATCAGATAGATCGACACAACTTGTCGGATAAAAACAGTTTGAGCCGCAAGAAAAATCGAAGAAGATATCGGGCGAGAAACGCACCGGATCGAATGTCTCGGAAGCGGCCGAGTTGGTAGTCGTCGCATCTTCGTCCATGGCGGCTTGCTGTTTCGCCTGGGCAGGGCGGGATGCGTCGCAAGGAGGAGTGCTGGCGGGAGTGGCCACTGGGGAGCGGCACCAGCAACGCAGCAGGGAGCCATCCAGGGACACGGCGGCGTTACGATTAAGGGCCTACACAATTGGACCTCCGTGGGCCGTTAGGTAGTCATAGGCTTTCGATATGGACTTCGTCTCGATGTGAAATTTATAGTGGGCTTGATATTCTCCGGGAGCCTTACTTTAACTCCAAGTCTAGTTTTGCTCAAAAAAAAAAAAAAACTCCAAGTCTAGAGCCATTTGTATTTTCTGGGTGTTTGGTTTGTATAAAATGAAATGGTCCATTATTATCTCACTCTCTATTTTTTATTTGGTTTGTAAAATAAAACAAGTTAATTTATCACCACAACATTCCTCACGAGCTAATAATTAGCACTAACATGATAAATGTAATCATTTCACTAATTTGTGGAATAGACTCATGATGCTTCATCCTATCTACGATGGATTGATTCATCAAACCAAATACTCGATAGCCATTTTGTTCCGGGTCAAGTCTATCTCTAAACCTAAATGTTTACAAAAGAATGCTGTTATCACAATTCGAGAAGCCAAATGCTTTCAAGTTTAAACCAAATTTATACCAAAAAAAAATCTAACATTTATGATACAAAACAAATAACATTCGATTTGTTATGAAAAATACGTTTGTGGTAAACCGATTTGGATACAAAAATATGAATATTACTTACTGTAAATTTGGTCAAGGTTAAACAACTTTAATAGGTACATACACCATAGTTGTTGTTGTTGTTGTTGTTTTTTTTTTTGACTTATGCCCCTAACTAACGGGTAATTTGTAACATAAATGGGTAGTGAAAGTTTGAGACAACTCAAATGGTTGACAGCTCCGATTCGTTCCTTCCGTATACTCAAATGGAGCCATAAGTGAGTACGTGTGTCGCCACTCTGATTCCTTTCGTATAGTGTACGTAGTGCCGATGTGGCGATGTCGACATGTTAAAAGCAACAACATGGGCAGACACCACGATCCATTCATCATCTGGATCGCGATCCATAAACTGCTCAAGAACAGCTAAGCTAGCTGCCTAGCATACAGCATAGAAGGGTTCTTCTTGTGCAGTCAAACGCGTGCACGATGGCAATGCAATGCAGGGACCGCATGAAACAGAGCAGGACGCTGTAGCGGTTGGAGCTGCGTCCTTCTCGAAGGTCAGGTCTCTGCTCCCCTGGCCATATCGACGGCGATCGGTAGCTATAGCTTCCGAGTCTGAAGCAGTTCTCGACGCGCAGCACTGCTCCAGCAAGTTGCCGGGAGTGCCGGACCTACTGCGAAACTCCCGTGTCGGCTAACTTTTGCTCTGGTCCCCGGTGGCGGGGGCCGGGGGCACACAGCAGCTACGGCGAGCAAGGTAGTTGAATGCATTTCTATTTCTATTTCTATCATTCTATGCTTGTGCGCTTGCCGGTGTTGTATGTATACAACGTACACTGGTGTTGAAGGTTCTGGAAAGGGAATATACGTGGGGCCTGCCTCTATATTATTTATTATTATTGATCAAACTCACACTGTAAGCTGCTAGTGCTAGTGACTACTAGAATAGCTACGATATTTTTCTTCTTCTGCTCGCCAACTCGCCATGCATGCATGGCCATGGCCCTACCGCGATACTTTTGCTAGCTGCAGGGAAGATGAGAGGCAACGCTCTCGTTCTCGTCATCCCCCACATGGACCTACCATGCATCATGTCGTTGCTGAGAAGAGATGACGTACACTTTGTCGATACACACGCAGAGTCACCGCTGTTACGAGTAATAACATTAACATTAACAAAAGTACACATCGATCTGCTGGAGACGACAGGCAGACGGCGGCAGTGTGGCTCGCGGCACAGTATACGACCGATGAGATTGTCGAGGTTGGTTGGTTTGGTTTGATGCCGCCACAGCTCTGATTATTGTTTGGGGCGCGCCGCGCCCTTGCATAAAACATATACCGTCGTCTACATAATGCCTCGATCTCATGCCTATCCAGTTGCATAAAACAAATTTGTTCGCACCCCAACGATCAGCCAACGCCAGTCATCGCCGACCAGGCCATGAACGACTACATAACACACTGGTGACTGGACATACACACAGGCACACATGTATGCAAGCCGCAGCGGCGTCGACAAGACTTGGCTAGTTGCTATTGCTAATGACCAAGTGATCGATCCAGTTAAGCTAGATAATGGTCGATCCGGCCGAATATTCCAAGTAGTCAGCTCACCACCAGGATATACTAATACTAATAAGTAGTCCGTATATATATATATATATATATATATATATATATATATATTGGTGAATCTAAATGCATACAAGCCCACGATCTTAGTTAGTTCCGGGTAGTCAGCTCAGCTAACTCGTGGCCGTGGCATGGCTTGCCGCTTGCACCTTCTTTCCCAGCTCCGTTGAAACCACGCACGAGTGGACGTGGTTTTAAGGTTTCCGCCGAAACCCAGCCGGCCACTTGTTTCTGACATTGACACGGAATCTTGGAATCGCAGTACCAACTGGACTTGGCATTTGAGAAACAGGTGCACTCGTTCGATCCTTTCACATTCATGTGTTGGTCAGACCGGTTCTTTTCCCATTTTATCGTGGCCTTTTATACCTAGACCTTTGTTTAGTTGCCTCAAAATTGCTAGAAATTTTACTCTCTCTCCATTACATCAAACTGCCTGTTAATTTTGATATCAGGAGTTCCAGAGTTTAGACTGACATGATACTCCTCCCACTCCCTAGTCCTTGCGTTCTTTTTCACATGTTGTTTACAATTTTACCATCAAATTTAAAAAATTTCATGTAATCTTGAACATATAAATTATGTTATACATTTTTTTTATAGTGATGAATCTAAAGACAAAATCTTGAAATGGGATTTTACAAAATAGATGGTCAAAGGTAGCTTTATTTGATTTAGGACAAACTAAATGTGTGTCTGTGGGGAGGTGCTTCTCATGAGCTCAATCCCTGAAGATGTCGTTGTACGAGTAATCGTTTTGACGATTTGTCAACTGAGTGATGAATCCGCCAAGTTAAAAAAATGATAGGTATATCGGTGATGTGCCACAAATCTGCATGGTCGCTGTTCTCAATAGCAGGTGCGTACATGTGTCAACCCAATTGTCATCCACCTCATCATGCAGTCATCAGCACCTGCCAAAATATCTGCAGCAGATACGCATTTTGTTTCTTTGGTTAACCGCGCCACTGGACAACACAGAAAGGATAACATTAACAATGATCCTCGGCACTAATACTGACGACAATGGAGATGCTTAACCTGAAGAATTTGCCAAGCGTTAACAATGGTCCTGCTGGTGCCATGACTATTAACAATGATCCTGCTGGTGCCATACATATGACTAATCATTCTATTGTGTCTATACTAGATACAAGTGTTAAAATAAGCTCACGCTTACCCTAAGGGCCTGTAAACTAGGAAATAAATCAGAAAAAAATAAAGTTAAAGTTAAAAAGACTTAGTTTGATCTCTATACGTATTATTATAATAAATGAAATTTCCAAAAAAAAAAATCACACCTTTCAAGGACAGGTAGAACAAGTATAGAAAAAAATAAAATATATAAATCAATCAACGTCACAACTATCAGCTATGCGAGTAGGACACCGATGCTTTGACAGATGATAGCCCATGAAAAATCATAGAAGCACTTTCAATTCATCATACAAGACTTTTTTTTTTTGTGCATTCTTACAGGACTATTTACAAAAACATAAACTGGGTGCTAGTTGACACTGACAGAGAAGCAGCAGAGGTTTCATTTGAGTCAAATTAGGGTGTGAAAGGTGAAGGGAAAAACAAAATGCGAAGCATGGCATGGATGATTAGCTCATTCAGAAAGGTGACAGAACAGAATCATGTTATCGTAGTCAAGCCCAGCAGACGGCTAGTTGCTAGCTAGATCGTCAGCTGATATGCTCACGTCGACCCCAATCAGCCACGCCACTACTACCACTAGCGTGAGAACGACTTCACCTCACCTGCAGGCCGAGATGATCAAGCTCCTGCTCCCCAGCGATAGGCACGCAAGGCCGCTTTACAGTACAGGCTCAGCCTTCATGCGTTGCGCGTTCGCGTGCCCACTCCCCACAGGCCACAGCTAGTATGCCTTTGACTGATTAAGATGGCAGTCGATGGTTGTGTCCCATTTGCTTTTGAAAAGGAACGATCGACAGCGGAACATCGACCTAAACAAGCAACCTGAATGTTTTCCTTGCTGTCTTGTTCACTTTTGTGGATAATCAAATTATCAGAAACGGCAAAAAATTAAAGAAAGCAGTAAACCGTAAACCACAGATAAAAAAAAAGTAAAATTTTCTCAACAAATTTGCAAGAACATAAAATCAATTAATGTAGCTAGACACTCAACACTCCGCTCTAGCTCTCCTCTGTATCTACACAAACGTACAATACGAGCGTCTCTATTTAAAAGCCAAATCAAAACTTGATGTGTAGTGATAATAATAGTATAAGAAAAAAAAAAGAATACACCGCTCTACGTCAAAAGATCGCGCCAAATCGTACCTACTACGAACCCGACGCACGCAGCGACCACACCCGCACCTCGCCGTCGAAGCTCGCGCTGCACACCTTCCACTCCTCCTCGTCGCCGCCGCCCCCGTCTACACCGTCGTCGCCGCCTGCGAGGGACCGTTTCTGGATCGGCGGCACAGGCGCCGCCGCTACGGACCTGACGGCGGCGTCGTGGCCATCGATGACGGCGACGCACGCGTACCCCTTGCCGTCCGCGGCGCGGCGCCAGGCCCGCACCGTCTGGTCCGTGGACCCGCTGACGACGAGCCCGCCAGGCGCGCACGCGACGGAGAGCACGGCCCTGCGGTGTCCCCTGAGGGCCCCGACCGCGACCATGTGGCTGGCGCTATCCTCCCGCTCCCACACCAGGACGCACCGGTCGTTGCCTCCAGAGTACAGCGCCTGGCCCCCGCACCCGACGGCCAGCGCGTTCACCGCCGCCGTGTGGCGGGACAGCGTGGCGGCCAGGTGGTAGGCGTGGTGCTTCTTGCTGTCGCGCGCGCGGCGGGACGGCGGCTTGTTGTCGGGGCGGGCCGCGGGCGCCCACACGCGGACGCGCTTGTCGGCGGAGGCCGTGTACACGGTGCCGTCGGGCGCCACGGCGACGGCGTTCACGGCGTCGTCGTGCGCCGGCAGCGACTGCAGGCACCGCAGCGACGGCAGCGCCCACACCTTGAGCGTCTTGTCCCAGGACACGGAGAAGAGGAGGCGCCCGTCGGCGGACGCCGCCACGCCCGACACGGCGTCGGCGTGCTCGATCCAGAGCCTGCGGTGGTGGCGCCGGACCGTCACGTGGTTGGACGGGACCGGGAACCGGCGCAGGCGATCGGAGACCGTCGGGAGCGCCGCGGCGAGGCGGAGCCTGCCCGGCGAGCGCGAGGACACACGCCACAGGCGCAGCCGCCCGTCCTGGTGCCCCGTCACGGTCACGGCACCGCCCCCGCCGCCGCCGCCGCCGCCGTGGAGGTGCGCCACGCACTTGACCGAGCCCGCGGCCGCGGCGTCGTCCGCGGCGTCGGAGGTGGAGGTCGCCTCCAGCGTGGACAGGTCGTGGAGCGCCACGCACGCCGGCCGCGCCACGACGACGAGGCCGCCGCCGTGGAGGGAGTCCCCCGCCGCCGCCGTGGTGGCGACGACGGCAGCGGACGACGACGCGGACAGAGGGAGCAGCGTGGCGACGTGGGCGAAGGACGCGGCGAGGCTGGCGCTCGTAGCTGAAGAGAGAGAAGGGAGCGACGGGAGGGACGTCGAGGACGACGACGCCTCCGACACGGCCGCCGCCGCCGCGGACGACATCGAGACGGTCGACGAGGAGGAGGACACCGCGGTGCCCAGCTTGCTGCTGTTCCCGTTCCCCTCCCCGTCACCGTTGCCGCCGGTGCCGGTGCTCGTCGCCATGCAGAGGCGCGGAAGAAGCTGCATTTGGAGCGTGACGGGTCACCACTTGTCTCTGTAGGCTATAGTGGCCGCGGCTGGCGCCGACAGCTCGAGAACTCGAGTAGAACGAGTGAATGGTCAGCCGCGGCTGCTCGACGGCTACGCGAGTTTATTTGTACAAGGCGCGGGCGGGCATCCGACGGCCCGAGCCGCGGCAGCAAGTGTGGGAGGAAAGCCTTGGACGGTCCAGATCGACCCTGATGTGACCCGTCGGCTCGCGGTCGGGACAAGCTGTCGGAGGCCGGAGGCGGGTGTCCGGAGCGGGTGACGGCGACGGTGAAGGCGCGCTGGCTGCGAGTCGCTGCCGTGTCAATGTGCGATGTGATGAACGGGTGTGTGCGCTTCCTGCAAGTCCCGATTAAGCTGACCCAGGTGTTGGTGCACTGTCGGGTCGAGGCAGAGTACTGTATTGCAGTATCAGTTTTTTTTCAGTCAGTCGATATGAATCTTGCAAGACGATTTACTGCGCTGTGAGGACAGCAAAATCACTGTGAATTTGTGCTTGGCAAAGTCGCAAACAAGTTCTTCAACGTTGAGGTGGCCAGCGACAGTTATTGATTGCAGATTTCAAACGTATCAATAAACAATCATGTTTCCAGTTGGCGGTTTAATTCCGTCCCGTGTCTCCCCGCTTAAGACAGTGAAAGTCTCTAAATCCTCGGTACTTGAAATGTACTCCATACATGTCGAGTTAAGCTAGCAAAGCTGCATGGGCGAGACATTTCCGCTTTGTGTTTCCTTCTTTTTCCGGCAGCCACCTATCTTGGGCTTTTGGGAGTAGAGTATTTTTCTCAATTTTGATCCGCATGCAAGCATGCAGAGCCCAATGGGTTTTGGTCAGCAGCTATATACTACTCCCTCCGTTCAGTTATGTGGTATGTAATGTAACACCAGTGCAGTTATGTGGGTATGGATGATGGAACAAGCACTAAGCTAATGCCCAGTCACTTTGCATAGTATTGTAGCCACACAACTAGTATGTAGCAGCAGTAAAATATTTGCCGCAAAAGTGCAAAACTAAATAACTAGTGTTCCAATAAAAAAAAAAAGAGCAACGTTATGATCCAGCATGTTCAGATAAAAGCTAGCAACAGATTTGGAGAATAAAATCTTGCAAAGCGACGGCCCCCAAAATGGTGGAGGTTAGAGACAAACTTTCTCGGAAAAAGATCTCTTTTCGCTTACGATTCAAACAAAGACAAGATTGCAGCGTAGTGTTGTTGTGTCCTGCTGCAAAAACTATTGTCCTCAAACGAGAGTAAAACAAGCAGTACGACAGCCATTCAGCTATTCCACCAAGGGCTATACGACGCGTGCCACCATTCCACCAATAACACACAGTACTTACACGTTCCAAAGAAAAAAAAAAGCTTTCTTTGATCCAATCCCAGCACGTTCTGCCCAAAAGCGTTGGATTAGGGAAAGATTAGCCTCCAATGCAACATGCACGTACAGCGACAAATCTCAGATAAAATATGGTGAATATGATGTGTATGTAGCTCTCTCCCATCACGTCTCAGGAAAGGCAGATGTGAGTGAGGATCATGGCCCAATCTCTGCGTGTGTTCCACTAATCTTAGGCAAGCAAATTTAGAGGTTTTAATTTGGGCAGGCCTGAGATCGTGCTGCTTTGCCCTCTTGCTCTTGGTCCCCGGCCACTCTGTAGCCGCCGTAGAATACGATTACATGTTCGGCGTGTGCAAAGAAAATTAGTCAACTTGTGAAGCCTATGCATCATTCAGCTCGGATCTCAAAATGTTCGGCGTGTGCAAAGAAAATTAGTCAACTTGTGAAGCAAGCCGACGGGGCTGCTGGAATGGCGCTGCGAGGGTGCAAGGAATAGAGTGGAGAAGCGGCAAAGAACATCTGTTATCTATGTATATCCCCCATACTTCCTATGTCACACGCTACTTTTTTTTTTATTTTTTAAATAACTTGCTTTTCAAAGCCCAATGTGTTATTTGAAAATCGATACCGGCTTGCTAGTTGAAAAGATTAGGCTTCTCCAATTTGCCATCCTGACCATTGGATTGGCCAATCTGCCAAGAATATAAGAGTGCTACTTTGATCATTATTATCCTGCCATTTTGTTACGTGCACACACATTTCAAATTATGTGAAAGTGTATGTAAAGTTCTCTATGTTATGAGCTATATATGTACAAAAAGTTAAAGTTATTGGAGAACTTGTCTTACAACTAATAAATATGTGTTTTGCAAAAAAAAACTAATAAATATGTACTCCCTCCGATCCAAATAATTATAAGACATTTTGGTTTACATGATTGATCCACTGATTCTACTATATACCTGGACATAATTAAATGCATATTTTGATAGATAATAATAGCAAAACCTATGTTTTAAGAAATGCTAAAACATCTTGTACTTAACTTTTGGAACGGAGGGAGTAGCTCTCGATGTAGATTGTACTATACGTGTGGTGGTAGAGAAATATCGGACAATAATCGATGATTACATGGCGTCTGACTAGCGCCAGCAACCTGATCAATCATCGCGCTTGTTTCAGCAATGCAGGCGCGCATCAGTTAAAGATCCACTTGTGTACGTGGACGTGGAGCAAGTGGCCAAGTATACATATAGAACGAACCGTATGCCTGTTGTGTCGCTCAACATATATAAGACGGTCGTAACGACGGCGACGTGGTCGATCGGCGTTGAAATATGTACATACTCGTAATTATGAAAATCGCGCGAGCGTGACGTAAGCCTTCAGCGTTGGTATATGCTGGGTCTGCATATGCTGAGACGCCAGAGAAGCACAAGCACGCCTCAGTGACGCAGACCTGGAAAGTCCGGTAAGCTTTTCTGGCGCGAAAGCACCGTGGTCCTCCACTCCACTCCACATCGATCCTTCACAGCAAAGCGCTCTGCCGAGTGCTGGGGGCAAGTCAAGGCCCTGCTCTGCATGCTGTACCGAGAACTACTCTTGGGTGCAGGTTTTGTGTACGTGGGGGACAAATTGCCCATATTAAATGGCACTAGTTTGTGAATGGATCATCGAAAGAGAGAAAAGGGTCGGAAAATGTGGCCTCCTCGTACGGCCTCTAGCCACCCGATGGCTGTCGATATCATTGTGTCGGGTCTGGTAACTCTGGTCCGTCGTGTGGTAGACTGATAGAGGAGAGGATATATAATGCTGTCCAGGTGGCGAACGCAGCGTGCAGGCAGTAGTAGGCCAAGGACTCACTGCATCGAGTATAGCCAGGGACCTACACCTACAAACCCCACTGTGTACGCAGAGAGTCGAGTCAACCCGCCCGCGCCGCACGGCACATGTACGTGTTCCTGCCCGCCCGTGCTCTTCCGATCACGATCAGGTAGTACTAGGACGCCGGCCCCGCCCCCCGCAGCGGAGAACACCTGGCCTCGCCTCGTTGGCGACGCCCGAATCGGACCCGAGTGCCGCGTCGCTTTCTCCCATCGTATGCCGTGTTTGCTGCATCGTGTCGATCGTGCCGCCCTGCTGCGGTTGGCTGTACTGTAAAGCGCCGTGGGTGCGGATCATGATTGGAGGAACGTCGGTCGTCCCTTTGGTTGTCTGGAAATGGAGAGATCCATCGCCATCGGGCCGGACACGACGGTCGGGCCCGAAAACGGGAGGGCATCGCTTCATCGGACGCGTACGTCGACCGTCCATCGATCGGCTCCGGCGTGAGGTCACTAGGGTCAGTGAGGTGTCGTCTGGCCGTCGATCCGCCCGTCTCGGCTACGTACGTCACATGGTCCCGGCAGCAAATTTAGAAACGGGCAAGGCGAAAGCGAAAGCGAGCGATCCAGCAGGGAATGGGGATGGGGATGGCCGGGTGCCCGGATGGACGGGCCTCCACGACCATGATCGACGCCGCGCGCCGGTGTCTGTCTGGCTGCAGAAGGCGTTCCGGGAATGGATAAAAAGAGCAGGTAAAACGGACTATGCAGCCGAAAGTGTCGCCCGGCGGCCGGGCAGGGCCACCCGTCGCTCATGTTCAGCCTCCACGCTCTGCTACGTTACGCGCAGCAACGGGCGGTCAGAAAATTTTTGAGACCCCCTGTGCAGCGAAGGCCAGCATGCAGACATGCATCGTTGCAGGCGGCTCGGCCGGCTGGCCAGGCTGTGGCCAGCCACGGCCTGGTTCCTTTTTGAGCAACAGCTCTTGTTTGATTGCAATGGCCCTGGTGAGCCAGATCAGATTGAGATCATGTTTGATTTCACGTACAAATGGATAAGAACAGACCTTGCATCTACCAAACGGTGAAGTTACCTTCCTGTT
This sequence comes from Bothriochloa decipiens, assembly GCA_023333625.1. Taxonomy (NCBI): domain Eukaryota; kingdom Viridiplantae; phylum Streptophyta; class Magnoliopsida; order Poales; family Poaceae; genus Bothriochloa; species Bothriochloa decipiens. The sequence goes on along the minus strand of CM041642.1, from coordinate 19,874,654 downwards.
TCTCTTTGTGGCATTTTACCGAGCACTTGCTAGGCGTCCGCCATGGTTGGGGTGAGCTCCAGTCTGCAATGGCACTTGCAACGTTCGTGGCCGAGCTGTAGTGCCCTTATGCAATGGCGCCGAAGAACACGAGCGCGCGCGTGGCCAGCAAGCGAGCACGCGTCGCGGCCCTGAGGGCGTGCACGACAGCAGCCGGCAACCGCGCGCAGCGCAACGGCGGCGCTCCGTCTCCACTGAGCGGCCTGCACGCGAGCATGCGGGGAGCGTGGAGTCCGATAGCGGCAATCGAGCTCCCACGGAGGCACGCGGCGGCGAGCGAGCGCGGCGATGCCAGCGACCTCCCGCGGCTACTCGGGCCCCGGTGGCCGGCGAGCGTGCGGCACAGGCAAGCTCCGCGGCGGCCGGCCAGCGCGCGGCACAGGCGAGCTCACGCCAGGCTGCGCCTCGTCGACGACCACGCGCCCTGCCATGCCCCGCTCCACCTCCGCGCATTGGTCCCCGGCGCGCCGGAGCCCGACGCCCCTGAGCCGCCCGCGGCTGCGTCCTCGGCGGCGGAAGCTGTGCCCGAGGCTTACGCGGAGGCGGAGCCCGCGAGAGGAGCCTCGCCATCGCCTCCAGGCCCTGCTTCTCGGCGCGGAGCCAGTGTTGGGCGGCGACCATGGGGGCGGGCGCTGCTGGCCGGAGGAATCGTTGGCCGGCGTAGGTGCGGCTGTCCTGCTGCTGGTGGTGGTCGAACACCCCCACGGCGACAACATGGACGCAGCCATCGCAGCCGTGGAGGAGCCGAGGTGCGCGCGGGGCAAAAGCGGTATCCGGTGGACGAGAGACGAGGAAAGGGGAGGTCACTCCATCCAGCGCCTGAGCACTCGGCGCAGCCTGGCTAAGAAAAAACGGAGGAGAGTTGCGTTGCACGGGAGCCATGAGAGAGAAGGATTTTTGCATCACTGGAGCCTGGCTCGCGAGTGGGCCCTTGATATCAAACATGGAGCCTTGCAGCAGGAGGGCCTGGCCGGGCGTTTTTGAACACGCCCACAGTTTGACACCATTGACGCAGAGGTCGATCGACAGTTTGACACCATTGACGCGGGCATCATGATGGAGCAACCGCTGCAGCTCATGATGATTGGAGGAAATAAACAAATATGAATATTAGTAAGTAATAGATATTAGTAATAATTTTCTCTTATCTGTAAATGCATTCCTAGAAATGAAAATTACTACGAAATACATAATACATTATCTATAGAAACGCTCCTAACATAACTGTGGTTGATTCTTAGAAATATATAAAAGTACAAATACAAAAATTATTAAGAAGTTAACATCATTGATTGCTTCCTCGTATCTACTAAGCATGATGGAGAGTTTTTCCAAATATAACTCTAGCATACCTTGGCTTTATATATAATGATAAAAGCAACATATATAGCTTTTGGTCAAACAATTGAAACCCCAAAAGCGCATCTAGTTTTGTGTCAATCCAATATGATGGAGAGGTTCGGCACTAGCATTGTGCCCATCATCATCATGTTCTCATTTCTTGCGCTCCTTCCATCACTTGCGCAGTGTAAGTACATCTTACTGTACAGTCTTGATGACTTTGTTGTTGAGTTTATCTATTGGTCGTATGTTGGTTGCTGATGAATTGAATACGTGGTGCATAAGGTCATAAAAATGTACCTACGGTTGGAGATACAAGTATCAACCTAAATGGTCTAACCAATACATGTTATGATGCTACACCGATTGACTCCATGAAATTAGATGAGGGAAAGATCAACACAGGTTATGATGCTGCAATTATGGGAATTGCTATTGCTATTGCTGCTTGAATATGAAGCCGAAAACATGTTATCACACAAGAAGCGAGTGCATGGCTAAATGTCCTGCCTGCAAGCCCACGTGCTCTTCAAATCATCTTTTAAATTAATGTTGGAGCATTGGTTGAGACGTAATAAATTTCCCTTGGAGGAAAAAATATATATATGAGTGAATACCTTTGTAGTAAATTTGTGTCATTCCATATCGCGTTGAAATATTTTATTTACTAGTTTTATCTTTTCCTCTTATAGAAAGTATTTATCGGGGGATTGTCCCAAAACCTGTGTCACTAACACAGGGTCGTCCACTCGACCAACCTACCTTAGTCTAAACTGAGACTAGGCCCAGGAGAGTGCCATTCGTACCTCCTTATCAATACTTCTGTAACAATCGAACGACATATAACGAGCTGACATATGACGAGCCAATTACCAAACTCTCATATAACTCAAGTCTTGTTACATAATGGATGCATTAACTAGAGAATACAATGAATGAGTTAATTGCACACTTTTGAGAAAACATTGGGTAAAGTATAGCTTTTATTATTCCATTCTAGTCTAGTTTCACTCATTCGCTCATCGGAGTTAATCAAAAGCTCATCATGGAAGCGCCCATAAAGTCTGCTTATACTTCGACCATCTTGAGCATAACTCAATTATCACCAAGTCAACATCTTAATGGCAGCACTTTGAGCACTTAATGACATATATATATATATATATATATATATATATATATATATTTGGTGTATGCAACGAGGTTATTAATTAGGCCTTATTTATTTGCATAAAAATGCATGGAGTTTATCAGAGGATGACATGCTCATGATTAACAATTCAATAATTGTTGGCAATTACTCCAAGTAATCAAGTAATAGTACGTGCGAAATATTAAGTAATAAACCTTGTGAACCATTCCATCATCATCGCATACACCATTATACTGCAGAGGGTCAAGGAGTAGGAACAATCGAAGATTCGTTTTGGAAGGACTTCAAGCTTTCAAAGTTAGCTAGACTCTATAGAGGTACAACTTTACCCACATAGACACTAAGGAAAAAACTCCTACCTGTGCCCAGAGATAAGGGTTGCCTCAAGGTTCAGAAAAAGCAGCGTCACAAAGGGAAAGACACGCTCATCTTTGGTTGTCCGGAAACGGAGAGATCCATCGCCATCGGGCCGGACGACGGCCGGGCCCGAAAACGGGAGAGCGTCGCTGCATCGGACGCGCGTCCTTCTACTTGTAGAGTTCTAGGTTCCCGTCGACCGTCCATCGGCTCCGGCGTGAGGTCACTAGGGTCAGTGAGGTGTCGTCTGGCCATCGATCCGTCCCTCGCCGTGGCTCGGCTACGAACGTCACATGCTCCCAGCAGCATGTTTAGAAACGGGCAAGGCGAAAGCGAGCGATCCATCAGGGGATGGGGATGGCCGGATGCCGCGCTGGTGTCTGTGTCTGGCTGCAGAAGGCGTTCCGGGAATGGATAAAAGGAGCAGGTAAAACGGACCATACAGTGGAAAGTGACGGCCGGCCGTCGCTCAAGCTCAACCACGCCACGCGCCCATGTAGGATACGGGTACACCGCTTTCATAGACGTCGTTTGCATCGCACCATGTTTGACTCGCCTATAGCGGAAGCTCGTGCCACGCATTCAGCTGACTGCAAGTTACACTAACGTCGGTGTCACTACGCAGCATCATCTGCTGATCTGCAAGTTGCACGCAAGCGCTCCGTAGGCGCACGGACCAGATCACAGCGCCGATCGATGCAGGAAAACCAGAGCAGCAGCAGATCCGATCGAAGGCGACGTACACAACATCAGTTGAGTGTGTTCGTAAGGAGGCGACCTCGCCACCTGTGCACACAAGATTCATGAACACGATTGGTGCGTGTGTAGACACATATTTTCAATAATATATATATATACTAATTGCAGCTGCTACCTAGCTAGTATATACTACTATCACAAATTATGCATCAAAAACACATATAAAGCGATTCTCAAAATGCGGTCGATCGGTTTTGATTTTCTCGTACTAGAATCCAACAACGCCGTCGACATCATCGCGTTCGGTGCGATTTTGTTGCCTTCGCATCATAGACCCTCGGTGCGGCCAGGTGGCGCACGTGGCGGCCTCGCAGGCGGTAGGTGACTTAGGTATCGAGAGCCGCACCATCAAGTAGGGACCCGGATGAAACTTGTAGTACGATGAACCAACCAACAACACGAAGAAAGTAGTAACAAAAGGCTATCTCCATTGCTGGCCGGTGGTGCTAGCCTGCTAGGCAAGAGTTCGATCGAGTGGGGCTGCACGCCTTGCTGCATGGAGGAGGCCGGGCGACCGGGCCTGCCCCAGGCACATGCAGACATTGCGACATGCTTGCTCAGTTGCTTTGCTTGTGCTCACTGCTCAGGTAGGCCACGGCGGCACAGAAAGGCAACACCTGCCCCGACCTCGTTGGACGACGCCCGGAATGGCCTCGAGACCGTACGTTACGTCGCTTTCTCGCGCCATATGCCGTGCTCGTGCGTGTGCGTGTGCGTGTGCCCCTGCGGTCGCTGATCTTCTAAGGAATCGGTTGGTGTCAATGGCGAGAATGATGAGTATTTGGCACTGCTGGTCTCGCTGGTTGTTGTCGTCTCCCAAATGACGATGATGGACACTGAAATGGGAAAAGCTAGCGGCCGATTTCTCAACTGCTGGACAGATCGAGTCGTCTTTGAGTCCGGCATAATTGCCCGTGCTTTCTTCGTCCCCTGCCATATCTAGGGTGGGTTAATTAAAGGTGGTGGTTGCCTTCCATGTCTGTCTGGTTGCTGGGTTTTTTCCAAAGAGAAATTGACGCCGGCGACGACGGGGAGCGAGAAGGCGCCTCCGTCCCTTCGTCAGCGTGGCATGCCATTGCCATTGCCACTCGCCCATAGCCCAGCCCAAACCGTAGCAGCTGTGACCTGCTTGTCATCACCGCACGAGGCGACGAACGATGCGTAGAGGTGGAAGGGTTTAGTTGAGTCACTAGATGAGGACGATTGTACTGTACCCGACTTGATGGTATCGAGGGGATTTCAATATGAACTAAAACATGAGTCCATTGCTTCAAAATAGTTCTCTGAATACAGTGTTTAACATTTTGGGGTTTGATGGTGTTCGTCAATGAACGTTGGAGCTGTACATGTATTGAGTTATCACGGAGAAAAACACAGAGAGACAGAAATCAAAATAATTCTCAGATAATCAAAATGTTAGAATATAAGTGAATTACCCATCTCTTCCCATCATTTTAAGCTTTTGGGTTGAATTAATTGGTCATTCAACTCAATATGTTATCAAAGCCAGAGGTTCCGAGTTTGAATCCTGGTTAGCGCAATTAAATAAAATAATTATTGCTCGCTCCTATTCCACGTCTGAGGCTCGTCCGTCGCTGAGATCTCTCGTCGGAGCCTCGATGTGAGGGGGAGTGTTGGAATATAAGTGAATTGCCCACCTCTTCTCATCAGTTTAAACTTTTGTGTTAAACTGGTTGGTGCATGCAACTCAATTAAAAACCCTCTACAGATCGATGGCCGCTTCCTACTCGAGGTTTTTTTTTATTGACGTGATAGAAAAGCGAAACCAAATCAGGCTAGGATTTCCTTTGTTATCGTTCCGGATCCGGACTGATCACGCATTGGATACATATAAATCAATCGCTCCTTGCATTATTTTGGGCTCGGTTCCCAAACACAAAACGGCATCGTCCTTACAGTACTCAAGTAGATTTGAGAGTCGAGACTAGTCAGGGAAGGAGAGAGCCAGAGATGCCAGGCGGGCCAATGGAACATCACGGGGAGTTGCCACCGGCCGACGCGAACAAGATGCAGTCACGTCCAGTCGGGAAGACGCAAGAGGAGGGGGATGCTGGCGCGGGTGCGGGTGCGGGAGCCGCCGCCGCCGCCGCCTGCTACAGGTTGTGGAAGCATCGCCCACCGGCTCGTGTGTGGCTTGGGCTGGCGTGCTTGCTGATCTCGGAGTGGATCTGGCTCTATTCAGAACGTGAAAGTATTCAGCAGGGCTTCAGCTACTTTGTCGCCGAACTTATAACGCTGTTGCACTATGTCTTGATCGCCATCGGGGCTGAGATCGCAGTGCACCGTCTCCCAGATTATTATGGATTTTAACATGGAGGTCGTTATTATTACTATCAAATGTACGAAGCAGGTCAATGAAAAAGAGCAGATTTTTAGACTTCATTGAGGGCATGTGGATTGTAATAGTTATCTAATGTACGCGTGATGGTGGCAAGTTAGAGTAATATTACTTGATGGTGGCAAGTTAGGTAAAGTATACTTGTAAGTTGTAACGGTGTGTCCATGCGACCATGCTTGCATGATCCATGTTGCTTTAGGGGCTTCACTCTGCTACACTCAAACAACTATAATTTGTTCATTTAGCGTGATCAGATGGTTAATTATTTATTATTTTTCTAGATGTATGATCTATTTGATTTGATATGGTAATTTTTTTTATTTTGCAACTTTTGATATGACAAGATTTGATTAGTATAAACTATCATGATAGCTAATTTAATTAGCATGCAAACTTTTGTTCTGTGCGTGACATCTACACATGGTAGCGTGTTTCATGCCCAATCAATGTCTCTTAGTTGCCGAGCACCATATTTTGATTTAGAAGATCTACTTTAAATCGGGTTAGCGTGAGGCACATAATCTGACTACATAATGTGTTAGTGTGCAACATGTTTTAGATAACCAAAATAAAATACTCGATTAAGTGTTAGCTACTGATCCTTTTCACGCATGTATCATATTTTAAATCTCAGTTTCCCACCAAGTTCAAGTTCAAGCTGCATTCCTTTTCATTCAAAATAACTCCATAAGCATATATTAAAGCACTCGTGACTACACACTCAACTACAAATTATTAACATTGTGCTTCGTAAAGAGAAAGACGTACCACTCGAAGCACAAAATGCCTGGTACTTAGGGCGTTTCCACGGGGATCAAATCGCAGGCGAGGTGCATTCTTATTGGCTGACAGAGGTATAGAGGACAGCCCTAGCAAGGAACAACTAGCTAGTCTCGCACGATATTAAAAAAAAAAAAAAATCTTTCACACACCAAACTACTCTGTGCTCTGATGCCGTTTTTTTATTGTTCTTGAAGCCCACCACGCTAGCGATTTATTCATGGCCATTGAGGATGCCTTAGGATGTTTTTCATACCTCGAAATCCAATCATAGATAGATACCTTGTACTTTTCATTTTGGTATAATTTGTGCATCCCATTACTTGTACATTTGAATTTTCTTTTATATGCTCTTTGTTCCAACTTATAAGATGTTTTG
>CM041642.1:19742873-19832487 GCA_023333625.1 Bothriochloa decipiens | reverse complement strand
CGTGCGCCAGGATGCTCAGCTGCGGCGCCCACCCGCGGACCAGGAGGTCCGTGTCGTTGGCGCGCACCCTCTCCTCAAATCCTTCCGGCAGCCACTTGTTGTCGTCGCCGTCGCCGAGCCCGGCGGGCGGCCGGATGGCCCAGACGAATGGCCGGCCGGTGAGCTCGAGCGCCGCGGCCAGCACCATCATTTGCTCTGGGTGCAAGCTGTTCTGGGTGCCGAACGAGATGTACAGCACCGACAGCTTCAACTTCTTACGGGCGTCCAGCCACAGCATGATGCTGTCGCTGTCGCTGTCGCGGTCGTCGCTGGTGTGCTGTGTTGGGACGCGGATAAGTGGGCCGATGGGCAAGACCGGCACGCCCATGGTTCGCCGGAGCATGCGCAGCCCGGCCGGCTCCAACTCCTCCGTGGTGTTGATGAGCATTGCATCGGTATCGTACCCGAGCGCTATCTGCCGGCGGAGAAAGATGGACCACGGGTCCGTGCCGTCGGCGAGAAGCAGGTTCATCCAGAGCTGCGAGCGGTGGATTATGACCTCCGGGTAATCCGGCAGGCAGAACGCCTCCCCTCCGGGTGCGCGGCGGTGCGGGAGGTGGTTCCAAAGAGAGTGGTACACCACGCTACCGAACGCGCCGCAGGAGGTGAAGAAGGCGTGCCTCACGCCGCACCGGCGCGCGGTGGCGGTTGTCCACGCCTGGAAGGGGTCAGCGACGACGATGACAACCGGCGCGCCTTCTTTCTCAGCAGGGTCGTCGGCGCAGACGCCGGCCAGGAAGGTGTCGAAGGCGGCCTGGAGCGAAGGAGACTCGGTGGAGTGGAAAAGCGCGAGGAAGTGACGAACGTGGACGGCGTCTGTGGACTCGGCCCCCGCGGGCAGGCCGTGCTCCTCTGGCACGAAGGGCAGCGCGTGAAACCTGAGGAACGGCGCCGCGGAGGAGCTTGCGCTGCGGAGGGCGGAAACGTTGCGCGGGGTGGAGACGAGCGTGATGGCCGCCGAGGGCAGCACAGCATGGAGGCGCGCCGCGAGGGAGAGGAAGGCGGCGAAGTGGCCCTGCGCCGGGAACGGGACGAGGATGACGTGCATGCGTACGTCGCTGGACATGATGACCATCTGCTTTGGAGACCGGAGAGCAAACGATGTTCGACGGTTCTACTGCTTTTTGACTACAACTAAAACACGTACGGAAGACCAACGTTCCGCAAGGGAGCAGAATACTCCGAGAGTTTATTATCTCAACTTATCTATATAATTTTGACAAAATAAGAAAAAAGAACATCTAACGTTTTGTCATCAAAACATCTATAGCAACTCGGCATATCTTACGTCCGCACGTGCTTGTATATGGCTTGCTATCGCGTTCTCGCGCCGCCGTCACTCTTCCCGGCCACGCACGCGAAGCAGTCGCAGCTCTTCTCCTCCCGGGGAAGCATGCGCGTCACCTTCCTCGTCCTCGTTGAACACTTGAACCCCGTCGCAACCAGCCCTGCTACCCGCGCCACGTAGAGCGCCGTCTCGCCGCGTGGCATCGTGAGGCCGAGCGCCGTAGGAGATGAGGAAGGGCTCGATTGTAAATAAAAGATCTTTGTGTGTTTACTTTGCATAAATACTAGACACACAGTGAAAGGATCAAGAGGGGGTGAATTGGGCTAATTCAAAATTTTCATGCGAATTTAAACCTACTAGCCCATATTCACTCCTCAATGCCTAAGTGTGTTCCTAATGATTCTACCGTCAAAAGATTTGCACCCTAGTTCCAATCCTATTCTAGCATGGCAATTCTAGTAATGTAAATTGCAAGAATGTAAATGCTAGAAAGTAAATGCGGGGGCAAGGAACACGGTGATGTTTTTCCGAGGTATCGGACAGTCGCCACTCCCCACTAGTCCTCGTTGGAGCACCCGCGCAAGGGTGTAACTCCCCTTGATCCGTGCAATGGCCAAGTGCTCTCTAGGGCTGATTCTTCGTCGCTCTGATGCGGTGAATCGTCGAAAACCGCTCACAACATGAGTTGGGTCATCCACATGTTCCGCCGGATGATCACCAAGCTTCCAATCATCACCAAGCCGTCTAGGTGATGGCGATCACCAAGAGTAACAAGCACAAGCTCTCACTTGACCTTTGCACTAATGAGGGCTTCAACCTTGGACTCTCAAATCTCTAGCACCTCACTTCGGGCTCTTGCACTCAAATATAACCCTCAGCTAAAGAAATGGGCAAGAGACTCGAAATGGAGGAGGTGGGGTTGTATAGCCTCAGCTCGAAATCCAACTGTTACTCCAACCTAAGATTTTCCCAAGGCGTTGGACGCGTAAGTCGCCTAGCGTTGGATGCATTCGACGCGTTGTAACTTCAAACCTGCAAACTAGCTGTTGGAACACCGGACGCGTCCGACGCTCACCGTTGGACGCGTCCGACGGTCGGTTTAGTTTACAGCGCACTCTGAGTAGCGTCTGACGAGCGTCGGACGCGTCCGGACCCAGCATCCGACGCGTTCAACCGCTGGATGCCAGCACAGGATGCGTCCAACACTGACCCTCTGTCGCGTCCGACGCACAATGGCCACAGGCACGCCATGGGCCGAGCCAGGCCGGACGCTGATGTCAGCGTTCGCCGCTCAGATAGCCAGCGTTCGACGCATTGTTTTAAAGTCCGTTTCACTTCCAATTCAAAATCTTTATGAACGGCTTCGACTCCAACCAATCTTAGGGCCTTCTTGCAGCTTCCTAGTGTTAAGTTTCGCAAGTGTACACCACACCTAAACCATTAGACTTAACTAGGTCAAGCTACCCATTTGCATCCCCTTAATAGTACGACCAAAGGAAAACACAAAGTCCTATCAACTACAACACCATCGACAAGCGAAACTAATTATTCTAAACCTTGTCGTCCATCTTTTGAAAATTAATACAATTTTCGTTAACAGGGGCATAAAAACCATAATCCAAGATTGCCATTACCGTGACCTAACTTACCATTGTTTCTACAAAATACACGTTAGTCATGATAATTATATTATCATCAATCATCGAAACCCACATCAAGGGGCCTAGATGCTTTCACATAGATTTATATTTATGGGTTTGATTAATTATAGAAAAGTTCAGTGTTCACTTTGTAAAAGTATTTTTCATGTGAACATGCAGGCATTGCGCGAAAACAATTGTGCTCGGCTAAAACATATTTTGTGGGCCTACTTTTTTTATTTTTAAGTTAAAAATAGCAAACTCTTTCAGACCGACTCTTTTTTCACTCCTCATATTATTTTACGAGTTGCCAAAAATTAAGATTTGCTTAGTAAAAAATAGCAAACTCTTGAAGATTCTCTTACAATTACCAACCGTGTTTTAGATGGTGTGCACACGCGTTTTGCATGGTTTGTACTCCTTGATCTGTTCCAAATTGTAAGCCATTTTAAGAATCTTAAAGAGTCAAAATATTTTAAGTTTGATCAAAATTATAAAAAAGATTATAAAGATTTATGATATCAGATAGATATACTATAAAAATATAATTAAAGAAGAAATCATTGAAACTTATTTAAAATCCTAATTATTATTATTTTATCATATGAATTTCGTCAAACTTGAAATGCTTTAACTCTCCAAAATTTTTGAAATGACTTATAATTTGAGACAGAGGGAGTAAGATATTTTCGTTGCAAATGTACTATACTAATCCAGAAGATAAAAGGTTGATGCAATGGACCACATCAACATCATGCGTTCACCAAATTTTTTGGCTTGGCGTTTTTCCTAAATATTTAGAGACGTTGAGCTGGTTCAGTGGTGACATACGTACATATACGAGTAACCGAACCAGCAGTCCAGCCCGAAGGTCACTCTCAGGGCAGTGTCCCAACTTGTCGTGTACGTCCATTCCTGATTGCCCGAAGGGGGGGGGGGGGGGGGGTCTGTCAGATGAATTCATTCCTTCTCGTGAAAGCTAATGAAGAGATTGAATGTGAGTCATCTACGACAAGTATGCAAATAGACTGCCCTTTAGTCTCCCCACGTGAACTGGTAGCCCCAATTATTTGGCATTCATCGACTCTGTTAGTTCCACTACATCCATAAACTTTCGTGTATCCATCGCTTTTGTATTCTTATTCCTGAATAATTGGCGTTTTGTCTTTGATCACTCGCTTAGAGCATACGTCATATATATGTAGGAGAGGGTTTGGAAGAAAATTCAGGGTTGGAAGGGCGGAGGGCGACCACGTTGCGCAGAGTGGAGACGAGCGTGATGGTCGCCGCGAGCAGTGTGTTGTGGAGGCGCGCCGCGAGGGAGAGGAACACGAAGTGGCCCTGCACCGGGTACACGGGATGAGGATGACGTGCACACGTACGTTGTTGGCCATGGTGACCATCTCCTTGGAGACGGGAGAGCAAACGATGTTCTCATATGGATTGATGCTAAATCGAATACATCTAAACAAAGCATTCAGGTGAAACTCACATTCCTGTCATATACTCATATCCAACACACATATTAAAGTATAACTTTCAAGTGGGTTGACCAGTAACATGTCCCTAGTTTGCTCTTCTTAATGAAATGACATGTAGCTCGATGTTTGTTCGTCTGTTACGTGGGAAAAAATGGCATCTCCCTGACATTGCATAGAAAACTATGGCAGTGCAGTGACACTATTAGTCACTAGTCCATATTCAATTGTTTGCTTCATACAACATTGTAGGCAAGGACTCAAATCTTTTAATGAAAACAAAGTGGAAAAAGAACACGGTAACATAAGAATGTTGACAAATTGTATGTGTCATAATGGCACAACCTTGACAGACTGCAGAAATGGCAATGGTGCTCGGAGGCCATGCATACTTATTACTCGAAGAGTCCATCTAACACATTTCTCTGAGAAAACAAAAGTGATAATACAATATAAGGGGGGCTGGAACACATTTGCATAAAGATAAAGGTAACAAACATTTAATTCTCACAGTACATTATTCAGAAGACATTGCTACATGAACAGCTGGTGAAACAAAAATCATTCCCAAACCATGGTTGACTAAATTATACAAGTTATTATTGCTTTTACCCCCTACCCCCCACCCCACCACGTCGTCCTCCTGCTCAGGGCGACACGGGCGGCTCCAACCCTAGCGCCGCCGTCCGCCACCCTCACACCCGCCTCCTCCCCTCGCCGCCGCCGGAGGGAGCCGCCGGGAGGCCAGCGCGGCTCCCCATGAGGGCGGCGGCGGGGCTTCACTCCAGGGCGGGGCTCGCAGCTGGGACGGGGAGGTTGTGAGCTCGGCACCAGGTGGTGGTCCACGGCGGCGGCGGCTCCCTCTTGGCCGCCGGTGCCTGGATCCGAGGCGCCTGGGCCCGGATCCGGCGAGGAGGAGGAGGAACTAGCCTGGCCCACGCACGATGGGGGCAGGGACTGCGCCTGGCCGGGGGAAGTTCCGGGCTTCCTCGACGCGGGCATCGGGGCCAGGTCTCCTGGAGTCTTCGGCCGGGCGTCGGGGCCTGTCTTCCTCGGCGCGGGCCTCCCCTCAGCTCAGGTCGGTGGCGAAGTGGCGCTTCCATCGGGGGCTGCTCTGCCGCCGGTTTGGGCTCCCTGGGGGCCGGATCCGGCCTTCTTGGTCCCGAATTTGGGTCCCGGTGGTGGGGGTGGCCGGCGTCCCTGCGGTGGTGGTGGAGGGCTGGCTGCGCCCCCTCCCTTCGCTGGCTGCTGTGGGCTGGCCACTACTGCCTGCAGTGTGGTGAGGGGTGCTCGGTGGTGGAGGAGCGGCTCTTCGGCGGCACCATGGTGGTGTGGCCGGCGGTGTCTTTGGCAGGTTTGCGGTGTCGTGGCGGTGCTGCTGTCTGTGCCAGGCATGGTGGTTGCTGCTCCTCTCCAGTGGGAATCACTGGCAGGGCATCGCGGGGCTGCTCCCCTTTCGGATGTGGGGGACAACAGAGGGGTTCCCTCCCCCTCTGCTCGCCCCTTGCCTCCTTCTTGATGATGGTCGGTTCATGGCGGTGGATGGGGTTGTGCTAGCGTTGGGGGCGGTCTTCGTCTATACCGTCCCTCCCCCATACCTCTGACCGCTGTCGTGGGATGGTTGTTTTGGAGACAGAGGCCTCGGTGTCAGTGAGGGTGCTGGTCTGGGGCATTGCTCCAGATTTGGCACCTTCAAGGGGTGGCAGTGCCTACGACGGGAGCTCGGCCGGTAGCGGTGGCCGGCGGCGGCTGCGGTTTCGACGGGCGGTTGGTGGACGTACACGATGGCGAAGGGTTGGCGTTCGGCAGGGGACTGGTAGGGTGCTGGCGCAGCTTTGCGGCTGCTCGCGTGGCCGGCGCGTCTACTCTAGTGAGGTTTCTCCTGGATGGCTGGCAGCGACGTCCTAGTGGTTGGCAGGGACCCAAGATCTTGTCCGACATCGGTGCTGGGGTTGTTTTGGGCGAAAGCCTGGCGACGGCGACACTTGTGGGTGCTGTTCCCCTGTTGTGGGCGTCGCATCCCCAGCACATTCTATGGGTGAGAACCCAGTCCTGTCGTGGACGGACGACGGAGGCGCTTGGGCGTCGTGACTTTCTTGAAGGCGTCGTTGTGGAATCCGACTCAGTCGGGATTTTCTGGGCAGTGCTAGTTCGTCGTCTCTACCAACGTGTTCGTGGTTGGTGCCAGTGGTGGAGTAGGCTTAGCTTGTTTTTAGTTGCTTAGTTTTTTAGTTTTTGTTACTAGCTTTTAGTTGGTGTGTTGTGTCAGTGGTGGAGTTCCTATGGTTTATAGTGGAGGCTCGTGTCGACAACCCAATCCGACCGAGTTTTAGTGGTTAGAGGCTTGTGTCGATGTCTCACTCCGACCAAGTGTGGAGTTGAGTAGAGTTGAGTGGGCGCTCTTTGTGGCGCGAGTTGAGTTGACTTGGTACCTAGGTGTGCAGTTGGAGTAGGGTACCCTCCACAATTGTATATATGGTTTTCGCTCAGTTTTCACTTTAAAAACCGGGCGGGACGCTTGCCTTCTTTTTTCTTTATTCGTCTAATAGAAATCTTGGCAAAACTTTTGCTGTCCTTTCTAAAAAAAAATTATTGCTTTTACGGCACCATGACCATGTCTCAATGTTTGCAGAATTCTAAAATCTTTTCTTGATAAAAAGTTATTAACAGGTAACTTAGACCATACCAGTCATTTAATTTGATTCTTCTCAAACAACGCTGGAGAGCAGCGCGTCATTTCATTTAAGAGAAATCACACAAAGGGGATGCAAAAGAAGCTGCTCCCAAACGCACTCACGAGTTTAACTGATTTCTTGCATGCAAAAGTACAACAAATTTCAAAAGGTAGATAAGAACAATGTTATGAGAAATTGTAAAATGAGCTCACTTTTCACTGAGTGCCTGAGAGTGAGCTGAACAAAGTCAGTACGTATATATATATATGGAGGAATTCGCAGGCTCAACTTGCTCATGACTCCAGCAATGATCTGTTTTTAACACATTGTCAAATAGATCGCTGTCAGATATATATGAGTATGATACTATGATTAGTACAGTACTAACCCAGAAGTTAATAAGTTGATGCAATGGACCACATCAACATCATGCATTCACCAAATTTTTTTGGCTTGATCTTTTTTCTACTCCCTCTGTTCTAAATTATAGTTCATTTTAATTTTTTTGGTTCGTGTATTTTGTTATGTACTTAGACATATTATTTATCTAGATTTTTAGCATGTTTCCTAATTTTTTAGAGACGTTGAGTTGGTTCAGCGGTGACATACGTATTCGAGTAACTGCTGCCATGGACCATATATGGTTGTGTCGTTGAGCAGTACTGTTTGCTTGGTTAGCCATCAACGTACTTAGCACCGTAATAAGCCGCACGATGACACTGGACGAACCAGCAATCCAGCTCCCAAGGTCACTCTCTCGAGCTATCAGGGCAGTGTCCCAACGTGTCGTGTCCAGGCGTCAAAAAGGAAAAAAAACCGTTGATCAATAAAGACAAAACGTCAATTATTCAGTGGTAATAAGAATCCAAAAGCGCAGGACAGACGAAAGTTTATGGATGTAATGGAACTATAGTAGTAGTGCTAGCTAACAGACCCGATGAATGCCAAATAATTGGGGCTACCGGTTTACGTGGGAGATTAAAGGCCGGTCTGTTTGCATACTTTGAAGAAAGAGGGTTTGGAAGAAAATTAAGGGTTGGAAGGAGAAACTACTGTCAAAAAGCTCAAAATGAGACACGATTAAAGCATACGCGATACCCTCTATGTCATACTTTGATTTGACAAAATCTCTGTAGATTTTGATGGGCACAACAAGATATAGAAAACAATATGCATTGGGGTCTCGGACAGTATGTATATGTCAAAGAATGGAGAAAAGTGGGCTTGGGTACAGAGATTTGCACCTTTTCAATTTGGTGATGTTGGCACGACAAGGGTAGCGGTGGTTCTTCGTTACAGGGCTTGGGGTCTTTTATACCTTGCACACAATATAATGAGAGATATTCGAGCTTTGCAGAATGGACTGGTATGGTGTGTTGGGGATGGGAGTAATATCAGGATCTGGGAGGACCCTTGGTTAAGCCAAGGGGTTGCTAGGCGCCCAATCAGGCCATGTGTGTGTAGACTCTGCTAACCCGAGTTGAGGAAATAATGGATCCAGTGACGAGATAGTCAGATGAACAACTCGTCCTTAGATGTATTTTGGGGAGAGGATGTGCTGCATATTTTGGGGGCACCAACGAATCCTGGGCATAAAGATCTCTTGGCCTGAATTTGTAAGGAAAATGGACCTTTAAATTTTGGCGTTTGATGGTCAACACAACCAAATTGAACTAACAGTGTTTGTTCGTATTTGTGGATATAGTTCAAAGGATGCAAAATGAACTTGGATGTACGCGATGTGATGATCCGAATGAATCAACATGTCGATCAAGCAAAACCGTAGAAGATGTGTTCAAGACCTACAGAGATATAGCAAAGTCCAAGACACAAGAAGTAGAAGCCTCGACACGAAGACACAAACAAAGTTGAAGCCGCTGCACGCCTTCGCGCGCGTTCGCAGGGTTTCTCCTACGCCTCTCGGCTAGAAACCTCACGTACACTAACCGAGCGCAGCTTCTTTCATGAGCCTAAACGAACGAGGCCTAAGAGTGCCTTCCTGTAGACCGATGACCCAAGTACCTGCATCTGTATTGCTCAAATAAAAAGTACCTGCAGTAGAGAGAGTAACAAGATGAGTTTTAAGCCTGCAAGTGCAAGCAAAAATGAGTTAGTCTCCTCAATCGGATTTTTCTCAGTGCTAATATGAGGAGCATTGCACCTTGTTTGCTTGCCACAGTCCTGCAGCAAACAACTCTCATCCGTCGGAATTCAGAGAAAAATGAATAGAGGCAAAAAGTACTTGAACGAGTAAATACCATCAACCCATCATCATTGTAATAGTCCATACGTGTAGCTTGAAGGATGTCCAAAATCAGTTGCTTGCACCGGTGCGAGCAAAACGAGACATTGACTGGCAAGCTACGTCAGTTTGGAATTACCCCAGCGGCGCCAAAACCGGCCGGCAGTGGGCACCCTGGCTGCCCGCTGCGGCAGTTCGGCGGCCGCCCACGGCCGGCCGGGTGCCCTGGCGCCCGCTGCGGTTAACGGGTTTACCGCAGCGCACAATGTAAAAGACCCGCTACGGTAAAATGATTAACTGCAGCGGGTACGTTAAGTAGCCCGCTGCGGTAAATGGCGATTTATCACAGCGGGCACATTAAGAACCCGCTGCGATAATTCCCGTCGATATAAAAGGCTGCCGCCGCCAGCCCCTTCTTCCCCACGGCCTCTCCTCTTCTAACTCATTGGGGGAGGGAGGAGATTTTGCCCTAATTTTTGACCACACCATTAAATTGAGCTTTGAACCTTTCATTTGGGGGAGGATGACACTACTGGAGGTACATAATTGCTCTCCCACCCCTCTTTCTCCTTCTCCCTCACTTTTTTTGTGCATCTTTTATCTAGATCTTGATCCATGGTGGAGTGAGATGAAGCTTGTTTTTTCCATCTAGATTCACCATGGAAGTTCTCTCCCACCATTTTTTCTCTATTTTCTTACCTTTTTGTGGGTTTTGTCTAGTTCTAGATCTAGATCCCATGGATTAGAGATGAAGCTTGTTGTTTTCTATGTAGATTCACCATATGGATACATAAAATCTCTCTTCCACCCTTTTTTTTTCTATTTACTCATTTTTAGTGGCTTTTGTCTAGATCTAGATCTAGATCCATTGTGTAGAGAGATAAAATTTATGTTTCTTTCATTTAGATTCACCATGGATGTATGAAATCTATCTTTTACCTCTCTTTTTTCTCTATTTTATCACTTTTTAGTGTCTTTTAGCCAATGCTCTCTCTTTTTCTTGATTTTGGAGGTAGATTATCAATTTTTTCTAATTCTTCACCATTTTGCTACTTGTGTCGTGTACAGCTACGATGGACAGGTCCGAATGGATGTACAAGATCGACAGAGTGCTTGATCCTCGGTACCTCCCTGAATTGAGGAAGTTCATGGCCGTTGCGAAAGCTCACCGTGAGAGTCGGAAGCGGTCGACAACCACATGTCCATGTGAGAAGTTCGAGAACTAGGTAGGCTACCCAGATGGTACTGTGCAATCTCATTTGATTGTGCACGGTTTCATGGAGGGTTACACGGTCTGGACTTCCCATGGCGAAACGCTCGCTGCGAGTGGCGGTGCATCTGGAGTGAGCTCTTCGACAACGGCAGTGAACCAAGATCCAATTCGACCACATGTGCCACCTTCGGCGGCGGCTGTGCCAACCGCTGCCGACGATGCTCATGATTACATCATGGTGGACGAACTCCTGGAGGGCATGCAAGATGGCGCTGATGGAGGTGACGATGGTCGTGAGGCTCCTTTGATGCAACCAGAGGATGTGCAGCTGTTTGAGAACCTGGTGAACCACATCGACGAGGACGACGTCGTGTTTGGCAACCCGAAGTGGTTGGAGAATTTCAGAGAGATGAAGCAGGCGTCCATTGATCCTCTGTATCAGGATGGCAGGAAATGTCCAGAGGGGTGTATGGCGCTCCGTTTCAACCTCCACATGCTGATGATGAAGGCCCGGCATGGTTGGTTGGACAATAGCTTCAATGAGCTGTTAAGTTACCTAGCTACCACGTACCCAACTGGCGGGAACAAGGTGCAAGCTAATACCTATTGGGCGAAGAAGCTGATTCAGCCTGTGGCGATAAAAGTTAGAAAGTTCGACGCCTGCCCTAACCACTGCATCTTGTATCAGGGAGAGGAGTATGAGAAGTTGACCAGCTGTCCAAACTATGGCGCTACTCGGTACAAGAGGAATGCCGGGTGTCGCGTGGATGACGACGACGAAGCCGTGTAGGGTACCGGTGGTCCGAAGAAGAAGAAGAAGATGGCTAAGAAGGGGGCCAAGCAGATCTCAGCTCAGCAGGACGAGGAAGAAGAGGGTTATATGCGAAGGAAAAACCCTGCGCTATCGGTGTGTTACTTGCCTGTGAAAGACAGCTTGCGTGCACTATTCGGGAACCCAGAGGATGTGAAGCTCATGTCTTGGCATGCATCACCTGACCGGCTCAAGGACGATGGCAAGCTGCGGCACCCCTCCGATGGCCAGTAGTGGAAGGATTTCGACAATGTGTACCCCGAGTTTTGCAACAAGCCCAGGCACGTCCGGTTCGCGCTGAGTACCGATGGGATGAACCTGTTCGGTGAGCTTAGCAGCATCACAGTACTTGGCCTGTCATCCTCACCAAATACAACCTACCTCCCCATCTGTGTCAGAAGCGTAGGTACCTGTTGCTCACCATGCTTATCTCAGAGCCGAGGCAGCCCAGCAATAATATAGATGTGCTCATAGAGCCGATCTTGGAGGAGATGAAGATGCTATTCAAGATGGGGTACAGATTATGGATGCTTCCCGTAATGAGAAGTTCACCCTAGAAGCCATCATCTTTGTCACCATAACTGATTACCCCGGTCTCTTCTCACTGTCAGGGCAGATCAAAGGAAAGACCGGCTGTGTGGTGTGCATTGACGGGACCTGCTACACTTACCTCAAGGGGTCCATCAAGATAGTGTACATGAGGCACAGGCGGTTCCTTCTGACGAAGCACATGTATAGAAAAAGTGCTTACAACCAATACTTTAACAACCAGGATGAGCCGCAGCGTCAACCATCGGCGCAGACTAGTGGGGGCCAAAGGTGTATGAGATGTGAAGGATATGGACCAGATCGAGTTTGGCAAAAAGAAGAAGCCCCCGCCACCAGAGAAGAAGGGGGAAAAAGGAGAAGAGGCAGACTAGGAAGCGAAAGCAGCCAGACACGATGGAAGAAGCACTGTTTGTGGTCCCCACCATTCCTTTCAAGAAGAAGTCAATTTTCTTCAAGCACCTGCCGTACTGGAGGACACTGCACTCACCCCATGCCATCGACTGCATGCACCTCGAGAAGAATGTGTTTCAGAGCATGATTGGTACCCTGCTCAACATCCTGGGAAAGACAAAAGATGGTCTCGGGGCACGGCAGGATCTTGTCAACATGGGCATTAGGCACGACCTTCACCCGAGCAAGCCTGAGAACGATAAAGTCAATATCCCGGGACGGCCTACAACCTAACGACTGATGAGAGGACGACCTTTTGCAAATTGGCAAAGGGTATCAAGGTGCCGACAGGATTCTCTTCCAACATCAAGAGCCTGGTCTCCATGAAAGACCTAACAATGAGCGGTTACAACTCACACGACTGCCACGTCATGCTGATGATGTTCCTTCCAATACTGATCAGGGCTATTGGTCCAGAGTACGTGAAGATGGTGATTACACGGATGTCGTACATCTTTAACTGCATCACCCAGAAGGTCATCGATAAGGCCGAGCTGCCCGCCCTGAGGGAGTTCATCGTAGAGACCCTATGCCAGATGGAGATGTTATTTCCACCGGCTTACTTTGACGTGATGCCACACCTGATGGTGCACATAGTCGACTAGATCGAGTAGCTAGGCCCCATGTACCTGCATCAGATGTGGACGTATGAGTGGTTCATGTCCACCCTCAACAGATATGTACAGAAGAAGCAAAGGAAAAGAGCTCCAAGTTCAGCAAGCTCGTGAAGAAGAACAAGTATCCCCACCACTTGGGCATGACTGGGTTTGCCGGTAAGAGGGAACAGTGGAAAAGGGAGGAAGAAGCTAGAAGAGCATTCGGGGAACTAGACCCATATGAGGGCGTCGATCCTAGGGGCAAGGACTTCATCAGAGCTCGAATTCCAAAGAAGCTCAAGGAGGGAGCGACCAAGTTCAATGAGCCCGGGTTCGAGGAGGAGGAGAAGGCCCTCATCGAGGCATCCAAGGACAAGGGGAGCGTTGAGGTTTGCAAGGGCCACAACCTGCTTACCATGGTCCTAGGTACCCCTGAAAGGTCTAGGCCCTTGTTTTGGTTTTGGTAATTAATGACAATGCTTGTGGACTAACATTTGAGTTTAATGTGTGAAGGCTAAAGTGGTTGAGTTCACAAGACGAGATATATGTCGGCATTGGTTTGAATGCTAGTATGTTGGAAAGTTCAAATCAAACATAGCAAGCAAGTGAAGGCCAAAGCAAGACTTGGCTTGATGGACCGGTTGCAAGTGTGAAGGGAAAGTTGAGGCTTAAAGCGAGGGACCTTGCGAGGTGAAGCTTGGACAAGACTTGGCGCCGAAGGACCGAAGCGATGGTGAAGAGCAAGTGAGGCTAAGGTTGATGGACTTGGAGTCTATGTGATGGTTTGAGTGATCCACATCATTTTTTGAAGATCAAGCTTGAGATTGATTGTCATATCAAGTGGCTTAGTGAAAGTCAGGCAACACCTTCCTTGCGGGCATCAAAATTGTGGAATTTGGATTTGCGCAAGGCGAAGGTATGAAACATAGGGTGTTTTATTTTTTCAGCTATAAGGTGCTTAGAGGAGATTAAGATAGCCAGATTTAGGATTGATAGCTGTACTATTAATGGGGGCAATCATGCTTTACAATTCGATTATCTAGTGCCACTTGAGAGCTCTAACATTGTGGTACGTTTAGTGGTAAGTGGCGATGAAAGGAAAAACCTTTGTGAAATGTTTTCAAAAGGATGACCGGTGGTGAGTTTGGAAATGGTCTCGATGAAATCATCTCTTGGTGTTGGCTAACTTGAAAAGGTCTTTGTGAGCGCTTGGACTGACCTTGTCATGCTTTGGAACCTTCTATATGGTATGGAATGGTTGTCCAAACAGAAAGGAGAGATTTGCGCTTTGTTGGAGGGTTTCAGGGACCCGCGGACTATTCGGCCTTTTGGCGGCGGACTGTCCGCAGGTGTCTCCCTGGAAACCGAGCAGATTGAGATACAATCTGCTGGTGGGCTATCGCATGAACGGCAGACAGTCCGGCCCATGATGGGCGGACAGTCCGCAAGTCTTTTTGGCCAGTGAGCAGAGGTGCTGGACCTTCTGTCCAGGGCACTGTGGATGAACCGCGGACAGTCCGGGGTGTGACCCATGGACTATCCGCAGGTGATTGTTTCTCTGTGAGCAGAGATGTTGTTGTTTCTGTTGAGCAAGCCGTGAATCAAAGGTGGACAGTCCGGGCTTGGGACCACGGACTGTCCGCAAGTGTTTATTTGAATCCAACGGCTAGTTTTCAGTGAACTGTGGACTGTCCAGGTGTTGTACCGTGGACTATCTGCGAATGTCGCAGAAATAGAGTAACGACTAGTTTTGAAGCCCTTCTCTATTTATAGTGGGTTGCCTGATGTGGGGAGCATCCCTTTGGCCATTTCTGAAGCATATCTCATGGGAGAGCTCCCTTCTAACACCTTCTCTCATACTCTTAGCTTGAGGGCAATATTTGGAGAGTGATTGTGAGTTCCACTATTGCATCTCTTGCGTGAGAGATTTCTTGTGGCACTTGGTGGTTGATTTGTTGGTGTTATATCTTGTTACTCTTGGAGCTTGCCGGTCCCTAGACAGCTTGGTGTTTGTGACTTCATGAAGCACACAAGAGGGATTTGTGCGGTGCGAAGGTTGGATTTGTGAGGGGCTATTGAGTTCGTCCCTGCCAGAGGAAGGTGAAGAACATCTCTAGTGGAATCGAAGTGCGAAGAGTGCCTAGTGGATTCGTCCGGCTCAAGTTTAGTGCTCGAGAGGAGCCTACCTTGCGAGGTAGTCCAAGGCCTGCGGGCTTGGAGCTAACAAGAGGAGCGGCAATCCTAGAACTTGCTTCAACTTGGACTAAGTGACTGGCAAGTCACCAAACCCAGTAAAAAATATCGTGTATCAGAGCAAGTTCTCTCATTTATGGTCTTAACTGACCCGAGAGGATGGCGATTTATGGGCTAGATGTTGAGTGTCTACACATTTTTGATGGCCCCACTTTACACGTTGGAGAAATTAGATGTCATGCAATTTTAAATTTATTTCTCCTCAAATGTGGTGGATTGTAGATGTGGGCTTTTCTTGTGCGATTGATAGAAATGATGCAACTCAAGCGCAAAAGAAATGCCTACAACTCAACTACCAAGCTATTAACATTTTCTATCGATCTATGGATGATAGCATATTTGAAGAGATTATGGATTTTGAGTCTGTTCATGAGATTTGGGAATATGTCAATAAGAAGTATGAGGCGGTCTCGAATGACATTGATGATGAGTCCATGTTGGTACATAAGAGTGTTGAGCATGACCACAACAAGGTAGTTTTGGATGATTGCTCCACCTCATGGTCAAGTGATGGTGATGAACATGCTACTACAAGATCACTTGACAAGGTTGATATTGGTGATCCAAGATCAAGTGATGCAATTGATGATTCCACTTCAAGCACACTTGACATTGTTGATGATGAAGATTCAAGCTTGGGCCTTGAGAGTGATGTCCCTACTCAAGCTCTCCAACATCACCACATTGCTTCATGTCACATGATGACACTAAGGTATCTATTGGTAATGTGGTTATTGATTGTGATGGTCCAAATTTTGAGCTTGTATATATATTAACTAGAGCTTTAGAAAAGGAATTTTCTAAAACAAGTAAATTACAAAAGGAAAACTCTTTTCTAAAGAACACATGTGAACAACAAGAGCATCTACTTTATGTTACCACTTGTTCACATGAGATGCTAAAATTGGCTCATGAGGAACTCAGTGGTGCTCATGAAAACTTGTTGCAAGATCATGCGCTTCTCACTAACAAGCTTTCCAATGAAGAAATTAAAACTAGTGAGAGCTCATCATTTGGGTAAAATGATCAATCACATGTTACTAACCCTTGTGATGTAGAAAAGAAGCATGTATCCACCTCTTGTAATGATTTTATTTATATGTTGGATAATGCATTTGTGTGGCTTGCACTTTAGTTGTAATAACTCTATATTTGTGGCAGTTTGTGTGTGCTAGAACTTCAACTTGTGAATCTATGGTGTATTGTGCATGATACTTTATGTTAAATATTTTGTTGCTAATACTCTTGTGAAGTGGTTCTAGTCTATTTGTGGTATTTCGAGGATATTATTCATGTTTATGGCATTCAAGGTAATATCATATATATCTTGTGTTCCTCGTTTATCACTATGTAAGGGAAACTCCGCCAAAATTTCCAAATTTATGCATATGTGAACGATTTGAACCCAAATCTTTATGCACATATGTAGGGGGAGCTTTCACTACATAGTTGAGTTTTGAAGCATTTATCCATCCTAACCCATGTTCTTCATGCTATGGATAAATGGTTTAAAACTCATGTTCAAGCTCACAAAATACATTGTATGGAGTTGGCTTGAACTTTCAATTATTCTTAACTCCTTATAGAGGTTGTCATCAATTACCAAAAAGGGGGAGATTGAAAGGTCTAGGCCCTTGTTTGGGTTTTGGTAATTAATGAAAACACTTGTGGACTAACCTTTGAGTTTAGTGTGTGAAGGCTAAAGTGGTTGAGTTCACAAGACGAGATGTATGTCGACATTGGTTTGAATGCTAGTATGTTAGAAAGTTCAAATCAAACATAGCAAGCAAGTGAAGGCCGAAGCAAGACTTGGCTTGATGGACTGGTTGCAAGTGTGAAGGGCAAGTTGAGGCTTAAAGCGAGGGACCTTGCGAGGCGAAGCTTGGGCAAGACTTGACGCCGAAGGACCAAAGCGACGGTGAAGAGCAAGTGAGGCTAAGGTTGATGGACTTGGAGTCTATGTGATGGTTTGAGTGATCCACATCATTTTTTGAAGATCAAGCTTGAGATTGATTGCATATCAAGTGGCTTGGTGAAAGTCGGGCAACACCTTCCTTGGGGGCATCAAAATTGTGGAATTTGGATTTGCGCAAGGCGAAGGTATGAAACATAGGGTGTTTCATTTTGCTGGCTATATGGTGCTTAGAGGAGATTAAGATAGCCAGATAAAGGTACAAGGATAACATTTATAAAAAAGGCTACAATGAAGGAATGTACGGTATGATCAAAAGCTCGATAAAGGAAGCATTCACGAGCAACGATCCAGAGATGGTGGCGATGAGGAGTGATATGTTACACTAGGCTGGTGTTCTTGTGCCTCAAGCTCCACAAGGGCCGATGGTGCCTCTGCTCGAGGACCGCCCAAGGCGGCCGATTGATGAGATCGAGACAGTGACGCGCGTGTGGTTCACAATTCCGTTCGACAAGAGCAAGAAGATTGTCGTGCCCGAGAGACTGGTACATCCGCACCACTGCGCCCCAGAAGTGTACCAAGGCCAGATCCCCAACAACTACACCGTTGTGACCCCAGCTTGGATTCACCCAGGTCATGTGGAGTATGATATAGATCTTCTCCATATACAACAATTCCAAACCCTTGGGGCCGCGGATTTTGAAGAAATCTTGTGGTGTTAGGACGACATTGAGATCATGGAGGAGACGCCGACACCGACGTCAACCTTCGCTGCAGGATCTTGCCCCCCGGGGGGTGGTCCGGGCAACGATGACGATGATGATGAAGGCGGGGATGACAATGGCCCTAGTGGCCGTGCACCTCGAGGCATGAGCCCTCCCCCTCATCCGAGAAGTCCGCCTCCGGGCCCGACCAACAATGAGGCAGGGGGTTCAGGGCACCATCTGTGGGCAAGACGACACCGGCAAGCCAGGCGAGCACGAGCGGGCCACTTCTCCTTCTCCTCTGAGAAGTTCACCTACAGACGCCACCAATGAGGCGGGGGTTCAGGGTCAGCACTGGGGGGCAAGAAGACACCAATAAGCCTACAGAGCACGAGCGGCCCACCTCCACCTCCCCCTCCTCCAAGAAGTATGCCTCCAAGCCCCACCAACGAGGCGGGGGGCAAGACGATGCCGGCAAGCCAGCCGAGCACGAGCGGGCCACCTCCACCTCTTCCTCCTCCGAGAAGTCCGCCTCCAGGCACCACCGACGAGGCGGGGGGTGCAGGGTCAGCTCCGGGGGACAAGACGACGCCGGCAAGCCAGCCGAGTAAGAGCGGGCCACCTCCACCTCCTCCGATAAGTTCACCTCCAAGCCTCACCAACGAGCCGGTGGCCACGATGACGCCATCAAGCCAAACACCGTCTGTTGCAACAAGCCAAGAGGGAGGATCAGAGACGAGCACAGGCTTGATCATGAAACAACTCCTGTACTCGTATACGTTTGAAAGGTACGTTACAGTTGAGCATAGCATTCAATTCTCATTTCTAACCCATGAAATGATACTGACACTTGCATCCCTGTTCTTCCAGGCCACCAGATCAACCTCATCATATGTTTTCCTTGTCGGATGACTGCCCCAGCCACTTTGAAAATGGAAAGTTCATGTTAACTAAGCTGCAGCTACTCGTAGAAAACAAGTGGGTGACAAGGAAGTTCCATCAGTGGTACTTGGAGGCGTCGAAAAGAGAAATGAGAAGTTTCCACGTCAAGATTCCCACGCAGGCCTTCCACTTGAACGGCGAGGATTTTAGTATCCCAGTGGATTTTAAAGACATGTATAGGCTGCTGAACGAAGACAACCTTGACATCGTCCAACTCACCCTATTCTCTCTGTAAGTGATGACTTACGACTTAATTTCATAGATCTCTACATTGGCATGGATCAACTCCGTACTTATTATGCCTCGATGACTTGTCCTTGCAGGATGTCAGCCAGCGTAAGCGTGAAAAGGTGCAATCATGTTCTCTACCTCCCTCCAATGCATATTAGTGAGAGAGCCATCATGGGCTACAGGCTAGAGAATAAAAACTTGTCGAAGAAGGAGATAGAAATGAAATATCAGGCGCATGCGAGACAGAAGAAGAAGGATCTGGTAGACTACTTATACTCTGTAATGAAGAAGCTCAGAGTGGATAGGCCACGCTATATCATGGGTGCCTATTACGTTGGGTAAGTCAAAAAATGATCGTAGAGTTAATAAGTGGCTAGGATCACTCTTTCTCATCGACATAACCTATATTTGGATTTAATGGTACAACTCGGGTGACATGGGACACTGGGTTGTGTATTTGATCTTTCCTAGTATGGAAGGGCCTGCGTATTAGACTCGTTGAGGGTAGCCAACCAAAAAAGGGTACATACCCTTTGAAGATTGCTTGAAAGTGTAAGTCAACGAGCTTTGTCATCATTTACATACGTATTCATATCGTCGTTCCTAACACTAGTACATTTCGTGCATGGCTTATAAGAAGTACGTGAAAGATTGTGAATGCTGGGACAGCAGATCGAAAAAGGGCAAGGAGAGTATTAAGGACCACATCAAAATCCGATGCGATTTTCCGGTACGTAGTTCAAAGGTTCAATCATGCTTCTCATACATATATGTTCTAAAGCTTTGTGTATGGATCATCCAGTGCGCCAAACAACCTCCTGGATCAACTGCATGTGGCTTCTACGCCTGGGAGTACCTGAGAGCGTGCAAGGAGTACACTTGAACCTGGAAGAGGCTCAAGGATGGAATTAAAGATTGGAGGTCCGAAACACCGAACGACCCCAGGAGATACTTCAAGAATGTCAAGGCGGACATCTGCAAGTTCATCATGGACAAATGCGTGCTCGAGGGACAACCATACTTCGACGAGTCCCCTTGGCGTACGAACCCAAGTACCAGATCCTCCGGCGTTGGAACACCGAGCTGCGTCCGACAGATTACAAGTGGGCCGTAGACTTTGATTAGTTGTACTTTGACTTGTAACCCGAACAAACTCGTCGGTTAGATGTATGGAGAACTCAGTCTTGGGTTATGTATGGATGATGCTTTGTATATATGAAGTTCTGTTTTATATTTAAAATTTGTTTCATATTTGAATTCTGTTTCATATTTGAAATCTGGAAATACTAATTCTTTTAATTGTTTTAAAATCTAAAATTATTAACCGCGGTGGGCAACATAATACGTCCGCTGCGGTTAATAGCTTTAAACACAGCGGACGGCTTAAAAATGTTCACCACAGCGGGCAACATAAGGCGCCCGCTCTCGCTGCGGAGCCGTCCGGATTTACCGTGGCGTGGTACTGCAAGCGGACGCCGGTGCCCACCGTGGAAAAACGAAAATGCCCGCTCTGATCCAGACGTAGTGGCATCTGGCACAGGAGCAGTGTAGCACCGAGCACCGCACCGGCATCAGCCATCAGCGCTCCGAGGCAGCAGCATCTGTAGCGTGTAACATCGAGGCGCACAGTTTCCTTAACGCTTCCGCGGAGGAAGCACCACCACCGGTGCTGCCGATCATCAGCTCTTGAATCTCCTTCACGCGCCGCCTCATCTCCGTCCCTTTCGCGGTGTCCCCCATCACCGTCTCCAGGACCTCCGCCAGCCGCGCCCGCTCGACCACCGACGACGAAGAGCCATCGGCGTTCCCCCTCGCCACCTCGACGCACGCACCCCACTCCCGCTCCAGCATCTGGCAGTTGAAGAACTGGTCCCACTGCAGCGGCCACCCGATGATGGGCACGCCGTGTGCCACGCTCTCCAGCACCGAGTTCCACCCGCAGTGGCTCAGGAACGCGCCGGTCGACGCGTGCGCCAGGATGCTCAGCTGCGGCGCCCACCCGCGGACCAGGAGGCCCGTGTCCTTGGCGCGCACCCTCTCCTCGAATCCTTCCGTCAGCCACTTGTCCGACCTCAACGTTCCGGCGTCGTCGTCGGTGTCGTCGACGAGCCTGATGGGTGGCCGGATGGCCCAGACGAATAGCCGGCCGGTGAGCTCGAGCGCCGCGGCCAGTTCCATCATTTGGTCTGGACGTAAGCTGTTTTGCGAGCCGAACGAGATGTACAGCACTGACAGCTTCAACTTCTCACGGGCGTCTAGCCACCGATGATACTGTCACTGTCGCTATGGCTGTCGCGGTGGCTGCCGTGCTGTGTCGGGAGGTGGATAAGCGGGCCGATGGGCAAGACCGGCACGCCCAAGGTTCGCCGGAGCATGCGCAGCCCGGCCGGCTCCATCTCTTCCGTGGTGTTGATGAGCACGGCGTCGGTGCCGTACCCGAGCGCTTTCTGCCGAAGATGAAAGGCGGACCATGGGTCCGTGCCGTCGGCGAGGAGGAGGTGCGCCGGGAGCTGCGAGAGGTGGATCGTGACCTCCGGGTGGTCCGGCAGGCAGAACGCCTCCGCCTCGGCATCGCCGCCTCCGGGTGCGCGCCGCCGGTGCGGGAGGTGGTTCCAGAGCGAGTGGTACACCACGCTGCCGAACGCGCAGCAGGAGTCGAAGAAGGCGCGCCTCGTGCCGCGCCGGCGCGCCGCGGCGGTCGTCCACGCCTGGAAGGGGTCAGCGACGACGACGACCGGCGCGACGTCGACGCAGAAGCCGGCCAGGAAGGCGTCGAAGGCGGCCTGGAGCGAGGGCGACTCGGTGGACTGGAAAAGCGCGAGGAAGTGGCGGGCGTGGACGGCGTCGGCGGACTCGGCCCCCGCGGGCAGGCCGTGCTCCTCGGGCACGAAGGGCAGCGCGTGGAACCTGAGGAACGGCGCCTCGGAGGAGCTTGTGCTGCGGAGGGCGGCCACGTTGCGCGGCGTTGAGACGAGCGTGATGGCTGCCGAGGGCAGCGCGGCGTGGAGGCGCGTCGCGAGGGAGAGGAACGCGGCGAAGTGGCCCTGCGCCGGGAACGGGACGAGGATGACGTGCATGCTTGCGTCGCCGGGCATGGTGACCAGCTGCTTTGGAGACTCTGGAGAGCAAACGATGTTCCACGTTTAACGTTCTCCTCTGCTTTTAGACTATCCCTAATGATATAATTACAATTACCAACCATGTTTTCGATGGTCCGCGCGCGCGTTTGGCATGGTTTGTAAGATATATTTTCGTTGGAAATGTGTGGTACTAAATGAACCAGATCATGCGTTCGCCACAGTTGTCGGCTTGGCGTCTTTCCTGCATTTTCAGAGACGTTGAATACTAGTACTTGAGTTGGTTCAGTAGACGGATGCTGCCATGGACTGATGGACGGATGGACCATGATTGTGTCGTTGAGCAGCACTGTTTTCAGGACGACTAGACGAACCAGGCAACCAGCAAATCCAGCTGCAAGGTCACTCTCGAGCTATCAGCCTATCAGGGCAGTCCCTACGTGTCGTGTCCATAGCATTTGTGACCGTCCATGTAAGCAAAAAGCCTAACGTGAGATTCAAATCTTCCCTATAATTAAAAACTTCTTAAGAGTTAGACGCGGATAAACTCACCCTGACCCACGGCACTTCAAACCCACCCTCACGACCTCCGCGCCTCAGCGCTACTTCCACGGGAGTGCAGGGATCGAATCC
Organism: Bothriochloa decipiens; assembly: GCA_023333625.1. NCBI lineage: Eukaryota > Viridiplantae > Streptophyta > Magnoliopsida > Poales > Poaceae > Bothriochloa > Bothriochloa decipiens. Next base: position 19,809,754 of record CM041642.1, on the reverse strand, counting down.
CCAGCCCACCCCTATTTTTTCTAAAAAATATCTCTCCTATAATTAAAAACTTACTAAGAGTTAGACGCGGGCAAACTCACCCTCGCCCATGGCACTTCAAACTCACCCTCACGACCTCCGCGCTACTTCCGCGGGAGTGCATGGATCGAATCCCAGCCCACCCCTATTTTTTCTAGAAAATAAAAGAAAAGAAACATGAAAAACTCTGCGGCTCGGAAGTTGAAAATTCGAGGCTCGATTGAAAGACGGTGGCGGCAGTTCCACTCCATGGAAGGGCACGGCTGCTGCTTCCTCTCTCTCACGTCGCCAGGTCACGGGTGTCGGCCGCGGGGCTAAGGGTCATGCGGGGCGGCGGCGGTGCCATGGAGGGGTGAGACGGGGCCGGCAGTGGATCTGCAACAAAGTGGCGGCAGCCCCTCGCGACAGCACGCTCAGGCGGTGTAGCAGCAGCCCCGCGGCAAAGAAAGTCCCCTGGCGGCCTGCGACTTTGCGACGTCCGTGCCTGAGGTCCAAGGTCGTAAGTACTATGCTGTGTTGTTCTACGTATCCACTCATCTCCTTGCGTGTGTACTACTCTGTTGTTCGTGATATACGTTTGTGTCCGTAGTTGGTTAGTCGTTCCCCTAAACTCCCAAATCCCAATTTCTGCAGGTGCTCTCCCCGTCGAAAATCATTTTTGAACTGGATTGCTGATCTGCATAACACCAATGTTTACACTGTATGCTGACCATTGACCAATTCGTTGATCTAAGTAATTCACAAATAGGATGACCTTCTATTCTTTAATGGAATTTCAAAATATACCTAACTGTAGATCGTTGCAAATTGCTAATGTTTGATAATACTTACTCAGTGTTATTGCTTTGGTGTTCCTGCAGGTCGCAAAGGATGTTAGATTTGAGCTAAAGCCACCAGGCGAGTATGCTATTGGAATGTTTTTTATGACATATGTTGAAAAGTGTCGTGAGAAGCGTAAAGCTGAGTTAAGCTTGGTGTAACGCTGTTAATAAATTTTGTGGCCTATGAGTAATGCATGATTTGCATTTTAAGTTCATTTCTTTGTATTATTGTCCTTGCAGGTCGCTGAATCACTCGGTCATGTAGTACTGGAGTGGCGTCCAGTTCCGACTCACGACTCAGACTTGGGTGAATCGACACTTGAGACCTAGCCAATCATCAAAAGTACAAGGCCGCACCGTCTAGGCGGTCTCCTAATGTGTCCACGTAGACTTTATTTCAGTAGCTGTTGGATAGAATTAAGTGAATCGAACCGCTGTAGTTCCATCGTCATGGCTTCCTAAGCCTTTATACGCCATTTGATTTCTGTAGGATCATCCATCATTGCACTGCCTGAATTAAAAAACCTAAAGATGCTGACGCTGGCCACTCATGCAAGTTGTAAACTTGCTTACTCATACACGTGGTGCATTAATGCAACACCAGCACCAGGCGCTTGATGCATGCAACATTCATTTACTCCACTTCACTTGCATGACTCCATTCCACTTGCATGTAGTTGATGAGATATGACTTGATAGATATTGGATATGTGCCAAGCTTCTGACCTGCACGCTGGTGCCTGGTTAGTCCAGCGATTGATACATGCACATATGTGAGCCATGACAAGTGCCTGCGACCCTTGATGTGCCAACACGCAACAAAACTGATCCACCCTCTGTCCAGTTAAGAATGCAAATATCGCATTCCAAGGCAAGGCTAAGGTGGAGGGGGAAATGATGCATGTGCCCCTATGAAGTCAGTCTCCATAGCGCCCGGCCAGATGTTGAAATGATTGCATTCAGGAACCAGAGCAATAACAAAACAATAAAAAAATTTTGTTACACCATGCAATTAATGCATCAACCTTTGAAACTGTCTACAGCCAAACACCTGGCAGTGCAGTGGGGAAAGGATGAGGGAGGAGATTTTTTTTATGGTGGGCCTGAGACACGGGCCACAACTACTAAAGTCACGTCGAAAGGCCTGGCACATCTAATTTGCATCCTTTTGCGGACATCAAGGCTATGCTACATTTTCATCCTTAACCGGACGAAGGGAGTACTACATATAGTTAGCGAGAAAAGACTTGATAAACAGACATCTTTCTTGTTTGGCACATGTACTTGTCTCCTCCAGACCATATTTGATCCGCCAAACGCCTACAAAATTGTGTCCTTGCTGAGATATGGGTATTGGCTTTTCTTGTTTGGCCTTTTTTACCTCCGCTGGAACACATATATGATATGATGTATCCTGATGTGGTGCAGCCTCATAATTAAAGTTTTTGTCCTGTGCCTATGTTAGCGTTCATGTCTTACTCTATTGTTCAGATGCACGTGTTGGTGGTGGGTGTCCCTCTTATCTATAAAGCTCCCCTAGGCCACCATTCATGAGTACCTCGCGTAGCCACATCGCCATTGCATATACAGCAGAAATAGGATTTTCGTTGCATATTGAGACGCTACAATTAGTTGGTTGTGAAAATCCTTGTTGTCTAGCATGTTGCAACTAACATATCATGGTGCACAAATGATTAATTGCCTAACGATTAGAATTCTACTAAAACAAACTTGTTTTTCCTTTCCAACATATTTTTAGAATCCTATTTGTTTATCTTGATTTAACATGTATTATAGAGACTAAATGCGAATGAAGGGAATATTCGTTTAAAATAGCCTATGAATAGAGACCATGAAATAGAAGTGAAGTAGAATATTTAGTTATATTACTTGTTGTATGTTATTGTTTGTACAGGTATAGACATGACCAATGGAAAGGGCTTCTTCTAGCCGGGCTGGAAAAAGGCGGCGTGGCAAGGGAGCGGCTACAAACACCAGGTGACCGTTACCGAGCATTAATTTTTGTATTGTGTCTACCGTCTTGTGGTTTTATAATTTGAAAATAGTTACTTTTCATACTTAATTTGCTAACAAATTTGAGTATCGAACAATATATATTTTTTAATGTAACTAATGTTTCATACCGATAGTCAATTTTAGACCTGGACCTTTTTAGCAATTCAATCACTGTTAACGAACCTCGTTTAAGAATTCAATCATAAGCGTTAGGGACAAAGTTATTAGATATATGTTTTTGATAAGAATGTATGGTTGCGTATGTTGCCTGGCTCTCTGTCCGAAAAGAGAATGCCGCGCTCATGGGCCAGGAGCCCAGTTACTCGCACACGACCAGAGTTCCCCGAATGGACTCGAAACCCATTAGAGTTTCCAGCTCGAATCCTTCTTCCCGTCCTCGCCTACCTCTTCCGATCGCTGTTTTGGTATACGTGTCTCGCCGGCTCCGGGCTCCTATCCTCGTCGTGTAGGCAAGGGGATCGGCCGAAGTAGCGGCGACGCACGCGAGATCTGCCCGCCGGCAGCCGCGATAGCTGCCTATCACGACAGGGCTGAGGCATGGTCATAGGATCCGGCGCGCCTGGTCTGGACCTGCACTGTGTCGCTCCAGGTCCACCTCCACAGCGCCGGTTGCCAGTTGCCCTGCCGAACGAGTCCACGTCATGGTCAGGGGAGGTGGCATCATGCTGCTCCAGGTCTACCTCTACGTCACCGGCGTCCTCCCATCTCCCCGTTGCCGTCCTTCCCGGTATGCGTTCGTATGCCCCCTCCCCTCCGGAGAGGGCATCTACCCTCAACAGCTACCTATCGCCTCTTGCTCTTGATCCGTCAGTGTGGGTTCCCTGTTATTCCTGCTACGAACTCCATCCCAATTGACGCGAGGTCACCATACAAATTGCGCGATGCTGCTTCGCTCCTTGGCTCGCTTAGCTGCTAATCAAACACTACCAGATAATATCATATTCATATCTGCTTAGTTTTTGGTGATATACTGTACCGTGCTGACGGAGGAGTTCGAACTGTTTCTAGATGGATCCAGTTTTCCTTTTGGAGTTGTATCTGTTCCGGAAAGATTAATAAACGTAAATTATTTTCCGTTGGGTCAAACGTAAATCCAGATTTTTTTTCACTGTCTGGAATGTTAGTCGAGCTACCCTGGGACATACACAAATCGATTTATCTGGTTGTTCTCTCATGTTTACAAATCTCAGGAGGATGTAATGGATATTGTTTTCTATTTTCAGGCCTACCTGTAGCTGGACTGACGATACCTGAGCGACAGACACTACATAGGTCCATAAGGCAGGCAAAGAAGAAAGTGCCTTGTTTGCTTCCCCATACTAAAAATATGGTAACTTTTATCCAGAGGGGTTTGAATATGTACCTGTCCCTGATACTACGTGAGATTTGTTTCTTGCTTAGGACTCTACGTTCGCAGCAAAGCAATCCAGGTCAGTGTAAGATATGTTGGCACTAGAGCTAGAGGGCTGGTGTAGGCCAATACTCCAGGAGATTAAATCTGTTCATTTGGTCCTCCTGCAGTATCCTTCGGGGAACAAACTTCATACTACGAGTATCCTTCGGGGAACAAACTTCATACTACGGTCCTCCTGCTCATGAGTGCCTCCACACGCTGCGCCTCTCCCTGGCTCCCTGTTGCTGCTCGCTCCGCCATCGTCCTAGCGAGCCGCCACCATCGCTGCACAGGCTTGGCGTTGTGCGGGGTTGGGACGGGGTCAACAGCTAGATTACGACAGTGGGGATGTGGTGTTTTTTCTCGATTGGGATCGAGAAGGACATGCGGTGGGTTTGTTGATGCGCCGATGGGCTGCGCCATGGGGAGTTTGCTGGTGGGCCGGATGGCAATTAGCCGTATCTGTCTGTGGGCTGCTTTGATCAGTACGATGATGGCAACAGTGCCACGGTCTTAGGTCTACAGCTTTCTCAGGGAAAAAATGCCTAAAAAAAAGAAAGAAAAACAGAGAAACTTATTTTAGTTCTACAATGCCATATATGTGTACTTGCTATTTTTTGTTTACCTTAAGTTGTTGGATACGCTCGACAAGACCCGGTTGCAACTGTACGTGGACCCTAGCTTTGGTAGCAAATCATTTGTGTCGTAAACATTTCGCCTCCCAAACATATAGATTCGTGCCGTTATTTATTTAGTGAATGTAACCATCGATTTATTATGAGGTGGACGTATTATATTCCAAGGTATCAAGAAAATTTTTATAATATATATTCCATGTATTGGGAAACAAAAGGTCATAATATTTGACCAAGGAAAAAGATACTGCAACATGTCGGAAAAATAAGAGGCTGAGGAAACCAGTTTTATTAAAAGCCAAATACGACAAGAACGGCGAATCCAGTTTTACAAGATGAGCTTAAACGATATCAAAGAAAAAAGCCTATTACAAGGCTAGGATACGAGGATGACCAATCCAGCCAACAGGAGCACGCCGCTTGCCCATGGACCCTGCATGTCATTGGCTCCTCCTTCTCTCTCCCATAAACCGGAGAGGGTGAGCAGTGGTCCACAGCGCAGTGCGTGCACTTCCTATTCCAACAAATATCTCAGGGCCTCTCATAGGCTAACGGGCGCATTACAAGGATATACAAGACTATTGATCCTACCAGGGTAGGAATCAAGATAGCAAAGATGGCTCTAACGAGCTCTTCTTCCATCTAACGAGCTCTTCTTCCTCAAGGCACATTTAGAAGTCTTGAAATTCTTGATTTTGATAATATAGTCCTTCGTCTTGGTATTTTTTCGAAAGGTGAATAGGGAAATTATGTGGGCGATTAGTGTTGAGTGTGGGGGATCTTGATGTGAAGAGGGGCAGCTTGGGGTGCTTTTATAGCGATCGATGGTGGGATTCAGGGGAGTGGGTGCACGACTGAGTGTGCGCCATCATCGGTGGGCATTGCGGTCACAGTGTGGTGTAGTGGGGTACTGAGGGGACAACGATATCGGGCGGTAGAGGTGATAGCACAAGCAGCGTCGCAGGACAACGATGGTGTGGCGTGCAGTGGGTGGCGTGCAGGAGAGGATAGTGGTGTGACGCTGAGGGGATGACACTAGCAACGGGATAGGAGCGTGGGTGTATGGGCAACGGTGGCGTGCACGGCCTTTGCGGCTTTTGCAGACGTTATGTTATGTACTTTTAGGGTTACACGATGTAGAAGGTAGGTGATTCTTGTCTTCAGATATCTCTGATGGCCCTTGTTCATATAAGTTATAATGGGCTAGCTTAATGGGACAGAAGGAGTATTGTGCAAGCTAGGCTCAAAGGCTGATGGATCTAGCCAAGCTTCATCAGAGGAGAGATTTTCTTAAAATTTTTGGTGTCCAGGATTTGGAGAGTTGGGTGGCGAAGGGAGGAACTCAGGGTTGCGTATTATAGTGGGTCTAAGGGATTAGAGGTTGTGGGGTGGCCATCGGCCAGGCTACGCTCCACACTCAAGCCTGAGCTAGAAAAAGGAGAGGGAAGGGACAGGGTTCGGGCGAGATGTAGGCGCATGGGCGACCAGGGAAAAACGAAGGGGGGTCCAGTACGGACGTAAAGGCGAGAGCCGAGGGCATCATTTTGTAAAGGAAAAGAGGATGACAACGGTTATCTCGCACACGTCTAAAACTATACCAAAAGGCTATACCGCTACCTAGAACTAAAGCCACTACCTAATCATCCTGACTAAGTGTGTTTACAAGATATTAAACAGCATAAACATAATTATTGTAGGGAAACGATACACTTTTTTAGAAGCCTGCATAGAACTTCATAAGGCTGCAAGACGAACACATTGCTTCAAAGTATAAAGGAAGGGTACAACATTTGGATAAGTGCAAGGACACGTACTATAGAACCAAGGTACATCTCTACGACAGTTAATCTACTTCATTGAGGTAGATGGCTTCACGGCTGTTCTCCTGAGGCTCTTCGACAGGATAAGGCTGTGTGCAGAGAAGGGGAGACTCGACCTCGGAGGCTTCTATGGGAGTGGGCGGTGGAATGGTGGGTGCTACCACATGCTGCTCCCACTCCCTGGTATAGATGGGTATCCCTTCCACGATCGGGATCCGCTGCCCGTTCGGGGCAGGCGTCCTTCGTCGGTCTCGGGCGACGAGGTAGGCATCTCTCAGCTGCTTGGTGTAGCATTCTCCCACCTCCCACATGGCTTCAGAGGTGATGGTCTAACGGCTTTCTACAGTGGAAACTTGGGCATGTGCCATGGCAAGGCTCACATGGAGCTTCCGGATGAAGAGCTCGGCCTCATCGGCTCGGATGATGCACTTCCTCAACTTGGTGGCCAGCTGGTCATGGTGTTGATCCAAGGCCAGCAGATATATGGCCAGGGATACCATGGTGGGGTTAACTGCTTGCAAAAGACATCCTCGCAGATCCTCCATGTGGGTTCTCCAAAATGGAGAGTCCTGGTCTGAAGGCGAAAAGAACCTCATCGGGCCATGGGCAAGGGGAGCAGCATAGATCTGGCATAGGATTCGCAGGGCCTTGCGAGCTATAGCTTGATAAGTGTCAGGGAATTGAAAGCCAATGGTGGTGACACTCCAAGCATCTACGCCAGGGGAGTTCTCACTCCTCCCGATGTAGACGGTGACTTCACATCGCTCGATGTCATGCTCTATGAACTCACAGCCTTCATACTCGGGATGATCTCAGGTTCCTAGCCACTGCGTAGTGGTATACAGAAGCTTGGGAAATCCTTCTACACCCTAGCAGGTGCTGCTGGTCCAAACTTCTTTCGTCTGCCTTATGGGCTGGATAGGAGGGTTGGTGAACTGAAGGCAGGGGCATAGTGGCTCTTGTGAGGCCATGGGCTTTTGCTCAGGAAGGAAGAAGGTTGGGGAATGGTTAGTGAGCGTGGGATATAGTGAAGACAACTAGGTGGCTCTCTTTTTGTAGAGCTTTGGGCAAGGTTTCTCCGAGAAGCTTGACCAATCTATAGTGGGACTATATTTAACAAGGAAAGGTTTCCTATACCAAGCACATCAGGACTAGGTACTAGAGTAGGTTATAGATGAACTATATGGGTGCTCTTTTTTCATGTGGTTATTAAACATGTTCAACTTACTTTAAGTTGGAAGATAACTATTTTGTGCATTTATCGAGTTTGTCCTTGCGTGGGTGTCTTGCCTTGTATTGTTTCTCTATGAGGTAAAATGTTACTAGGCCATTATTTCCTTCTAACATTTAAACATTGATCAAGATGGGTGTTGCCTATTGGCAATAACGACACCATCCATTACATCACTATTGTTGTGTGAAGTGTGTATAGACTATAGAAACATCCTAGTGCTTGTTTGTTTGATGGGTGAACAATCTTTCTTTCTAGTCCAGTGCTTGATTGGAAACCATGTGCCCATGCAATGTCTAAAAATTCATCTTGACCTCGTTAGCATCCCCTAGTCATATAGTTGCAAAATGCCTCTAGTTTACCAAACCATAGTTGTTTCTGTCACCATTTTTTATACATACATTGAACATAAAGGCACTAATGCCTGTTAATAATGGAGAAAGCCCTAAAGGCATCAGGTGACTGCTAACACTTTGTCACCTGCCGCTGACCATGGCACCACACAACTCCACCCGCATGCCATGACACAATCACTGACATTAAAGCCTATCGCTAAGATGGCAAACCATACCCATGAGAAATGGATAATGTTTCTTAAAGATCCAACAGCTCCTCCTATGTTGTCACATCAGCACCGCCCATGCCCCTAGATGACACTATGCGTGGGTGCTGCCAGAGTCTCTCGCATTAAGAAAGTCCTTAGATTTCTCGACATGGCTTAGTTCTTTTATCAATACATTGTGGCCCCAAAAGACTCTTCCACCTTATGAGATGCAGCGTGCCATAACACAATAACCTTTCCATCGAGCATGCATAGTATTTGTCATCCCTATATTTTCTATTCTCTTATGCAAATTGGGTTGCCTTCCTCTTCTTGCTTCCTCTAGCAAGCTAAGGAAATTGTGAACATATTTATGGAAATCTTGCCCTCCCATGCATGTTGAAAAATTACTTTCCACCATTCCCTCATGGATCCTAGATGTAGGGTGGCAGGATGGCAAAGTATGCCCATTAGTAATGGGGTGTGTCCTTTAGTCACCCAACAACTACTGCCATGTTGTCAAATCATCGCCGCCCATGCCACCATACAACATTACCCGCGTGGGTTGGTAGTCTTTTGCATTAAAGAGGGTCCTCCTTGGATTAGGGGACACAGCCCCACCCTTCCATCTATAAGATGCTGGCCTGAAGAGCTCCACATCATCGGATCTGGCATACTCTAACACACTCACCTTTCCAACAAGCATCATACAGACTATAGTCTATTGTTCTTCTCGGTGCCCTTAGCAAGGTAAGCAAGTCATGAACATATTTACATAAATCTGACCCCTCCCTTATATGTTGCAAATGCCTTATTCCTTCATTTCCTTGCATATGGCAGAAGAAGGGTGGACCACCAGCTATTGCCTAAACAAGGATGGCTTCCCCAAGCTCCTGTATGCTACAATGGTCAGGCTAGGTATTTTGGATCACCCAGAATACGTAGGAAGGGAGTATGAGGAGTATTAGAGGTGTGAGGTGATCATCCATATTGGGGCAAGTAGGGATTTCCTAGACATAAAGCCTTGGGTGGTGTCCACTACAGGTTTTAGGTTCGAGGACACTTACCAAGCCATCGCTCGCAAAGCTTTGAGGTACCTATGCTAGATTTATGAGAATCCAATATGTTGTACACCAATGAGGTTCTTCCCCCTTTTATAAAGAATAGCCCTGTGTGGGTAGCCAGAATGAAGACCCTCGAAGGCCCTGAGCTCCGTGAAGGTGATCCAACTACGGTTTTCATGACTGACTACTTGCATTCTTTGGATAAGCAGTATGATAGGCAGGCTAAGCGTTTAAGGAGGTGCATTCGTAGGGTAGAGAAGGCAGAGAGGCAGATTAGGGAGCTACATGTGGAGCTTGCCAATGCTAAGGTGTAGGCCGCTCATGCAGAGAGCCATGAGGCGGCAGCTATTGAAGCCTTTAAGCAAGCTAAAGACCGACACACTCAGCAACTGAAGGATGTTTATATTGTTAGTAGGGCTAGGAGAAGGGTCAACACCTTGGAAGATAGAAAGTGGCCAATACTAGATGGAATCCTAATTGCAACCATTGAAGATAAGATAGTGGATACACCGCTTGCACCTCCTCCAACCATGGCCTCCCATGGAACCCCTGAGATGGCGTCACCTGATGGAGAAGAGGTTCTCCCACTTGCTTAGCCACCACTAGGAGATGGTGCCACTCCTCATGCCATCCCCTCAGATGATGTTTCTTCATATTCAGAAGCATGATCTGGGTGCTGCAATCCCCCTTAGGGAATGAATTAATATGGTCCGAGGCTACCATTAATATTGGTCTTAGCGATGTGCCCTTACGCCTAAGGGGAGTGAATCTTAAATCACTTTTTCCTGTAACCCCTCGCGTGAGGAGATGTTCCTGTATTGTCGTGTTTTCTCTTTCCATCTACAATGTAATTCCCCACCCAGTATTGTGTAATGTAGTTCTACCTATGTTCTCTTAGTCTAGGCGTAGTGAATCCTAATTCACTTCTTCGTAAACTCTCATGTGAGGTGATGTGTTTGTATTGCAGTGCTTGCATTTTTCGTGTATGGTGTAATGTAATCCTAGAATGTGTTGATGTGTTTTCCTTTCAATCTAATAACTCTAGCAAATATTTATGTACACCCACATAACATTGTTTCTATTAATAATTATATAAGCTCTCTTTATGCATTTTTCCAAGATTTGTTGCATCAAGTAGGCCCTTCCATACAACCCGTAATGTGAAAAAACATCTCAGCCTTTAACAACATGTTTTTCCAAGATTTGATACAACTATGATAGAACTCCGATATCAGCTATAAGCAGACAAACTCACTTGGATTTTTATTTCAAATCCCTAATTTTTACAATTTCCTTAGGTTCTTTCATACAACAAAGGAAGAGTTTCCAAAATGAGTACGAGTATGGATCGTATCAACATGGCAACTAGGAGGACGATGATGGAGCTGGCCAACTCATATTCAATGTCAGACATCTTGAGGGCTTCTACTTTCCTCTTCTGGCGCCGTGTTTCTTCTTCTTCAGGACATCGTCTTCTCTTGAATTCTTCAATTGGCAGCAACTTCTTCTGACTTCTTTGATTTGTTGGTGGGTTTGGCACTGGGATTTGGGGGAAGGGGGTGATTTGGCAAGAGTAGGGTGGAGTGAGTTGTCATTGGCATAAAGAGGCAGTTGAGGGAGTGTTTTATAGGCAATCATTGGCAAAACCATAGGAGCGGGGGTGTGCGGCTATATGTGTGCGCCATCATCGGCGGTCTTCATAGGCACAGTGCCTTCATGAATGCCACGTCACCACGTACCATCACCGCATCATGATGCCACTTGTATTGTCGCCTTCACTGTCCTGATGCCGCCGACGCGGTTCCCCACGATGCCCATTCCCTCGGTTCCAACGCCACTCGATGTTGCCAATAATGGTGAGCACCCACTCCTTAAACCCGACATCCATCGCCTATAAAATAGCCTATAAATTAAATGGTGGTCTTCATTTCAATGTAATCACTCAAGCAAATGTTTCTTTACACCCACAAGCCATTGATTCTATTAGCAAATCTAGGCTCACTTTGATGCATTTTTCCAGGAATCATTTTATCAGTTAAGCCCTTCCATACAATCCGTAGTGGACAAAAACAACTTAGTCTTTGCCTACATGTTTTCCAAGATTTGTTACATCAAACAGACCACCCACAACGAAGTGCGGGCATTAGTAGCTACGAATGAAAATTGCCTGTAGCAATAAAGGCACAATGACATAAGACCACTATGATAGAGCTCCAATGTCGGCTATAAGCAGGCCAACTCACATGGAATTTTATTTCAAATCCCTATTTTCTACAACTTCCTTACGGTCTTTCATATGGCAAGGGGCGAGTTACCAAAATAAATAGGATTATGGATCCTATCAGCATAGCAATCTCGATGACAAAGATGAAGCTGACCAACTGTAACACCTCTGGTGTTATATTAACTAAAACATGCCATGTCATTATATGCACTGCAAAGCATTCATGTTTAAGTCAACCTTAATGTGCATTAACTAAAACAAGTTTATATTTCATAGGTTGATTGAGTTTCTGTAATGTTTGTCACATGAAATAATAAAACCCTATTTTCGAATGTCATCGCAAATACTTAGTCTATACTCTATGTACTTGAGGTGTGAACTGTGTTTACACTAGTGTCAAGCATAGTGTATAAGTCTAAGTCCAACTCTAAAAATGATTTCCATATTTGACATTTAATTTGGATTCCAAAACTTATTTCTAAGTCTGGCAATTCAAGTTTAAATTCAAATAGGAAATGCTATAAGAGGTTTTTTCAAAAGTCAACTTGGTCAACCTAGGGTGTCATTGGGTCAATGACCTAAAAATGTCCTTGGATGATGTTTGTGATCACTAATGACCAACCCATTAAGTTAGAAACCAAATTGAGTTTAAATTCTATTTCAAAAACCCTTTATTTCAAACCCTAGTTTTACCCCCTTTTCTCTAATTCAAAATCTATAAAGAATTTGGGGATACTCTAAAAAGACAATTTGTAGATCTTGATAAGAGCTACAAAGTTGGTATACAAAGTTTTTCAAGTTTCCAAAAGGAATTTCAAATTAATTTGAAAATACAGTTTCTAGCATTTATCCCCTTTTTTTAAAACCATAATTCAAAAATTATGCATCATTTAAGAAAACCTTGTATATGAAAGATGTTTGGTTTGACAAGCTCAACATTTTATAGTTTTGAAGATTTTCAAGTTTTGCTGAAAAATCAAAAGTAATTTCAGATGCTTATTTCTAGGGTTTTATCCTCTTTTTAAATTTGAATTTAAATTTCAAAATCTAGACAGAATTTGAGGATGCCAGTTAAAGGAAAAATGTAGCTCTTGAAAAGTTATGAAAATGATATTTTTGGAGATTTTCAAGTTCTTATACAAATTTTGGAGTAATTTGTATTTTTAAACCGAAGGCATTTTTGTAATTTCTGCGAACAGTACCTAACCCTATCGGCGGACGCCATGGCCGGCTTCTCATCGCGCGCCGCCGTCCACCGCCGCGCCTTCCCGGCCATCAGAGCATTTTTGAACGCGAGAAACTTCATCGTCGTCGTGTCACTCGCTCAAGCATCATCCTCTTGCTATAAATAGCAGTCGGCCGACGCCGTTTTTCTTTCTTCTTCCTCCCGCCGCAGTCGCCAACGACCTCGCTCCGCCGCCCGAATTCGCCGCCGACGCTCCACCTCTGTCCAATTGCTCTCGCCCAAAGCTCTGCCACTTCCTTACGGTCCGTTTGAGCCAGTTCATGCTTGCTCTCCTCGCCCGAGCCGCTTGTACGCCATCATCTTCTTCGCGGCCGATCAGTCGCGCCGCCGGGCCATCTCCGCCGTTTGTCGTCGCCGGAGGTGAAAATATTTTACCGATAACCCTGCAATCGTGTTCTCCGTGTCGTCCTGCGTCTGATGCGCACCTTGGTTTGAGCAGCGCATTGCCGGAGACCGCCGTGACGCCGTCGTGCCACCGGAGCGCCGCCGCCGCCATCACCGCCGTCGACCGCAGCTCAACCCAACCACTCCGGACCTCCATTAACGTGCGCATCAGCGCCGTGGTGAGCTCCTGCATCTACCTATGCCATCAATTGCATCAATCCCTTGTCGAGACCGCCGGTAGCCGTAGCTCGCCGCCGGTGCAGTGCTGCCGCTCCGCTGCGCGCGTTGCCGTTTGAGCCAGGGACATGGAGCGACCGCATGAAGTTGCCGAACTCGCTTGCCTGAGTGCCCTGCATCTAACCGTAGCCTTACCATCACCGGAAATCGCTCCGGTGAGCGATGCCACCGGGCCGACGCTCCGCCGCGCCGCCATGGCCGCCGGCGTGGGTGCCGCCGCCGCTCCCCAGCACCGTTACCCACCTCAATCGACGCGCCGTGTCAAGATGAGCAAGTAGGAGAAAACCCCATCACCGAAAACCTCACCGACGGTGAGGAATCGCCGATCAACTCCGGCGGGGTCGACTGTTGACCTGGGAGCACTGTGCCGATTTTTCTTTTTCTATTTTTAGAAAATGATTTAAATGCTATTTTCTTTAAAAATTCATAGTAATTCATATATAGCTCCAAAAATTCTGAAAATTTTTGTGAATGTTCTTTATGATGTCATCTACCTAGGAAAAATATGAAATACCAAATTTGAGTACTTTTTGCATATGTTAAAATTAGCCCTTTTAATTGAAAAATGGACCTTCAATGATTTTTAATAAATAAAATAATTGGCTTTTAATTCTAAAATTTGTTTTTCCATCTAATTAGGCTAAGAGCTTTCTAAAATAAAATTTTGGGCTTAATTTGATAAACTTAATTTTTATGCCTTTATTTAATGCTTTTAAATAATTAAATAACCCCTTTTAGTTAACTTAATCATTATAGGAGTTGTGTGACTTTGGGATTGATTGATGACCTTAGGTCATTAACCCTAATGACCTCTGGCACTTTAATTAATTATTTACGCTTATCTTAATTATGTCATTAGGGCTTAATTAACGTTATTTTATGTGTTTAATTAACCCCTTAAATGGCATAGTTAACCCTAATGAGTTTTATAAACGAAGTTTTGTTGGCTTGCAACTTTATCGTGAAGAAAAGTTGTACTCGATCCCTTAATCTGATCATGCACTCATCGAGCATCATGTTTACTATTCCATCATGTTGAAGCATATTAATTATCGAGTAGTTTCCGTTAACGGAGAGTTAACGTTGTTACCCAGACCCGAAGGACGAGCAGATTCAAGAATCAGGAGCTGATCCAGAGTTTGAGAACTTCTACCCCGAACATCAAGGCAAGCCCCGGATGCATTCAACCCTATTCTATTTATAAAAAGTTTTACCGCTTCAGCTATAATATGTACATTAAGTAATAGGAGTTGAGTGAAAACCCACAAATTGCATTACCTGTCTTATTTTCTTAATCCTTGTTACCTACTTGGAAGATGAGTAGTAATGCTTAGCCCTGCTTATTTATTTAATTGTTCAAAGGCAAAAGAATGAAAAAGATGAGATTGGTTTCTTTGTTGGAATCTTGATGATAGTAATAAATCGAGTTCGGACGGCGAACTTGCACTAGGAATGGAGTCCCTCTGTAGTGTTTCCATCTGTTGATGCCCTAGGTCCCGTTCGTTGGTGAACTGGTGATATCGAGAATTTAGAAATCCACATGCATGAAGTGGTATACGGATGGTTGGAGCCGTGTATGCCATGGAGTGACCTAGCGTGGGGCCAGAGATCCCATCTGTGTCATAGTGTGTTTTACTGTAGGGTTTAAGTTCCCATGTATCTCGGTACGCTGGGCCGCAGAGCTCACGTGTATCATGTGGTGATATACGGCTGAGGTTGTTATCCCGGTATATCGGTGCACCTGGGGTGCTTCGGAGTTAAAGTCTCCGGTATGCTCAGTCACCTAGGTCCCAGCTGGGTATGAAAATGGATTCGAATCGCCGTTGCTTCTCGGAGAAGAAGACTCGATCGGTGTTCATCATCGTAGTAACAACTTGAACAAAAATTAAGGATCAATAATGAAGTTGGTTGATAATGGAAGTTAGTCCCAGCAACTTCTCTTTCTATAAAACTTTTCTGCAAAATTTCTTATCTCTTACAAGCCTTACCTTGTCCCTCTAGCCTGCATTTCTTGAGTCTCTATCCTTCTCTTTCGTCGGGTCAGTCTTGTTGAGTACTGTTGTACTCAAGGTTTGTTGCACCCCTGTTGCAGGTGAGCTTCATGGGCAGGAGTGTTTTGCATCCTGCTGCATGACAGTCATCGAGGAAAGCGACGACGAATAAAGATGTTCAGCTCTTGGGCAGAGCTTTTGTGTAATATTGTAATCTACTGCTACTCCACTACTATTATGGTTTGTATAACTTAAACTTATGATTGTAAATATTTAAAAACCAGAGTTTTGTAAACTTATGTTATTATAAGTCTTCCGCTGTTTTACTCCGTTGTATATTAATTATGGTAAACTGTTGTAATACTGCAACATCTCTCTACAATGATTGATCCTGCTCGGAGAATCGTGGATGATTCGGGATTTACCCAACAGACTTTTTAAGTCGTATGGAACACAGTCATGGTTATTTGGAGTCTGTTTAGACAATAATCATGCGTGTGGGCCATATGATTTAGGAGGTTCTGCCACACCAACTCATCTTCAATGTAAAACATCTTGAGGGCTTCAACTTTCGTCTTCTGGCGTTGTGTTTCTTCTTCTTTGGGGTGTCTTCTCTTGAAATCTTCAATTGGCAGCAACTTCCTCTGGTTTCTTCTTCATTTGTTGATGGGTTTGGCACCAGGATTTGGGATTGGTGGGGTGATTTGGCGAGTGATTAGGGTGAAGTGGGTTGCCCTTGGCATGAATAGGGTAGCTGATGGGGTGTTTTTATAGGCGATCGTTGGCGGAGTCTGGGAGGAGGGGTGTGCGGTTGGGTGTGCAGCATCATCAGCGGTTGTGTGGGCACAGTGGATTCATGGGAATGCCAGACCACTAGACACCATCCATGCCCCACGATGCCACTTGTGTTGTCACCTTCGCCGCCCCCAATGCCATTGGTGTCATTCCCCATGAAACCGATTCCCTTGGTCCCAGTGCCACTCGATGTCACCAATAACGGTGAACACCAACCCCTCAGCCCCATGATCCATTGCCTATAAGATCGCCCCTGGTTGCCTCCTTAATCGCCTCAAGACACTCCCAACCCCAGGACTAATCACCCGTATCAATTCCTTATTCAAGGGCCAACCCATTCCAACAATTTAGGACAAAGAGCCATAAATGAGTGCTACCAGCTGAAGATTTTCAAAGAAAGTATCAAGAAGACGATGAAAAAGCAATATAAAAAAGAAGACGAAGAAAAAGAAACATATCATCAAAAGACTTGTCGTCACCATCTTTGCCTTTCTAATCCCTACACTGATGGGATCAGTAATCTTGAAAATCCTTGTAATGCTCATGTTACCCTATGGAGAGTGATAAGATATCAGCTGAAACAAGAAGGGTGGAATAAAAACTCTAAAAACTTCCATTTGGTGTTAAAGATGTTTTTGGAATTTTCTGTTTCAAGCCACTTTTCCCAGGATTTGCATGAACCTGTGATCCAATGAAGACCTCCGAACGCATCTCCAAAGCAAATCACCCGCAGCGAAGCGCGGGCAGCAGTGGCTAGTTTGTATTCGGATCTGATATGCAGGCCTGCTCCAGCAGGCAGGCAGGGCGGAGGTTGCAGCCTGGCCACCCGTGCAGGTAAGTGATGTACAGAGTAACATAACTCATTTATTTAGTCAAATTATTGATGAAATTTTTCCCCTCTTTGTTTCTGAAAGCAAAAGAGTCTAAAATATCATAACTCTTAGCTAAAATTTTTTGTAGAAAATATGATTAAACTTAAACTAACATGAACTCTATATTATTTCCAAAGATCCCATCATTGTACTAATGACAACAAAGGATGAAAACAATACAAACTAATAGGTGTCAATATAGCATTGTTTGTTAGCGTGAGTTTTCAAATGAATGATCTGAATTTTTAAATGAATTATTAGTTCTTATGTTTGTGCAGAAAATATACATGGCTGGGATCATTAGGAATTACAAACTCCATATGTTTGGGTAAGGAACTCGTGCACCTTTAGTTGGCCATATGTTTACTCAGCTGACTACACATTTATTTATGCAACAGAACTGCGTTGTATTAGTGCCCCAGATGAAGTGTCCTCTCTATTTATGCTAGAGCAACTTTGCCTGTTCTAGCTGAATTTTCTAGGAGCCACACACCTTGGGTGGGCTTCTGATTTTTCCGAGAGCCACAAAGTAAGCTCTCACCTTCTCCGCGTTTGGTATTGAGATAAAAATGACTTTCTTCAAGTTACATCAACATGCATGTTGGATATAGCATCTCACTTTCCTTTTGTTGTTTGCAGTATATGCAGAATTGTTTCACCACAGTTGCATAGTGGCATGTCACAATTTTAGAACCTGTTGACACTGGTTTAAATTTTTATTAACTGAAAATGCATAACAATCTAATGCTAATAAAGAAGTTTTTACGTGCAAATTTACACTCCCAGTTATTGGAAAACGCTATGCTTTGTTGGTGAACTGGAAAGGCTTAGGAAATATTGCAATTTTTTCTATGTTGTCTTCCTAGCAAAGTGCAGTGCAGACTGTGGAGAGGAATGCCCTGTGATGAATAGAAATTATTTGCTATAGTAAACATATGTACCGTGCTAAAGTCATGGTTGATTCTATATATTTCTCTACTATTATAAAGCATTTTTTCTATTCCGTTTTTATAATATATGACGGTTGTTTTTATGTACACACCAAATGAGCCCGTAGCGTTAGCACGGACTAGGCAAATCAAATAATAAACGAAGAAAGAAAGTAAATCGTCGAGAAATCGTTCGTAGTCTCTCGAACAAGGCAGAAGAAACTTACGATTTCGTTTCAGAGATGGAGCGCGCGCGCCGTGTAGTTTCCCACCATGTGGAGCCCGTCCTGCCTTCCTGGAGCTGGAGGTCGCCGTGCGTCCATGCCTCGCCGCCTGCTGCATCCTCGCGGCACACAACCCACGTCGTAGCTCGTTCCTGGTCGTGCGCCGTTGGTGCCACTGCACGACCCGAAGATCTCGCCGCTGTCCCTGTCGCGGCCTCCCGTGGCCTGGAGCGCGGCCGAGAAGCCGATGCTCGTGAACCCAAAGTCACAGGCCGCGCCATGCGCCAGAACCACGGGAGTGTCGCCTTGCCGCGTTGTCGTGAAGCCTCTCGTTGCAGGTTTGCGGTTTGCCGTTTACAAGCATAACTAGTAGAAAGGGCGCGCACCTGCGCGCCAGAGTTGAAAACAAACATCGGTAACCAAGGACAAGGAGACATGATAAGCTAACATAAGATCATAAGTTTATGTACAATAACTATGTGCTACAACAAGTGTGTTTTCTGCAGAGTTTGTGGCTGTATGGACGATAAGAGGTGTCATTGCAGTGTTAGGAGGTGATATAAAACAGTGTAGGTTAGCTATAAACATTTGGTCCCATAGGTTGAGGAGCCTGCATGATGACTGGCATAGTCCATACATAAGGTTGCTGCCTAATGGATTTGGTTCTTCATGAATTCGCAGTCAGATTTCCATCCTGGTTCACAGTCGTCCGAGTTGCGCCTCGGTGTAACTGCACACATGATTGCGGGATGTACAATTAAGTAAATGGTAATAAGACAGGAGTAATTGGACAGAGTACACAACAAATCAAAATAAGTGGAAAAAGAATAATGTGACACCAGAACTGTCATGACCATATTGGAGGGGCAACTTACACTGAACTCACCATATTGGAGGGGCAACTTACACTGAACTCCTTGCCAATAGGACTGAAGCCCTGGACATAACTGGTGTGAACTGCTATGAAGTAGCAAGACAGCAAGAATAGGTAAAGAGTAAGCACAGTTGTGCAGGACATCAGAAATGGAACAGTTGTGCAGGACATCAGAGACTGTGAACACAAATATTTCCGGTGCGAAATCATTCCATCAATATTAATGATATATTTGTATGTCATTATTATATCAAAAGAACCCGAAAATTTTCCTACTACCTGACTCAAGTGCTGTTCTTATACTAATACTAACACAAAACTAAAAGGCCAACTTGTACTATAAATCTTAAAGGAACAGAATGCAGTCAGTATTGTACACGTGCCATGAGCAGAGCCAAATCGGCACAGCAAAAATGAGCAGACCCAAAATGTACACGGTGAAGTCTGCCTATAAAATTCTCCATAACCTGAGAACAAATGCAGGTCGAGGAGAGATATGCCAAGCCCTTCGGGTGATGATACATGGAAGAAAATTTGGAAGTTGAAGGTACCACCTAAGGTGCGTGTGTTTTGGTGGCGTAAATACGAAGTAATTAGAAAAAAAATAAAATGACAGTACTACTATATTTTACAGGGGAATAGAAATAATTTACTAAATAATTGCCTGAAGGTTATTATCATATTAACATATCATGGCTCTAACAACCGTTGAGATGACAGTATCATACATGTGCAGAAATAGTTTTGGCTGAAAAAAAAAAGTAAAGATGCACAACACTGGATTGGTGGTTTCTTAGGGGTAGAGATGACATTCAGAAATCAATCTTCATTTTAGAAAGAAAAGGTGCACTCATAAAAGGCTATACAGAGAAAAAAAAAAGACTTGACCTCAATTGGGTCAATTTGTCCCTCAAGCTAAATCATGAATGGGGCGGATCATTCATGCTCAAAAAAATTCACTGTCAGTATTAGGTTGAAAGTTAGCTTTTAACATGCTCAATACTATGAAGAAGTATTGACCTTATCTCCAGGATGCATTCACATTCATTTGCTAGGTTATTTTTTGGAATTGTTTGCAGCAGATTCTTCGGGTTAATCACAAAGATAATAGGCAAAAAGATTAGAACTCAGTCATATTAGACCTCCATCCATATGTCCTCTTTGCCAGGTAAATTAATTAGATATAGGACATAAGACATTCAAATAACTTAAAGATGACAAGATAAAAATTTTCTTTAATCTGCTCTTCTTCAAATTCACTATCCCGAGAATCACAGTTTTATGCAAGGTCAAAACAAAAACCTATTCACTGTTATGAGTTAAAATAAGTTGCACTATCGATTACACAGAGGTAAAGCATATGCAGCTATTCCAAATACGAGCAAAAAAAGATAAAGATCATACATCAGGTCTTTTGATAATACCAATTGCAGATGGATTCCTCCTGTGGTTTTGCAGTTGCTTTTCTTTTATAAGAGATACTGCCAAAGAAAAAAAAAAGAAGAATCAAATTTATATTAGTTCATTGATCAGAAGCAATCGGTACATAAGCTGAACCAAGAAACAAAGTTAAATTAACATGTTGATCTGAAGCAATCAAAATGCGTTTTGCGAAGCCAATAAAGTAAATAATCTGAAATTACCAAGAATCCATTACGAAACCCCCAAAACTCACCTCATCAGGAGCTATGGGAGGAAGACACACTGGGGCTTTTGAGGACCACGACATCGGACTCAAAGATGGTAGTGGCGGCAGCAGCACTGCTCCGACCTCTCTCTCGCTGCACCCCTGCCTCCCGCCTGCCTCCCGCTTTCCATGCCGACAGAGGAGAGTCTCAAGCCATGCACTTTGACTATTATACCTTAACATAGCGGCGCTGAACCAGCTACACGCTGCCAGCGACCTCCTTCTCTCCGTCTCCTACTGCCTCACAAGCCCGCCCCCATGATCATAGGTCGTCCTCCTCAGCTTCTAGCACTACATCGTCATGCTCGGCACCATCATCATCACCACAGGGCTCCGTCCCTGCTGTTCGTGGCCGGGATCAACACGCTGATCCAAGCTTCTTTGGCACGCACCTCCTCGTCAACATGGGGCCTCATACACCTTTGTCACACCCACCATCTCCATCATCCTCGCCGGCCACTACAATGGCGTTGTCGATCCACACGAGACATGCGCATCATGCGGGGCACGCAAGGCACGCTCATTGCGGCCTCCGTCCTCCAATCGCTATATGGGCTTCGGTGGCCTTTGGCGCATTGTCGTTAGGCTACTGAGCCCATTGTTTGTGGCTCCCTTGGTCACCCTTGTCGGATTAAGGCTCTATGAACTAGGGTTTCAAAGTGTTGTCAGATGTGTAGAGATTGGTCTTTCATAGATTTTATTGCTCATGGCACTTTCTCAGTACATACCACATCTAGTCCCCTTGATTTATTAAAAAACATTTGTTCCCCTTTCTGAGTGCTGCCTTTGAGTGGTCTGCTGTCATAATGTCTATTGCCCTCATCTGGCTTTCTTCCTTCTTCCTGAGGATTGGCGGTGCCTATAAGAATGTTGCTCCAATAACCCAATTCCACCACCACACTTCCGGCTTGTTGGGGGCGCTCCATGGGTACACCCTATCAGTGGGGAAGACCAACCATTGATGCCGGTGAAGCTTTTGTTATGATGGTAGCTTCTTTTATTATTCTTGTGGGGTCTATTGGTGCATTTATGTCATTTCATGGTATGCGGATGCAACACCATGCCCTCCTTCCGTCACGAGTCATGCCATTACATGGTAGTTTCCTGGGTGACATATTTGGAACAGCTAATGGAACCTCTGTATCTGTTGAAAATGCTGGGCTGCTCGGTTTGACACGCGTTGGTAGCAGATGTGTCGTGCAGATCTCTGCTGGATTTATGATATTATTCTCGATCTTTGGGAAATTGAGGTTGTTTTGCATCAATCCTTGTCTTCTCTTCACATGTGTTGGTATGGCAGGTGTTGGGTTCCTACAGTTTGCAATTTCATAGCTTCCGAACAAAATTCATCCAGTGATTATCTTTGTTTATGGGTTTGTCGGTGCCATAATATTTCAATGAATACACTTATGTCACGGGCTTTGGTTCAATACACACATTCAAGATGGTTTAATGACTGGACCAAAGCCCGTGACAAAAGTATATTCATTGAAATACTATGGCACCGACAAATCAAATAGAATCCCAGGATGAAATTTGTTCGAAAGCTATTCAAGTTCAAGTTGTTGAACTATAGGGATCCAACACTTGCCATACCAACATATGTGAAGAGAAGACAATATATAGCTGCGATAGTTGGGCTCAGGATTGATGCAAAACGGCACCAATTTTTCCAAGGATCGAGAAGAATATCATAAATGCAGCACAAATCTGCAAGACATGTTTACTACCAACGCTTGTCAAACCAACCAGCCCAGCATTTTCAATAGATACAAAGGTTCCATCAGCTGTTCCAAATATGCCACCTAGGAAAATGCCAACTCCCTTCCACCCAATGGCATGACTCATGACATAAGGAGGGCATGGTGTTGCACCAGCATACCATGAAGGACAATAAATGCACTAGTGGACTCCACAAGAACATAAGAAGTTGCCAACGTAGCAAAAGCTTCACAACATCAGTGGTTGGTCTTCCCCACTGTAATGGATAGGGTACACTTATCCATGAAGCTCCCCCAACAAGCCTAGATCGATTATGCAATAATGGAATTAAGTTTTTGGAGCATCATTCTTATAGGCACTGCCAACCGTCTGAAAGAAGGCATAAAGACAAATGAGGGCAATGGACATTATGATAGCAGACCGTTCAAAGGCGGCACTTAGCAAGAGGACCATATTTTTTTTGGAATAATCAAGGGGACCAGATGTGGTATGTACTGAGAAAGTGCCACCAGCAATAAAAACTATGGAAAACCATCTCTACACATCTAGCAACACTTGGATAACCTAGTTCATAGAGCCCAAATCCAATGAGGAAGACCATGGGAGCAGCTCAGTAGCCTGACGACATTGAGCCAAAAGGCCACTGAAGCCCATGGCGATTTGGAGAATGGAGGCCGCAATGAGCGCGTCTTGTGTGCCCCGCATGATGCACAAGAATTTCTCATGAGGATTGGCAATGCTGTTGTAGCGTCCGGCGAGGATGATGGGGATGTGGGCGCAATGAAGGTTTAGGAGGCCCCCATGATAGTGGGGAGGCGCATGCCGAAGAAGCTCTGGATCAAGGTGTCGATCGTAGCCACGAATAGCAATGTCTGCACCACCCGCGCCTTCTCCTCATTGTTGTTGCCCATCTGGGGGACGAGCGCAGTTGTGATGATGACAGTGGTGTCGAGCAAGACGAGGTAGTGCTGGAAGCCGAGGAGGACGGCCTATGGACATGGGGTGGGCTTGTGAGGTAGTAGGAGATGAAGGGCAGCAGGTCGCGGTGTGCAACTGTAGCTCCTCCTGGTTCGACGCCAGCGCCGCCATGTTAAGGTATAATAATCAAAGGGCATTAGTGTAATCTTTCTAGTCTAGGTTTTCCATCATGTACTCTATATATTGGCCCCCATTAGAGCCTCAATAGCATCAATTCTCTCCCTATATTCGTAACAGTGCATGCTATCATATCACCTAGCGTCCAGAGTTGAACAATATACCAGAAATTAACACAAGAGCCATACATGAAAGGAATCCACATGCTAAAGTAACACAAATCATATCTCGTTGCACATTTCAAACAAAGATTCCTATAAGTTATAATTAATTAGTATCAAATCATTTTCCTAGTGATTTCTATTGCAGCATAGTTGCGGCCTCCATGACCAAGTAGTGACCTACACCCTAGATTGATCTTTAATGTGAAAGACGGTGGAGGTAAAAAAATGTATTATCTACTACTAATTTGGACTTGCATGATTATGTCCATACTGCTAGGTAGTTATGTTGTATTGAATGCAATCAAGATCACCATATTAAGATGTATTTTTAGGGTTCATTCATAACAATTTGAATTGTAGACATAAGAAAGATAGATGGAACTAAACCTTATCCATGGAGAACATCACTTTGTTAAGCCAAACAACAATAATCAATGCACAATCCTCTTGAACATGAATCCCAGAGGCACCAAAGATGGCCTATAGAGCATTCATAAAAACAAACGATTATACATATTAGGGGTAATTAATCAAATGCTAATATAACAATAAAAATTCTTTAACATAATCATGGAAATTGGCATTCAATGTAACTGTGTTCGTATTATGACAATACATGGTTAGCGAAATCCAAATTAAATCTTGAAGACTGCAATTTGGCAAACAAAAATGGCCAACAAACATATTCTAGAGTGAAGCAAGAAACTTTTAAGCAATTCACGTTTAGCTGCTACTGTTGGCAAAAAAGTAGAATACTTTTTAGAAACATGCAGTTCAAAGACACTATAAATCCTTCACAAAATTGAGGCCAGATCATGACAGATTAAGAGACTCTACCTCCATGGAGAAATAAATAACTGTAGTAATCAATCTTTATTAGACTCTATGATCTTCAGCTCATCACAAAAATAAATAAGTGCATAGCTGTAGTAATCAATCTTCTAAGACAACTTGCTTCCTTTGATTTTTTTTTGTTCTCACGTGAAATTGATTAAAAGAACAGTATATACCTGCTCTTCGTGTCTCTTGAAGTTCCTCTACCCATGCCATTCCTATAGTGAAAAGGCAACCCTGACATAAAAAATACTTATACTATATTAATTAGTACTTAACCATGCCAAAATAAAGTTTTACTAACGGAGGTGCTCTAGTTTGTGAACTGCAAATCTTCTTAAATCAACAATCTGACCATGCAGACAAAGCTTTCTGCCATAATCAGAAAAAGATAAGAAATGTTCACCTTGGCTACTCTGTTTTTTTTCCTTGGATATATGCAATGAACATCCATGCATCAAAACATTCAAATGGTATCTATATATATACACTTGAAAAAGGGATAGCCAGACCATCATATAGACCATAAATTTTTTTTAACATTTTTCTTTAGTTATCTTAGAGCTTCGTAGCTTTGTATCACAATACAAATTGCATCGGTTTATACAAGTTAGACAAATAATTGTACACTAATCTGCTACTCTATTGAAAAAATAATAATCTACTACAAGTTAGAGACAAATACTCTATCATGCCACCACAGCCATTTAATAATAATAATAATAATAATAATAATAATAATCTCGAGGAAAAATATATTACAAAGCAAGACAAAATTAAATTAT
This sequence comes from Bothriochloa decipiens, assembly GCA_023333625.1. NCBI lineage: Eukaryota > Viridiplantae > Streptophyta > Magnoliopsida > Poales > Poaceae > Bothriochloa > Bothriochloa decipiens. Next base: position 19,784,131 of record CM041642.1, on the reverse strand, counting down.
GGAATCAAGAGACGTAGTAACAAACCATCCACCCCTAATCTGCTACACTCGGGCCATCATGGCACTTGAAACAAAAATTGGCTACTTTTTCTTGTAATCTTGACTGGAAGCAGGTTCAAAGAAAGGAGGTAGTTCAGCATCTTCAGCCAGAATCTGACACACATTAGATCTAGCGTGCACCAAATCTGGAGATAGAGGGGATATGATTAGCGACTTATCCATCTGCACAGATGGTGAGGCGGAATGGTTTTACTTCTATCTGCCGATAGCCTTTGCTCACTGACGGCATGATCTGCACCGCGCCGGCCATGCATGGTCTCCCCAACTTGCGTCGCGAGTGCAAGACAGGGGGCGAGGTAATCCGTGCAAGAACCCACGGGCACGGCTTTTATGAAAAAGCAAGAGAGAGTGAGTGAGAGAGAGAGAGATTGTTAATGAGAAAGGGCCCCGCTGTTATGAAAAGCAAGAGTCAGAGAGAGAATGGTAATGAGAGAGTCTAAGAACTGACTGACACATATAGTCTAGACTAATAGCACATTGAGGAACAAGAACAAGCGACGTAGTGCACAATTCCAATCCGGCCGATCCGATCCAGGACAGGCTAAGAGAGAGGGGTGATGGAGGAGGGACAAATAAACCTTGTCGTACGTAGTCCATCTCATCTTTCCACTTGATCTGGTTATCACGTTCTCCCTGCTCGCAAACACTGCCGTGGAGTGGAATCCTCCGGGCGATGCGCGGCTTCCTCCCGGCCGGTTCCGTTGCGGCCGGCGTCGGTGCAGCTGGGTGGAGACGGTCAGGTCAGGTTTGGATGACGGGGTAAGGCTGATTTATAAAAATCACCGCCTCCCTGATCCGCTTTCCACGTTAATAACCTGGCCACACTACATGCAGTCTGCAACTGCAACCAGACGATCCGCTTTCCACGCTAAACGCTCGGGAGATCAGGCCGCCACCCTGCTGCATGCATGCTGCTTCGTTCCGTTGTACTAGTGTTGCCGCTGCCGAGTGCCGTCCGCTGGCAATGGCGGCAATTCGTGCTCTCCTCGCGGAAGTTGCCTGGCTTCCGTTATCAGCCACGCATTTACGCCGAGCGTGCATAGTAGAGGAGAGGAGATTTCACCGAGAGTCAACTATAGAGGCAGCTTAACACAGAGAGGCAGCTAGTACTTTCATTCATTGATGACCAAGGCAAAAAAAAACAAAACACAAGCGGATGCATTGAAGCTAACCATGCTGTCTAACAGTGTCCAAGATCTGATTACAAATTTCATATACACAACGCTGCTGTTGAAATATTCATACGTAATGTTTTTATCCATTGGCCATCTGCATCGTGTGCTACTGAATCCATAATTGGTCACATAAGATCCTGTCCTTGTGCTACTGAATCCATAATTTTTTTTATAATACGTATCTATATTTGTAGATAAGAAAAATATACAAAGATACATATAAATATGGGTACGTATGAAACCAATTTACACAAAGGCCCCTGAGAAAAGTAGAATTACAAAGCAGGCCCTAGGCCCCTTACAAACCCAAAGACGCCTGAAATCGCCAACGCTGCCCGCCACCGTCGCTGGAGAAGACAGGCCATCCACCTCGGAACAGAGGAAGCCACGTCGCACTAAGGCTTTGAAAGGAGCCACAATCAATGAAGCCGCTGCTGAAAGACCATAGGCCATCGTCCATGCCCGAGGGAAAGCTAACCCTCCACGCACGCGCAAAAATGCGGCGGCCACGTGGGCTCCACTTCACCTCCCGAGCCCGCTGCCCGCCTGGCCCATACGCTAGCTGCGCGCCTACGCCTTGCACTATCGGCCATGGCCCATCAGAATCAAACCAATCTCTCTCGAGCGACGCCAAGACCATATATGCATGAGTGACTCTCGAGCGACGCCAAGACCATGGACGATGCCTAAGGAGCAATGACATCTTTTTTGTTTTAGGAGTTGTAAACAATAGACTCTTGGCTAAAGCATAGGGTTGGTCAGCTAATAATAGGGCCAATGTGAACTTCATAGAGATGATAGGTGTTATATCTGGTGGAGTTCCATTGTGCAGCCTTCCTGTATATTCAGGACTGTTCTCAAGGTTTGCCAATGATTTGACGTGCAATGTTGTCAACGCAGAAGAGTTCCGCTTCAGCAGTGCCACCAGTTCCAATGAAAGTTAATTTGTACAGTACCTACAGATTTTAGAGCTACTATAGGGCCAAGCCCCTGCCTTAATCAAGACAACCAATGCAAGTTTACAGCATTCAGGTAAACTCACCCTCCTGTCATATCCAACAAACAAATTTAAAGAACCAACTAGAGAACCCAACACAAAACAAACTCCAACTCCCTCACATCTCCCAGGAAACACCAAGCGCAGCTAAATTCAGCCATTTCCTAGATTCAAGTACCAGCGCCTCCACAGATGAACTCCTGGACAGCAAACGGCAACTCTTCCGCTTCAGCCTGCAATGTTTTGTCCTTCCAATTCATAGCATTCAAGAATAGAAATCTTCTCCCAATGGAGTCATTCAGCAGCATGTCAACTTTGCTGGGTTGACTGTTATCCTTCTTCAAGGAAGCAAACCTTCGACCTGAAATCTTCGGTCCAAAAAAAAAGAGCTTGGAGCTGAACTCCTGAAGATGGTCTGGCGGGCAGAGCACCGACCACCCTTGGATCATGATCACAATCTTCAGAATTACAGACTTCACATCTTTCCAAGTGTTCCCCTCAAAACTTAAACCATTCCTTAGTTTCCAAAGCCCCCATAGTGCTGCAGCAGAGAAAATATTAGATACCACAAACTTTTTATCACTAAGCAACATCTGTCCAACACTAAGAAATTTACAGCACAAGATCTATTAAAAACAGCTGAGGTTTCTTCCCAGAGCTGTTTTGCAATTAGACATTCAAAAAATAGATGATTGATTGATTTAGCCTACGAAGAAAAAAAGACAATAAGTACAATCTACTGTTCTTCTCAAACTTAGATTATCACTAGTTAAAAGCTTATTTTTAGAGAGCCTCCATTAGAAGAAATGGACTCTTAGGGAACTTTTATTTTCCAAAGGGCGGTATATAGATTGGAATAATGCCTCTAAAATTAAATTTGTACCTACAGTTAGCTAAGTATGAAGAACGATTGCTTTAAGTAAGGTGTAAATTATGTGTTAAGTGGATGAACATGAATTGGTAATCTTGATATGAGCCAGGCATCTTACTTGAATCGGAACCCTTTCCAGTTACATTCTTTGCAATGATATCTTCCAGTGTCTGGGATGCATCATCCAAGAGTGACTGCACTTGATGCAGGCTGGGTTACCACCAAATATTATCCTCTGGTAAACGAGCTATTGTGATAGCGCATTGGTATCCAGTGTTAGAAAAAGGAGTTTAGCCACAAGATCTCTAGTGGAACACTCCTATATTAGTAACCATAGCTGCCATTGGTAGTTCATCTTGACGGGTTCACCAAAGGTCGCTTAGGCTTGATGTAATGCCGGCCTCCTGACAAAGTTAAGTATGTTAGTTCATGGATCGATTCTAGTGTAGATCAGTGGGTTCATTCTTTGCAATTGAGATAAAACGAAAGGTAGAGATTCACAGTGCACCAATTTGGTGCACGAATCGGAGAGAGGGAGAGGGAGATGGATTAAAGATCAGTATCGTAGGGCTTGATGTAGTCGAACGTCTTCACCTCACTCCTCTGCGCTAAGGCAGCGACGGTTGAGGAAGCGGTGGTGCAGCACCGAAGCCGGTGATGCTTCCTGTCGCTGGCAGCACACCCTCTCAATCGAACTAGGGTTAGGACAGTGGGGTTGGCGGCTGTAAGGTGAACCTCTCTCTCTGTGCCCTGGCCCCCACTTCCTATTAATAGTGTTGTGCGACGGGGGCCCACCAGCCATGTCACTGGGCTGGGCGTCCCCGATTAGGACGCGAGTCAAGGCCCGATTAAGCCATTGGGCCTAATCAGTGGGAGATCAACCTAACATTCTCCCCCTTGATCTCTCATCATTCTTTAATTTCTTCTCATCATTCCTCAATCTCTTACTTTAACCTTCAATTCAATATTTCTTACTTCTGTCCCATTCCATTACAGATCAATGAATTGAGCGTGTCTCATCGTCACAGTAATTAGTGCCATTAGACTAACAGCCACAACACACTTTCTCTGTTCTGAAACAAAACTCTCTTCTGGGCCCTTTATTGTCCAGAAATCATAGGCTATACCATAAACCCATGTCAACAGTGTGTCCTTTGAACACACTGGACGGTAAGCCTTTAGTAAGCGGATCCGCAAGTTCTTTCTTATTACTTATATGTTCAATTTCTTTAAAATGATTCCAGACTTTCTCCTTTACAATGAATACATTTATGTCAATGTGTTTGGCAGCACACTTGACCCGTTGTCACAGGAGTAAAATACTTAAATGGTTGTTGCTGTTGTCAACCATTACCAACTCTGGGTTTTTCTTAACCATTTCGCCTGTCCTCTAAGCCACATAACATGCCATAGCATAAATTTTTGATGTTTTCATCATTCATCACAATTGTTTCTTTGAAGCTTTTCCACAATAAAGCTTTAACAACGTGTGTTAGTGATTGTGGATTTCACTACACATCTCGTTGAACTTTCATTCTTTGTACCCACAACTATTTGAGAGTACTTGATCTTATTCAACATGAGGCTATAAATCCTTTCAAGACATTCTTTATTCCAATCCAGTGATCTACATCTGGACTGGACTTCTGCCAAAATATCTCAGATATATCAACTATGTCAGGGTAACTTCTTACTCATCAACATTCATTAAGCTTCCAACAGCTAAAGCATATAGCACGTCCATTTGATCAATCTCATTTTAGTTCTTCAAAACATTTCAAGTTCTCAAATCTATTACCCTTGACTATAAGAATAGGCATAGGTCTTTCTCGCATGCATACTTCATTCCTTCAGAATCTTTTCTAAGTATGCCTTTATGATAGTTCTAATACCCCTCTTCTTCTCTTTCAATGAGTTTCAACTCAAATGATTCTTCACTGAGATTCTTCTTATTAAAACTTGAGGACAAAACTTCTTTTCTCTCTAATAGTAGATGGACATCACTACTAGCAAGTAAGATGTCATCCACATATAGGATTAGGAAATAAATTTCCTATTCATAAACTTTGCATAAATGCAATTGTCCTCTACATTCTCTTCAAAACCCAAACTTTCTTTGATTCATCAACTTTAAATTCTATTTTCTAGACTTGTTCTAATCTTGAAATTATTTCTTCAAGCAACATCCCTCATGTTCTTTTCCATCCACACCAAAAGCCCTTAAGTTATTCCATGTAGATTATTCATATAGATCCTTATTAAGGAATGTCACCTTTACATCTATCCGATGTGACTTTAAATCGTAATGTGCCGCTAATATTCATCGTAATCGATTTATTCTCTTTGTGTGATTCTTTCATCATAAGTTGCACTATACATCTTTCATCGTTCCCTCCAGAGCCACGTTACGTCTTGTAGACCCATTACAGCCTACGGTTTTGGCTCCATTAGGAATTTCTTCTAAATCCCGAACATCATTGGTATTTATCGATTTCATTTCATCTATCTTTGTTTCTTGCCATTTGGACGAGTGAACGTCTCTCATGACTTCTACAAAAGAGATGGAATTACCTTTTATTTGAATTTATTTATCAATATTAACTTCATAGTCACCAAAATGATTGTTTTTCTCATTCTTTGAGACCTACTAGGGCCTCGTAGCACTTCTTTCATATGGGGCTATTGTTGCTCTTCATTGGGCTCTCATAACATAAGATCCTTATTAACTTATTCATCTTCTTGAAGAGCAAACAGCAGGTGTTGTATATGTCATACAACATCAACATGTATTGAGCAATTTATTGCTCTTAAAACATTAAGTGGGCATGCAATCTCACTTTTATTCAATTCTTTAGGTATCTATATACCATGCTCCCCTAGATTACTCCATTTTCTATAAAGATGGCGTATCTATAAATTTCTTATTTGTGTTTAATATGCCATAACTTCTTACGATGCTTCGAGCACTGTTTTAGTGTATCTCACTGCGCTATCTTTCTATTGGGACCATAAGGGGTCTAGGAATTTAGCTATTCCTTTACTTATGGGTATTCTTATTATGATTGTTGTACTCCCTCAACAATCACATTCATCTTTTATAGATCACTCTTGTTCATAATGCACATCATGCATCACATTATCAAAAGTATAGAGGAGTATCTTTCTTGATTTTTTATCTCTTAATTGATCTCACAAATCTCCCCTTGAAATGTGGCAAGAATTTTTCTGCCATAATTTTAAAACTATTCAAAAACTCTTCTAGATGAGGAAGCTTTCATTACTTACTTCATCCACATGACTATGCCATGCAAATAAAATTATTTCTTAAATCTTTTCGGGAGTACACTTTCCTCATTACACTTCATGAACTCAATAGAGTCATTCAGTACTTCTGCAAGTCACACTTGTATTTCATTCTTATCATTTGGTTCATATGTAACTTTCTTCTCCCGCCATGCAGGATAATTCTATCTAAACCTCCACGCAATGTGGGATAATTCCCCATAAAGGGGTATCAATGCCGCAATTAGCTCTCAGGGCATATTTTATCATTTTAATTCAGAAATAAATTTAAATACTCTTTAACACATGATTAATCCGACGTTGGTCAAATTAAACATGCGTATAACTCATTACATTCCATATCAAAGTGCTTTAGAATGAAAAATTAAAATACATTTGTTAAACTATACTCTTATTACACATAAAAGTCATTTCTTAAACTAAACTCTCATTTGTTCTATCTTCTTTTCTTAGATCAATGCACCTAAATCATCCTTTTCTTTTAATCCATCCTTTAAAGAGAACAATGCCCCTTATATGATGGTTTTCTTTAATGCAAACTTGCACTTTTTATCTTCTGAGTCATAAGTACCCAGCTCATTCTCTTTTCTGCCTTCAAAGGCAGTAAGTTCTTTATCTAAAAACATTCAACAATAATCATCTATAATGCTCATTAAAATTTTAGAATCTTTACGTTGTATTCTACATCACTGTTGGGCAGAAATATAATAAAACAACATTTTTCTATATTAATTCCACATCACCGTTGGGCAGAAATAGAATCAACATATGAAGTTCAATTATCTTAGTAAAACATGTCTCCTCAAAAATTAAATTCTCCTGTTGGTTCGAATTTAATTAGAGGATAATCATCATTGTTGCAGCAAAAATACGAAAATACATTCTTTTCATTTCATGAGCATTTCTTTATCTGTAAATTCATTGTGATGCAAAATTTATGAGAGATTCAGACTTTAAATTCAAACTTATAATATTTTCTCTTTCATATTCTAAATCACTGTTGGGCAGAAATAGAATAAAACATCGTTCTTCTACATCAATTCTAAAACACCGTTGGGCAGAAATAGAATCAATGCATATAAATTGTAAAGCATATCATGATATTGCTATTAAACAACTTTGCTCAGAAAATAACAATACTATAATTCACTGAATTCTATTAACTTTTCTTTAAATCAAATTCTCTCATTGGTTCTAATTCAGTTAGAAGAATCATCATCATTGCAGTGAAAACATGAAAAATATCTTTCTAGTTCATTAGCATTTCTTGATCACTGCCATTTCTTTGAGATTCTTCGAAGATCTGAACTTCAAAATTCAAAACTCATAAATGAACTTACAATATTGTTATCATCAACGTTGGTCAGAAAATAACAATGTCATAATTTCTCTAAACATAAAACTGATTATTTCTTCAATTAAAATATTCTCATTGGTTCGAATTTAATTATGAGCAATAATTCCTTCAATATTTGCAGTGAAAACATGAATAAAAAACTCAATAATTTAATTTTCTAAAAATCTTAATTCTATGATACTCTCTGAACAAAATTATCATTGGATAAAATTTACATAGAAAAATTCACATCAAAATTCGATTCAATTCATTCAAAAATTCATATCAAATAAATTTCTAGAAAATTAATAAATTATATTGTTCATTCGGGCCAGAAAACCGACCTTTCGGCCTGGTTTCTAGAAAACGGCCTGTGGCCCAGTTCGACAGCACATGCGCAGCGGCCCATGGTGACGGCCCGTTCGGCCTGTTTTTTTTATTGTTTCAGAAAATTCATGGATTAATTCATAAGGGCACTGTTCATTCATAGGCCACGGCTATCCATTCGGCCCATCTGCCGAAGCTAGCCCATGGCTGCTGCGCGGCCATCCCGCCTGGGCCGCAAGTGGCCCAATCAGCAGCAGCCGTTGATCTGTATTCGTTTCAATCCGACGGTCACGCGCGTGTTTCGGAACAACAAAACCACCCGGTAGCCATCGGCCCCCAAAACCCTAACTCATTCTCACCTCTGCCCTTTTGATCTGCACCGAGTGGCGGTCAAGGTGGCCAGTGGCAGTCGTCGGCACTAGTGAGGCTTCCCGTCGCTGTCAGCACAAGTGTTAGGACAGTGGGGTTGGCGGCTGTAAGGTGAACCTCTCTCTCTGTGCCCTGGCCCCCACCTCCTATTAATAATGATGTGCGAAGGGGCCTACCAGCCATGTCACTAGGCTGGGCGTCCCCGATCAGGACGTGAGTCAAGGCCCGATTAAGCCGTTGGGCCTAATCGGTGGGAGATCAACCTAAAAAAGTTAACATGTTGATATGAATTAATCAAAATTTGTTTTGTGAAGCCAATAAAGTAAATAATAATCTGAAAGCACCATGAATCCATTACGAGGAACCAAGAAAACTCACCTCATCATGAGCTATTTGAGGAAGAGACAATGGGGCTTTTGAGGACTGCGAGATTGGAATGGGACTTGAAGATGGCAGTGGCGGCAACAGTGCTGCTCTTACCTCTCTCTAGTTGCACCCCTACCTTCCGCTTTCCATGCCGGCTAAGGAGAGTCCCACCGACAGAAGGAGCTGCAACTGCACGCCGTCAGCGACCTGCTACCTCCGTCTCCTACTACCTCACAAGCCCGCCCGTCCTCCTTGGCTTCTAGCATTACCTCATCATGCTTGGCACCACCGTGATCATCGCCACCGCGCTCGTCCCCCAAATGGATGGCGGCAATGAGAAGGCACGGGTGGTGCAGACGCTGCTATTCATGTCCAGGATCAACACGCTGATCCAAAAATTCTTCGGCACGTGCTTCCCGCCGTCATGGTGCCTCCTACACCTTCGTCATTCTAACAATTTTCTTCATCCTAACTGGCCGCTAGAGTGGCATTGCCGATCCCCCATGATAGTGGGGAGGCATGTGCTGAAGAATCTATAGATCAACGTGTTGATCCCGACCACAAATAGCATCGTCTGCACCACCCGCGCCTTCTCCTCATTGTCGCCGCCCATCTAGGGGATGAGTGCAGTAGTGATGATGACGGTGGTGCCAATCATGATGAAGTAGTGCTAGAATCCTACGAGGACAGCCTACGACCATGGGAGCGGGCTTGTGAGAAAGTAGGATACTAAGCGCAGCAGGTCGCTAACGGCTGATTTAGCTCCCACACTGCCATGTAGGTATAATAGTCAAAGGGCATTATGTAATCTACCTAATTTAGGGTTCTCATCATGTATGTTATGGACGTTGTTGGGGCTGCGTGGTTGAGAGGGAACGAGAGGGTGATTGCTGACAGTACCATAGAGCTACAGTGCCACGGTTACTGTTCATGAAGTGGCGACGGCTGTGAGTTGCGGAGGCTAGGGTTTGGCGGCTAGGAACGCCGGCCGCGGGGCTCTGCCCACGACCGGCAAGAGAGAAGGGATTTCCTTCTTGCTTGATTAGATCGATACATCTTCTCTCTTTATATAGAGAGGTCTTACATGACTCCTAAGCAATCTACTAATTAACCCTAACGGGATAAGGCCCAATAGGCCTACCCACTGGTACTGTTCATGGGTGGTGGCTGTGAGGGGGAGAGAAGGCTAGGGTTTGGGGGCTAGGAACGCCGGCCGCGGGGCTCTGCCCACGGCCGGCAAGAGAAAAGGGATTTCCTTCTAATCTCTTGCTTAATTATAGATTGATACATCTCCTCTCATTATATAGAGAGGTTTGACTTGGCCCCTAAGCAAGGGGCTAATTAACCCTAACGGGCTATGGCCCCATAGGCCCCCGACTACTCTAACACTACACCCCACCCAGACAAACAGCTCGTCCTCGAGCTGCGACCTAACGACAACTCGACGAAACACAAACCTAACACCTAAAAATAAGACTTTTACATCTCGGCTTATTTTATTATTCTGACCCGGAATTGAAATGCGACACTTTATTTCTGACTCCTGAAGACACCTCAGGGCCTCAATAGGATGCATTCAGTTGTGTCATGTATTCATAAGAGTGCATACTATCATATCACCTAGCATCTAAAGTTCAACAACATAACTGAAATTAACTCAGCAAATTGGCCCATTATTCGCATGAGGATAACTAAGTACTCCTTAATAAGCAATGACGACGCTAAAATAAATCTTTATTTTTTTATTAATTAATTTTGGAAATTATATATTTATATTTACGGTGACACAAATTGACAATAAGTTGATGATTATTATTTTTATAGGTCCGCATATATATGCGTATACGATCATATCTCTCTAGTTATTTTGTATGGGAAAATGGGTCACTGTGACGTCACAATTTCCATGTGGTCATACTCATGCATTAAGCAAGTCGCTAATAATTTTTTACACAACAAAGCCTTGTTAGATGAAATTATTATTATCTTGACTAAAATTATAGTTATAGACAATGTATATCTAAGTTCATAGCAAAACTATGTATGCAAAACTAAAACATCCAATGGAGGAAGTGTTATTTAGCAAGGCAACAATAAAGTTACACAATAAGACTTGTTAGATAAATTTGTTTCTCCTAATTATCTTGACCAGGGAGAAATAAATAACTATAGTAATCAATATTTATTAGATTCTATCATCTTCAGCTCATCACAAAAATAAATAATTGTATAGTTGTAGTAATCAATCTTCTGAGACAACTTGCTTCCTTTATGTTGGGGGGAGCAACCTCCGCCAGGAGCCCCCAGACAGCTCCGCGGCCCGACCAGGGCCAAGACCCTGAACCCGACTAACAGCGGAGGTATAAACCTCCGTGCACCGTGCCTCCCCAAGCTGGAGGCATGTAGAGATAACCCCGGCAAGCGTAGGCAGCGAAGGTGTCGACGCCCGTTCGGAGTCTTGTGCCGCGGAGGAGGTAAGCTCCGCCCTTCATGGTGGGCACTTGTGCCCCACGTCCTTGTGCTACAGGTGTCGGAGGTCCACCGGAAAATCCCTAGCGACACAGTGGCTTCGACGGAGGTGAAAGGACTGGATGAGACATGGCGCTTCAGGAGCCCAACACATGGCAGATCAAGGAGGACCTGCGGGGCGCGTCAGAGGAGCCGACGCGTGGTGCACCAGGAGGCCGACGCGTGGTGCAAGGAGAGAACCGTGAGGTAGTTAGGTAGGTCGACCATTGTACAAAAATAGCCCTACAGAGGACCCACTTGTAGTGAGATGTAAAGAGAAACCCAAAGGTAAAAAGGTCATGACCCTTGGTATGCCCAATAAATACCAGGGGGAAGGCACTGTGTAAGGGGGGAAGCACTAGGCCATTTCTAGTGTCATTTAATGCAAGTTAATTAGTGCGCCCACTTGCCATTTTTGTCACTCCGGGCTTCACTCGTTCCTTCCCTGTTTGGTGAGGCCCTCGACCCCCCAAACCTCCGGATCACCCGACGAAGGTAGTGGGGCAGGTGCAAATACCAACTGTTGGGATCGAGTCCCAACAGGTTAGAGCGAAGGTGAAACGGATGACCTAGACAGTTCTTCTCTCTCTGTATTAAATATGAAAATTACAATATGGGCCCCACAGCGAGTAGTGCTACAACTACTAGGGGGACCTCCCCTATTACACAGGGGGCCTGGCCTTAAATAGTGGCTCCTCAGCCCAAAGCTGAAAGTACAAGCGTGCCCCCAAAGGGAGTTTCCAAACCCTAGACACTGACTCTATTACACGTGGGTCCCTTTGGGATAGGCTAGGCCATCATTTCCTGTCCACGGCCGCGGGCCGTGGTCGATCACCACTCGCAAGAGGCCCGTCAAGCCCACCAACTATCCTCATTCTTCCCAGCAGGCTTTGGCACACTGCCCGGGTAGAAGCAGCCTCAGGTTATCGCCTCCTCCACGCAGAGCCTCCGGACCCGATGGGGCTGTGTCGACTAGCCTCCGCACGGCGGCGGTGACCATCGCCGAGCCTCCTCCGCTAACCGGTTCGAAGCCTACGGCGGAGGCTTCCCGGCGGAGATCTAACCTCCGCCTGAGTGACAGTAGCCTCCGCCCGACCTCCGCCGCCGACCGGTTCCATGTCTTTCCCGGAGACCTCCCACCGGAGATCCGGCCTCCTACACGGCGACTCAAAACTTGCAAACATGGGCCAGGTTGAACACGGTCGGAACTGTTAGCCAGACAGAAATCGGAGGTAACAAGCTCCTCCGGTCCTGGGGCGCATCCCCAACATACCAACACTTTAGTTTTTTTTTATTACATTAAACTGATTAAAGAACAGTACACATACCTGCTCTTTGTCTCTCTTGAAGTAAAGTTCCTTTACCCATGCCATTCCTATATTAACAAGGCAACCCTGACATAAAAATACTTATGCTACTTTAATTAGTACTTAACCATGCTAAAACAAAGTTAACTAGATGCTCTAGTTTGTAAACTACAACCGCAAATCTTCCAAAATCAACAATCTGACAATTTAGATCGACAAAGCTTTCTACCACAATAAAAAAAAGATAAGAAATGTTCAACTTGGCTACTCAGGTTAGAAAAAGATGACTGTTTTTTCTTTGGATATATGCAAATACGCAATGAACATCAATGTATCAAAACATTCAAATGATATACATATATACTTGAAAGAGGGATAGCCAAACCATCATATAGACTATAGATTTTTGAACATTGTTCTTTAGTTATCTTAGAGCTCGTATCTCGTAGCTTTGTATCAAAATACAAATTGCATCGCTTTATATAAGTAGACAAATAATTGTAACTCACAATAATGAATAATCACAAGCTTGTACACTAATCTGGTACTCTATCATGCCACCAGTCATTTCATAATAATAATATAATAAAAATCTTGAGGAAAAAATAGATTGTAGAGGAAAACAAAATTATGGAATCGAGAGAAGAGACGTAATAACAAACCATCCACCGCCACTCTTATGCAGAGTACCAGACAGTGCAGTAATATGCTACCACCATGTCACTTGAAACGGAAACCGGCTAATCTTGACTGGAAGGTTCAAGGCAAGGAGAATCTGACACACATTAGATCTAGGTGCTGCGTGCACCAAATCTGGACATGGAGGGGATATGATTAGCGACTTATCCAACTGCGCAGACAGTGACACGCAGGGGCGGATCCCGGGGGCCATAATTCCCGGTTAATTATAGTTTATTAGCCCTTAAATTATCATTGTTTTCTTAATTTAGCCTTAATTTTTATGATTTAGCCCCCCCACCCAGAGAAGGCCATCCTAGATCCGCCCCTGGTGAGACGGATGGTTTTACTTCTACCTGCCGATAGCCTTTGCTCACTGCCGGCTCCATGGTCTCCCCAACTTGCGTCGGGATCAGATAGGGGAGGCGGGGTGATCCGTGCAAGAACCCACGCGCACGGCTGTTATGAAAAAGCAAGAGAGAGTGAGAGAGAGAGATTAGTAATGAGAGAGTCTAAGAACTGACCGACGCATATAGTCTAGACTAATAGCACATTGAGGAACAAGAACAAGCGACGCAAGGTGCACAATTCCGATCCGATCCGATCTAGGACAAGCTAAGAGAGAGGAATGATGGAGGGACAAACAAAACCTTGCCGTATATAGTCCATCTGGTCTTTCCCCTTGGTCTGGTTGTCTTGTCGTTGAGGCGGGCGTCGACGTCGACGTTCTCCCTGCTCGCAAACACCACCGTGTGGAGTGGAATCCTCCGGGCGATGCGCGGCTTCCGCCCGATTCCGTTGCGGCCGACGGCGGTGCAGCTGGGTGGGGACGATCAGGTCAGGTGGAGACGTAGAGTGGAGAGCTTAGCGGCCATGTTCCCGGAACGTAGGGAACACGGTACGGGAACGGGGAACGTGGTACGACATCCTCAAAAGGTATGGAATGTCGGGGGTATACAGCTTCGTACTTTTCCGTTAAATAGCGGAACGCGTTCCACTTTGCAAGGGTTGGACCGGGGACGTGGATGGATATGAATGTTTTTGGAACGTGCTCAGTTCGAATCCTACTGCTATCATCATTTTTTCCTAGTTGTTTTTTTTGGTTTATTGGAACGTCCATCGGTTAGGAACACTAAAGCCCATTCCAGGGAATTCAGGGAGGCCAATCGCTAGCTCTGTTTTTGTCAGCCGCCGCCACGCGCTGCACAACACGAGCTGACGACGGACACCCACTCCATGCGGCGGCGTACGGACGGCAGTCTCGGCGCTTCTTGCGGCGTGAAGCTACAGCGCTGCGGAGCGGCTCGGCGTCCTCGACGGGGCTCCAGGCAGCCAGCGAGGCAGCGACCGCTAGTGACGCCCACGACGCGACGTGAGTTTTCTTCCCCGCACCAGCGTCGTATGTCCCTGAATCGCCGTGGCTGTTGCGAGTCGTGTTCCATCGCGTCTGGGAACGGTGTCCCGCGATGTCCCCGTTCCGGTTCCCGGAACGAAGTTCCCGGGACGAGGAACGTGCCCACGTTCCCGTACCCCGGCTGCTAAGGTGGAGAGGCTAGATCGATTTGGATGACGGGGTAATGCTATTTATAGAAATCACCGCCTCCCTGATCAGCTTTCCACGTTAACAACCTGGCCACACGTACATGCAGTTCCGCAACCAGATGATCCGGTTTCCACGCTAATTATCCGGACGGCCACACGCTCGGGAGATCAGGCCGCCACCCTGCATGCATGCCGTTTCATTCCGTTGCACTAGCTGCCGCTCGCGACCGCTGGCGATGGCAGTTCGTGCTCTCGATCTGAAAAGACGTGTCATCCTTATTTTGTGTGCTGTATTTAGATTTTTAATGCAAAAAGTGAATTCAAACGGTTATGCTATCTTGTTTCGTAAAAATAGCAAGTTAGTTATTTTTAAAATCTCGCATGGTAAATATAGCTTTAGATTTTTAGGAAAAAATATACTCAGTTATGCTATCTTGTTTTGTAAAATAGCAAGTTATCTATTCCTAGAATCTTGTATGGCAAATATAAGCTTGCGTGTGCCGCTAGTCATTTAGCATCGTCTAAGTAGAAAGGTTGTTAAGATTTTCTATTTTTTAAAAAGTTTTCTATTTTAGAGGTCGGCTAAATCATAGATTTAGCAATTTATTTTTCGCAAATCATAAATTTAGCAATTCATTTTTCACAACTCTCTTAGAGTTGCTCTTTGCCTGGCTTGCGTTATTGGCCGCGCATTTATACAAGCACACCGAGCTTTCACCTAGAATCAACTTTAGATGTGCCCCTAGCCATCTAATATTGTCATAGTAGAAAGATCGTTGAAATTTCTATTTTTGTATAAAGTTTTCTATTTTAGATATTGGCTAACTCGTAGGTTTAACAATTCATTTTTTCAATTTCTATTTTTTTATAAAGTTTTCTATTTTAGAGATTGGCTAACTCATAGGTTTAGCAATTTATTTTTTCCAACTCACTTAGAGTTTCTCTTTGCCTGGCTTGCGTTATTGGTTCATCGATGATCAAGGCAAAAACAAAACACAAGCGCATGCATTGCAGCTAACCATACTGTCCAAGGATGTCCAAGGTCCATTAAAAATTACATACACAACACTGTTGTTGAAATATTCACGCGAAATGTTTTAATCCATTGGCCATCTACATTGTGTGCTACTGAATCCATAATTGGCCACATAAAGATCCTATCCTAAAAACTCATTGCCTCAAAAGAAAGCTGACAGATATGCTGGTGGAAGTATGATACAAATTTGTTTGTGGATTCTTGGTTATCTGTTGACGCACAAGACACCCACCAGTCCACAAGGAAAGTAGATCTCCAACTGAAACTCAAGGCATATCCTAACATCTCGCAATCGTCTAAGCCAAGCCATACTTGCTCGTCGTGTTTAACGGTTGTATATGAAGCTGTGATGTACAAAAGAATGGAGGCAGCAGCAGTAACCATCTGCATCAGGAGAAATGTAACAAAACATTAAAGGGATCAGCTAAGTCATCATAATAAATTAGAATGTAAAAATGAACATGGCGAAGTTTTTGTATGACGAAAGATGTCATAAAATGCTATGTTATTGTTGTTGCGAAAGATGTGACAAAATAATACCAAATAATTAATGACTAGGGCTCTATCTATGAAAATTATGAGCATTTTTAATATGCTGACTATAGAGGGAGGATGAAAAATGCATCAATCAAAAAACATGTACGCAATAAAAAGATATGTGCCTACTCGAAAAAGGGAGACAAAGTTTGTGTGGAGAGAAGATGACCTCCGCGTCCCCCACCCAACACACACACCGCCACCACCATTATGGTAACTGAAGAACTAAAGGTCTACCATATCACAAAAAAGAACTACATGTAGTCTTGAGGCCTATGATTTCTAAAAGTTCCAAATTCTTTGATGCTCCTCTCTCAATTATTTGAAATAATTTTCCTTGATACAAGATAGGAATAAGAGATGTTTAAATTTAATACATGAATACACTCCACTTCTTCTCTACTTAATTGTGAGCATGGTCTCATTTGTTACATTACCTTATATTTATCGTTAGCATCACTCATAATCATCATAAAAGAATCATTTATAGGAAATATGTAAATATAGTTGTTCCCAAACATATAATCAACTAATAAAGAAACTCAATTAGCATTCTTTTGTGCAGGGACATAAGTTACACTATTTGATAAAACATATTAATGGGAGAGTGTAGCGGCCTCATCTTCAAACTCAACAATTTAACACTCCAATCCTATTCTCCCTCATTGCTAACCTCTAGATAGTAACCTTATAAAGAATTAGTAATATGCACATAGCACCTGAATTAATCCTCCAAGTATCAATATAAAGGATTCACAATTAAAATTACAGCATAACTCATAATTACCCTTTTTATCAAGCTAGTCCTTGTTACAAAAGTAATAATGACACAACTAGATTGGTTGTATTGAGGCCTAGAGAGGACTATATATAGAAGTACATGGAGACTCGAGAGCTAACCCTAGATACATGAGATTACACTAATACCCTTTACCTATATATATACCTTAACACCCCCTCTCAAATGCAACGTGAATGCAATGTGGTTGTATTTGCAGAGTTGGCACTAAACACTAGACATCTAAAAAACATTACATCCAAAATTCAAAATAGAAGATGTCGTCGAAGCATGCAACTCTTGAACATTATCGATGTAGAAATGATCTCCTCCAGAAGAGGGTATTTCCTTCACAACATGTACTTCAGCAAATACCTCAAATCTTCACAACATAGTATATCAACTCTTCAAATATGAACCTTGCTTTGGAGCCTTTGAACTCGACGACAAGAGTGAGATGTGTCAAATCAAGCCAAGGAAGGACAGGGAGATTACTGCTGCAAGATGGCAAGCAATAGGATAGAATGACGATGACGACAAATAAAAGGCCATTGGTCATGAAGTGTAGCAAAATATCTACGAAAGAGACCAAGATGGCATAGTCGCATCAATGATGATGTTGATTAGTGTAACACCCCTGGTGTTATATTAACTAAAACCTGCCATGTCATCATATGCATTGCAAATCATTCATGATTAGTTCACCTTTGATGTGCATCAATTAAAACAAGTTTACATTCCATAGGTTGTTTGTGTTTCTGAAATGTTGTGTTACATGAAATTATAACACCCTAATTTCAAATGTCACCTCAAATACTTGATTTATGCCCTGTGTACCTTGAGGTGTAAACTGTGTTTACACTAGTGTCAGGCATGGTGTATAAAGTCAAGTCCAACAGTTAAAATTAAACTCCAAGTTTGGATTTAGATTTGGTTTTCAAATTTGAATTCAAATTGGGAGTCTATTAAAATAATTTTTAAAAGTAAACTTGGTCAACCAAGGTAATTATTGGGTCATGGACCTAAAAATGTCCTTGGATGATTTTTTTGATCACTAATGACCAACCAGTTAATTTAGAAACCAAATCGAGTTTCATTTCGGTTTTAAAAACCCTTTATTTCAAAAGCTTGTTTTACCCCCTTTTGGCTAATTCAAAATCTATATAGAATTTGGAGATAATCTAAAAAGATAGTTTGTAGATCTTGACAAGAGCTAAAAATTTTGTATTCGAAGTTTTTCAAGTTTCCAAAAATAATTTCAAATGAATTTAAAAAGACAGTTTTCCTATATTTGCCCCTTTTTGATTTTAAACCCATGATTCAAAAATTATGCACATTTTGGGAAAACTTTGTATATGAAAAATGTTTGGTTTGAAAATTTGAGCATTCCATAATTTTGAAGATTTTCAAGTTTTATTGAAAAATAAAAATTAATTTCAAATATTTGTTTCTAGGGTTTTGTTTCCCTTTTGAATTTGAATTCATATTTCAAAATCTAGGCAGGATTTGAAAATGCTAATTAAATTAAAAATATAGCTCTTGAAAATTTATGCAAATTATATTTTGGGATATTTTCAAGTGCTTATGTAAAATCTGAAGTAATTTGTAAAATTTCAAAATGACATCACCTGCTATAGTGGATGCTGACGTCATCATCGTCCTTCTCCCCCTCTGTTCATGGCGTCGCCGTGGCCGCCGCCACCATAATGGCTTGCCTCTGCCACCTGCTCACCCCCTCGCGTGTGAAACTTCGCCGTGGACGTGTCGGCTACCTACTCATCGCCGTCGTCGTATAAATGGAGCAAGCCACTCGCCTTTTTCTTCTTTCTTTTCTCCTGCTTGCCATCGCCGACGACCTTTCTCCGCAGCGCTAGTTCATCGTCGTCCTTCCACCTTTCACCGTTCCATCTCGCCAGCAGCTCCACCTTGACCTTGCGCTCCGTTTGAGCCTAGAAGAGTAAGCCCTAGGAGTCCGAGTCGCCTGCACGCCGCCGTCTTCTCCAAACCCGATCGAAGCTCCGCCGAAACCGCGCCGTTGTCGCCTGCCCTCCATGGTGAGCGTCAGGTTGCATTTCTTCACAATTTAGCTTCGCCTTGACGCCGTGGTCATGGTTGGCTCATTGGTTTGCGCAACGCATCACCAGAGTCACCGTGACGCCATCCTTGCCACCGGAGCACCGCCGCCGCCATCACCGCCACCGTCTGTAGCTCGACTCAGCACACCTTCGAGCCAGCTAGCGTGTGCACCAGACCCACGGTGAGCTCCTGCACCTGTCCATGACCCTGCCAGTGCCGCCGCGCACGTAGCCAAGATGGCTAGGGGCCCGGAATGGCTCTATCTTTTGGCTTAGCATGTTCACCTGGGTGCGATGTTTGTGTCCGTATGCTCGTCATCGCCAGAGAAGCTCCGGTGAACCCTGCAGTCGCGCCGCCGCGCCACCATGTCGCCATGACCGCCGGCAAGCATGCTGCTCCTGCCCCGCCGCTTCTTTAGCTATCCTAGCTTGCTCGCCGTGCTAAGCTGAGTCTGTAGGGCCAAGCCCCGTCGCAGGAGACCTCGCCGCCGGCGAGTTCTTGCCGGTCAAAATCCGGCCGCCGCCGGTCAACGTCGGGAAAGGATTTTTCTTTTCCTTTTCTATTTTTAGAAAATAATTTAAATGCTATTATCTTTTGAAAATCATAGTAATTCATGTATAGCTCCAAAAATTCTAAAAATTTATGTGTATGCTCTTTATGATGTTCTTTGCCTAGAAAAAAATTTGAAATGCCAAATTTGAGTACTTTTCGCATAAGTTAAAATTAGCTCTTTTAATTAAAAAATGCATCTTCAATGATTTTTAATAAATAAAATAATTGGTTTTTATTTCTGAAATTTGTTTTACCACCTAATTAGACCAAGATATTTTAAAAATAAAATTTTGAGCTTATTTAGACAACTTTAGTTTTATGCCTTTATTTTATGCTTTTTATTTAAGTAATTAATCCCTTTAATCATGTTTAATCATTATGGGATTTGTTTGAATTTGGGATTGATTGATGACCTTGGGTCATTAACCTTAATGACCTTTGGCACTTTAATTAATTATTTACGCTTATCTTAATCATGTCATTAGGGCTTAATCAACGTTATTTCATGTGTTTAATGAACTTCTTTAATGAAGTAGTTAACCATAATGAACTTAGTAAGTTTGTTGGCTTACAATTTTATCGTGAAGGAAAGTTATACTCAAGTCCTTAATCTGGTTATGCATTCATCAAGCATCATATTTACTATTCCATCATGTTGAAACATATCATGTTATCGTGTAGCTTCCGTTAACAAAGAGTTAAACGTTGTCGAACCAGACCGCAAGGAAGAGTTGAATCAAGAGTCAGGTGTTGATCCAGAGTCCGAGATCGTCTACCCCGACCACCAAGGCAAGCCTCGGATGCATTTAAACCCCTCCTTAATTTTATAAAAGTTTTATCGCTTCAGTTATGAAATGTTGCATTAAGTAATAGGAGTTGAGTGATAACCCACCAATTGCATCATCTATCTTATTTATATATTTCTTGTTACCTATTTTTGAAGAATGCTTAGTTATGCTTAGCCCTGCTTAAGTAGTAGGTTTTCAAAAAGAAAAAGAATGAAAAAGATGAGGTTGGCTTTTCTTGATGGAATTATGATGGTACTTAATAAATCGTCCAGACGGGTAACTTGCATTGGGAAAGGAGTCCCTATGTAGTATTTTCGTCTGTTGATGTCGTAGGTCTCGTTCGTTGGTGAATTGGTGATAGAGACTAGATAGCCACCCACACATGGTGTGGTATACTTGTGGGGTTGAGAGTCTATAAGGTCCTAGATGGCTAGAGGGGGGTGAATAGCCTATTAAAATTTTACAAACCACTAGACAAAACTTGATTAGTATAACAAATGGTGTAACCGCGGTTTTGCCTAGACTACAAGGTGAGCAACTCCTATTGATAAATCTAGTATAAGTATGATCTCTATGTCACTCAAGGGCTATGTCACTACTTTCTAATTTATAGAGCTAGCAAGAACAACTATTCTAAAACAAGCTACACAAGATAAGTGCTAGAAAGTAATGCAAGGTAGAGAGGTGATTCTTATACCGACGGTGGAGAGAAGATGTTGCCAATCACCAAGATGATATGTAATCAATACAATATGACAACAATCACAGTATGAAGACCAATCACCGGGAACAAGAAGATGACACAATTATTTTTGTTCACCCGGTGTTCACTTGTGCACCGACAAGCTACGTCACCGGTTGTGTCGACCAACACCTAGATGGATCCTCGGTGTGACCCTCAAGTCACTTGCCCCACAAGGCACTCCCCCGTAAGGGAACCGCAAGACACCACTCTCAAGCGTGGTAACTCAATGACACGCGCATTCCACTAGAGTTGCTTTTGGCACTCCGTCGAGGACAAGCACAAGAACCTCTTACAAATCAATCACCGGAGGTGGGCAAGAACAATCACCAACTCTTCCCAACGCCTCCAAACAACTTCCAAGCCGGCTAGGAGCGGTACTCTCCAAGAGTAACAAGAAATCATCGGCCAAACGACTCGCAAGTGCCACTAGATGAATCAACTCATGCAATGCACTTCGAATCACTCAATCTCACTCTAGATTAGCAATCAAGCAAGAGAGATGAGTAGGAGGGAGAAGCTTTAGCTCAAAGGATGCACAAGAGTGTTAGAAAAGCCAAGAGACCTCCACAAGGGCCGACCATCTTCTATTTATAACCCCATCCTTTGAAACTAGCTGTTGCCCCTTGGGCGGCTCGATTTCACACGCCGGACGCGTCTACCGCTAGCGCCGGACGCGTCCGGCGCCTCTGAGCTCAGCCTCCAACGGTCGACTCCCACGACACGTCAGCGTCCGGCGGTACCCCTCGGCGTCCGGTGGCCCGCGTCCGGCGACACCAACTACTCTGCGACCCTCTCTGAGTAGCGTCCGGACGCACACCCTGGTGTCCGGCGCTTCACACGCGCTGAAATCTCGGCCTTCATTTCTCACGAGCGTCGGACGCTGAACAGTGCCGAGCCGGCGTCCGGCGCAAGCGTCCGGCGCAGCGTCCGGTGCTCTGTCTCTCAACCGGTACTCTCTATGTAGCGTCCGGACGCTGGGCCAGCGTCCGGCGCTCAGCGTCCGACGATTAGAATATGAGCATTCTCAATCCCACGACGACGCCCTCTTTTCTCCAACGAATTTGCATCCGGCGCAATAGAAAATATCTCTCTCATTTTCCCGAAGGCGCCGAATCCCCCCGAGCAAGCTCGGGGGAGGATGAGCGGTTACCAAACCCAACTCAACCTTACAATCATACCGCCGCCTTTGCAAAAGTGCTAACACCACCAAGTGACATCTCCATGTGCATGTGTGTTAGCATTTTTCCAAAGCATTTTCAAAGGACTTTCATCGCGCACTAGATCCTAAATGCAATCACATGAAATGATGGACCTAGTGGCACTCATGAACCGAATTACCGAAGATCTCCCCTCTTCATAGTTTGGCTATCGATCCTAAACCACTCACACCCTTTATGGTGTCTTGAGTGCAAAAACAAAATGGCCCTATAGGTTATACCTTTGCCTTGAGCCCATTTTGTCGATCCTTCAACCGCCAAGCCTTTACATGATACGTGACACTCCATGTCATCATGCAACGGTCTTGGTCCATCGATCTTGATATTACTTGCTCTTCACCGTTGGTCGGTCCATCGGCGCCAAGTCATGCCCAAGCTTCACCGTCGCACGGTCCTTCGCTTCGAAGCCTCAACTTGCCCTTCACACTTCCAACCGATCCATCGAGCCAAGCCCATCTTGATCTTCACCATGCTTAGGTTGCATAACTTTATGTCATGCCTCAACATTGAGCTCCACTTGGCATGGACTACCTTTCTCTAAATCATCCACTTAGAAACAAGGTTAGTCCTTAGGTTTCATCAATTACCCAAAACCAAACTAGGGACTTTCAGAGTCCCATGTATATTGATATGCTTAGGAGTTTGAGTCTCCTGAATATCATGTGGTTGATATATGGCTGTGGTTGTTATCTCGGTATATCGTGTCATCTGATATGCTTAGGAGTTAGAGTCTCCTGTATATCAGTGACCTAGGTCCTAGCTGGGTATATAAAAATGGATTCGAATCGTGGTTGCTTCTCGAAGAAGAAGACTCGATCGGTGTTCATCATCGTAGTAACAACTTGAATGATGTTTAAGGTTTAAGAATGGAGTTGGTTGGTAATCTTAAGTTAGAGCAAGACAACTTTACTTTCTGTCGAGCTTTTCTGCAAAAATCCTTATCTCTTGCAAGCCTTACCTTGTCCCTCTAGCCTGCAATTCCTGAGTCTTCACCCCTCTTTTTCGTCGGGTCAGTTTTATTGAGTACTTTTGTACTCAGGGTTTGTTAAATCCTTGTTGCAGGTGAGCCCCATGAGCAGGTTTGCTTTGCATCCTACTGCATGACAGTCGTTGCGGAGAGTGACGACGAGTAGGATGTTTGGCTCTTGGGAAGAGTGTATCGTCAGGGTGTTATAAATAAGTTATCTATAGCTACTCCACTACTACTATGGTTTGTAATAATCCAACTTAGGGTTTGTAAGTTTTAAACTAAATGGTTTGTAAACTTATGTTATTGTAATCCTTCTGCTATTTTACTCTGATGTATATTGTTTGTATAAAACTGTTGTAACACTGCGATATCTCTTTATAATGATTGATCCTGCTTGGAGAATCGTGGATGATTCAGGATTCACCCGACAGATCTTTTAAGTTTTATGGAACACATGCATTGCTATCAAAAATCTGTTTAGACAATGATAAATGCATGTGGGCCATTTTATTTAGGAGGTTCTGCCACAATTAGGTAAATCGACGGGCCTCAGCTAACCATGAAACAAAAAAATGGCTGATTTGACAAAATTTGTGGACACGAGCAGCTTGGACAAACTATAGTGAATGGAACTGGATTTGGATGAACTCAAATGCAACAAATGCAATGAAATTAAGAAAGGCCTCAATATTCTAATGGAGCAGCAAGCAACATGACGATAGCAACAGTCGACAACGACTTGATTTGGGTGGAAGCAACTAATAATTAATGACAGGACCCGAGGATGAACCGCCAATGGTAGGAGTAGACCGCAGCAGCAGGCACAAAATAGAGGAGCCAAAATGGACGAAGGACCACAACCAAGGACTCGGGCGTGCATGTGCTATGGCTAAAGAAAGCCGAAAACTCTTGTGGTTGTCCATGTGCTAGAGCACGATGCTATCAGCCCCAAAATTAGCGGCTGCATATGGAAGCGAAGAACGGAAGTGGGGAAACGAACGGCAGCATGCGAAAGCTTGTAACACTCGTTGCGCCGGGACCGTGAGCAAGTACAGCTGGAATCGTCGCCGACGAGCAGAGGACACCTCTGTCGCGCGTTTTGTTCTATTAACGATAAACTTGTCCGATTACACGCAAAGGGGTCGGCCTTAAGAGGCTCGCCCGACTGGCTTGATGGCCCCACTTGTCATAGTCTCAAGTTTAAACTGAAATAAACAAAATATAATAAACGCCATCTTCTACTTCTGGGCTTCACCGGACTGGGTCGTCGCACTGGACAGGGCCGTGACAAAGCCGAATAAAGAAAATCAAGGAGGTGCGGATGGGAGAGGATGGCGCCAGTGAAGGTCACGGATTGAGCGGATCATGTGCGGACTGGGCAGCAATGGGCCAA
Source organism: Bothriochloa decipiens (assembly GCA_023333625.1). Taxonomy (NCBI): domain Eukaryota; kingdom Viridiplantae; phylum Streptophyta; class Magnoliopsida; order Poales; family Poaceae; genus Bothriochloa; species Bothriochloa decipiens. The sequence goes on along the minus strand of CM041642.1, from coordinate 19,759,200 downwards.
ATCAACCAGTCCGCCGCAGTCAGATATCTGCGATGGGCGGAGGCGGACGATGTGGATGAAGGTCAAGCAGGCGGCTGAGGCGGCTTCCGTGAAGGGTCTGCAGACGGGCGAAGGGAGACGACGACGATGGAAGATGCCGCCATGACAGGAGGACGCGAAGATGGAGGGGATGGACAGTGACGGCCGCTACTGCAGAATTTGGATCCGACAAGGAAAAGTTGTTGCTGCTCCAAAAAGAGGGAAAAAAATCAAAGACCGACAAAGCTGCCCCATGACAACTGAAATCAAGACCCTAAGTATAGGAGATTACACTAATACCCTTTGACTATATATAACTTAACAGTCCTTAGAGTCATCATTGTCCTTCGGCACATGCCCATCTTTTCAGGAACAGGCCAGCACCTGCAAAAAGCACACAAATGTAGACCAACAAGTTTCAAAGTTCATGCAACAAAGAATGCTTTGAGTACAGTGTGAACGTGTGGCAGTGTAGTCGTGTAGACCGCGACCCTTTGCAATCACAGTACTATTCCAGCTCCAAAATTACAATTTTGTCGTCTTGTATGTAGCAAGGAAGCTTCAGGAGTGAAAAGACTACATAAAAACGGGGCAATTCAAAAGAATGTCCTATTTTATGAATAAAGTATTTGCAGGAAAGATTGCAAATTACAAAGGTGATCTGCACTCAATAACATGCTACTAGCCTTGCCTTATGGAGACAGATTGATGATCGAGGTATTTTTCAAGTAATACAGCTTTCCACCAACCACGACTACAGCTTATCCCTTTAAAATCCTATGGCTATTATCTTCTATACCTGAATCTGAGTTTTCGAGCTAGCTCCCTATATCCCCACAATTGAAGGCATCATATTTAATATGAACAGTGAACATTGAGCTTTGTAGGCTTGTAAGATTTGACCAAACCTTAACGACTGAAAGATCTATCATGCCAGCAAAGAGTTGGCTCATTTAGAATCTGAGGTAGTTGCGGGATCATCAACAGTTGTATCTTCATTGCTGATATTCTCATAAGCAACTCCCTCACGGTTCTTAAATAATGCAACATGCTTCTTGTAATCTTCAAGCTCCTTCTCCATCTTCTCAATAAACTGGCTGGTATGCTCAAGGGATTGTAGATATCTATATTTCTCCAAGGCCTATGGTGAACAAAAAAATAAAGGCCTTAAAAATTAGATCGATGTATGTATATTTAAAAACAATCAGGTATATTTGGACATCAAGCTGCATAGGCTACTGTAGCACCAAAACTAGATTTAGTTACCTTCTGCTTTGAAAGAGTCTCAGGAGGTGACATCACCTGTGGTTGAACATAGTTCTTCCCCCGATAAAAGATAATTGTATTATTGGGTTTAATATCAATGACTGTGCCTTTGCTGAGCCTTGTCAATTCCTCAGCATACTCATAAACTTGGCCAGGCATACAAGGCTTGCAAACCACCTTCACAGTCTCATGGTTCTTCCAATGGAGGTTCATGTTGAGAACCACACCACCAAAAACCCCTCTCCTCCCAACAGCAACATAATTCTTCTTCTTCTCCCCAGTTCGCTTGAGATAAAACTTCTCCTCCTCAGTAAGAATTTCAGGGTCATGAACTGGCTCCGGTGTCCTTGGGACCTCATACTTCCTCAGCTTCTCAATCAACCATTCCTCCTTCCTCTTAGCCTAAATTTCCAAGAAACAACTTGTCAGTGCAACTATTAATCCTATTAAATCGACAAATTGATTGGCGAGCTAGCACAAACAATGCACCAGAATTTAGTTTAAGTTCAGACCTTTTCAAGCTTGTATCTGATCCTAACTTCGGGGTTGGGTGACTTCGTCTTCTTCTTGGCCTTGAGGCGGTACCACTTAAGCTGGTTGACCTTGGCCTTCCTCGACATCTTCTTCTTCTTTGGAGGCGACTGTTGCCTCCCCTTCTGCTTGGCGACGCCCGTGTCGCCGTCCCCGAACCTCGCAAACCTGCCGTCAGTATCGAGTGTGACCGCCGTGCTCCCACACCTCACGGGCTGCTGCTGGAACCACAGCCTCCACCTCCGCCCGTGTGCCTCTGGCCCAAACCGTCCCCACAAACGCTCGAACGACGCTGCAGGAGATGGGGAAGAGGAGCCGCACATTCGATGCCATGAATCACTGAAAATTAAATGGGTCAGTCAGGAGATTAGGCCGAGCACGAAAACGGCGATTGAGCTGGAGAAGAGGGGCGAGGGGACTAACCGAATCCGAATGGAGGCCAGAAACGCGACGGAGCTGAAGGGTCGACGCCGTAGGATCCGCGGCGCGAGGGCCGCCATTCAGACAGGCACTAGCCCGGCGGCCGAGGAGGATGGGGCCCGCCGGCCACTCGCCGCCGAGGTTTTAGGCCTCGAAATGTGGGGTTTGCGAGCGCTAGGTCGGCAGCGAGGGCACGATAGGCCGCGGCGGCGGAGGGGCGGCAGCGGGTGGCACTGGCAGTCTTGCAGAGAAGCCAAGGAGCAGAGGTAGAGCGGGCACCGCGCCGGCCGCTGGAAGACTGGGCGCCCAGCAGAGCTGCGTCTATGCAGCTGCGCAAAGCGCAACCCGGCAGCCCGCGCACGAGACGGGGAAGACCGGACACACGGAGCATGTCGGCGGCGGCTCTCAGCAGGAAGGCCACATGATCAGGAGACAGGAGAAACGAGGCGGCGGCATCGACTTCTCAGATCGTCCAGTGGAAGGCTGGAAGCGTAGTCCAGGTTGCCGATTCGCCGTCGCCGCCGAGCACTCCAGGCCTTGAGCGCAGCTGCGCAGGCGGCGGCCGCCGCCGCGTGATGACGAGAAGGCAGAGCGGGCGAGTGGATAGAGCACCAGGCCCAGGCCCAGACTTGCCGAGTGTGGTCGATGGTTAAGCAGGCCAGTGATGGGCTTTTCATTTAGTTGGGCCATTAAATACGAGAAAAAGATCCATCTAACCTCCCTTGATTATTTGCACAAGTTAGATTTATCTCTCTTATTTTCTCAAGAAAAAAACTAGAAACCTGGATTTTTAGACTCTTTAACTATCCAAATTACCTATCTTAGTCTCAACAATTCTGAAACCTAGATTTTTATACTCCTCCAACTTCTAACTATTCAACCTTTTGACGTTAATGGATGTTTAGATACCATCTCAACTTTTCCACAAGCGACAGCGTCATCTAATAAGCACACCATCGTACAGCGCAGTCGTGAGGCAGCAATCTTCAATTCTCCACACTGACGCTAACGCCTGACAAGCTTCCAAACAGCCCCGGTTAACTTTTTTTTTCTTAGTTGGTTCGATGGCGACGTACACGGTAAACCGCACTGATGGCGACGTGCACGGTAAATGGGAATGGGAATGCTGAACCACACGAGCGAGCCTCAGCTGTCGGTTTTCCCGACCAATGAAGCGAAAGAGCCTCAGTCGTCACCGCCCGGCCGGCCGACCAATGCGAAGGTTGGTTTTCCATTCGCTTTTGGCTTCTTGCGATACACACGGAGTATGTACCCGCTGAAACTGATAGCCTACGCTCCTATCTTTAACGTCTCCGCGATTGACTATCAAAGAGACGAAGACAGCCAATAGCTTACGATTTATCTAATTCTCTCTGTCAAAAACAAAAATTATACTCTAGAATGGTAAACAGCAAAATTCTCGAGCGCAGGCAACAAGGGTTTTCGATTTTTTTAAAATTAACAAGTATTTTCATGCCTTAATTAAAGCATCCCTTGTTGGCTTTGTTGCATCTTTGCAGATGTGTGATTGAAACATCCCTTGATTATTGCATTAAGTGTAGCTAAAAAAAATTATCGTCTATGTTAGATTTATCTCTTTTAACTAGAGATCTAGATTTTTAGGACATGTTTAGATCCCATGAACTAATAACTAATAATGTTTAGTTCGTGAGGATCTAGACTGGTGGACTACTGCATAAACTAAAAAGTAATCCAAAGCTCAACTAGTTGTTAGTTCACTGGTCCATAAAACTCTCAACTATTAAAATTAGTGATTTTATTAGTTGGCTCATCTCTTGTTCATGGGATCCAAACATAATCCTAGACTCCTCTAACTTTTAATTGTCCAAATCACCTGGCTGAACCATTCTCAAAGGGGTTTAGCTAATGTGACACCATACTAGCTGTCGGTTCACGTACCTCCGTCTAGGCATGGTGATCCTTTCAGAATTCCATTTAGCTATTGAACTACAAAAGATCTCACTATGTGGCCTAGATTTCCACATCGTATATACAACTGCCCTCGATAGATGCTTACAACCATCTCTCGTTAAAAGGATTCATAATCATAAAGGCTTAAACAAACGGAGTCCACCTATATCCCACTAAAGTGCTAACAAAAGCTACAACGAAAAATTCTACTAAGCTACAATTATTAGTCTGTATATGACTTCAACTTACATCTACTCACACCTCACACACCGTCCCACGACTATTTCGTGCTTACATAATTTATTCATAATCATAAAGAAAAACCATGTTTAGAGTACAATAATAATATCTTTTTTGTGACTAAGTATAATAATAATACCATGAGCCCCTTTTGTATAATATAGTGTCCCATGCTCCACTCTGCGTACCTAATCTCGGCTAACATTTTTTTATTGCATCTACTCTTATAAAATATTACATATAAAATATAATGTCTAATTGGACTTTTATGTCTCTGCATCCAGCACTACTGAAAACTGGTACTTTACCGTGTGTAATTACACACGGCAAAGAGCTTTTTACACGCGGCAAAGACTTTGCTGTGTGCAACACACGACAAAGAACACACGGCAAAATATGACATGACAAAGAAACTTTGTCGGCAAAATATTCAGAAATATTGCCTGTGTTAGGCGCGCCACACGGCAAAATATTTTCGTCCATGACGGCTCTGGCCGTTAACGAATATTTGCCGTGTGTTCCACACATGGCACACGGTAAAACATTTTCTTATTTTCTTTAAATAATTTCTTTGCCGTGTGACACCAAACAAGGCACACGGCAAAGTTTACTTTGCCCTGTGCTGTCAAACAAGGAACGCGGCAAATTTTTTCTTATTTTTTTAAATAATTTCTTTGTCGTGTGCCACCAAACAAGTCACACGGTTAAGTTTTTTTTATTTTTTAAATGATTACTTTGCCGTGTGCCGCCCAACAAAGCACACGACAAAGTTTTGTTTTTATTTTTTTAAAAGATTACTTTGCCGTGTGCCACCAGGCAAAGCACAAGACAAAGACAACGAGAAATGTAATTTTTTTCATTTTATTATATTATATATCAAAAGCATATCAATCATCATATCTATATCAGCAACATGCATTATATATCAAAAGCACACGCATATTTCATAAATCCATCGATAATCCATCGAAAATCCATAAAAGTTCAACATCACAAGTTTATTATTATAAGTTCAACATCAAACGGTACAACATCCCTACTACGGCGACCTACTATGGCGACGGAGACTGCAACTGTGGCCTCCCGGAGTGATATGATGGACCGGACTACGGTGTAGGGTTGACGGCATCAGCCGCCGGAGACACCGTAGCGAGATAGTTTGAACCCGCCGACGGAGGCTGCACAAAAGAGAATAGATTGCTTGTGTTAGACTCAAAATTGAAAATTTCGGCAGCATCTCCCCTGCACGGCGAGGTTTCCAACCTGCAAGAAACAACGGCACGAAGGTCGACAATCACAACGGCACGAAAGCCAAAAATCACAACGGCACGAAGGCCGATATTCCTAACGGCACGAAGGCATTAAACTTTCATACTTACAGGAGTGAAGAGACAAACTGGAGCTATAGCCGGCAACTGCACTGGGGCACCCGATGCCACGTTGTGGAGCATCTGATATAATTCCGCCATCTGCTTCTGCGTGTCCTTCATCTTCTTCTGCGTGTCCTCCAGTCGAGCCTCTAGGTGCGAGGTTATCTCCTTTTGTTGTGCCAACGCCGCCTGCAGTGTTTCAATCCCATGTTTCAGTATTGCAAATCGGATCAATGTGTGTAACGTTCAATGTACGTCAAGTGAAACCGGAATTACCTGAAGTTCGTCCACCCGTGACAGTGTTGGAGTAGACCATGCACGTATGGGAAGGCTTGTGGACGTGCTCCGTGACCTCACATCGGTGAGAGAGGGTGCAGACGTTGAGGAGTCGGCGGCGTTTGCAATCCACAACCACCCGTGCTTCCTGCCTTCCCCAAACTCATGATAACCTCTGTCTCAAGGGGCTCAGTGCTTAGATTGTGATCTGGGCCACGGAGCGTCCTAACCGCCTCCGTGTAGTCTTTGACCTTAGCGTGGATGGTCGGGTCAGAGTAAGCCTCGGCAGGTGCATCCGGTGTCGGTGTTTCGACCTCGGGGGCTAACACCAACGAGTAAATTCGTAATTGCATGCTCCCTTAATCCGGTGGGTGATGCAAGAAGGACACAGTGATTTATCCTGGTTCGGGCAAAGAAGGCCCTACGTCTAGCAGGGGGAGGATAGTTCGTGTTATCTTGCACCGAAGCGCTAGTACAGGGGTGAATACAAGCGGGTGTGAGAAGTGTGGGCTTGACTCGAGCGTTTTGGGCGCTTAGCTCTCTACACTGTCTCATGGTGTTGTTCTGTGATCTAAGCCTTAGCGTATGGGGCTCTCGGATCTCTCCCTCTCCAATCTCGGATCCCAGCCCTGGCGCCTCCTTTTATAGGCGAAGGAGAGACACAGGAGTACATATTTTTAGTGCTAACGTGGTCGGTGACGTATGACGTTGATGCCAATCATGTCGGTGCCGCTGTAGTGGCGTAGGTCGGTATGGGAAGCCCTGCGGCCGGCGTGTCGGTAGTTGTTGAAGTGTTGACCGAAGTTGTTGAAGTCCCGCTCGAGGGTCGGTGTGACGGCGTCGAGGGGCGACGGTCGAGGCCTTGGGTCGAGACAAGGGGCTCGAGTCAAGGGGGTCGAGGCTCATCGGATAAGGTCAAATCTCGGGATATGCAAGGAATATGCATCTCGAGGGGGTGCCAGACGGGGCACAGTGCTTGGTATGGCACGGCAGTGAGGTATGATCCATGGGATTCCAGGGTATGGGTGGTAAAAGTAGGATTTGACTGCCATACCCGCAGCTCTTTCGGTAACTATGGCCATACGGTTAGGCAGGAGTAGGTAAAATGCATTGAGTGCTCCTGGATCCGTACTGGGAGTAGGTAGCCGAGGGTTTTACCACGCTCGAGGGCTGCCCTTTCGTAGGGGCGAAGTTCCGTCCTCGAGGCTGGCCCGTTCGTCCGGGCGGAGTTCCGTCCTCGAGGGGTCGCCCGAGTCGCACCCTCGAGAGCATAGTCTCGGTCCGTACGGTGGTCCGTCGAGCAGGTTGTGGCTTTGGGCTGTCGACGCCCGTTCATGGGCCAGTCCAACATGCTTTAGTTTGTGGATTTTTGAGCGGTAACGAGGGATGTCGTTGGAGGGCTTGCGTTGCTGACTTCGGTGATCCACCCAGTTAAACGAGGGCTTAGGGTACCCCTTTCCTAGGTAACCGACAGTAGCCCCCGAGCCTCTGCGCGAGTGCTGGCACTCGGGCAGGGGTCAGGAACCGGGAGCGAAACGTGGCTTGGATTTTTTCGTGGGGGGCGCGAGCGTTCCCCATGGGGGTAGCCCCTGAGGCCTCGAAGGAGTCGGAGGACTCCTTCGAGGGCTTTATTTTCCTTTGGTCGGGGGGTGCTCATCCAGTCGGGTGCGGACCTGAACTGGAGTCGTGGCGCTTTGCCAAGGGGTACGTAGAAACGTCGAGCCCCTGGGGGATTTTTGACCCTCTTTCGTTGAGGGGTGCCGGGCACGGTCGAGACTCCGAGCCTCATGCGGCTGGGGCGTTGCCGGCCTCGGTGTTCATCTCACGAGTCCTTTCTATCGGACGTGAGGCGAGAAGCGTTAGACTACCCTCGATAGGGCGAGCCTCGAAGTTCTCAGTGAGCTGGCAACGGGAAAATCCAAGTGAGAGCCCGTTCCTCATTCGATAGAGGTCGGCAGGAGGCCCGGAGGCGGTGTCATTAAAGCAAAACGCATGGACCTATGGATACTGATTCCATTCAATAGGTCTCGATGGCTCGATGCCTCCCTTCGGGGGGATTCCATAAAAGTCCTAGCATTTCGCCTTGGATGTGTCCAAAGGGGTCTCGAGGGTTCATTCTCGAGCGGGGCCTCGTGTTGGCTCCCCGTTGGTCACCCCTGACTCGGGTGCTCGAGGGCAGCTGTCAAACCCTGGTCGAGGGCCAGCCTTCGCTCCCTCGAGGCTTGTTGTGGGGCCAGAGCCCATTTACCTCTTCAGGGGATTTCCAACACTCTTTCGTCGAGGGGTGCCGGGCATGTTCGAGCTCCTGAGCCTCGTGCGGCTGGGGTGTTGTCGGCCTCGGCGTTCATCTCACGAGTCCTTTCGATCGGACGTGAGGCGAGAAGCATCAGACTACCCTAGATAGGGCGAGCCTCGAAGTTCTCAGTGAGCTGATAACGGGAAAATCCAAGTGAGAGCCCATTCCTCGTTCGATAGAGGTCAACAGGAGGCCCGGAGGCGGTCTCATTAAAGCAAAACGCATGGACCTATGGATACCGATTCCATTCGATAGGTCTCGGCGGCTCGATGCCTTCCTTCGGGGGGATTCCATAAAAGTCCTAGCATTTCGCCTTGGATGTGTCCAAAGGGGTCTCGAGGGTTCGTTCTCGATGGGGGACTCGTGTTGGCTCCCCCTTGGTCACCCCTGACTCGGGTGCTCGAGGGCGGCTGTCGAACCCTGGTCGAGGGCCAGCCTTCGCTCCCTCGAGGCTTGTTGTGGGGCCGGAGCCCGTTTACCTTTTCCTGGAGGAATCCGCCGATAAGTAACGTTAGTTTTTCTTACCATCGGACGCGTCTTTTGAGGAGGAAGGTTAAACGGTGCGATGGTGGAGATCGTGGCGGGCCCAGGTAATGGCTAATTGCCTGAGGCGTGACAATGTATCCGGCCGAGAATCGAGGCGGAACGGTTAGGTAAACACATTAACTACGGGGAGTTACCTTTTTCTTCTGCCGGATTCCGCCCATTGCTCTTCCTGGGTATAAGACCAGAGGGGACAGGCGTTGTTCGCCCCTACCTTTGCCACATTGCCTTCATCGCCGCTAGTGCTCCCGAGTCCCTGCTTTCCTGCGTGCGAGGGTAGAAACTTAGAGCAAGAAATCATGATTGGGAACCTTCCCAGTCGCCCATCCGCCGAGGAGATCTGTGTCGTTGCCGCCGCCTCCACATCCACCGATCAGATTAGTGCCGTCGCCGCAGCCATGGCCCCCATCCTCCAACCTGCCGACCCCTGGTGCCCGTCGACCGTGACGCGGCAGAGGTTGAACGAGCTGGTGAGAGAAGGACTTCTCTGCCCCGTCATCGATTTGACTCGGCCGGAGTGGATCACGCTGCCGAGGAGTCACCTGGAGCCAAGCCCGCCGGAGGGCTACGTGGTGAGCTTCCTCAAGTACCACTGGCATGGGCTCGGAGCGCCCCTGAGCGAGTTCATGCAGGGGCTGACGAACTTCTACGGTGTCAAGCTCTAATATTTCTCCCCCAACGCCATCTCCAAAGCCGCCATCTTCGCGGCCATCTGCGAGGGCTACTTGGGGATGGTGCCACACTGGGAGTTGTGGCTCCACCTCTATAAGAGGGAGTGGTTCGCCTCTCCGGTGGGACCAGGCGTGAGGCGGGTCGTCAGAGCGGGCTGCCTCAACTTCATGTTGAAGACCGGAAAATCGGAGTTGCCGTGCGAATACATCCCCACCGGGCTGATGTCCAACCACTCCCGGTGGGACGAGCAGTGGTTCTACCTCCGCAACAACGGAGGCTACCTCCCGCCGTACACCGGGTGGCTCATCACCGAGCAGCCATTCAACTGGATGCATGGTGTGATGGGGGATCTCCAACCTCAACTTTGACCCCTTGTCGCCGCTATGAAGACCCTTCGAGAGGCGGGCCTAACGCTGGGTGTGGTGGTCTCGGCCTTCCACCGTCGACGGGTGCTCCCCTAGATGGAGCGCTCGCTATGGTTGGACGAGATGCTTCTCGTGGTTGCGCCCGAGGTGCTCGAGAGGTGCCGGATGTCCATCAAGGGGATGTCCACTGCGGAGGTCATAGCATGGGTGAAGGATATGGTGGCGGGTTCGTTCAGGGCAGAGGACGTTAACCGCCTCCCCATGCGGCCGAAGGAGGGGTACCTCGACCTGGTGAGTGCCTCGACCCATGCCTTTGGCGTTTACATTTCGTCCCTTTTTTTCCTTACCCTTGTCCTTACAGCTGAGTGTTTTCGTGCAGGGGGGAATCGACTACTAAAGATAGAGGCCCCCGTTGAGGGAGGATGCTCCCGATTGTCAGGTGAGATGCATCGCCGCCCAGCAGGAAAAGAAGCGTAAGGATGATGAGAAGAAGAAAAAGGACAAGGAGCTTCGGGAGCGCGAAAAGCGCGAGAAGCGCCGTGTGGAGCAGAGGCGTGACGAGCTCCCGGAGGAGGAGTCTACCTTAGAGGATGAGGGAGACAAAGATGATGATGACGATGATGATGTCAAAGGGGTGGCGGGGCGTCTCGAGCCCCTTCTGTCTGGTCCCTCTCGTACAGACCATCTTCCGGTACAGGAGGATGCGCCGGAGCAGCGCGCCCCTCAGCCGGCGACGTCAGCCTTGGAGCACCGGCGAGGGAAAAGGTCAGCCGACCCCTCGACTCGAGGGGGTTTGCCCTCCTCCCATCGTACTCGCAGTGGAACCCCGCCCACTTCGACCCGAGAAACCCGATCCCGATCATCGGCGTGGGCGGAGCAGAGCCGAGCCCAGGAGACCCCATCGGAGCAGGGAGGCACGGCGACCCCACCGACAGCCCCAGCAGCCTTAGCCCTCGGAAGAGCTCCACTTCGGGTGGGGCCTTGAGATCTGCTGGTGACTCGAGGGGGACCCGAAAGGCCTCTATCCCCTTTGGGTAAGTGTTGTCGATTTAAGTCTCTTCTCTCTGCTTCCCCATTCTGCGGTTCATTAAGTTCTCTACTATCCTGCTTCCCGTCCAGGCCAAAACGCCGTATCAAGGAGGCGACCCTTGCGCCCGCTAAGCGGCTCAAGGTGGACGTGGCCACGAAGACGAGGGCCCTGGTCACAGGTGCGACGTCAAGGCCCTTGGCACCGTGGGAGGTGAAGTGGCTATTCTCAGCCCTCGGGGCTATGGCTCGTGGTAGGCTGATGGGTTCTGCACTTGCTGCAGGGTCGAGCGACTCGGGGACCACGATGGGCGGCGACTCTGAGCTGGGGAAGATGCAGGAGGGAAGGAGCGCCTCCTCGATGTCGACGTCCGTGGTCCCCGAGCTCGGCCTGGCACAAGGGAGCAGAGTCCTGACGTCGGGAGCTCTTGACCTAGGCCAACCCGAGGCTTTCGTTTCCATGCTCGAGGCAGGAGTCGCCGAGGGCCACGAGTTGGGAATGGAGGTAGGCCCCATCGAAATCGAGGGTGAGGAGGCCGTCGAGGGTGAGGAGGTTGTCGCACCTCCCTCCTTGACGGGGGAGCGAAAGCCATGGCCGGCGGGGCTACACGAGCTGGAGAGCCAGCGAAAGCAGGAGCAAGAGGCTCTGTAGGAAGAGGAGCTACCGTAGATGCAGCAGGAGGAGAAGAGGGAGCCGCAGGAGTGGTAGGAGGAGGTGGAGCTGACCAGGGGCCGACCCCCACATCAGCAGGAGAAGTAGACACTGCAGGGGGAACCGACATTGCCGGACTTGATGGCGCAGGAGCTGCCCCAACCATTGGAGGTGGGGGAGGTCTCGGGACTCCCAAAACTGTGGGTGTCCATGATCACCCTCGACGAGATGCTACAAGAAGCGGCGCTGAAACCCTCGACGCAGCTCAAGGAGGAGACCTCGGCACCAAGCCCGCTGGCAGACGTGTCGATGGTAGACCTGCTAGAGCCATAGGATGTGGCGTTGGAGGAAGCGATGGCCTCGTCCCCTCCGCTGCCTCAGGAGGCGCCTGAGCCAGTGTCGAGCCAGCCACCGCAGCCGTCAGCCACGCCATCGGAGGAGCCAGCGATTTTTGGTCCGCAGGCGGAGCGGTCAGAGGAGACGGCTACCGAGTTGGTGGAGTATCGTGGCGCCCCATGCAACGTGGTGGAGGAGACGAGTCCATGGCATGAACCAAGGTCGAGGCGGTCCTCCCGCACTGGGGCAAGGAGCGCATCATGCTCCGGGAGCTCGGTGACTCTAGCGCTCCCAGGATCGTGATGGATGACCCGGCAGAGGTCAAGTGCTGGGAGGACGTGGAGCGGTCCCGGGCGTGGCTGCAGCACTTCCTCAAGCTGGGTGTCGAGCTCGTTGGGGATCTTGACCAGAGTCTCATGGTAAGTCCTTGTTTGGATCACGTATGGTTTTTGGCTTTTCCTGTATGGATCGCCTTAACCCTTGATTTTTCGTTTCCAGGACTTGCGGAGGCATTCCCACTCCAAGTCATACTTCCTCCACGAGATGCAAAACAGCCAGGAGGAAGTGCTTCGCCAACTCAAGGCCGGCCGATCTACACAGAGTAGGGTGGCCGAGGTTGTGGAGGAATTGAAGCAGGCCAAGGAGGAGGCCACCAAGGCCAAGGAGGAGGCCGCCCGGGCGAGGGAGGACGCCGGGGTAGCTTGAGGCGAAGCCGCCCGAGCCAAGGAGGAGCTCAAGCAGGCCAAGGAGGAGGCTGACGTGGCCAAGGGCAAGGCGGAGAAGGCCAAGAGCGAGGGCACTCGTACCCAAGAGCACGTCAAGTTGCTCGTGGAGGAGGCTCGAGGCTCCATGGAGCGTATCTGCTTGCTCGAGGCCAATCTGGCTAAAGTCTTCACAGCGTGTGACACCCTCTCTGCCTTGATCAAGGAGGAGAAGGGTCAAGTCGATAGCCTAGAGACCAAGCTCGAGGCGATGAAGGCTACCCTTCAAGAGAAGGAGCAAGCCATCATCTTGGCTGGCGGCACCCTCGAGACCCTCCGGTGCGAGAAGACGGAGGTGACCCGAGCCTTCAAAGAGGCGCAGCGGGAGCGGGACGTGGTTTGGGCGGAGCACGACGCTGTGCTGGGGGACCGCAGCGCCCTCGAGACCCGCTGTGCCAGTGAGTTCCTTGGTGGGCTTTGGCCTATTCCTTCCCGTATGACTTGCTTAACCCTTGGTGGGCTGTCCTGGAGGCCGAGCTGCTTTCCACTCAGGCCGCCGCCAAGGCACTACAGGAGGGCCTCATGGCAGAGGGGGCGCTTCTCAGCAGGTTCCAGGTCGCCATCAACAGGCTCACCACCTTCTGGGAGGTTAGGCCCATCGAGGAGGCCCAGGAAGACATCCTGGGAGCTGCGCTTGTCAACCGGCTCTACTACCTTGACACCACCCTTCGGGATCACGTGCGGGAGGCGCTTCACACTGGCATAAAGCGCGCGCTGGCGGTTGTTTCCTCTGGCTTTGTCTTCGACATGGACATCGTTGCCCAAGGCTTCATCCCCGACATCTCGAAGACCGATGCCGAGAACGAGGAGCTATGCCAAGGGCTGATCCAGGATGCCGAAAGGCCGGGGGAAGCACTGGCAAACTATTTGAGGATGAAGTCCTCCCCCGTGAAGATGCGGGGTACACCATCGAGGAGGGCGATGGCGGAGATGGCGCAGCGGGCCCGTAGGAAAAACTGGGCGAAGGTGCCCATGTAAATAAGTTAGTTTTTTGTAACTTGTATTCAGCGTGGCCTTGAGGGCCTTTAAAATATCAATGCATCTATCGTAATGCATTTGGATATTTCAAGTTCGAGCCTTCTCTGTTTTCTTTCGCCTAGATTTTGCTTTTTTGACTAAGTGTTCGACGCGTGCTCGTATCCCTTGAGGGGGGAGCGAGTGGAGGTACCACAGCCCAGAGGTGTAGGAGAGCTCCCGGTTTGACAGCCCTCGACCCTTAGGGAATTCAGGGTGGTTTCTTCTTAATCGCGAAGCGCGTCGAAGCGAAGGAAAGAAGAGATGCTCGAGCTTTGATCATCTGATCTTTGCTTTTTGACTAAGCGTTCGATGCATGCTCGTATCCCTCGAGGGGGGAGTAAGTAGAGGTACCGTAGCCCTGGGGTGTAGGAGAGCTCCTGGCTCGACAGCCCTCATCGACCTCGAGGGAGTTCGAGGCGTTTTCTACTTAGTTACGAAGCAAAAGGAGACTCTCGATTTTTTAAAAAATCGTTCGTATTTTTAGGAACTTAGGGGGTTCCCCCCGTTAGCCCCCGAGGGAGGCTCGACTCTGGCGAGACAGGGTCGAGGCTACCTCTTGCATGTATAATAATAAGTTTGAACTTATAATCGAAAGTAGTTCTTATATTTGTCATGCAAAAATGTACAAAACATGCGAGAATGTACAAGGGCATCGGTGCCCTAGGGGTAGAAACGACGTAGCTATTCAATGTTCCATGCGTTGGTGAAGGTTTTGCCCTTGTTGTTTGCCAGCTTGTACGTTCTGGGCTTCAGCACCTCAGTACGGTGTATGGACCTTCCCATGGTGGAGTCTGCTTATGACGACCCTTGTTGGTCTGTTGTCGATGTAGGATGAGGTCTCCAACTTGGAAGTCCCTCGAGCCAGGTAGGGCGCCTGGGTGGTCCCCTATCATGCTCATGTTGGCGCGGGTCAAGGTCGAGAATGCCTTTGCGGCATCGTTGAGGCTGAATGGGAACTGTCGACGATGCTCGAACAGCTCGTGCGGAAGTAGGCTTGATATAGTGGGGGTTGCACGCATCGAGGGAGTTGCGAAGGTGAAGTTGAGGTTGTTGTGGAGCCCTGCCGGTCCGTCCTCTGCTCCCGAACTCAGGTCAGATAATCCCCCAACAAGGGGCTCGTCATCACCAGTCAGGAGCGAGGGGAATGCAGCGGGCACCAAATCTCGACTCAGGTAGATGGCGATGATGGCACTGATCGCGCCTCCTTCTGGTTGCGGCAGCATGGTGGCGAGACCGGTGAATGCCCCTTCCTGAGTGAGGAGGCACACTACGACCTCCACTTGGGTCACTGATCGAGAACAGGGTCATGTCATAGCCCTGTCCGAGGGACATGAACTCTAGGCTCCCGAACCAGATCACCGTAGCGTGAGGAAGTGGTGAAACAGAGTTGCCCATCTGGAAAGAATGGTGGAAAATCATTGGTAACATGCAGGATCCCTACCTAGCACACCATCTGTTGGTGTTTTGACCCCGGGGGCTAACACCAATGAGTAAATTCGTAATTGTGTGCTCGCTTAATCCGGTGGGTGACGCAAGAAGGACACAGCGATTTATCCTGGTTCGGGCAAAGAAGGCCCTATGTCCAGCGGGGGGAGGATAGTTTGTGTTATCTTGGACCGAAGTGCTAGTACAGGGGTGAATACAAGTGGGTGTGAGAAGTGTGGGCTTGAGCTCAAGCGTTTCGGGCGTTTAGCTCTCTACACTGTCTCACGGTGTTGTTCTGTGATCTAAGCCTTAGCGTATGAGGCTCTCGGATCTCTCCCTCTCTGATCTCGGATCCCAGCCCTGGCACCTCCTTTTATAGGCGAAGGAGAGGCATAGGAGTACATATTTTTAGTGCTAACGTGGTCGGTGATGTATGACGTTGATGCCAATCATGTCGGTGCGGCTGTAGTGGCGTACGTTGGTATGGGAAGCCCTGCGGCCGGCGCGTCGGTAGTTGTTGAAGTGTTGACCGAAGTTGTTGAAGTCCCACTCAAGGGTAGGCGTGACGGCGTTGAGGGGCGATGGTCGAGGCCTTGGGTCGAAACGAGGGGCTCGAGTCGAGGGGGTCGAGGCTCATCGGATAAGGTCGAATCTCGGGATATGCAGGGAATATGCGTCTCGAGGGGGTGCCGGACGGGGCACAGTGCTCGGTATGGCATGGCAGTGAGGTACAATTCGCGGGATTCTAGGGTATGGGCGATAAAAGCAGGATTTGACTGCCATACCCATAACTGTTTTGGTAACTGTGGCCATACGGTTAGGCAGGAGCAGGTAAAATGCATTGAGTGTGCCTGGATCCGTACTGGGAGTAGGTAGCTGAGGGTTTTACCACGCTCGGGGGCTGCCCATTCACAGGGGTGAAGTTTCATCCTCGAGGTCAGCCCATTCGTCCAGGCAGAGTTCCGTCCTTGTCGATACCCTGGAAACGGGTACCCCAAACCCCTGGTTTACCGAACTAAACCCCGTAAAATCAGCAACACTAACCCTCCAATAACCTCCCGCGCTAACGTACGAAGGCCCGCGGGCTAAGACATATTGGGCCGACCCACGAACGGACAACAATGGCCCAAGGCTAAAGCCTGCTCGAGAGGCTACCAAACGGACTGGTGCTGTACACTCGA